>CM055118.1:925578069-926295569 GCA_029206835.1 Rana muscosa | reverse complement strand
ATCCTTTTAACTTCCTCACTGATGTCCTTTCTTCTAGCTTCAGGAATTCGGTATGGTTTGAGCTTGACACGGACCCCAGGTTCAGTAACAATATCATGCTGAACTGCTGACGTCGTGCCCGGCAACTCTGAAAATTTCTCTTTATTCCTTATCAGGAACTCTCTAGCTTCCTGTTTCTGGGAACATGACAGGGTATCTGGAATCGTGACCTCAGGGATCAGAGGGGATTCAGTACCCTTAAGGGTTACCGGGAGAGACCTGGCAGTTAATGCCAGTCTATCCTACCAGGGCTTTAACAGGTTTATGTGGTAAATCTGTTCGGGCTTCCTTTTACCTGGTTGATACACCTTGTAATTGACCTCCCCAACTCTTTCAATTACTTCAAAGGGTCCCTGCCACTTAGCCAGGAATTTGCTCTCAACAGTGGGAACTAACACGAGGACCCGGTCACCAGGTGAGAAAACACGAAGTTGGGCCCCCCTGTTGTATATCCTCTGTTGGGCTGCTTGGGCCTGCAGTAAATGTTCTTTTACTACCGGCATGATTGCTGCAATCCTATCCTGCATTTGAGCGATATGCTCAATAACACTTTTGTGAGGTGTCTGCTCCCCCTCCCAAGTTTCCTTGGCTATGTCTAAGAGTCCCCGAGGGTGTCTCCCATAAAGCAGCTCAAATGGAGAGTACCCCGTAGAGGACTGGGGAACTTCCCTGATGGCGAACATCAAGTAAGGTATCAGGAAGTCCCAGTTTTTCCCATCCTTATCAACAACCTTTTTTAACATACTCTTTAATGTCTTATTGAAGCGTTCCACCAAGCCATCCGTTTGAGGATGGTACACTGAGGTACGCAACTGCGTCACCTTAAATAACTTGCAGAGCTCCCTAGTTATTCGTGACATGAATGGGGTACCTTGGTCTGTAAGGACTTCTTTCGGGACGCCAACCCGACTGAACACCATAAACAGCTCTTTGGCAATGTTTTTAGCAGATGCAGTGCGTAAGGGAACGGCCTCGGGGTAACGGGTAGCGTAATCCATGATCACGAGGATATGTTGATGACCGCGGGCAGATTTGGGGAGTGGACCCACCAGGTCCATGGCAATCCTTTCAAAGGGCACTTCAATAATGGGCAAGGGCACTAACGGACTTCGAAAGTGGGGTTGGGGGGCTGACATCTGACATATAGGACAGGATTGACAATAATTCTCGATATTTTTCCATATCCCAGGCCAGTAAAACCTGCGCAACACCCTTTCAGTGGTTTTCTCAACCCCTAAATGGCCTCCTAGCAAGTGCCCATGGGCAAGTTCCAACACCACCCGTCTGTATAGCTTAGGGACTACCAACTGTTCAACCACTTCATCATTAGTTTTACATACACGATACAGTAAATCCTCATTGCTGCAGAAATATGGAAAACAGGGCCCGTCCCCCGGTTCGACAGGTACCCCATCAACCACCACCACATTTTCCCAGGCCCTGGCAAGGGTAGGGTCTTTTCTCTGTTCCGTACCAAAATTTTCCTTGTGCACATTTAGATCGGTCAACTCTAACGTAGGCTCAGATTCAGCAGACGGCTGTCCAGCTCTACTGGTTGTGGGGACTTCTTCAGGCTCCCCCAGCTCTCCTGCCATAACTGAGAAAGGATCACCCGGAGAGCCCTGAGAGGAGTCCCCTGAACTCACAAGGTCAGTAATGGCCACGAGTTCTGGCTCTGCGACTGAGTTAGGTACTGCGACTGGGTCGGGACAATCCCACAGTTCCCAAAACTTAGGGAAGTCCCTACCAATGATAGCCTCGTGCACCAAGTGGGGCACCAGTCCGACCGAATGGGTCACCGTACCTAAGCCAGTTTTAAACTGAACAGTGGCTATTGGATACTCGCGGGTATCCCCATGTACACAGATCACAGCAACATTTTTTGCATGAAAATTCACAGTTTCAACCATCTCAGCTGTAACCAAAGTAACTAGACTTCCCGAGTCCAGCAAGGCCGTAATAGGCTTATTATTAACAGTCACTTGACACATGTGTTTTCCCACATTTGGCACTGCAGCGCATGAAACAGCAGCAAACATAGACTGCCTTCTAAAAGATAGATCACACTGCATTGGTTCATCTGTTAATGGACAGTTTGCTGCAACATGTCCCAGTTCTTGGCAACGAAAACACCTGATGTTTCCCCAATTTGGTTTGCTGACAGGCAGTGGCTTCCCTTGTTTGGGACGCCAAACTTCAGTCCTGGCACCAAAAATCCTCCCCCCTATTTCCTTGCCATGCTTACCACCCACTTCCCCTGGAACAGTCTTACCGGTTGCCTGGGGAGACCGTGGCTTTGGGTGGAAAGTCCGTGCGGCTGTAGGGGTGGTGACCAGGTTCTCTGCAGCAAAGTACCTCTCCACAAGCTCCACCAGGTTGTCTGCCGACTTGGGGTCTCCTTGACTCACCCACTTCTGCAGGGGAATTGGTAGTGACCTCAGGAATTGGTCCATGACCACACGCTCCACTATTTGTGGCGCAGACAGGGACTCCGGCTGTAGCCATTTCCGTACCAGGTGGATCAGATCAAACATCTGCGATCTTGGGGGCCTCTTATCTTGGAAGAACCAGCTGTGGACCCGCTGAGCTCGAACAGCCAAGGTGACACTGAGTCGTGCCAGGATTTCCCGCTTGACCTTCTCATAATCTCCCGCTTCTGCTGACTCCAGATCATAGTAGGCCTTCTGCGCTTCTCCAGAAAGTAAGGGGGCGATCAGTCCTGCCCACTGGGTTTGGGGCCAACCTTCCCTCTCAACGGTCCGTTCAAATGTTAGTAGGAAAGCCTCTGGATCATCATCTGCCGTCATCTTTGAAAGAAAGCGACCCACATGGATGGTTGAGGGCTTGTCTCCAATATCCTTCATTATCGCAGGTGACCCCTGTGCTAGCGTCTCCACAACCTCAGTAAGGGTTTTTCTATCCGCTATTGCAGCAGTGGCAAGCTGTTCAAACAGCCTCTGCGATTGCTCCTGTACAGCACCAATCTGTTGGAACAGCACCTTGGTTTGCTCCTGTGCGATAGCGTTGGCTTGCTGTAATGCAGCGTTAGTTTGCTGTTGTGCAGCGTTTGCTTGCTGCTGTGCAGCGTTTGCTTGCTGCAATGTAGCGTTAGTTTGCTGTTGTGCAGCGTTTGCTTGCTGCTGTGCAGCGTTTGCTTGCTGCTGTGCAGCGTTTGCTAACACCATTTGTTTGAGGATGTCCTCCATGTTGTCACTTTAGGTACTGGCCTTTTAAGTAGTAACTTACTACAGCTGGTCGCAGCCTCCACCATATGTAACCTGGGGGGCAGGTAGCGGGTACAAAAACTCCCTGGGATGAGCAGGCACAGATACCAAGTCCATTGGATCAGTGAAAACAGTGTTGTTTATTGGTGCTATATACAAAGTCTAATGACAGGTGCTGTACAGTGTGGTGAAAACAAACAGAAGAAAAAATAGCTAAACAAAAGCCTAGCCGTGTCTCGGCTCTAACTACACAGTATGTACAGGCCCTCACTACCAGGCTGGACAAGCCTAACGCTTGTCAGCTTCCACATTCACAGAGTAACAAGTTTTATCAACCTTCTTGCTCTCACAAACCAACGTTGTCTGTGTTTCCCAGGCTGAGCAAAGGCTGTCTGCTCAGGTGAGCTTTTAATTAACCTGTGGGAGAGAACCAACACCTGAACTGGATCCTGGCTCAGAGATCCCTGAATGTATATGAGAGGAGCCTGGGAGATGTATAAACCCCGAACAGGACTTTCCCAGGCTCTCTCTGGGATGCTCTGTCACACTGGCCATAACAGTAAGCAGCATTGGAAGGCTAAAGCAGATAACAACAAAAGCCTGGGGAATGCCCAGGAAAAAACCAAGCATACTTACCGACCAGCTAGCTGACAACCAATTAACCTGTCTAACAGTATGCGTTAAAAACAGGGGTTTGTCCGCACGCATTTGCAAACGCATGCGTGAGCCACAGAGCCGCGCCAAGGCCCCCTGGAATCTGTGGTCCTACACTAACTGTGAGTGTCCCCACAATGGAGGCACATGCATTCTGATGGTTAGATGAGGACAGGTGGACTGAAGGGGAGCCACCCCTCCTTAAAGGTACAGGAGCACAACAAACACCCAGCATAGCACAATGGCAGCAAAGGTGTTGGTGCGCTGCTGGACCAATACAACCTGAATCGCCTGCCTACTCTATCTAACTGAAATGAATTGACACTCTGACTCTCTCCCTATCTCTCTCACAACGCCGCAACACACTACACAAGGCCGATGCACAGGCAGCCTTATATAGTGTGGGGCGTGTACCTACCCCCCTGAGCCATGATTGGCCAAAGGCACCCTTCCTTTGGCCAATTATGGCTCTCTGTGCTGACGGCGCTGTGATTGGTCAAAGCATGCGGGTCATAGTGCATGCTTGGCCAATCATCAGCCAGCAATGCACTGCGATGACGCAGGGAATTATGGGGCGTGACGCGCCACTCGAATTTGCCGCGAACGGCCCATAATGTTCGAAATTCGGCGAACGAGCGAACAGCCGATACTCGAGTCGAACTCATGTTCGACTCGAACTCAAAGCTCATCCCTACTGTTGATCAGTAAGATATTTATATATGTAGCGGGGTGTTCCCCTTTAATGCACAGATACAAGAAGTTCCAGGAGAGAGGTGAGTCGGGAGGAAGTAGAGGAGAGACATTACTGGAAGTGAAAGCAGAGCAGAGAGACTACATTACCCAGAACCCCATTCGGCAATGTTTCCACCACAGAGACTCATGGGAGGGGTTATAAAAGGAAGAGGCGAGGCTGGGCTCGGCCTGTTTAGGACACGAGACTTCAGTGACTGATCCTCCTGTGCGGATGTGTCGGAGTGCAAGGCCTGAAGCCTGAGGCCTTGCGCAGCACCAAAGAGCCTTCCACCCCACTGCGAGCCTGGGTGGCATCTGACTTTGCTTGTCTACAACCTTGGCTGGATCGGGGACCCGATCGCTGGAGACACTGTGTGTGTGTGTGACACAGTCGGTGGAAGTTCCCGGACTGGGACCGCGTCCGGATGGGTGAGAGGGCGTATGCCCAGACCATATACTGTTGTTGCTAATGTGCCTATAGACTGCCGTGGCCCACAAGTTATTTCTGATACTCTCACTGGAGAACCTTATCAGAGCTGAACTCAGAGTTTACATAGCAAAGTGTTTATTTCATCTCTACCTTCCCATTGGATTACAAATGGTATTCTGTTAATGTGCACCACCTTTAAAGAATTGCCGGTGAAGAAAACCATCATCCCCTATAGACTGAGTTGTAGATATCTGAGCCAGGCCTGGCCAGCTAGTTAGTTCATTTGGTTACTGCGTCACAGGACGCCTAGTTAACGGTCGCCCACGCGGTGTACCTTTACTGCTCATTCTAAATGTATAGTGTGTTATTGCTGCAGGGCTCTGCAATTTATTATCTGTGAACTGTTACCACTGTTAACTTTTCTTACCAAAAGCTTGAAGTAAATTTGATACCCTTTTCATTATTATCTTGGTGTCTGGGTTTACTCATACAGTATAAGAAAATATATATTGCTGCCAATACTAACTGTGCCAGTAGGGGGTCGAGTACATTGCCGGGGGTTGGCGGAGCTGTTTTCAGGGCCCAAACTAAATCTGCGGCCTTCTTAAGTGAAGGTATAGCTACACGTGGGGGTTCTCGTCCTGATACAGCAAGCGAACACGGCAAAAGTACCGGTATGGACCCGCTAGAAGTAGGACAGTGGTACACAGTGGCTGGCGCAGATCCGGCCGCGGCGGCAGTTATTGAACTCCCGGGGATCTGGCAAAGAGATGCGATAAAGCAGCTAATAACGTCCCTATCACCATGCCAGAAATCATGGGTGATGGATGTGAGACCAAATGCTTCGCGTACATACGCATTAATAGAGTGGAAAGACGAAATTCCAGAGCATTTTAAAAGCCCGAGCATACAAGCTATGGATGGTCAGACCTACCATCTGATACATGCGCTGCCACATAAGGGAGATCGGCTCCAAATACAAAAACCGTCATCTCCACAAATATCTCCTACACCATCCCCTAAAGCAGGAAAGGAGAAGGATACAGAGAGTCCCAGATCGTCACCGGCCGCCCTTAGCACAGAACTATGCGCTGTCCTGGGAGAGATTGTGGCCCAGTGCAAGAAGAATCCCACAGATTACCCGATGTCGGGGTACAGAAAGCTCCGGATATTCTCAGGGAGGAAACCAGTACCCTCAGGGGAAGAGGGATTTGAGGAGTGGCTAGATGGCACCACTCAGGCCTTAGAGGAATGGGAAGTTCCAGAACGCAGCAAGAAACAGAGAATTGCTGAAAGTTTGAAGGGGCCTGCTCTGGATGCCATACGCAACCTGAAGATGAGCAGGAAAGACTGTACAGGACTACTTGGACATCTTGCAGAATGTGTTCGGTGGGACAGAAAAAGTTACCGAGCTCACCTATCAGCTGGAGCACTGCTACCAGAAAACAGGAGAGAAACTATCAGAATATATGGGACGTCTAGACAAGATCCTGCATAGAATTATCCTGAAGAAGGGGATCGACCCAGGGAAGGTAGACGAGGCCCGCGCTCAGCAGGTATTGAGGGGAGCTCAGCCCCTGGATCCTATTGCATTGGCGCTACGCACCCAACAGGATGGGAAGAACCTGGAATACCCCGACCTCATTCGAATGGTCAGAGAGGAAGAGGCCATGTTGGAGGAGAAAAAGGGGGAACAGCCAGTCGGGCCAACCAAACCTCCGGTGGTGATGGTCAGCTCGGCCATGACCCCCGAAAGAGATGCAAAAGTGGACACCCTGAAATCGCAGATGTCCCAAGTGTTGGGGATGCTGACCTCTTTGATGGAGAAAGATCAAAGGAAACCAGAAAAGGAAAGTCCAAGAAAGGAGTTGTTCCCGAATACCTCAGCGCCCGCTTCTCTACAGGATCGGGAAGAGGTGATTTGTTACAACTGCGGAGGGATTGGTCATTTTGCAAACATATGTTCCAGTCCTAGGAAGAAAAAGACAAATAACCGCCAGCCGGCGGAAAACTTCAGAGGGCCCCCGGTGAAGGAGTCAACCGGGTGCCCATCATCTTCAGTGAGCTCCAAGCTGAATGCGAAGCAGAAGAAGAGAGGAAATAAAACACCTCAGAGCAAACACAATATTCCTCAACAGAGATACACCCCAGAGAAAGGGGGCAAGACCCCTCAGGAGAGGCACAGCATTCCCCAGAGGGGATTCACACCTAAGAAAAACAATAATATCCCTCAGCGGGTCCGTACACCCATTGAAAGGAGGGAAATCAATGCATACCAGGCTCAGGAAAGACTAAAGTCCAAAAGGAGCTGGACGAAAGAGAGTCAGAAGGGAAAGGACCAGAAGAAGGTGACCCCTACTAGGCCATATCCGGAGAAGCTGGTAGGCTCATCTCCTATAGTGCCCATTCAAGTGGAGGGAGTCTACACCAGGGCCCTCTTGGATACCGGGGCACAAGTGACCCTACTATACCAGGACTTCTACGATAGGCACTTGAGTCATCTGCCTATCCAGAAGATAGAAGAGCTGGAAATATGGGGGATTGGAACCCAGAGTTTCCCTTACGACGGCTACCTGCCCATCAAGATGACCTTTGACCCATCCGTGGCTGGGAAGGCCGAAGTGTTTGACACCCTGGCAGTTGTGTGCCCTAGGCCACCTGGAGCCAACAAGAGTTCCCTTATAATAGGGACGAACACGGACCTGGTCCGAAGACTCCTGACCCCTCTAGTGAAAGAGGAGGGGCAAGCAGCCACCAAGATCCATCCCATGCTGAAGACGGCCTACCAACGGCTGGTCCAAGAGCAGGAGACCCATGGAGAGGGGATAGGGAAGGTGTGGAGACTTGGAAGAGAAGGGGTAGTGTTGCAGCCCGGCGAAGTAAACTGTCTCAGAGCCACTGTGAAGCTTACTTGGGAGCAGCCTGGCCCCTTTGTCATGTTGGAGTCTGACCCAAGGGAAGAGTCCCCTGGTCTGGAAGTGATACCAGAAGTGATTCCACTGAAGGCCCTGAAGAAGGCCCATTGTAGAGTTCCGGTGAGTGTCAGGAACAATACAGATGACCCCATGGAAATCCCAGCCAGGATGCTGCTGGGCCAGGTGAGCCCTGCTGCCCCGGTCAACTTGTCAGAAGTAAAGGGGGCGGGCGAAGGAGGAGATGCTTGGCAGAAGCTATCCATGGAAAACCCGAATCTGCCCAGGACTTGGAAAGAGAGAGCCAAGGCCCAGTTAACCAGATGGGAGAAGATCTTCTCTAAAGATGAGTTCGATGTGGGGTGTGCAAGGAGTGCCACCCATCGGATCCGCCTCCAGGAAGATAAGCCCTTCAGAGAGAGGGTCAGGCGGGTCCCACTAGCGGATCTGGAGGATCTAAGGGAGCAACTTGCAGAACTAAAAAGGACTGGTGTGATACGGGAGTCTAGAAGCCCCTATGCCTCCCCGATAGTGGTGGTCAGGAAGAAGAATGGATCGTTGAGGCTCTGTATCGACTACAGGACTCTTAACAGGAGAACCATACCCGACCAGTACATCACTCCGAGGATAGAGGATGCCCTACAGAGCTTGTCTGGAGCCAAGTGGTTCAGCGTTATGGATCTCAAGAGTGAGTACTATCAGATCCCTATGCACCCAGAAGACAAGGAGAAGACAGCTTTCATAACCCCAGTGGGGTTCTTTGAATTCGACCGGATGCCCCAAGGTCTGTCTGGAGCCCCAGCTACTTTCCAACGTCTCATGGAGAAGACTGTAGGAGACATGAACCTTATTGAAGTCCTTGTATACCTGGACGATGTCATTGTCTTTGGAAGAACCCTGGAGGAACATGAGGAGAGGCTGGAAAAAGTGTTGAGAAGACTCAGTGAGGAGGGACTCAAACTTTCGCCGGTTCTACCAGTCTACTGTGAACTACCTGGGGCACATAGTGTCTGAAGAAGGGGTGGCCACAGACCCTGAGAAATTGGAGGCAGTTACCTCCTGGCCACGGCCCACCACAGTAACAGAACTCAGATCCTTCTTAGGGTTCTGCTCCTATTACAGGAGGTTTGTGGAGGGATTCGCCCGAATTGCTACACCATTGAATGAACTGCTCAAGACTGAGGGAGAAGAGGACGACTCAGGGCCCAGGAAGCCAGGAGAGTCAGTCAAAGATCAGTGAAACCAGAAATGTGAAGAGGCCTTCCAGGCATTGAAGGAGAGCCTAACCACTGCCCCAGTCTTGGCCTACGCAGACCCAACCAAACCCTATGAACTACATGTAGATGCTAGTCATGACGGTCTGGGAGGAGTACTTTACCAAGCACACGAAGGACAACTGCGGCCTGTTGCCTATGTGAGTAGGAGCCTGACCCCCTCTGAGAAGAACTACCCCACTCACAAGCTGGAGTTCCTGGCCCTTAAGTGGGCGGTAGTAGACAAGCTCAAAGACTACCTGTATGGGGCAGAGTTCACTGTGAAGACTGACAACAACCCCCTTACCTACCTTTTCACCACGGCCAAGCTGGATGCCACTGGACACAGGTGGCTGGCCGCACTGTCTGGGTTCAACTTCAGCCTAAAGTACAGGCCAGGGGCTGGGAATTGAGACGCAGACGCTCTGTCCAGGAGACCTCATGCCCCCACCAGTGACATAGAAGATTGGACCCAAGTGGCACCGGACGGGGTGCGGGCCCTTTGTCAAGGAGCTGAATTCCAAGCCAGAGGAGGCTCCAGAGCAGAGGAAATAGGAGTTACCATGGTAGGAGTCCCCAAACACTACTGTGGAGTAACTCAACTAGAAGAAGACAACCTGCCGAGACTGTCCAAGAAGGAGTTGAGGTGTGACCAATTGGAAAACCCCATGGGGAGATTGGTCCTGGAGGCCCTGGAGAATCAGGATCCAAACAGACTCCTGCGTCATCCCTCAAAGGAAGCTTGCCTGTTGAGGAAAGAGTGGGACAGGTTGCAGGTACATCAGGGAGTGGTCTACCGAAGGGGCCCCTCTGATGACTCAGAAGATAAATGGCAACTGTTCCTCCCAGAGAAACATCGAGAGACTGTTCTGATTGCCCTGCATGACAGTCATGGCCACCTAGGGGCTGAAAGGACCTTTCAACTTGTCAGAAGTCGGTTCTATTGGCCCTGCATGAGGGCAGAGGTAGAAGAGTACTGCCACTCATGTGCACGATGCATCCAGAGGAAGACTTTACCCCATCAAGCTGCCCCAATGGGCCATCTACAAAGTCAAGGCCCAATGGATCTGGTATGCATTGATTTTCTCTGCCTCGAACCCGACCTGAGTGGACTAGGAAATGTTCTGGTGATAACCGACCATTTCACCCGGTATGCCCAAGCTTTCTCAACCAAAGACCAGAAGGCCTCCACCGTAGCCAAGGTACTTATGGAGAAGTACTTTGTCAGTTATGGGCTGCCACAGCGACTTCATTCAGATCAAGGAAGGGACTTTGAGAGTCGACTGATCCGGAAGCTCCTGGATTCGTTGGGAATCAAGAAGACTCGAACTACACCTTACCACCCACAGGGAGATGCTCAGCCGGAGAGGTTTAACCGGACCTTGCTCAACATGTTGGGGACTCTGGAAAGTGAGAAGAAGCAACATTGGAGCAGACACATAGCGGCCATAGTACATGCTTACAACTGCACCATCAGTGATGCTACAGGCTACTCCCCATATCGACTTATGTTTGGGAGAGAAGCGAGACTACCTGTAGACTTGGCCTTTGGCACCTCTTTAGACCATTCCTCAGCCACATCCCACAAAGGATATGTGGACAGGCTCAGACACAGCCTGAAAGTAGCCTATGAACAAGCTCAAGCGGCCTCAGATCAAAGGGGAGCTCGAAACAAAAGAAACTTCGACTTGAAGGTCCGGGTACAAGACCTACAGCCCGCGGACCGAGTACTGCTACGCAATCTGGGGGTCCCTGGAAAACACAAACTTGCAGACAGATGGAGATCTGAACCCTATGTCATCTGTAGGAAGTTGCCGGGCCTGCCTGTCTACAAGTTGAAGCCAGAAGGAAAGGTAGGACCACTGAAGACGTGGCATCGAAACCACCTATTCCCACTTGCCGAAGCAGTCCGGATACCTCCAGTGAGGGACTCCCCTGAACCAGTCTCTATTCTGGATACTCCCAGGCCGAACACTCAGTCACAGACCTCCCGAGCTGAAGATGGAGAGGCCTCTCAACTTAGTGAAGATGAAGAAAGAGAACTTGATTGGCTGTGGCCTTCCCTAACTCCAGGAACTTCTACTATAGATCTTCCAACCACTGAAGACACTCCAGATGGAACACTGAACCCAGAAGCCACAGAGTTCATCCCATCTAGTCCTTCATCAGATTCCTGGGAAGATGCCCATGATAGTTATTCAGAGGAAGAGGAGCCTGTGGCGCCAGAGCCAGAAATCCCAAGAGAGCAAAGGGCTCGAAGAGTCATTCGGCCTCCTAAGAAGCTGACCTACCCACAAATGGGGAATAGCTCAGAAGACTCTGTAGTTACTGCCCGTAGGAGTGCTGAAAATCCGGATCCCTCCACTGTCCATTTGGTGGAGGGCAACCCCAACTCGCTCTCTGGCACAGTTAGTCAGGCCACCCATGATAATGTGACCTGTGGGCAAGGGAATCCAACCCTTCGGTTTTGGTGGGAATTCCCTATGCCAACCTCTTATGCAATGTTGTCTGAGGTTGTACGTAGTGTATGCTAAAGTTTCTTTGGGGACAAAAGAGTTCAAGTGGGGGGAGTGTGTAGCAGGGTGTTCCCCTTTAATGCAGAGAGACAAGAAGTTCCAGGAGAGAGGTGAGTTGGGAGGAAGTAGAGGAGAGACATTACTGGAAGTGAAAGCAGAGCAGAGAGACTACATTACCCAGAACCCCATTCGGCAATGTTTCCACCACAGAGACTCATGGGAGGGGTTATAAAAGGAGGAGGCGAGGCTGGGCTCGGCCTCTTTGGGACACGAGACTTCAGTGACTGATCCTCCTGTGCGGATGTGTCGGAGTTCAAGGCCTGAAGCCTGAGGCCTTGCGCAGCACCAAAGAGCCTTCCACCCCACTGCGAGCCTGGGTGGCATCTGACTTCGCTTGTCTACAACCTTGGCTGGATCGGGGACCTGATCGCTGGAGACACTGTGTGTGTGTGTGACACAGTCGGTGGAAGTTCCCGGACTGGGACCGCGTCCGGATGGGTGAGAGGGCGTATGCCCAGACCATATACTGTTGTTGCTAATGTGCCTATAGACTGCCGTGGCCCACAAGTTATTTCTGATACTCTCACTGGAGAACCTTATCAGAGCTGAACTCAAAGTTTACATAGCAAAGTGTTTATTTCATCTCTACCTTCCCATTGGATTACAAATGGTATTCTGTTAATGTGCACCACCTTTAAAGAATTGCCGGTGAAGAAAACCATCATCCCCTATAGACTGAGTTGTAGATATCTGAGCCAGGCCTGGCCAGCTAGTTAGTTCATTTGGTTACTGCGTCACAGGACGCCTAGTTAACGGTCGCCCACGCGGCGTACCTTTACTGTTCATTCTAAATGTATAGTGTGTTATTGCTGCAGGGCTCTGCAATTTATTATCTGTGAACTGTTACCACTGTTAACTTTTCTTACCAAAAGCTTGAAGTAAATTTGATACCCTTTTCATTATTATCTTGGTGTCTGGGTTTACTCATACAGTATAAGAAAATATATATTGCTGCCAATACTAACTGTGCCAGTAGGGGGTCGAGTACATTGCCGGGGGTTGGCGGAGCTGTTTTCAGGGCCCAAACTAAATCTGCGGCCTTCTTAAGTGAAGGTATCGCTACATATATTATTAGAAACACAGCATGGACATACTTAGAATTACACCCCAAAACACTCTGCTATTCCTCCTGACTATGGGGAAAACTATATACTTTATGTGAGACTTTTTGCAGCCTAGCTGCATAAAAGGGAGACAAAATTCAAATTCAAGTAGCACCTTCAACCTTTGAAGAGGCATAAATTAGGCATCTCATTTCTTGATTACCTATTACATGTTTGTAGTCCCTGGAGTGCCATGATTGTACAGACACCCACAAAATGACCACATTTTGAAAGGCAGACACCCCAAGCATTTTTAGTGAGTGATGCCGCGTACACACGACCGTTTTTAATGATGAGAAAAATGCAATTTTTTAAAATGGTCATTAAAAATGATCGTGTGTGGGCTTCAGAGCATTTTTCACAACATGCTCTAATTTTTCTCGTCGTTTTTCACCTCGTCGTTTTTCTCGCCATGAAAAACAGTCGTGTGTAGGCTTTAACGACGTGAAAAAAATGCGCATGCTCAGAATCAACTATGAGATGGGAGCGCTCGTTCTGGTAAAACTAGCATTCGTAATGGAAATAGCACATTCGTCACGCTGTAACGGACTGAAAAGCATGAGGCTGAAAAGCGCGAATCGTCTCTCAACAAACTTTACTAACATGAAGGGTGGCGCCATCCAAATGGAACTTCCCCTTTATAGTGCCGTCGTACATGTTGTACGTCACCACGCTTTACTCGAGCATTTTTTTCAATGATAGTGTGTAGGCAAGGCAGGCTTGAGAAGAATCACGTTGAGAAATATGCCGTTTTATTCAATGACATTAAAAACGGTTGTGTGTACGCGGCATAAGTCTTTTGAATTTTTTTGCCACAAGTTTTAGGAAAATGCAAAAAGATTTTTTTATGGGTATACTTAGAATTACACCCCAAAACACATTTTGCTACTCCTCCCGAGTATGGGAATACCACATATTTAGGACTTTTTAGCAGTCTCGTGCATAGAACAGCCCAAAATACAAGAAGCACTTTAAAGCTCTCAAGGGGCATACTGTCATGGATATGCAGTAGTGTTTGTCTGCCATCTTACCTTCCTCCTCATGTGTTCATCTAGAGACCAGACCTCCTTCACCTGGCTTCCTTTATAATCTCCTCCCAGCCTGACTCCACCCCAGGCCCTATCACTGAACACTATATTAACCTGTGCACTGCAAGCCTGCTTTGCTGATCAACGTGTTTGTTAGGCATTGTGTGTTTGGGTTCCTGCCTGCCGTGTGCTACGTCTGTCTCTCTGTTACGTTATTGGCTTGTCCCCGACCATCCCTGTCTGCTCGTGACCCTTGACCTTCGGCTCGTTCTTCGTTATCCTTGTCTGCTTGTGGCCCCTGACCTTCGGCTTGTTATTCGGTTCTCTCTATCGTGTGCTGCTGCTTCCCCTTATCCTACGGGGCGTGAGCTAGGAAACTCCAGGGGCCGCGACCTGGTCCCAGCCTGCAGCGTAACATCCTCACCACTAGAGGCCCTGGAGAAGACCAGCTGGGTCTTAGACTCCGCGCCCTGGGGAATCTTGGCTCTCGCTTCCGTTGGGATCCCGGTTGTGCTCCTCTGGTCCCGCTTTCCACAACCACCCAGTTTCCTATCCACAGAAGCCAGCCATAGGGTTCACTACCTCGCGGTGCACTCCTGTCCCCCTACGGTGTGCATCTGTCACCTGGCCACAGGTGACCCTGACAGTTTGATCAGCCATGAACCCGGCTGACATCCCGCTACCCGCGGATGATCCATTGCAGGGCATAGTTTGCAGACTTGAAACCCAGGAATCGAATCAGACTCAGGTGATGCGATTCCTCCAGGATCTGGCTTCTCGCTTCGAGCAGCTTCAGGCCTCCTTGGGAACCCTGAATCCGCAACCTCAAATACAATCAGCGGTTGCACCTATTGCACCAGTCGCAGCCACACACTCGCTACAACTGCCAGCTCCGTCCCGTTTCTCTGGGGACTCCAAGGCTTGCAGGGGGTTCCTTAGCCAATGCACGATTCATTTTGAGCTCCAGCCCCAAAACTTCCTGTCTGATCGGGCTAAGGTAGCCTATATCATTTCCCTCCTCTCTGGTGAAGCTTTAGCCTGGGCAGCCCCTCTGTGGGAACTGAATGATCCAGTGGTTTCTAGCCTGTCTGGCTTCTTGAAACTTTTTCGGAATATCTTCGAAGAACCGGCTCGTGTCTCTTCAGCGGCCAGCGCCCTTTTACGTCTCCGCCAAGAGTCTGCTTCTGTGGGACAGTATGCCCTTCATTTCCGCATACTGTCGGCTGAGTTGAGCTGGAACAATGAGGCCTTAGTCGCAACCTTTTTGCATGGCCTGTCTGATAGAGTGAAGGATGAATTAGCTGGAAGAACCATCCCCACTGATCTGGCCGGCGTTATCTCCTTGTGTAACCAGATCGATATTCGCTTTCAGGAGAGGACCTTAGAAAAGCAACGCCAGCACTCCTTGGTTCTTAGTCAGCCTGAGCTCCCCTCTCTTTGACCCGTAGAGCATCTCCTACCAGCTGAGGAACCCATGCAGCTGGGTCGGACCAGGCTATCCCCTGAGGAACGTGCTAGGCGCAGAACTCTTGGTCTGTGTCTTTACTGTGGGGGCAAAGGTCATTTTCGTGACACTTGCTCTCTTTGTCCAGAAAAACGTTCGGGTCCACTTCATCTGGAAAGTGGAGTATTGGACCCAGAAATATCACCTTCCCCTTCTCGTCTTCTGCTTTCTGTGTTCCTTCATGTTGGTGCTTCTTCTCATTCGGTCTCAGCATATCTGGATTCCGGAGCCGCTGGTAATTTCATGGACTGGGAAATCGCATCGTCCATGAGACTTACTCTTTTGCCCCTCACCACGCCATTGGTGGTCTTGGCGATTGATGGTACTGTTCTTCCAGGGGGACCTATCCGCTTCCAGACCCTCCCTGTTAAGATGTCGGTAGGGACACTCCACCAGGAGTGGATATCCTTCCTTATCTTACCCAAGGCCTCAACGCCTATAATTTTGGGTCTCCCATGGTTACAGCTCCATTCTCCTCATGTGGACTGGACTACTGGACAGATCCTGGCTTGGGGTCCCTCCTGTTCCTCGTCCTGCCTACCCAAGGTTGCCCCCTGTGAATCTGAGCCGGTCATTCATTCCAGGTTGCATAACCATTTACATTTCTCTGTCCCTAACCACCCTTGGACGCACAGCCAGGCTAGCTTGTCTACAAGTCCTGCAGTCGCTACGTCTTGCGATGCGATTCAGGTAGTCGCTACACCTGACTCAGCTATTCACTCTGCCTCTGTACTAGTTATGCCAGTCCAGCCCATGCCCAGTGAGCCTCTCACTTTTTCTTGTTCGGGACATTCTGCTTGTCCTTCAGCTATTCAGCTTGACTCCGGCGACATGTCACCTTCTAACCAACCTGACTTCAGGGTTCCACTGACATCTGCCCAGTCTGATGGTCCTGTGCAAGATGACCAGTTCCCCTTTAAGGGTCTAGGGGACCCTCCTCAGATTCCTGTTGATCGTCTCATGCCCTTGCTTATTCCTAGAGAGCCTTTGGTCCTCAATAGATCTTCTTGTCATCTCCCTACCTCGTTTTCAGTCTCTGAGGATAATCTTAAGTACGAGGTTAGACAAGTTCTGGATTCTCGGCTCTGCAGAGGCATTCTTCAGTACCTTGTGCATTGGAGAGGTTTTGGTCCTGAGGAGGCGTCTTGGATCGCTGCATCTGATGTCGCTGCACCTCATCTGTTGAGAAGGTTTCATCAGAGATTTCCCTTTAAGCCTGGGTCCAGGCGGGGGAGGGCCCATAAGAGGGAGGGTACTGTCATGGATATGCAGTAGTGTTTGTCTGCCATCTTACCTTCCTCCTCATGTGTTCATCTAGAGACCAGACCTCCTTCACCTGGCTTCCTTTATAATCTCCTCCCAGCCTGACTCCACCCCAGGCCCTATCACTGAACACTATATTAACCTGTGCACTGCAAGCCTGCTTTGCTGATCAACGTGTTTGTTAGGCATTGTGTGTTTGGGTTCCTGCCTGCCGTGTGCTACGTCTGTCTCTCTGTTACGTTATTGGCTTGTCCCCGACCATCCCTGTCTGCTCGTGACCCTTGACCTTCGGCTCGTTCTTCGTTATCCTTGTCTGCTTGTGGCCCCTGACCTTCGGCTTGTTATTCGGTTCTCTCTATCGTGTGCTGCTGCTTCCCCTTATCCTACGGGGCGTGAGCTAGGAAACTCCAGGGGCCGCGACCTGGTCCCAGCCTGCAGCGTAACATCCTCACCACTAGAGGCCCTGGAGAAGACCAGCTGGGTCTTAGACTCCGCGCCCTGGGGAATCTTGGCTCTCGCTTCCGTTGGGATCCCGGTTGTGCTCCTCTGGTCCCGCTTTCCACAACCACCCAGTTTCCTATCCACAGAAGCCAGCCATAGGGTTCACTACCTCGCGGTGCACTCCTGTCCCCCTACGGTGTGCATCTGTCACCTGGCCACAGGTGACCCTGACACATACATTTTGCATCTAATTTTGTGACTACATTTCACATTTTTGGGGGAGAGCATCAAAAATACATCTTGGAAAGAAAACACCAAGGTATTTTCTAAGAAGCATACTGAGTCTGTAATTTAATAAGTTATTTCCCCCACACAGCATGGGTATACTTAGTATTACACCCCAAAACACATTCTCCTACTTCTCTGGAGCATGGGGATACCATGTTTGAAATTTTTTCAAAGTTTTAACTTGACTAGTGTAGTACAGATAACCCCACCTTTTACCTATGACCTTTACCATTACTTATTCCCCTTAAACCTCTATTAACGACGAGACACACAGGTTTTTGGAGTATAAATGGCCATAACAGCCTATTTATTAAATAATTCCAATAATTAATTTATTAAATAAGAATTTTCCAATACTTTTAACTTAACATTTTAACCAAACAACTTCTTTAAATCAGCCTGTTGGTCTTTGACAGCAACCCTGCTAACTTTTTACCACCACTGCACTGCGGTACCTTTTAACTGTAGCAGGCCTCCAGCCGAAACCAGCTCGGAGACAACCCCTGTTTTCCACAGTGCAATCAAAACCGTATTCCAGCAGACACCGTTCCACTGGAATAACCCCAGAGGGGCCCATACCACAGCTGAGCCCCCCACCACTTCCATCACATCTGTTATCTGCCACCAGCAAAGACCAAGGACACCGCCACAGCCCGCAAGGATAATACCTTACCCTTAAGGGCCCCTCCACACCCGCTGAATCCCGTCCTGGAGACCCAACGCCCACAGATCTATACCCACCTCGGATAGGTGAACACCATCTCCTCGGTGGTACATACCCACATTAACCTCCAAATCTGTGTGCCTAATGACCAAACTCCCGTTCCTCACCACAAATCTACCCACCACCTTGTTAACTTTTACCCTAGCCTTATTGAGCCTGTCCACCAACCTTGCCATGCTCCAAGTCGTCCGTGCAATGATGTCGGACCATACCAGCAACATGGCCGGAAAAGCTGAGCGGAGTGTCAAGAAATCCGCCTTAACGACCGCAATCAGTTCCCCAATAGGTCTAACACCTAAATCATTCCCTCCCACATGCAGCACCAAAATGTCCGGAGGCCTGTCAAGTCGAGCATAACGCTGCACTTCAGGCAGCACCTTGCTCCACCCCATACCTGGTATGCCCATCCACCTAATCCGAGCCTCCCCCCGAGGGATGCCCAGCTGCCTACCATCCGGCCTCATATCCGCTCTTCTGGCCCCCCAAAAAACATAGGAATGTCCCAAAATCCAGACAAGGCGTGATTGACCTCCATCTGAAATGAAAAAAACACAGTGTTATCAAGCACCATTTCCCCACATAACATCAGGACAACCCAAGCAGCAACCTGTCCTTTTCCACCCCCCCCCCCCCACACCTTGCATACTCCACCAACATTAATCTCCCAAAAGGTGTGGACGGACATAAGAATGGAATCTCCTTGATTCCCAACGCCAAATCCTACGAACCGCCGCCTCATCCAACCCACACCGAGCCACCTCAGTAGCCGCCCCGATGCGGAAGGAGTGCGAGGCAAAACGTTTGTCATCGAACCCAGCTGCCCGCAAACATTTCCTGAAAATCGCTATGAATTGGAACCTTGACACAAAAGACCCATCCTCATGTACCAGTAATGCCCCCCCCCCCCGACAGGCGTACCCCCAAGAAATCCTTCACCACCCCCACCGGGCAGACCCCCGAACCCAGCAAGGAATTCAGCACCACACTAACCCCTTTCCCTTGCTGGTCCGTTTTTGACCCGCGCAACCGAAACACTACCTTCTCCCCCTCGATCTTAACATCCCCCAGCATCATACCCCCCGCCCTATTCCTAGCTGGGCTCACCAGTTCCCCCACCCGAAATGCCCCAAAAAACAAAATTACAAAAGCTGTCCAAAACAAAAAAACGTCATACCCCGAGGAACACACTAGCTCCAAAGTCCCACAAATATTCTGCAAAACTGAGGAAACCGGCCTACGGGTATCCTTGCTGGAGTGGCACTTGCGGTAACCCTTCACCGCCTGCTTCACCCAAAAACCCTTTGTGTGATCCACCCCGCCCTGCAGTTTAAACAAAAATGCTAAACCCGCCAACTTTTTATCAATGGCCGATACCGACCCACCCCCTTCCATATGCCTGGCAACGAAATACAGCACCAACCAACCTGTCTCAGCCTCCCCCAACTCAGCATCCACCAGCCGTACGAACTCAGACCATTCTTCCCAGACCTTGGCGTACGCTGCCCATGTCGGTCCACTCACCGACTTCCTGATCCACCCCGCGGCGACTCCAAAGCAATTTCCCACATCCACCCCGGGCAAGGAACCCCGACACTGTCTGCCTGCGGTGCCAGTTCTCTGAACTTGTCCCACTGAAACCGAGACAAGGCATCAGCGAGTCTGTTGTCAACCCCCGGAATGTGCCCCGCATGCAAAAAGATGTTAAACTGTAAATAGCGTAAAACCAGGTGGCGCAGCAACCGAACCACCGGCATGGAAGACGCGGAGATGCGGTTGATGACTTGAACCACCCCCATGTTATCACAATTCAGCCTGATCTTCAAATTCTGACAGGATTCCCCCCACAGCTCCACTGCCAGTACAACCGGAAAAAGTTCCAGCAATACCAGGTTCTTACCAAACCCAGCCTCAATCCAGGAGCTGGGCCATGCTCCGGCGCACCAACTACCTTGGAAGAAAGCCCCAAAACCCGTGGACCCAGCCGCATCCATGACCAAGTCCAAATCAAAGTTACTCACCGGGCCCTCCATCCAAAGCGAACGTCCATTGTATTCTTCCAAAAAAGTGTGCCACACCTGCAAGTCCTCCTTTAGTGCCCTAGATAGTCTCACCCCCACTCATCCCCGACATAGCCACCGACAGCCGTCGGCAGAACACCCTGCCCATGGGAATGATTCTACAGGCAAAGTTCAACTTACCCAAGAGAGATTGTAAGGCCCTAAGCTGGACCTTGTTGCGACCCAACATCCCCCTTATGTCCTCCCGAAGATTCACCACCTTGTCCCCGAGCAACCTACATTCCATCGCCATGGAATCAATCACTATCCCCAAGAAACTAAGCTCTGTGGATGGGCCCTCGGTCTTGTCAGCTGCCAAAGGCACTCCGAACCGCCCTGCAATGTGCTGAAACTTACCCAGCAGAATCGCACACACATTAGAGGAAGGAGGGCCCACACACAGAAAATCATCCAAGTAATGGATGACCGAATCCAAACCTGACATGTCCCGTACCACCCATTCCAAAAAGGAACTGAATGCCTCAAACAAGGCGCACGAAATAGAGCAACCCATGGGCAAACACTTATCCACATAAAATTCTTCCTGCCAACAGCATCCCAACAGCCGAAAGCTGTCTGGGTGTACTGGTAACAGGCGGAATGCAGATTCAATGTCAGACTTTGCCATAAGCGCCCCCCGACTATAACGCCTGACCCAACGCACAGCGGCGTCAAATGATGCGTAAGACACTGTACATGCTTCAGGATCTATCGCATCATTCACCGACCCCCCTTAGGAAAGGAAATGTGGTGAATGAGGCGGAATTTCCCGGGTTCCTTCTTGGGCACCACCCCCAGAGGAGAGACCACCAACTCCTGCAGTGGCTTGTCCTTAAATGGTCCCCCCATGCGCCCCAGTTCCACCTCCTTGGCCAATTTGTCAGCAACCACCTCCGGGTGTTCCAATGCCGACCGTAAATTCCTCGCCAGAGGAGGCACCTCTGTCAAAAAACACGGTATAGCAAAACCATCTGAAAACCCAGAGGCCAGCAACCTAGCTGCCACCCTCTCCGGGTACCTATTTAGGAAAGGCTGCATCCTTTCCCCCCTCACCTCTTGTTTGAAGGCTCCCCGGCACGCTTCCCTTTCTTAAAGCAACGGGACAAGGGATGACCACCCACGCACCCGGAGCACTCATGCTTGAAACGACAGGCTCCCCCAAATTTGCATGTGCCCTCGTTAAATTGCCAGCACACCCCCCATTTTTTTCCGACCAGCAGTCCAGAGGTGGATGTCCCCCCAGCCCCCCCCTGAAGAAACTGACTCGGTGCCCGTGGAGACGACATAAGACGCATCCAAAGACTGATGTTCTTGCGGTCCCACCTAAGAGCAGGACGGACCGTGTTCTGGGCTCTTCTCACCAATGACACTGGTCATTATAGCAAAGGCCTGCGGCCAGTTGCTAAACGTCAGAGGAATAAGTCTGTACCTCCTCTTCTCCTCATCCTCCTTCTTTGAATCGTCGGGCTTAACCCTATCCAAATTGAATTTTTCTAACGAAAGCAAGGAAACAATTTCCACATACTCTCCCTTTCCGATCTTCTCTCTCACCTCCTGTTTCAAATGCGCCCCTAACGGCCCCTCATAGCACACATAAACCTCACACCTGGCCGCATCAGCAGTTCGGACAATATCTGCTCAAGTGGGAGCCGATGGCTTCACCCCTTTGTCCCCCGAAGTTCTGCTAACACCTGTCCCAGCAGCGAGGGGGTCGACCACCACCACTGAGGGGGTATCTGCCACCCCGGATCCCCCGTAGACCCCCCACCCATGGCCCAGCCTGAGGGGGCACACTAGGACCCCCTGCAAAACGTTATAACAGATCTCTCAACCCCCCCAACAAATCCTGAATGCCACCCGTTGCACCAGGGGTGGCAGGCAAGGTGCCCGCCCCCCCCCCCCGGGTAAACCGGGGGCAAAACCGGCTGAGAAACAGTGACCCCCAGACCCCCACCCCCAACAATTTACACAATGCGGCAGACAAATCCTGGAAGAACCTAGCATAGACTTACCAAGCTGACTGGGCCCGGTCCCCACAGCCGTCGCGGGCACCTCCACCGACGGCGAGTCCTCCTGGCCATCTTCCCCATCCGATACAGACGATTCACCCTCCGATCGATCTTCATCGGCCGGCGTCAATGGTGACTGCAACCCCCCAGGCGAAGTTGGCCTGGCGGCCGTGGAACCCAGCTACAGCCCACTTTAAGGCCAGGAATTCCAGCTTGTGTGTGGGGTAATTCTTCTCAGCAGGGGCCAGACTTCGGCTCACATATGCAACAGGCCGCAAGTGACCATCGTGCTCTTGGTATAGCACCCCGCCTAGTCCATCTCTACTGGCATCAACATGTAACTCATAGGGTTTAGTGGTATCTGCATAGGCTAAGACGGGGCCGTGGTTAGGCTTTCCTTCAATTGGATGAAGGCCTCTTCACACTGGGTGGTCCACTGGTCCCGGAGAGACTCTTTGGGTTTTCTGGGCCCTGTGTTGTGTTTCATTGAGTTGACCGGTTCTTGGGCATCATCTTCCCCTTCACTCTTCAGTAGTTCATTGAGGGGCCGGGCAATCTTGGCAAACCCCTCCACAAATCTTCTATAATAGGAGCAGAATCCCAGAAACGATCTTAGCTCAGTCACGTTGGTGGGCCTTGGCCAAGAGGTGACAGCATCCAGCTTCTCAGGGTCTGTAGCTACCCCTTCAGCAGACACGATATGGCCCAGATAATTGGCACTTCTCTAAAGAAAGCTTCAGGCCTTCTTCATGGAGCCTCTTCAAGACCTTTTTCCAATCGCTCTTCGTGTTCTTCGAGAGTTCTACCGAACACAATAATGTCGTCTAGGTACACCAGCACTTCAATGAGGTTCATGTCTCCCACTGTCTTCTCCATCAGTCTTTGGAAAGTGGCTGGAGCTCCCGACAAGCCCTGGGGCATGCGGTTGAACTCAAAGAAGCCCACTGGGGTGATGAAAGCTGTTTTCTCCTGATCTTCCACGTGCATGGGAATTTGATAGTACCCACTCTTCAAGTCCATCACACTGAGCCACTTAGCCCCAAACAAACTCTGTAAAGCATCTTCTATCCGGGGGGTGGTGTACTGATCAGGTATAGTCCTTCTATTCGGTGTTCGGTAGTCGATACACAGCCTCAAAGACTAATTTTTCTTCTGGACTACCACTATTGGCGAGGCGTAGGAGCGTCGGGACTCTCGGATGATGCCCGTCCTCTTCAGTTCTGCTAGTTGCTGACGCAGATCTTCTAGGTCAGCCAAAGGAACCTGTCGGACTCTTTCCCTAAACGGCTTATCCCCTGTAGGCGAATCTTGTGGGTGGCACTTTTTGCACACCCCACATCAAATTCATTCTTGGAGAAGATCTTCTGCCATCGAGCAAGTTGGGCCTTGGCCCTCTCTTTCCATACTGGTGGGAGAGTCGTGTCTTCGGAGTAGAGCTTCCCCACATTGACTTCACCCATTTCCTCCTTCACCAAGTCAGATAGGGCAACTGGGGTGGCTGGGTTTACTTGGCCCAACAGCATTCTGGCTGGTACCCTTACTGGTGTGGTAGTAGTATTCCTAATGCTCACTGAGATCTTCCCGTGGCTCTTCTTAAGGGCCTTCGATGGGACCACTTCAGGAATTACTTCTAGCCCCCTTTGATTTTCATGTGGATCTGGTTCGAGAATGATAAAGGGGTTGGGTTGTTCCCAGGTAAGCTTTATAGCGGCTCTCAAACAAGTCACCTCTCCTGGTTGTAGAATTTTCTCTGTCCTATCCAGCTTCCAGATCTTCCCCACCCCCTCCGTTGGGGCATTCTGCTCCAACACCAAGCGCTGGTAGGCCCACTGTACCATGGGGTGAACTCTTGGGATGGAAGTATCCTGTTCTTGAGCCACAGGTGTCAACAGCCTCCTGACCAGGTCAGTGTTGGTTCCTATGATGAGGGAACTCTTGCTGGCTCCTGGCGGTCGGGGACAAACTACAGCCAGGGTGTCGAAAGTCTCGGCTTCTCCTGCCACTGAGGGGTCAAAGGTCAACTTGATTGGAAGGTATCCATCATAAGGGAAACTCTGTGTCCCAATACCCCAGATCTCCATGTCTTCAAGCTTTTGAGGTGCTTGTTGTAGAAGTCTCTATATAGAAGAGTTACTTGAGCTCCAGTATCCAGGAGGGCCTTTTTATAGATTCCTTCTACCTGGATAGACACAACTGGGGAGGGCCCCACTAGTTTGACAGGGAGTTTCCTTGGGGAAGCCTTCTTACTTGACTCCGTAACCTGTACTTTCTTTCCTCTTGAGCCTTTTCCTGGATCTCAACCCTTGGGCCTGGTATGCGCTGATCTCCCGCCGCTAAGCATTTTTGGACATGAAATGAGAGGTATTATGTCGCTCAGAGACAACGACAGGGGTGTTTGGTAAAGAACTATTTTCCCTCCGTTGGCTTCCTGTGCTATTGAACTGTCTGGAGTTGGCTGATACTGATGGGCACCCGGTTGACTCCTTCACTGGGGCCCTCTGAAGTTTTCCGCCGGCTTGCTGTAGGGTGCTGCAGCTTTCTTCGGGCTGAGGCACACTCGACTATAGTGTCCAGTCCCTCCACAGTTAAAGCAAACTTCATCATCCTTTGGGCGTTAAGAAGGAGAAGTGGATGCCATCTGAATCACTTCCGTTGTGATTCCTCCTTCCTTACTTGCTCCTGAAGCTTTTGACATCAATGAAGTCAGCATCTCCATCATCTGTGTCATCTGGGACTTTAGGGTAGCTACTTCAGAGTCCCTTTCCATAGTTATTGCTGATCTGACCCCGGCTGAAGGGGAGAAGCTGGGTTGAATGGTTGCTCGTTGGTCATTCAGCGGTGCCTCTTTATCTCTCACTACTCTGATGAGGTCAGGGTAACTTAATGACATAACACCCGTTGAAGTTTTCAAGTGGAGCCAGACTGGATCAGAACGTAAGGCCCCTCTTAGGATTTGCTGCATCCTAGCTTGGTCTATAGCAGATGGGGCCATTCCCTTCTTCAAGACTATTTGGCATAACATTTTGTTCAGTCTTCTGATATATTCAGAAAGGCGCTCTCCTGGCTGTTGGAGAGTGTGTTCAAATTGATAGATGAGGTCAACAGCTTTTTCCAACTGTCCGAACTCTTCCTGCAGCATGACCAAATAGTCGTAGGCTGTACAAGCGGCGTTACTGAACCTTAAATTCCTGACAGCTATTGCAGCGGCTCCTCTCAAGCTCTCGTTTATGCGCTGCTTCTTTTGGGACTCTGGCAATTCCAAACCTTCTAAAGCTTGCATGGTTTGCTCTATCCAGGTGTCAAATTCTTCTTCCCCAGCTGGCACAGGCTGTCTCCCTGAGAAAATCCTCAGCTTCCTGTATCCAGCTTCCACACATACTGTGTTGCTCTTCTGACACTTTGACACAAAGTCTACCAAAGCGTTAAGGAGCTCTGGACCAATCGTGGTCAGGGGTGCAGGGGAGGTTGTAGTTCCTCCTTCACTGGGGCCCTCTCCTCCATCTGGGGCTTCCTGACCAGTACCAGGAGACTCTTCAGGCAAAACAAAAGATCGAGTCTTCTGGACAGTAGCACTCCAATAAAAAGCCTTTATTATGTAAAATCTTAAAAAATCCAAATACAGCACAGCAAGTCACAAAATCCTGGTTAGAGCTAACTAGTTTCACACTTTCTTAGTGTTTAATCATATCTGCTATGATGAAACACTAAGAAAGTGGGAAACTAGTCAGCTCTAACCAGAATTTTGTGACTTGCTGTGCTGTATTTGGATTTTTGAAGATTTTACATAATAAAGGCTTTTTATTGGAGTGCTGCTATCCAGAAGACTCGATCTTTTGTTTTGCCTGAAATTGCATTGCCTGCACCCTTGGCTGTTGGGAGGAGACAACCACCTAGAGGACATCTACACCTGAGAGGTTTTTGTTTTTGTTCACCAGGAGACTCTTCACTTGGGGCTCTTGGGTGTACTATATAAATCTTGGTCTTGCCCCCCAAGTGCACAGTCTTTCCTTTGAAGATCTCTGGTATTCCCTCTCTTCACTCCAACAGCCCATGTGTGCTAGAAGTTCCGTGATCTGGCCTGAGAGCAAGTACCCATGCTTTCCTATTTGGAGATAGTATCTTTATAATCTCGATAGCTTCTTCCCTGTCCCTGTTCTTGCCAGGGAGCTCAATTGCCATGCTCACGTCCGAGCGGGCGCCTACCGATTCGCACCACTGGTCCACAATGAAAGGGTCCATGCTGGCACCAATGGGGTTGGGGCTTGATTGCAGAGTACAGAAATCCTGGACGAGCCCCCACGTGTAGCACTACACCCAGTTAAGAGAGCTGCTGGTTTTATTTTGGGCCTGTACCCTAGCTATCAACCCCAAGAATTTGGCTCAAACCCTCCCTTGGCACAACTGGTCTGTACTGTAATTGTGAACCCACTGATGGCTGGGAACACAACAATACCACACAACAGTATAATGGCACATAAAATTGTTACCTGATATAACCACTCATCCAGCAGGATAACAGGGAACTTCACACAGTGTTCTGCTTAATCAAAGATCAAGTTTACTCAATGGTAAAAAAGGACAGCAGTGTTAAACAAAATTACAGTTGACTAGTGCAGGGCCCTGCAAAGTCAGTGATATATATACAGTATATATATATATATATATATATATTTGTCAATAGCAAAACACAGCATTAATGCACACTTCCTTCATAAGTAAACTCCCTATGCTCGCGAGCTCCCCCTAATGGGCAATATTACACCCGTGTACCGTCACTAACAGTTCTAGTCAGGCCTGACTAATTTCAGTGTACAGTTCCTTCAATGGAAGGAGTCTTCGCTAGCAAATGTTGGTGCACATAACATTTGTAATCCACAGAGTAATTAAAAGAAAGCAAACTGGACTTCCACAATGTTTATGGATGTGAAACTTTCTGACGGTGCGAACACCAACTTTAAACCATGCGGCACCACGAGATGCTCAATGGCCTTCTATGTGACACACCACTATAATAATGGCGGGCCTTCAGTAAGTCACAGGCCTACACAGCAGTTAATGAAATCCGGGCAGGTGCCCTCTCACCCAAAGTAGGCCTTGTCTCTCCGGTACACTCCGCTGTCGGTGTCCCGATCCGCTGTCTCTCGGCAACCTGCAGTCTCCGGTTCTCCACACAGCCACACTGGATGTCGGTAGATGGACGACTCCGGTCTCTGAGAAGCGAGAGCCGAACACACAGGAGAGGATCCCTCCTTAGGCTGAGTGATCCTACACGATAGCTGTAGGCCCAGGCTTCAGGCCTAGACGCTCTGGCAGCAGGCCTCAAAGCAAACTTCCTGCTTGATCGAGGGTGAGGTCCAGAGAGAGCGAGTGTAGCTCCTCCCTTGCTTTAAGTAACCTCCCCCAGAAAGCTGTGTGAAGATGCAATGCACTTTGGGAATACAGCTGCACTGTGGGTACCATAGTCTATTTGATACCCATGGCAATGAAGTCCATTTCTTCCTGTACCACAAGTTCCACAATGCACCGTTCCATACAGTTAAACAACAGTCACTGTATTATCCTAAGGAGACTCCGGAGGGAGCTGGAGTTAATTCTCAAAATAACAATAGTCTTTTACGCTGCAAAGTGACACCCCGCTACATATATATACAGTCATGGTCGAAATTGTTGGAACCCCAGAAAATTTTCCAGAAAATCAATTATTTCTCACAGAAAAGTATTGCAGTAACACATGTTTTGCTATACACATGTTTATTCCCTTTGTGTGTATTGGAACAAAACAAAAAAAGGGAGGAAAAAAAGCAAATTGGACATAATGTCACACAAAACTCCAAAAATGGGCTGGTCAAAATTCTTGGCACCCTTTCAAAATTGTGGATAAATAAGATTGTTTCAAGCATGTGATGCTCCTTTAAACTCACCTGGGGCAAGTAACAGGTGTGGGCAATATAAAAATCACACCTGAAAGCAGATAAAAAGGAGAGAAGTTCACTTAGTCTTTGCATTGTGTGTCTGTGTGTGCCACACTAAGCATGGACAACAGAAAGAGGAGAAGAGAACTGTCTGAGGACTTGAGAACCAAAATTGTCGAAAATATCAACAATCTCAAGGTTACAAGTCCATCTCCAGAGATCTAGATTTGCCTTTGTCCACAGTGCGCAACATTATCAAGAAGTTTGCAACCCATGGCACTGTAGCTAATCTCTCTGGGCGTGGACGGAAGAGAAAAATTGATGAAAGCTTGCAATGCAGGATAGTCCAGATGGTGGATAAGCAGCCCCAAACAAGTTCCAAAGAAATTCAAGCTGTCCTGCAGGCTCAGGGAGTATCAGTGTCAGCGCGAACTATCCGTCAACATTTAAATGAAATGAAACGCTATGGCAGGAGACCCAGGAGGACCCCACTGCTGACACAGAGACATAAAAAAGCAAGACTACAGTTTGCCAAAATGTACTTAAGTAAGCCAAAATTCTTCTGGGAAAATTTATTTTGGACAGATGAGACCAAGATAGAGCTTTTTGGTAAAGCACATCATTCTACTGTTTACCGAAAACAGAATGAGGCCTACAAAGAAAAGAACACAGTACCTACAGTAAATATGGTGGAGGATCAATGATGTTTTGGGGTTGTTTTGCTGCCACTGGCACTGGGTGCCTTGAATGTGTGCAAGGCATCATGAAATCTGAGGATTACCAAAGGATTTTGGGTTTCACTGTAGAGCCCAGTGTCAGAAAGCTGGGTTTGCGTACAAGATCTTGGGTCTTCCAGCAGGACAATGACCCCAAACATACATCAAAAGGCACCCAGAAATGGATGGCAACAAAGCGCTGGAGAGTTCTAAAGTGGCCAGCAATGAGTCCAGATCTAAATCCCATTGAACACCTGTGGAGAGATCTTAAAATTGCTGTTGGGAAAAAGTGCCCTTCCTATAAGAGAGACCTGGAGCAGTTTGCAAAGGAAGAGTGGTCCAAAATTCCGGGTGAGAGGTGTAAGAAGCTTATTGATGGTTAAAGGAAGCGACCTATTTCAGTTATTTTTTCCAAAGGGTGTGCAATCAAATATTAACCACTTCTCCACCAAGGACATCATATGACGTCCTTGACTTTGAGGGGGGGTACCTGAATGATGCCTGCAGCTACAGGCATCATTCAGATATCTTTCTGTCATGCCGGTGATTCTGCGCACCATAAGAATGATCATAGTGGCAGTTCTGCCGCTTGATCGTTCTTATAGGCGGCGGGAAGGGACATCCCCCCCTCCCCCCGCCATCCAGTGCTTCTCTGGGCTCTCCCGTGCCATTGGGGGCTCGGCGAACGAATCAGCTGGCGCCGGCTCACGACGATAGAGATTTCCGGTGACCAGATGGTCACCAGTCATCTCTATGACCGACGGAGTCCCGGGCGCGACGTTGTGACGTCACGCCCGGTACCCGGAAGTAAACAAAGCCGCAATTGCGGCTGTCAGCATAAGATCAGTGATTTTTTTTTCACCGATCTCATGCTTTTCAGCCTGAAGGAGAGATGTGGGGTCTTATTGACCCCGCATCTCTCCATAAAGTGGACCTGTCACAATGATTCCTATTACAAGGGATGTTTACATTCCTTGTAATAGGAATAAAAGTGATCAAAAAATTCAGTAAAATAAAAAAAAAAGGAAAAAAAAAAAGGAAAACGCCCCTGTCCCTGGTAGCTCGCGTTTAGAAGCGAACACGCATGTAAGTCCCGCCCACATGTGAGGTATCGCCGCGTGCGGTAGAGTGTGTGAGCAACAATTCTAGCACTAAACCTCCTCTGTAACTCAAAAAATAGTAACCTGTAAAAAAATTTAAAGCGTCGCCTATGGAGATTTTTAAGTACCGAAGTTTGGCGCCATTCCATGAGTGTGCGCAATTTTAAAGCGTGACATGTTAGGTATCTACTTACTCGGCGTTACAGCATCTTTCACATCATACAAAAAAATTGGGCTAACTTTACTGTTTTGTTATTTTTCAATTCGTTTTCTTTTTCCCAAAAAAAGGCGTTTGAAAAATTATTGCACAAATACCGTGCAAGATCAAAAAGTTGCAATGACCGCCATTTTATTCCCTAGGGTGTCTGCTAAAAAAATATATATAATGTTTGGGGGTTCTGATTAATTTTCTAGCAAAAAAATTATGATTTTTACATGAAGGAGAGAAGTGCCACAATAGGCCCGGTGGAGACGTGGTTAAGTTAAGGGTGCCAAGAATTTTGACCAGCCCATTTTTGGAGTTTTGTGTGACATTATGTCCAATTTTCTTTTTTTCCTCCCTTTTTTTTGTTTTGTTCCAATACACACAAAGGGAATAAACATGTGTATAGGAAAACATGTGTTACTGCAATACTTTTCTGTGAGAAATACTGGATTTTCTGGAAAACTTTCTGGGGTGCCAACAATTTCGGCCATGACTATATATATATATATATATATATATATATATATATATAGTCATGGCCGAAATTGTTGGCACCCCAGAAAGTTTTCCAGAAAATCCAGTATTTCTCACAGAAAAGTATTGCAGTATTGCAATCATAATATATATATATATATAAAATAGTGGTATTAAAATAAAAAAGTGGTACAGTAGCTTACAATAGCATTACCTATGGCAGTCAGCATTCCTGTAAGCCAAGCAAACATAACCTACTGGTTCTTAGCTGTCCATACGAATTATACACAATGCTTTATTCACTAGCCAGGAAGTACAAGAGGCTAAATTAAAGAATACCTGTGATTCCAGGGAGCGCATTTGTCCGCAGATGATTGCTGGGAATCTGGGATTTGTTTCTCGCAGGAACCTAGTCAGTGTTGGGTCAATTCAGGCAATCAGAGAAGTGGTCAACAAACAGGCAAAGGATCAGTTTAGACGGCAAGCAGAAACGTGGTCAGGAAGCAGGTAAAGATGACACTGCATTGGTGTGGCAGCAATCAAACATTTTTGCTGGCTTACTATTGCCTGGTGACACTGGAACTGGCGTGGCAGTGATCAGGAACTCTGTTGCTGGCTTACACTGGTTTGGAAATATTGCCCCTAATATGGCCATTAACAGGAATACTGGTCTGATGACACTGGCCCTGGTGTGGCCAGGATCAGGAACACTGGTCTGGCTTACACTAGTCTGGTGACACTGGCACTGGTGTGGTGGTGATCAGGAAAACTGGTCTGGCTTACATTGGTCTGGTGATAGTGGAACTGGTGTGGCTGGCAATCAGGAACACTGTTGCTGACTTACACTGGTCTGGTGACACTGGGGTTGGTGTGGCAGTGATCAAAAACACTGTTGCTGTGTGCACTAGTCTGTATGCAATTCCGACGCACCAAAAACCGCACATGCTCAGAATCAAGTACGAGACGAGAGCGCTCGGTCTGGTAAAACTAACGTTCGTAATGGAGATACCACATTTGTCACGCTGCAAATTCTGGGATCTTTTAATGCAGTGCATTATTTTGTTCTTTATAATGCTAGAATAATGAAGTTGTTTTGCTGCTGATATTCACACAGAGTTCTGACAAACGTATTTCTTTATATTTTCTCGTGATCTTATGAATAATCTTTTTTTTTTTTTAAAGCCAGATCTCCATAATAATGTTTAGAGTTATTTTTTATAGTCATCTTTTTTTTTTTAATCAAGATATCCTGTTTTTGTTATTATTTTAAAAATATTTTCTACTGATCTCCATATTTTATTTATTTTGTCATGTTACCACAACTACATTATTATCCTGTATTTTTAAACCTCAAGGAGGTTGGTTGGTGTCCCTTGTTAATTTTACATTGTATTTTTTAAATGTACCTGCCTACTCACAAACAAACTGTCCTATTTGAATAAAAATACATAGGCAAGTATTTTCTGAAAGAAAAATATCCATTTATTCTGGGTAACAAAATAAAGAGGAAGGCAAGGCTGGAGAAACTGCTAGAATTAGCGAAGCCTTCGGACTCCAGGGCAGACATCAACTCTGTGGAAAAGAAAATTGGTAGCCTGAGAAGTCCATATAATAGCGAACACAATCTCGTCCAGGACTCCCAGAGATCAGGAACAGCAGCAGATGATGTCCCCAGTCTGTGGCACTACAACAGCCTGTGTCTTCTGTCAGACCAGACTGAAGCCAGGCAATCACTTTCTTGTCTTCCTTGCAGCCTTCCCTGCACCCTTCCCTGCAGCCTTCACTGCACACTTCCTTGGAGGCTGTGGCTCTGGAGGTGGACTTGTGGCAGGAGGAGGAGGAGGATGGACGAGCTCACAAATGTGGGATGTTGGTGTCAGCTGGCCCCTCAACTCCCTCACAGATAAGGCGTTGGCCCTCCTCCATTTGCTGCAATCTACTAGCTATATAGCAGCCATAGGCCTCTTCAGCATCGGGGGGGTTCTGAGGGCCTCACTAGCCTCCCTAATGAGACCCAGTGCTACCTCATCCATGTTCCTCCCCTTCCTGGGCCTTTTTTTTGGCAAGGTGGAGGGGAGGCACCTGGGATTGGGTGAGGCCACCTCCTGGCTGACACTTACCCCTGCCTCCTCCTGCCTGCCACTTTCCAGACCCTCATCCTGGCTGAGGTCTTCCTGTATATAAAAAAGGGACATAGTTTTAGTTTTTCGTTCATCAATCAGACACAATTTTCAGCTCATGACTGTTGCAAATTGAATGTTAATAAATAGAAAAGACTATCATTCTGACCCCAGCATTTTTCATTTTTGTCCCAATCATTTTTGGCCACTACTGTCTATTGATATTTCAGACACTTTTTCTTAAATCATTAATTTGTTATCAATAATAACATCTAGTTAACAACAATAATTTTAGGACAATAAATATGGTAAAAAGTACTATACCTGGCTCCAGCTGAGCTCATCCACTTCTTGCAGGATGAAAGGCCCAGGTTGGTCCTTGGAAGCCTCAGCTGGGGTGGAGGGAAGGGTGGATGGAAGGCTGTAGGGAAGTGTAGAAAGTGATTCCCTGGCTTCAAGCTAGTCGTCCAGATACCGCAGTCGGTTGAAGTACCACAGACTGGGTACATACACAATCGCTGCTGCTGCTCCTGATCTGAGGGATTTCTGGATGTTATTATGCTCCTTCTTATACATGCTCCTCAAGGTACCAATTAACGCGATGTCTGCCTCGGGGACCCGTGTCTTCACTAATACCAGCAGTTTCTCCAGCGTTGCCCTCCTAGCTCGTCTATTATAATATAAGGGGTTTTTAACCTCCCATAAGTTGGTAAGCTCCCTGTACCTGTCTATAACCTGCCCATGAATTCAGGCTCCTTAAAGGGATTCATATTTGCTGCAAGACAAAACACAAGACAAAAACACTAATGTCAGCCTAAACTCTCATAATCTTATCCCAATATAGGCCTCAATCTTGAAGCAGTATAGGCCACTGATGCCCCAAGTTTAAATTTTACCTTCGTTAGGACGATAGGCGCTTCCATTCCCCCGCACACAGAACATAGGTACGACACATGCGTGTTAGCTTTATATACACTGCGCATGGGTGAAACTCTGCATACGTTGCCCGTCCCTGATGTTCTTTCTAGTATATTCCCCGCCCCTTCTCTTTCGGCAGTAGGAGAGACATGGCGGAGACACAACAGGTGCGTAATTCCAGTAGCGAAGAGGAAAGCCCGGAGCCAGAAACGTCACGATCCAGGAGGAGATATAAGGCCTCAAATATGTCCTTTGTAGAGATGGCGGAGATGGTGGACATCTTGAGGAGGACAGACTATGATAGGAAGCATGGGCCGTACACCAACCCTAATGTGACAAAGGCCAAGATCATGTCTAAAGTTGTGAGAAGTCTGCACAGGAATTTTGGGGTACGACGATCCAAAGAGCAATTGAGGAAACGCTGGTCAGACCTGACATTGAGGGAGCATGATCAGTACAGAAGGATCAAGAAAATGCTTCAAAAAAGTAAGTGTTTGTCCTGTGTTCCTATTATTATTATTACTTGCATGTTGCTCCATGTGCTTTTCTTTACTGTTGGACAGTTTAAAATGTAAACTTTCAGGTTCGTGGGCACAGTAATCGGTCGTAGTAAACATTGTTCGCCCACTAAATACGATGTTTTTGGCAGGTACAGGTTAACTACATTTGGTCATGCTTATTTGTATGAAAAGATGTTTACTACATTGTTGTCTAAATGTGTTTGTAACTAGAATGAAATGCAAACTTGATTCAGTGTAAAGGAGAGGACACTCAGCAGCTGTTTACACATCTGGACTCAGGAGCACTAGTGTGAGACACCAGAACAAACTTTTTAGGGTGTCCCACACAGGTGCTCCAGTGGATACTTGGGGTGTCTCCATGTGTGAAATTTGGCCAAAAAAGATAAGTATTCCATCTTTTGTAAGGGAAAAAAACATGTCTTCAGCTTGGAACTCTGCCAAAAAACACAATTGTACCCCACTTCCAAACAATTTTTCTTATTCCTATTTCTGGCCTCAAATATCTGTGTGCTAAGTATACCTTTGGTTTCATTCTCATAGGGGAGAAAAGACTCGGGACATCTGAGGACCCCAGGAACCCCACACCTCAGAAAGAAGGGGAACTCAGTACACCACAACCTGAGGATGAGGAGGAAGGAGAGGTGGAGGAAGTGGTTGAAATTGTCACCACAACGGGTCAGTGTCTGAGACCACAGATTCAGGTAATATATGTAGGCCTGCATATTTATAATACATGCTTTTAAAAAAAAATGTAGGTGATGTGCTGGTTGTGGAAGAACAATCTCCTCATTTCACAAGTGCTAGTGCACAAATCCTAATCCAGGACATTATGATGTGGAATCGGGAAATAGACATCATAAGGAATAAACTCAATGATCTTGAACAAAAACTGAAGAACATGATTGATGTATTGGGGAGAATCTAAATATCAACAAAATGCCACCATTTTAAATTGTTTTGGACTAAATGTCAAATTTTTTAGGACATTTTAAAAGCCAAATTTTGAAGATGCACACAGTGGGGCTGAATTACTAATAACAGTGCGCTGCGCTGGTTCTAACCTTAATTGGTGCGCCGGATAACTCCTTCACTTGGCGCAGGAACCAGCGGCGCACTGTTATAGTAAATACAAATGTCAGCGGCGCTCTACTGAAAATGAATGGTTCCCTATGGGAGCCCATTGATTTGAATAGAGGTCGCCCGGGAAGTCGGATGAAGCGTATCCGACTCGCGGGGCGACTCATGTGCCGGCTGACACAGGGACAGCGCGACTTTGCCAGGCAACTTGGACACGACCTGAGCGCATGAAGCAGCCGCTCAAGTCGTGTCCTAGAGGCGACTAGCTGGCCGAGAATGTCTCCAGCGCGATGGCATCGCGCTGGTTCTCGGCAGCCTCGCTGTCCCGTGTTTGGTATGAATCATGAAGGGGAACTCCACGCCGAATTTTAATGAAAAAAACGGCGTGGGGGTTCCCCTCCAGGAGCATACCAGGCACTTAGGTCTGGTATGGATTTTAAGGGGAACCCCCTAAGCCGAAAAAAACGGCGTGGGGGTCCCCCCAAAATCCATACCAGACCCTTAGGTCTGATATGGATTTAGAGGGAAACCCCCTAAGCCGAAAAAACGGCGTGGGGTCCCCCCCAAAACCCATACCAGACCCTTATCCGAGCATGCAACCTGGCAGGCCGCAGGGGAAGAGGGGGGGACGAGAGCGGCCCCCCTCCCTCCTGAACCGTACCAGGCCGCATGCCCTCAACATGGGGGGTGGGTGCTTTGGGGCAGGGGGGCGACCTGCGGCCCCCCCACCCCAAAGCACCCTGCCCCCATGTTGATGGGGACAAGGGCCTCTTCCCGACAACCCTGGCCGTTGGTTGTCGGGGTCTGCGGGCGGGGGCTTATCGGAATCCGGGAGCCCCCTTTAATAAGGGGACCCCCAGATCCCGGCCACCCACCCTATGTGAATGAGTATGGGGTACATCGTACCCCTACCCATTCACCTGGTGGCAAAAAAAGGTAATAAAAAACACAACACAGGTTTTTAAAGTAATTTATTAGGCAGCTCCGGGGGTCTTCCTGCCGGGCGCCCCGCTATCTTCTTCCAGCTCTTTTGCTAGCGGGGTCCCGGGCTTCCTCATCGTCTTCGTGGGTCTTTCTGCCGGGCGCCCCGCTATCTTCTTCCAGCTCTTTTGCTAGCGGGGCGCCCGGGCTTCGTCGTCGCCTTCTTCCGACTTCGGGGGTCTCTTGTTCTGTTCTCTGGTTCTTCTCCCGCTCTCCGGTGCCTTCTCCACGATCTCCGGTTCTTCTCCCGCTCTCCGGTGTCTTCTCCACGATCTCCGGTTCTTTCTGCCTTCTGCCGGGTGCCCCGCTATCTTCTTCCAGCTCTTTTGCTAGCGGGGGCCGGTCTTCTTCGTAGCCTTCTTCCCTCTTCTCTTCGCCCGATGTCTCCTCGTCGCTGTCCACCGCTGCAATGCTCTGTCCGAGCAGCGGTGCCACTTTTATTGGCATGGGGCGTGGTTACCGGCTGATGCCACCGCTGACCCCGCCCCCGTATGATGTCACAGTCCCGGGGAATGATGGGACTGTGACGTGAAACGGGGGCGGGGTCAGCGGTGGCATCAGCCGGTGACCACACCCCATGCCAATATAAGTGGCACCGCTGCTCGGACAGAGCATTGTAGCGGCAGACAGCGACGAGGCAACATCGGGCGAAGAGAAGAGGGAAGAAGGCGATGAAGAAGACCGGCCCCCGCTAGCAAAAGAGCTGTAAGAAGATAGCGGGGCGCCCGGCAGAAAGAACCGGAGATCGTGGAGAAGGCACCGGAGATCGTGGAGAAGGCCCCCCGGAGAGCGGGAGAAGACGGCGAGGAAGCCCGGGACCCTCGCTAGCAAAAGAGCTGGCAGAAGATAGCGGGGCGCCCGGCAGAAAGACCACCGAAGTCGGAAGAAGACGGCGAGGAAGCCCGGGACCCTCGCTATCAAAAGATCTGGCAGAAGATAGCGGGGTGCCCGGCAGAAGGACCCCCGAAGTCGGAAGAAGACCACCGGAGCTGCCCAATAAATTACTTTTCAAACCTGTGTTGTCTTTTTTATTGACTTATTTTGCCACCAGGTGAATGGGTAGGGGTACGATGTACCCCATACTCGTTCACATAGGGTGGGGGGCAGGTATCTGGGGTCCCCCTTATTAAAGGGGGCTCCTGGATTCCGATAAGCCCCCCGCCCGCAGACCCCGACAACCAATGGCCAGGGTTGTCGGGAAGAGGCCCTTGTCCCCATCAACATGGGGGCAGGGTGCTTTGGGGTGGGGGGGCGCAGGTCGCCCCCCTGCCCCGAAGCACCAAACCCCCCATGTTGAGGGCACGCGGCCTGGTACGGTTCAGGAGGGAGGGGGGCCGCTCTCTCGTCCCCCCTCTTCCCCTGCGGCCTGCCAGGTTGAGTGCTTGGATAAAGGGTCTGGTGTGTATTTTTAGGGGACCCCACGCTAATTTTTTTTGTTTTTGGCGCGGGGTTCCCCTTAAAATACATGCCAGACCTGAAGGGCCTGGTATGGATTCTGGGGGGACCCCCACGTCATTTATTTTTTCATTTTTTTGGGGGGGGTTCCCTTTGAATCCACACTAGACCCAAGGGCCTGGTATGGACCTGGGGGGGGACCCCACGCTGTTTTTTTTCTCGTTTTTTTTTTTTTTTACATTTCCTTTAACAACCAGCTATAAACAGGTAAAACAAAAAATCGCTGCAAAATTGCAGTACTTGCGTTTTGGATGCGGGTCCATTGAATTCTATTACATGTAAAACACTGTTTTTGGCCTGGCAAAAAAAATCTGCAGTTGCGTTTAAAATCGTTTTTCACAAAGCCTAAAAATGCCTTCAGACGCCAAAGATTTCCACGTTTCAGACGCGGTACCAGCGTTAAGCCGCATTTTAGTTTAGAAGCGTTTTTAAAGGTGACCTATTTTTTTACATTGATAAACTCCAAATTTATGGCAAATGAGGAAAAACCATAAAATATATATATATATATATATATATAAAAATGAAATTGCTTTCATTGCATTGTGGACAATCCACAACTTGGGGCAGCTGACGTGGCAAGTGGACAATCCACAACTTGTGGCAAGTGATGTGGCAAGTGACACGCTAAATACAACTACACTGCTGCTCTCAGCTGCTGATATCACTCTGGCCTCACAAAATAGCTAAAATCGTAAATAATACTGTTTTTGGAGCTTAGGGCGGCTCCTTATCATATACACGCAAATGTGGTAAAACACGGCATGCAAACGCCACAAAGCGCGCCTTTCTAAACGCCACTTTCAACCTTAGTTCTGAACACTTTGCACCAGCGTCCCGTCTACATGGGGCCTAAAAACGCCTATGCCATTTACAGCTCAAAAACGCCATGGTGGCCATGAGGCCATAGGCTAACATGGAGAGATGTTTTTAAGCTGCAAAAAACACTCAAACAAGCGGCTTGAATAACGTCCATGTGCATGTAGCCTTATATTAACCACTTGCGCACTGGCCAGACCAAGTTTCACATTTCAGCGCTGATGCACTTTCAATGACAATCGCGCGCTCATACAACACTGTAACCCAATGAAAATGTATTATTTCTTGGCACACAAATAGAGCTTGCTTTTGGTGCTATTTGATCACCTTTGTGTTTTTTTGTTTTTTTTTATATAAATACAAAAGACCGAGTTTAAAAAAAAAGAAAAATGGATATTTTAACCACTTCAGCACTGGGCCTATTCTGGCACTTCTCTCCTTCATGTAAAAATCATAAATTTATGGCTATAAAATTACTTCAAAACACCAAACATTATATATGTTTTTGGAGCAGACACCCTAGGGAATAAGATGGCGGTCATTGCAAATTTTTATCTCGCTCGGTATTTGCGCAATAAATTTTCAAACGCCTTTTTTTTGCTAAAAATATTACAAAACAGTAAAGTTAGGCCAATTTTTTTGGTATAATGTGAAAGATGTTGTTATGCTGAGTAAATAGATACCTAACGCGTCACGCTTTAGAATTGCGCACACTCATGGAATGACACCAAACTTCAGTAATTAAAAATCTCCCTAGGCGATGCTTTAAATTTTTTTACACGTTACCATTTTGCCATTACAGAGGAGGTCTAGTGCTAGAATTGTTGCACTCGTTCTAATGCACGCAGCAATAACTCACATGTGTGGTTTGAACGGCGTTTACATATGTGGGCGGGACTTACGTGTGTGTTCGCTTCTGAGCGCGAGCTACCGGGGACATGGGCGTTTTTTCTTATTTTTGCTTATTTTTTTTATTTATTTTTTTTACTTTTTTGTATTTCTTACTCTTTTTTTAACTTTTTTTTTTTTGGATCACTTTTATTCCTATTACAAGGAATGTAAACATCCCTTGTAATAGGAATGTGTGTGACAGGTCCTCTTCATGGAGAGATGCGGGGTCAATAAGACCCCACATCTCTCCTCCAGGCTGGAAAGCATGATATTGGTCAAAAAAATCACCAATCTCATGCTGACAGCCGAGATCACGGCTTGGTTAACATACAGGAACACGGCGTGATGTCATAACGTCGCGCCCGGGCCTCCGACGGTCATAGAGATGACTGGTGACCATCTGGTCACCAGTCATCTCCAAATCGTTCTCTGAGCCCAAGATGGCACGGGAGAGCCCGGAGAAGCAGGGGGGGAACGTCCCCTCCCGCCGCCTATAAGAAAGACCAAGCGGCGGAATTGCCACTATGATCGTTTTTATTGTGCACAGAATCGCCGGCTGAAAAGAATGATATCTGAATGATGCCTGCAACTGCAGGCATCATTCAGATGTCACCGCACAAAGCCAAGGATGTCATTTGACGGTGGGCGGTAGGAAACTGGTTAATATTTTTAAAAAAGGTCATTTTTCTTCTTCATTGATGTACACTGATGAGACTGCACTGATGGGCACCGATAAGGTGGCAAGGGTGGGCACTGAGAGGTGGCATTGCTAGTTGGCACTGGTGGGCAGTGAGAAGTGGCACTGCTAGGTGGCAATGATAGTTGGCACTGATGGGCACTGATAGGCAGCACTGCTAGGTGCCACTGATTGGCACCAGTGGTGGGCATTGATAGGTGGCACTGGCAGGGGCTAATTGTCACAGATGATGCAGAATTGCCTCTTCCTCTTCGGGCCCCATGTCCCTTGCACATAAGCCGGTGATTGCCTTTTTTTTATGCTCACGCTGTCAGCACAAGGAGAAAACAAAAACCATTACCCAGCTTTTGTTTACATCACGTGATCAGCTGTCATTTGCTGACAGCTGATCACATGGTAAAGGGCAGGAATCGGCCCCTTACTCGGATCTGTCATCACCCGAGTCTCAGTGACTCGGTGACCACAGCGCTCGCGCACAAAGGGGAGGACGTTTATTGACGGACTCCCGGCAATTGAGGACCATGCTGTAGCCGTCGATCAGTTATAGCGCTGATATCAAGTGATTAAAGAGGGTCTAAATGGGCCATTGACATGCATCACAATTCAACTTAGGAATGAGTCTTCGAAAAGTTAAACTAAATAATTTGGCCACTTTATCCTTCCAAATAATTCACTTTCTGTCACATAGCCACACAGGAAGTGAGGGAAAATCCCTAACAATGTCTTTCCTTGGGGACACACAGGTCAGTCTAAATACTTTCCCCATTATGGACATTGCACTCCAGCATATTGCGGGATACACCACAAATTATTAGGTAGTTTGGACTTTGGGGTTTATTTACTAAAGGCAAATCTACTTTGCACTACAAGTGCACTTGCTGTATATCTGAGGGGGACATGCAAGCAAAAAAAAAAACACCATCTTTGCTTTTACATGATTGTAACATCCAATCACCAGTACTTTCCCTCAGATTTTCAGCAGCTACACTTTTACTGCAGAGTGGATTTGTCTTTACTAAACCCCAAACTATACAATGATTTGGGGTGTACACAACAAAGTGCTAGAGTGCAATTTGCTTAATGGGGACACTAGTTAGATTGATCTGTGTGTCCCCAAGAAAAGACATTGGTAGGGTTTTACCTTCACTTCCTGTTTAGCTGTGTGACAGGAAGTGAAGCCAATTTTAAAGAAAAGGAGACACAAAGGCCAAACTACAAAAAACAAAACACACACACGCAGGGGTTCTAACACTTACTTTGTTTCCCTCAAAATGCCCACAATTAGAATTGTATTGCCTTGAGCTATTTTTAAGTGCAGTGCTCTAAATCAGTGCTTCTCAAGTACCCCCAACAGGCCATGTTTGCAGGTTTTCCTTCATCTTGCACATGTGCTTTAAATCACAGTCAATGGTTTTGATTTTTGGACAGCAATTCTCAATAAGATAAATTCACAAAACATGTCCTGTTGGGGGTACTTGAGGACTGAGGCTGAGAACCACTGCAGTAAAAAAAGGAAAATTGAATACTTACCGCTCTGTATTTTTCATTTCCTGGTGACGCTCCATGGCAGCACACAATCCATGCATATGCCAGCATGAAGGCACCAGGGTAGACAAATCACACCTGTTTTGTTTTGACATGCCAATCAGCTGTCACATTTGTTGCAAAGAAAACACAAAACAAACATCAAAACTTTGCATCAAATTTTATTGGTCAACAAAACAAAAGGGAAGGCAAAATAAAAAACATGGTCAATTTGAAACAGTTACAGACTCAACATCTTGAGAAATATTTGGCCAAAAAAAATGCAGCACAGACAATTAAATCAAAGTGAACAAACAACACACATTAACATCAGAATTATTTCAGGGGAACATTTTCCCCACACAAAAAAATACAATCCACAAAAGTTAACCAATCACCTGTTTTGCAAAGACATAACAAATAAAATACATGTGTTACAAACTCGATAAGGACACCAACATGTACATTTTGCCCCACGCACACACACTTGCCTCTTCTCAGGGCAAGCGAACGAATGCTCCCTTTGAGCTTTATATAACATAGGTTTGTGAGCTAATGAGGCAATTGAAAACACATGCACAGTCCATGAAACACCCAAAATGCAAGTTCTCCCAATGTAGAGACTGAAATTCAAAGTGGGTACACCTGTTAAGGATGTCCTTCAATTACTAACCCATAAAAACACTCTGAGTGAGCATGCCCAGAAATATCCAGGCGCTGTTCACACACAAAAAGCACCCAAAAAAAAACTAACTGGCTGGGCATGTGCAGAACACCAATGCAGCTAGCAAAAAATAACCCCCCCCCTCCCCCCGTCCAAAATTAAGCACATCATCCAGCATGCTACAAAATTAGAGATGGGACAATCACCCCCCCCCCCCACCAACAAATACCAATGCAGTCTATGGGAACTGACTTGTTAATTTTGCTAGTCCCCACTTGGCTGGCTTATCTTCTAGTTATTGGCCTTAAAATGGGGGCCCAGGTCCCACCCTAATGGACATATATCAATGTCACCAATTTGGAAAACACCAAAAACAAAACAAAGAGAAGTGCCTTTAAATATGCCAAATTGCTTAAGGGCCATTTCACACCACATGCAGTGCATTGCGTTTTTTATGCATCAAAAATGCATGGAAAGTTGGTTATATGGTTCTAAATGGCAGTGTTTGTTCCAGTGCGTTCCAGTTCCACCAAAAAAGTAGAACATGCTGCATTTTACCTGCACTGGACTGTACTGGAACGCATCAAAACGCATCATAAACGCACTGGAACGCACAGGAACACACCTAAATGCACCAAAAACGCACTGGAACACACTTGTCCTTATCTATGGTTAATAAAAAAAGAGGGGTGAAAAAAAAGCACTGGACTGCATCAAAAACGTACCAAAAATGCACTGGAACGCATGAAAAACGTGCATGCAGAAAAGCACCTGCAACGCATCCTGGATTGCGTTTCTATGGTGTGAACTGGCCCTAGTTCACACTATAGAAACGCAGTCTGGGTGCGTTCCAGGTGCTTTTCTGCATGCACGTTTTTGACACATTCCAGTGCATTTTTGATGCGTTTTTGATGCAGTCCAGTGTTTTTTTCCCCCTCTTTTCACTTAGGACAAGTGTGTTGCAGTGCGTCTTTGGTGCATTTAGGTGCGTTCTGGTGCATTCCAGTGCATTTTTGGTACGTTCCGTCGCGTTTTTGATGTGTTTTACTGGGGTCCAGTACAGTTTTGTACCTAAAAAATGCAGCATGACCAATTTTTTTTTTGCTTTCTGAAACGCACTGGAATGGACTGCAGTGGTGTGAACTATGCCATTGGCATTAATGTGATCAACTTTCTTTGTGTTTTTCATGCATCAAAAAAACGCACTGCACTGCATCCGGTGTGAACTGGCCCTAAATATCATACCCGGGGGGGGGGGGGTGTCTATAGTATGCCTATTAAAGTAGCACATGTTTTCCATGTTTATAACAGTTGGAGAGCAAAATTACATTTCTAAAGTAAAATAATAGTCATTTAAAAGTCCTTGCGGCTGTAATGAATTGCTGGTTCCCGTCAATACAGATAAAAGTCATTGAAAATCTTTGATTACACAAAAAACAAAAGCGTGGGGGTCCCCCAAATTCCATTACCAGGCCCTTCAGGTCTGGAATGGATATTAAGGGGAACCCCGTTGCAATTTTTTTTTTTAAATGACGTGGGTTTCCCCCCAAATATCTATACCAGGCCCTTCAGATCTGGCATGGATTTTAAGGGGAACTCCACCCCAAATTTAAAAAAAAATGGCGTGGAGTCCCCCCAAAAATCCACACCAGACCCTTATCCGAGCACATAACCTGGCCGGCTGCAGGAAAAGAGGCCACATGCCCTCAACATGGGGAGGATGTCCCCATGTTGATGGGGACAAGGGCCTCATCCCCACAACCCTTGCCCGGTGGTTGTGGGGGTCTGCGGGCGGGGGACTTATCGGAATCTGGAAGACCCCTTTAACAAAGGGGACCCCCAGATCACGGCCCCCCCTGTGTGAAATGGTAATGGGGTACAAATGTACCCCTACCATTTCACAAAGAAAGTGTAAAAAATTTAAAAAATGATAAGAGCCAGTTTTTGACAATTCCTTTATTAATGTCTTTTCTTTTCTTCCATCTTCTTCCATCTTCTTCTTCCATCTTCTTCTTTTCTCCATTCGGGTTTCTTCCTCCATCTTCATCTTCCTCTTCATCTTCATCTTCATCTTCCTTCTTCCTTCGGTGTTCTCGTCCGCATCTTGCTCCGGCGTCTTCCCTTCTTCTTCGGCCGCTACGTTTGAATTGGAGCTTCCTGCTGTGCGACGCTTCAGTTCTCCTCTGGGTCCGCTTACACCCGGTGACCCCGCCCCCCTCTGACGCACATGGATTTCACGGGGACTTTCCCCGTGGTGTCAGAGGGGGTGGAGCCCCCGGGTGGCAGCGGACCAAGTGGAGAACTGAAGCGTCACCCAGCGGGAACCTCCAATTCAAACGGAGCGGCCAGAGAAGAAAGAAGAAGGGAAGACGCCGGAGCAAGATGCGGACGAGAAGACCGAAGGAAGAAGGAAGATGAAGATAAAGATGAAGATGAGGATGAAGATAAAGATGAAGAGGAAGAATCCCGAATGGAGAAAAGAAGAAGAAGGAAGAAGATGGAAGAAGATGGAAGAAGAAGATGGAAGAAGATGGAAGAAAAGGAAAGACATTAATAAAGGAATTGTCAAAAACCGGCTCTTATCATTTTTTAAATTTTTTACACTTTCCTTGTGAAATGGTAGGGGTACATTTGTACCCCATTACCATTTCACATAGGGAGGGGCCGGCATCTGGGGGTACCCTTTGTTAAAGGGGTCTTCCAGATTCCGATAAGCCCCCTGCCCGCAGACCCCCACAACCACCGGGCAAGGGTTGTGGGGATGAGGCCCTTGTCCCCATCAACATGGGGACATCCTCCCCATGTTGAGGGCATGTGGCCTGGTACGGTTCAGGAGGGAGGGGGGGCCCTCTCGTCCCCCCCTCTTCCCCTGCGGCCGGCCAGGTTGCGTGCTCGGATAAGGGTCTGGTGTGGATTTTTGGAGGGACTCCACGACATTTTTTTTTTAAATTTGGGGTGGAGTTCCCCTTAAAATCCATGTCAGATCTGAAGGGCCTGGTATGGATATTTGGGGGAACCCCACGTCATTTTTTTAAAAAAATTGCGCTTTTTTTTTGTGGTTAGCAAAGACTTTCAATGACTTTTCTCTATATTGCCGGGAGCCGACAATTCATTACAGCCGCGGGTGCTTTTAAATGCCTTTTTTTTTCCTTTAGAAATGTCACTTTGCAGGCGCACTGGGAAGTTCAGAGCTGCGCCGGTTCAACTTATGCAAATTAGTTTACGTGACTTGACATTTACTAAGATTTTGCCGGCGCAGTGTCTTGGCGCATTTGAACCATTGAAATTCCCGCACTGAGCTCAAAAAAACCTCCCGCAGATCGAATCGTACTTGCCGGCGCAGCGGGCTGGTTTTGAAAAAGTTACTTTATCACTCAATTTTGCCCATGTTTGTTATTTGGGCAGGTGTCACTACACTTCCTCACATCACCCCACATCACCCCCATTATATTCTCACTTCCAGCTTCTTTATATTTAGTGTTTAACATGCCGTGCACCAGGTCCATAGTGGCGCACTGAGCGCCTCCTCCCGTCCGCCGACAACACTATAGTAAATGGGAAATAGGGCTGCGATACCGACGCTAATGTTTTATAAATACCAAAACAGCCATTGCGCACGCAGATGCGCCAATACTCATGGCGCAAACGTTTCGTAAATCAGCCCCAGTGTGTCAACATGTGCTATCTGCCATCGCGGGATATCAATGTACGTGTTTTGTGGGTGCAACCCCTTCCTCGCAACTCAAGTAGCTGAGAGGAAGGGGTTGCACCCCCAAAACACGTGCATTTTTCTACTCAACAATGTGTGGCTTCTTCTTTCAATGCTCAATACTAGGGATAAGCTTCGAGTTTGAGTCGAACTCATGTTCGACTTGAACACTGCCTGTTCGCATGTTCGCCGAACAGCGAACAATTTGGGGTGTTCGCGGCAAATTCAAAAAGCTGCAGAACACCCTGTAAAAGTCTATGGGAGAAATCTAAAGTGCTAATTTTAAAGGCTAATATGTAAGTTATTGTCATAAAAAGTGTTTGGGGACCCGGGTCCTGCCCCAGGGGACATGTATCAATGCAAAAAAAAGTTTTAAAAACTGAATTTTTTTCAGGAGCAGTGATTTTAATAATGCTTGAAGTGAAACAATAAAAGTGAAATATTCCTTTAGATTTCGTACCGGGGGGGGGGGGGGGAGTATAGTATGCCTGTAAAGCAGCGCTTGTTTCCCTTGCTTAGAACTGTCCCTGCACAAAGTGTCATTTCTGAAGGAAAAAAAGTCATTTAAAAACACTCGCGGCTATAATGAATTGTCGGCTCCCGGCAATAAAGAGAAAAGTCATTGATAAAAAAAATAAAAATGCGTGGGGGTCCCCCCAAATTCAATTACCAGGCCCTTCAGGTCTGGTAATTGATGTTAAAGGGGTCTTCCAGATTCCGATAAGCCTCCCGCCCGCAGATCCCCACAACCACCGGGCAAGGGTTGCAGGGATGAGGCCCCTGTCCCCATCAACATGGGGACATGGTGCTTTGAGGGGTCACAGACCCCCAAAGCATCCTCTCCATGTTGAGAGCATGTGGCCTGGTACGGTTCAGGAAGGGGGGCGCTTTCTCATCCCCCCTCTTTTCCTGTGGCCTGCCAGGTTGCGTGCTCGGATAAAGGGTCTGGTATGGATTTTTGGGGGGAACTCTACGCCATTTTTTTTTTAAATTTGGCGTGGAGTTTCCCTTAAAATCCATACCAGACCTGAAGGATCTGGTATGGATATTTGGGGGGAACCCCACGTAATTGTATTTTTTAATTTGATGCAGGGTACCCCTTAATATCCATACCAGACCTGAAGGGCCTGGTAATGGAATTTGGGGGGACCCCCACACATTTTTTTTTTTTATCAATGACTTTTCTCTGTATTGCCGTGAGCCGACAATACATTATAGCCGCGAGTGCTTTTAAATTACTTTTTTACCTTCAGAAATGACACTTTGTGCAGGGACAGTTCTAAGCACGGGAAACAAGCGCTGCTTCACAGGCATACTATACACACCCCCCCCCAGGTATGATATTTAAAGGAATATTTCAGTTTTATTGTTTCACTTTAAGCATTATTAAAATCACTGCTCCCGAAAAAACTTTTTTTTACATTGATACATGTCCCCTGGGGCATGATCCGGGTCCCCAAACCGTTTTTAGGACAATAACTTGCATATTAGCCTTGATAATTAGCACTTTTGATTTTGAACGTTAAAGTCCATTGTATTTAATAGGGTTCTAAAGTTCGCGCAAACTTTAGGTCTGTTCGCAGGTTCTGGTGCAAACCAAACAGGGGTGGGGGGGGGTGTTAGGCTCATCCCTACTCAATACCAGTTTTTATATTAAGTTGGTGTTTACAGTGACAATGGGGGTTATTTAATAATGGAGAAACCACTTGGCACTACAAGTGCACTAGGAGAACCTAGGAGACAGCTAAAAGAAACTCAAGCAATAAATAAAATTCAAGATTTTATCAAATAAAATTTTGTTTTTATTTTATAAAATATTCATAAATTGTCTGGCATAGCAATGGCCCCCCCTACTCGTAAAAAATGTGACATATTTTTGGCGCACATCACGGGCGCTTTGGGGGGCCAAGCCAGGACGGCCAGTTTCCAGGCCCGTCAGGGGATTCCCAGGAAGTCCGGCCTCAGGCACAACTGTGGCAACATAATTTGGTGCATTTTGTCCTAAAAAGTTGTGCATTATGCAGCATGATAAAACGATATGGTTCATTTTGTAATCCGCCATATGCATTGCTGTCAGAAATAGGCAGAACCGGATGGCCATTATCCCGAAGGCATTCTCAACGACTCTTCTGGCTCTGGCCAGCCGGTAGTTAAAAACCCTCATCTCCGGGGTGAGGGTCCTCTGGGGGAATGGCCTCATAAGATGATATACCCAGACCAAATGCTTCATCTGCGACAAACACAAATGGGAGTCCTTCCACGTTGTCTTCAGCAGGTGGCAATCCCAAGCCACCACTCTGGAGACGTTGGGCAAACTCCGTCTGGGCGAAGACTCCACCATCAGACATCCGGCCATTCTTCCCCACGTCCACATATAGAAACTCATATTGTGCCGACACCACCGCCATCAATACAATACTATGAAACCCCTTATAGTTAAAATAGTATGACCCCAAATGGGGTGGGGGCACAATGTGGACATGTTTCCCATCTATTGTCCCTCCGCAGTTAGGAAAGTCCCACCACTCTGCAAAATGGGATGCCGCAGTCTGCCATTCCTGTGGCGTTGAAGGAAACTGTGGAGTCAAACCAGAAAAAATAATATTAGTACTTTTGCACATAACATTGCAAGCAGATTATACAAAAACATTCTCGGCCAACATCAGTATAACATTTATTTTAAGGAGTATTTAAAGACAAAAATATAAGGTCCACTTATCAGATTCCTCACCCCCTCTGATGGCCCATTGTAAACATTTTAGGGGGGTGGTTCTAGATGAGCTTGGGACCCCAAAAAAAGCCTCTGCCACTCTGCCTGTATTTAATGAGAGCAAAAACATTTGTACACATTTTAGAGGGGGGGGTCTAGATGAGTTTGGGACCACAAAAAAAGCCTCTGCCACTCTGCCTGTATTTAATGAGAGCAAAAACATTTGTACACATTTTAGAGGGGGGGTCTAGATGAGTTTGGGACCACAAAAAAAGCCTCTGCCACTCTGCCTGAATTTTAATGAGAACAATAATATTTGTAAACATTTTAGTGGGGGGAGGGTTCTAGATGAGTTTGGGACCACAAAAAAAGCCTCTGCCACTCTGCCTGATTTTAATGAGAACAATAACATTTGCACACATTTTAGCGGGGGAAGGGAGATGAGTTTGGGACCACAAAAAAATCCTCTGCCACTCTGCCTGAATTTAATGAGAACAATAACATTTATACACATTTTAGGGGATGTTTATATTTATATATATTGTTAAGTGACTAGGCTAGGTGTGTATGGGCCCAGGATAGCATGCTGGAGAGGTTAGTGAAGGCAAATATGCATGAAGGCCAAAAATGGAGCATTGAAAGCTTACAGCATGCATGAGGACAAAGGAGACATTCACAGCATATTACAATCATGTTAATTAGGGAATAGGGATGAGCCGAACACCCCCCGGTTCGTTTCGCACCAGAACCTGCTAACGGACCAAAGGTTTGCGCGAACTTTAGAACCCTATTAAAATCAATGGACGCGAAAGTTTGAAATCAAAAGTGCTAATTATAACGGCTAATATGCAAGTTATTGTCCTAAAAAGGGTTTGGGGACCCGGGTCCTGCCCCAGGGGACATGTATCAATGCAAAAATAAGTTTTAAAAACTGACGTTTTTTCAGGAGCAGTGATTTAATGATGCATAAAGTGAAAAAAAAAAAGTTAAATATTCCTTTAAATATCGTACCTGGGGGGTGTCTAAAGTATGCCTGTGAAGTGGCACGTGTTTCCTGTGTTTAGAACTGACAGGGAAAGTCCAGAACTTTAAGGACTTTCAGTAACGTTGACTGCTGAATCCAAATTCAAAAAGTTGTATTTAATATTCAGGCAAGCATCTATCCACAAGCCTGGAGAGCAACACAGTACATGGTGAATACATTCAAAATAATTGCTCTGATTAGACAGATTTGTCCCAGTCCTTATACAAGACAAAGGGGGAGGCACATTACTTCTTTCAAATACAAAGCAATTTGTTGAGGTTTACATGAAGAACAAATGGACATTTAGCATCTATGTGTTACTTCCAGCTACCTCTGGGAAATGTCACACAGGACCTCATTCCTAGCTGGGGGTGTGAATGTAACTTTGACTACAAAGAGAAGGTGTCCCTTTGTTATATCCTGTGACCCAGAGATTGCTTAATCAATCTCTGAACACAGAAACATCATCATATTACATAATATGACTTTTAACAGATTATACAACCAACTCTAAACACATATGCATACATACATGTATATATGTATACACACATACATATTTATATATATATACCCATATATACACATATACATACACATACATCAGATCAGAAACACATGCTTTGATAATCATGAATAAATGTTTGATAAGTAAATGGCTATTCCATTTACCCGATCAATCCCATCTCTTGGTCAAATTAAAAATTGACCACATAACTAACAAAACATAACAGCACTATAACAAGCAATTCATACATTGGCTGTGGACAGTTAAGTTCTTGACTATTCAGTGTAAAGATCCCTTTGGAGACAGTTAAAGCTGTGTAGGGCCTAGCTAGATGGGAACATTATTGTCATGATAATGGGGAAGATGGGAGAAACTAAGTCTCATAACACATACAAAACCTAACATACATGGCATTTCAAAGAAAAGCAGATACAATTACAATTCCTGTCAATCGCTTCTAAATTCCAACATCTCCCTCTACCTGCCTAATCTTACGTGACCTAGTTGATATTTATTTTATTTTCTTAGTTCATATTCTTCCTAATTTATGTACCCAATTTACTTCTGCAGAAAAAAATCTCATTTTGCTTTGTTAAGGCTAAAAATACAAAAATACAAAAATGTAAAAATTAAAAAAATTATACGTTGGTCTAATCAATGTATGAATGCAAAGTCTTTAGTTTATTCCTCCGATGTAACTATGACAGTGACAGCCATTCCTCCATAAACTCCACTGAAACACTTTAAGAACGCATACAATGTTCATACATAATCTTCTTTTCTTCAGGACTTATCATAGTCCGCATGACAAGAGACTTCCGGTAGGTGTGCAGACCTTTTTACAACTATAGCAAAGAACGCATACAATGTTCATACATAATCTTCTTTTCTTCAGGACTTATCATAGTCCGCATGACAAGAGACTTCCGGTAGGTGTGCAGACCTTTTTACAACTATAGCAAAGAACGCATACAATGTTCATATAATCTTCTTTTCTTCAGGATTATCGCAATCCACGTGATAAAAAAACTTTTCGTAGGTGTGCAGACCTTTTTGCAATCATAGCAAACTGAGCTTTGACCTTTTTTAGACAGCTGACATGATAAGTATTAAAGTTTTCAGACACAAGCTTTTGAAAGCACTCTTTTCCATAAATGGTGTTTGTGGTTGATGTCAAGGAATGAGGGAGGATGGCTTCACTCAGATTGTTAGTCCAACACTTGATCATTAATAAAAATGCCCATAAAGCCGTTTGAGGTTTTTTTTCTGCTGAAGTAAATTTATGTTCAAGAGGTAAAGAAAAACCTAGAAGAAAAGAAAAATGACTTAATACAGTAGAAACCATTCTCATTTAGTATAAAATGTTATTCAACTGTCATCCAACTAACTGTCCACATTATCCTGAATTCAATAAAACATTTATCATAAACAATAGGCTTCTCAGAAAGGGGGGGGGGGGCTACTACTTCTGGCTTGGATCAATGATCCTTCAGGAACATAGACGAGAGCACAGAATACAGGATTTTTCAAGAATGACAGGAGTATAGTGCAGCACTGGGGTTCAGGAAGGAAACAAAATGCTAGTAAGAACCACTTGCAGCACTGGGTTTCAGGGTTCACAGGAGGTCAGATACACAAAATACAGTTGATGTATACAAGAATTCTAAGGCAGGAAAGATACATACTATCTGGGGAGAATGAGGGCCAATGAACAAATCCCTTGCAGCACTGAGATGCTGGGATCGCTAAACAGTGGGGAGTAAAAATTCAAGCTGACAGGTGTGTGCCTGGACACACACATATACACTGAGGACAGATATGCACAGACATATAATACAGCTACAAATGAGTAGCCATGCACCTAGTCACACAGGAATCTATAAGAGTAGTGACGTTGCATTGTGACCCCGAACAGGAAACTGGCTTCAAATACACTCGGAGACACAAAGGTCACCTTGCTTGGGACATTATTATGCAAAGCCTAAGGCAATCTGTTTCAGCTTAAAAGGGCAGTACTGGCTGGGCATGTAGCTAATTCAATTAACAACAGGAGGTTTAGCTAGTCTTAAACACAAGTTTTGTGGGACAAGATACAACCACAGACCTTATAAGTTAAAGCAATGAAACTAGATGCCAAAGCACGTACAATACCATTATACCTTTTGATCTCTTTTGGAGACAGATCTGTAGAGAAGCTGAAGATCTGAGACATAGGTCTAATCAAAACTCTTAATAATAATAATAATAATACCAAAGTAACCTTAACACTCTATGTAGTGACACTGACATACATCTAGTGACATTCATTACTTTTTTTTTTTTTTTTTTTAAATATACAAAAACTGTATAAGGCTCAGTTCCCACTATTGCGACTTTTAAAAGGTTTCTGCACTACCTTGATGCGACTTTCAATGTTACCCTGATATAGAGACTGTAAAGTTGGACCATAGTCACACTCCAAAAGTCTCTGAATCACATGTTTTTTTTTGTTTGTTTTTTTGTATCACTATAGTGGAAACTTAGCCTAAGACAATAGACACTTAATTATCTAGGGCAGGGGTGTGAAACTCAATTTCATTGTGGGCCGCATCAGCATTATGATTGTCCTAAAAAGGGCTGGTTGTATCTGTAAGTTTAGATGTCCAGCGCATCCCCTCCCCTTACATTAGATGTCAAGAGCCATCCCACCATCAGAAGTTGGGTCCTCCACTCTCCCTTACATCACAGTGCACCGCTCTTTCCTTAAATATAAAATTAAGCACCTCATACTGTAAATAGGAACAAGAAACTACTAAGGTCAGTACCGACTTGGACGACTGCACCAATTTTAGCTAATGGGGAGAGTGAACCCCATAAATGTTCACACATAAAAATAGAAACACTTCAGAACAATACTTCCATTGGGGAATTGTCTTTGAAGGCTGTGGTCTCCTTTTGTTCTGAGGGCTTCAAATGAATCAACCCAGGACATAGAACTTAATCTGAGAAATAAGCATCAAAATTTTAGTAACAAATCACATTATATAAACCAAAGGTTAGAGATATTTAGCATGCAGTAAGCATATTGAACATTTTCTTTCTTCCAATTCCTGTCCGGACTCAAACCCTTAGAACAAGATGGACTCCAGGGTGACAGGATTTCCTAACCCTTCCCTGATATGTAGCCCAGGACCCCCCAATGTATTCCTGATTATCTACAGCTCCATTGTGTTTATGGTACCCAGTGACCCACCTCCCGCTCCAAAGACAGTCTCCATTAGGCCTCTCTTTTTCCTAAAAATGGGAAATAGTCTGGATACCCGGATTGAAAACCACCTGCCACCGGGTACATCCGATCCCTCAAAGAGGCTGCACACCTTCTCCCTCCTCTATCAGTTCGGTAATCAGACAATGTTATCCTTCACCCCTACAACACAAACTGTCTACAGTATTCAGACAGGACTCACATGAGTGACAGAGGCATAGTGTAACACTGGAGAACTGGTCTTCTTGGCATGCAAGACACAGACAACTAGTTAAGGTACACAAGGAATATAGGACAGGAAGGACACCTATGGGTATTAACTGAGGAGAATACTGCATGTCCACACATATATCGGACGTGAGGGCCCTTGGAACAGCCAAGAGCTGGTAACACCCCATACAATCTTCCTGCATAACTTTTCTTCAGACTCAACCAAAACCATACAATATGAGGCCAGACCTATACACTCTCAACTTGTATGGAATCAGGCAGGCCCTCATACCACATATCTGCAGGTAGATCTAAAAGAAATTGGAACGCAAGAATTGCATAATGTGTATCCAGCTCGAGGAAGGGCTGCTACCAGACGCAACTGACCAACAGACTAAGAAAACTACATTCGTGGACACACAGATAGCTAGGGACATTAGCATAAGTTAGCTTCAGGCAAGGAGCCAACCTTGTACAACCAGGTATGGTTGGGTGTGCAACTAATTACAATAACAGGGGGGGGGGCTAAGCAGTCTACCCAACGTAACATCAGAACTTTCCCTTTTAACGCTATGGAACTACCAGTATCAGCATGGTTAATCTCTGGTAATAGAAAACAGATATGCAACGGATCTATGGTAGATCCATTTCAAACTCTGGAGAATACCCAAAACCCTTTTACCACTAAGTGCAGTACCCCTGACAGAGATTTATAACACTTCTTAGCCTAATATAAGTGTTATAGTGACAATTATCCCCTGCAGTCTTACTCAACTTTTCATTAAAAAAACAAACAAACAAACGAATATGCGGACTTCAGTTAGTTGGTTCTGCTAATCAGTGGATCAGAACATACAACACACACTAGGTGGTCTAAAACATAGCCAACTGGACTGACAAATAGTACAAAACAGACCACAAAACCCAGACAAACCAGGAGAATGAAAACCAATTTTGGTATAACGTTGTCTATGGAGGCTTTGATTTCCTTTTGTTCTAAAAAGCCATGAAACCCAATTATCGAATCTGAGGGATAAAACACCAAAAAATGTTTAGTAATAAACATTAAATTTTCCACCTAGAAACTACAAACCAATGGTTATATACCTGTAACAAGACATTAGCATATGACACACAAATATACATTACATTACATAAACAGTGCACTTTTTCTACTACCAAAAAATTGTTTGACGTCAAACTTTTATTCCCACGTGGTTTTTATATATGGTATACCAAAAAAAACTATTATTCACCATGGTTAAAAATGAGCAGCTCAAAACAAACAAATTTTTTATAAGTTCCCCTTTGTCTTGCAAGACAGTTATACTTCACCATACTGAGCACACTGGAAAACTCTTCAAAAACTGTTTCTTCTATTAAAACAAAAATGACAGTTTAATACACATACACATATAAATGTACATTATTAGTAGGTATTTTACTTTTTACAGTTCACTCAGCTCACTCAATTTGCATGACAATACAGCTGTTCACTCACACACACATGCCATGCAATTTAACTTGTGTCAAAGAAAGAGAGGGGGAGGGGGGGCTTGCTCCTTGAACTTATAGAACACCATTAAATTAACGATTTTCAGCCCACAGTTTTTAGCTTGACTTTTCCTTTAAAATAAGCAAATGTAATATTCAGAAAGTAAAGTCAGAAATAAATGTTTTAGTCTTTTTTTTTTTTTTTTTTTTAAGGTCACACTTTACAGAAATAAATATTTGTCTTGCTTCTAAAAGTTGCAATGACCAACATGGCACTGACTTGTTACCTTTCAATTGTCCTTGTGGCACTGTCACATCACTTTAAAATATACATTTCTCTAATAAAACTGCACTTTCCTCTCTTTTTTTTTTTTTTTCTAGTGGTACAAAAGCATCTGGATTGTTATATTCTCAAAGGCTTTATTTGACACTGGTTGGTCTTCTTGTCAATATCTACCCAGGTTAGATGACTCCCTATGTTCTAGTTCAGGTTCATTTAGAGGTTTGGCTTGATCATTTTTGCAATGTCTAGCATAATGGCCCCTTTTCCGACATCTGTAACATGTCACATTAGAGAGCTCATGTTTTCCTGACTTAAAGTGTTTTGTATTATTTTTTTTTTTATGACCACTATTTTCAGGTACAAATATACCATTAGGACCTAAATATATTAATTTCTGTGGTCTGGCTTTCTCTCTATCCTCTATATCAAGTTCCATGTTTCTAGCTAAATCCAATATAGAAAGCGACCCCATTCTCCTCCATTCTGGTCTTATCTTTATTCTGTCCCTCACTTTTTTGTTAAACCCACTCATCAAAGCACTTCTAAGGATTTCATCATTCACTTCCTCATTTGCATTCTGACAACATGCAGCAACATGCTCACTCATTCTTTGAAAGAACATATCACATGTCTCCTTTGCCCCCTGAGTTGTTTGCAATAGACTAGCCCAGTCACCACCCTTGTATTGTTTTTGTACTTGTGTACAGAAGGTGTTAATCCATTCCTCACCCTCTTTCACATCAATATTTGGTATAGGTTCTTTAAGACTGCCACTGGTATTAATAATTTGATTAGTGCATTGGACACCCATGCATGCACAACAAACTCTGTACATATCATATGCTGAACACTGGTAAGCAATTTGTAATGCTTTCATCTTTTGAGTGAAAGCATGTGAATTTATTTTAGGGTCAGGCATAGTTTCTATAATTATCTGTAAATCAGTGTTAGTGATGGGGACATGCCAGGTGACCGTGGTCCTTGCCCCATCATTTGCTGTTATCAATTGAGTTCTCACAGGCCCCCAAAAATTTGATTGATTGGCTGAAATAGGGGACATGGGAGGCTGATTTGTTATCACAGGTCTCCCTGAGGGGGAGGGAGGTAGGATGGCTGAGGACCCCTCTGCTAGTGTTATAGTAGAATCTGCACCTATTGTTTCTGGCTGGGGAGAGAGGGGTTGGGGTGCAGATAAATTATGCACAGTGGAACTGTTTGCTGCCCTTTCATCACTATTGGTAGGTGGGGGTGGTAATGTAGGGTATAACCTGCTTATAGTCATTTCAGTAATATTGTCATCAGGCTCTTCAGCACTGTATTCATATAACTTTCTTACAGGGCAATAGGTTACTTTTAATCTAGTTTTTAACATGTTTTCACAACGCTCACTTGCCCGCATCCATTTATCTAATGCCTGCTTGACTTTTCTTGTTTTAAAAATACTTGGATAGTAGTTTTTACATTCATTCCAGAACTTAGGGTCAAGTTTCCCTTCTAGAGGTATGAACCCTTGTGTGCCTCTGTTCCTTTTCTTCATGGGACGGACCGTCCCTGCTCCAAAGTTATATATCATATAATCTTTGGCAGACCAGGAAGGGTTCACAATGGGATCACACAGATCCTCCTTTGAGGCGTACGTGGTGGTACAATTCCCCATCTTATACGGTGATAAGACTTCCTGAAGAATTTAATCTATCACTAAGTCCCCACGTCACAAAGACACAGTGAACCTAGCCAATAGCAGGAACTGTATTGTCTGGCCTCCAATCCTGGCCAAGGCTCTATACCAGACTATACACTGATTTATGAGGTCACATAGACAGTTCAAGAATGTAAAAAGCACTCCCATAGACAAGTCACTAAATAAATAAAAATAACTAAATGGTGCAGTACAGTAACCCCCCCAAAAATTTTTACAATTTCAATAGTAGAAAGTTATAGAGTATAGAATCTGACAGTTCTGCTTCCCTAAAGTCTTCCACATCAGTTTATAGGCACTGTGCAGAATAGGAGAGATAGTACTTCTGCTTATTGTGTAATTTTATAGAGAATTACGCAGAAGAGAAAAGGAAAACAGAATTTCATTCAAGACTGGTACTACATGATCCAAGCAGCTCTGTTTTTTAAGCAGGCCGTCACCCTTGGCGATAAACCAGGGCCTTACCACACATAGTACCTTATCAGCCACAGCCTATGAATTATCCCTTGAGTCCGAAGACCCAAATTCCTGATCTGGCTAGTCTCCTAGACTCAGAAAATGCAGAAATTCTAGCTAAACACACATTGCACCTGAAATAGGGCAAACCATTCAACAGACCACACTCATACAAAGGACAGTAATAAGCACAGATAGTATGAAAAGTAAAAAGAAACATTAAAAATAACAAAATTCAACAGCCAAGGTTCTTGGACAGAGTACTCCATGGCAAAAGCTTACAGAAATAAGCACAGCACAAGGGGAAGTCACAGTAAGCAAAAAGTTAGCTTACCTTCACCAGCAGAAGTGAATTCCCAGCTTGTGTTGTTCCATTTCTTAGCGATGTCTGTGGAGTTATCTGTACCAGCTTCGAAGGACCATCTGACAGGGAAAGTCCAGAACTTTAAGGACTTTCAGTAACGTTGACTGCTGAATCCAAATTCAAAAAGTTGTATTTAATATTCAGGCAAGCATCTATCCACAAGCCTGGAGAGCAACACAGTACATGGTGAATACATTCAAAATAATTGCTCTGATTAGACAGATTTGTCCCAGTCCTTTTATACAATACAAAGGGGGAGGCACATTACTTCTTTCAAATACAAGGCAATTTGTTGATGTTTACATGAAGAACAAATGGACATTTAGCATCTATGTGTTACTTCCAGCTACCTCTGGGAAATGTCACACAGGACCTCATTCCTAGCTGGGGGTGTGAATGTAACTTTGACTACAAAGAGAAGGTGTCCCTTTGTTACAGTATATCCTGTGACCCAGAGATTGCTTGATCAATCTCTGAACACAGAAACATCATCATATTACATAATATGACTTTTAACAGATTATACAACCAACTCTAAACACATACGCATACATACATGTATATATGTATACACACATACATATTTATATATATATACCCATATATACACATATACATACACATACATCAGATCAGAAACACATGCTTTGATAATCATGAATAAATGTTTGATAAGTAAATGGCTATTCCATTTACCCGATCAGAACTGTCCCTGCACAAAATGACATTTCTAAAGGAAAAAAAGTCATTTAAAACTGCTTGCGGCTTTAATGTAATGTCTGGTCTCGGCAATATGGATGAAAATCATTGAGAAAAATGGCATGGGTGACAACACTGCAACCCCTGCAAAACCAGTGCAAAGCCTCAAACAAAACCAATGAATCTTGTGATTATATATAAAAGGAATCATTACAGTGATAATTGATATGACCCATATTGGTTAACAAAACAATAAGTATTAGCTTTGGCAACTAAAATATTTTGAAATAAAGTCCAAAAAAAGAGATCATTCATCAATTATTAAGTTGAAGTGAAGATCAATCCAAAAAGAAGTGTTCATTTGTGATATAAATCTATAATTCAAATGTGGAATGCTGTGAAGACCGCCACCAAGAGTGAGTTGAAGGAGGCTTACCGGAAGTCTCAGACTTGAAAAGGCATATGCCAGTCAAGTCGAGATAAGCTTGGGGGTTATCAAAGCCAGCATAGATGCTCTGAAGTCTGAGGGGTCATTTACTCCACTTCAATCACACAGGACATCCAATATGTTGATCACGGATTCATAAATGTATACAAGAGGCTCGGTATCCGTATTTGGTACGTATGAAAGTAAAAAAAGCTCACATAGCGTGATACCGTAAGGAAAGATATTTATTTTTAAAAAGGTAGCAATAAAACACACTCACATTTGAGATGGTTAAAAAGGCATGAATTCAGGTACTAGAAGCGATACGTGTAGACAGGTCCACCCGACTAGTTTCGACGAATCAGTCATCAATCATCTGGGGTATGGACTCTGTCCTCCACGCATCGCACTAAATAGATAAAATGACCTCTGTGATCCCGGAAGTGGACCACCGTTACATCACTTCCGGTTCTTTATTGGGGAGGAATTTGCGTCAACTTGATAGTACTTGTGTGGTTATTGTTCCTTAGGCAATCAGACCATTATGTATATAATAATGTTAAAATGTGAATATTAATAACCAATATTGTAAATAGAGAAGGCGTGTCACATATCGTGACACCGCCGTGTATATACCCAGGCCTCTCTGTGGGAATGCTGCGTCAGATCCGCTGCAGCGTCCCATCAGAGTGCAGAGCGGTATCCAAGCCTCGTTATAAAAACGCTATGAAAACAGTGCCGCAACGTCACGTCCGCCGCAAATCACGTGACCCAGTCAGCTAGACACACTATCCACGCCTCGCTATGAAAACGGGGCGTGGGTCCGGCGCGACGTATGGCCGAACCTCCTGATTGGCAGACAGCGCTGATGCATCCAATATGAAGGACCAATACAGCGCTGATGGCTCGCCTGTCATCTCAAATGAATGGAGACAAATAGCATTTATGTATGGACGAACCTACTAACTATTTAAATGTCATAGCAATCAGGGGAATGGTATATGTCATCTAAGATTTACATAAAAATATGTGTTTACACATGTTTTTAAAATTGCAATTAATTGTATAAAAGTATATATGAAAAAATATACCAATCTTTCACATTGTATATTTACAATGTGAAAATTAAACCACACAAGTCCATCATTAGACCTTATAGTACAAATCCATACATATATAATTATACCTCAAATATATAAAAATTAAAACATTTTTTTTTTTTTTTTTTGGGGGTTTCAACATATTAATGTGTATCTTGAATATTATCATCATAAAAATTGTTTTATATTTTTATAATTACAATAACACTTAAAATTAAAATAAATAATATAGAAAAAACGGAAAACAAAATTAAAATGAATTGTTATTCAGGAGAAGTCGTATTATATTAAGTGTCACTCAAGACATATTAATAAAAGAATTAATGTCCCACTCAACATTCATTCCCTGCGGGTGGTGGGTCTGGAGCTCATATATCCAGAATGTTTCTAAAATAAATACTCCCCTAGTGGTGGCTCCTCCCCTCCATGGGGCCACAAAGCGGTCTATGACCAAAAATTGAGTGCCGCTAGGATTTCGGGCATGGTGTTGTCGATAGTGCCTGGGGACAGTATGTTTAATACTCCCAAGTTTTATCTTACTAATGTGTTCAGACACTCTAGCAGTAAAAGTTCTTATAGTTCTACCTATGTATTGTTTGCCACATGGACAGGTCAGCAAATATACGACATGAGTTGTGGCACACGTGTAGAACTGTTTAATGGGGTAAACCCTGTTAGTCACTGAGGATCTAAACTCTTTTGTAGACTTTCTTCCACATGTATTATATTGGCAAACAACACATTTTTTACAGGGGTAATAACCCGTCCAATTATGGAAAAAGGTAGGTTTGATAGGTGTTTTTATAATATTGGGTGCGATCTTATTTTGGAGAGAGGGTACTCCTTTGTATATTACCTTAGGTCTTTCAGGAATTAATGCACCCAATATTCTATCATTTCTCAATATCCCCCAGTGTTGTTCAAAAATGGCTTTAATTTGCCTGTGTTGAGTGGAAAAAGTAGTAAGAAAGGACCATTTGAAAGTATCATTTCCCTCTTTAGGTGGTCTATCTTCAAGTAATGTAGATCTTTCTATGTCCATCACTCTCTTCAGATCACTCTCAATTTCTTTTTGGTTATACCCTTTCTCCAGAAATCTTTTCTTTAATACATTTGCTTGTGTCACAAAAGTGTCAATTTCGGTGCAATTCCTGCGAAGACGCAGAAATTGACTCTTGGGGACCGATCTAAGCCATGACTTATGATGGCAACTATTTGTGGGTATAAATCCATTTCGGTCAGTAGATTTAAAATATGTGCTGAACTTAAACTGTTGTCCTGATCTTTCAATCTGTAAATCCAAAAAATGTATCATTGACTGACTGGATTCATATGTGAGGGTAATACCTCTATCATTGTCATTTAACACTGAGAAGAAATTCTCCAGTGTTTGGGGGGTACCAGCCCATAGGAGCAGGATGTCGTCGATGCACCTGGCCCAGAGCAAAAGCTGAGGGTGGTCCAGGGCATAGACGACATCCTCCTCCCACTTGGCCATAAACAGATTGGCCAAACTTGGCGCAAATTTCGCTCCCATTGCAACCCCTTTCTGTTGAAGATAATAGTGTCCATCGAACCAAAAATAATTATGTTGAGTTGCGAATTCCAATAATTCCATAGTGAAATTTACCTGAGGAGCAGCTAACGTGAGGTCTCTGTTTAGAAATTGTTGTGCAGCCTCCATACCCCTATGATGTGGGATGCAGGTGTACAGAGACGCCACGTCCGCCGTGGCCATGGTAACTTCGCCCTCAAAGGATGTTGACGTAAGGCGTTTGATAACATCCCTAGTGTCCTTAAGGTAAGATGGCATGGTTCTAACAGAGGGTTGGCTATAGTGTTCTGTTGGGAGTGTCACCGCTGCAGAGCGAGAAGGATTAACCTCCATAGCTAGCTCTGATGTGGAGGGTTTTTGCCAACTATACACTTTCCCAGACTTATAATCACCAATATCCCGTGAGTACTTTTTATGTTTTTTATTTTTCTGGTTCCTATCTTCTTTAATGAGATGGGCCTGAAGATTGGACGAAAAAGTATTATATTCAACTGTATTTTTATATACAATAAGTCCATCTTTAAGTTCTTTGATTTCTCGATCTAGATCTAAAAGGCGGTTTCTCTTCCTAGTAATGAGAAAGTTGAGAAATTTGGTCCCAGCCTCATCAGCTTTTGCTCTGGGCCAGGTACATCGACGACATCCTCCTCCTATGGGCTGGTACCCCCCAAACACTGGAGAATTTCATCTCAGTGTTAAATGACAATGATAGAGGTATTACCCTCACATATGAATCCAGTCAGTCAATGATACATTTTTTGGATTTACAGATTGAAAGATCAGGACAACAGTTTAAGTTCAGCACATATTTTAAATCTACTGACCGAAATGGATTTATACCCACAAATAGTTGCCATCATAAGTCATGGCTTAGATCGGTCCCCAAGAGTCAATTCCTGCGTCTTAGCAGGAATTGCACCGAAATTGACACTTTTGTGACACAAGCAAATGTATTAAAGAAAAGATTTCTGGAGAAAGGGTATAACCAAAAAGAAATTGAGAGTGATCTGAAGAGAGTGATGGACATAGAAAGATCTACATTACTTGAAGATAGACCACCTAAAGAGGGAAATGATAATTTCAAATGGTCCTTTCTTACTACTTTTTCCACTCAACACAGGCAAATTAAAGCCATTTCTGAACAACACTGGGGGATATTGAGAAATGATAGAATATTGGGTGCATTAATTCCTGAAAGACCTAAGGTAATATACAAAGGAGTACCCTCTCTCCAAAATAAGATCGCACCCAATATTATAAACCCACCTATCAAACCTACCTTTTTCCATAATTGGACGGGTTATTACCCCTGTAAAAAATGTGTTGCTTGCCAATATAATACATGTGGAAGAAAGTCTACAAAAGAGTTTAGATCCTCAGTGACTAACAGGGTTTACCCCATTAAACAGTTCTACACGTGTGCCACAACTCATGTCGTATATTTGCTGACCTGTCCATGCGGCAAACAATACGTAGGTAGAACTATAAGAACTTTTACTGCTAGAGTGTCTGAACACATTAGTAAGATAAAACTTGGGAGTATTAAACATACTGTCCCCAGGCACTATCGACAACACCATGCCCGAAATCCTAGCGGCACTCAATTTTTGGTCATAGACCGCTTTGTGGCCCCATGGAGGGGAGGAGCCACCACTAGGGGAGTATCCAGGTTAGAAACATTCTGGATATATGAGCTTCAGACCCAGCACCCACAGGGAATGAATGTTGAGTGGGACATTAATTCTTTTATTAATATGTCTTGAGTGACACTTAAAGCGGAAGTAAACCCATCGATTTAACAGTTTCAAAAAGCAGTTACATTTCCAGCATGCAGGGAATGCCAACTGTCACATTGGTTGTGCTCTCAACCAAACTGTCAAAACCATCCAATGGCTGGTGTCATAACTGATCACATGTGCAGCATCATGGCAGTTGAAGATTAAACAGAGGCCAAGATGGCAGCTTCCTTGCCTGAAAATGATAGGAGGGTTTACTTCCACTTTAATATAATACGACTTCTCCTGAATAACAATTAATTTTACTTTTGTTTTCCGTTTTTTCTATATTATTTATTTCATTTTAAGTGTTATCGTAATTATAAAAATATAAAACAATTTTTATGATGATAATATTCAAGATACACATTAATATTTTGAAACCCCAAAAAAAATAAAAAAAATAAAATTAATTTTTATATATTTGAGGTATAATTATATATGTATGGATTTGTACTATAAGGTCTAATGATGGACTTGTGTGGTTTAATTTTCACATTGTAAATATACAATGTGAAAGATTGGTATATTTTTTCATATATACTTTTATACAATTAATTGCAATTTTAAAAACATGTGTAAACACATATTTTTATGTAAATCTTAGATGACATATACCATTCCCCTGATTGCTATGACATTTAAATAGTTAGTAGGTTCGTCCATACATAAATGCTATTTGTCTCCATTCATTTGAGATGACAGGCGAGCCATCAGCGCTGTATTGGTCCTTCATATTGGATGCATCAGCGCTGTCTGCCAATCAGGAGGTTCGGCCATACGTCGCGCCGGACCCACGCCCCGTTTTCATAGCGAGGCGTGGATAGTGTGTCTAGCTGACTGGGTCACGTGATTTGCGGCGGACGTGACGTTGCGGCACTGTTTTCATAGCGTTTTTATAACGAGGCTTGGATACCGCTCTGCACTCTGATGGGACGCTGCAGCGGATCTGACGCAGCATTCCCACAGAGAGGCCTGGGTATATACACGGCGGTGTCACGATATGTGACACGCCGTCTCTATTTACAATATTGGTTATTAATATTCACATTTTAACATTATTTTATACATAATGGTCTGATTGCCTAAGGAACAATAACCACACAAGTACTATCAAGTTGACACAAATTCCTCCCCAATAAAGAACCGGAAGTGATGTAACGGTGGTCCACTTCCGGGATTACAGAGGTCATTTTATCTATTTAGTGCGATGCGTGGAGGACAGAGTCCATACCCCAGATGATGACTGATTAGTCGAAACTAGTCGGGTGGACCTGTCTACACGTATCGCTTCTAGTACCTGAATTCATGCCTTTTTAACCATCTCAAATGTGAGTGTTTTATTGCTACCTTTTTAAAAATAAATATCTTTCCTTACGGTATCATGCTATGTGAGCTTTTTTTACTTTCATATGTACCAAATACGGATACCGAGCCTTTTGTATACATTTATGAATCTGTGATCAACATATTGGATGTCCTGTGTGATTGAAGTGGAGTAAATGACCCCTCAGACTTCAGAGCATCCATGCTGGGTTTGATAACCCCCAAGCTTATCTCGACTTGACTGGCATATGCCTTTTCAAGTCTGAGACTTCCGGTAAGCCTCCTTCAACTCACTCTTGGTGGCGGTCTTCACAGCATTCCAAATTTGAATTATAGATTTATATCACAAATGAACACTTCTTTTTGGATTGATCTTCACTTCAACTTAATAATTGATGAATGATCTCTTTTTTTGGACTTTATTTCAAAATATTTTAGTTGCCACAGCTAATACTTATTGTTTTGCTAACCAATATGGGTCGTATCAATTATCACTGTAATGATTCCTTTTACAGTATATATAATCACAAGATTCATTGGCTTTGTTTGTGGCTTTGCACTGGTTTTGCTTTGGTTTAACATACACCTAACCACGTTTCCCAGTCACATCTATGTATGGTTCATTATTGTACATAGACTATCAAAATTAGCGCTACACTTACATTCACCTTTTTTATTGCTTTATCTACAGCAGTGTTGGCGGCTGTTTTTGTTATATTTATTTCAGCGCAGTATATCCCCCCTTTTTTAAACACTGCAACCCCTCACATATACTGTACTTGGAGCGCAGCAATGAGCCCTGTTGCAAAGTATTGCATCAAAAATTGTAATTATACGCCCCTGTTAAACAGGGGCAGAAAAATTGGGCCTTATGCCGCGTACGCACGACCATTTTTAATGTCATTGAAAAAACTGCATTTTTCTGGACGTGATTTTTCGTGTTTCCTCTCAAGCCTGCCTTGCCTACACACTATTGTGGGAAAAAATGTTCGATTAAAGCGCGGTGACGTACAACACGTACGACGGCACTATAAAGGGGAAGTTCCATTCGGATGGCCACCCTTCATGTTAGTAAAGTTTGTTGAGCGATGATTCGCGCTTTTCCGCCTTGTGCTTTTCAGTCCGAAACAGCGTGACGAATGTGCTATCTCCATTACGAATGCTAGTTTTACCAGAACGAGTGCTCCCGTCTCATACTTGATTCTGAGCATGCACATTTTTTTTCACGTCGTTAAACCCCATACACGGCCTTTTGATGACGAGAAAAACGACGATGTAAAAAACGACGTGAAAAATTAGAGCATGTTCCGATTTTTCTCGTCGTGATTCTCTGCGTTTTTCTCGTCGGGAAAACTGCTGGAAAGCCCACACACGATCATTTTTAATGACCATTTAAAAAAAAAAACATTTTTCCCGTCATTAAAAATGGTCGTGTGCACGCGGTATTAGGCACTGCTGCTGGTGCCGCAACACTGCAACCCCTCACAGATACAGTACTTGGAGCGCAGCAATGAGCCCTGCTGCAAAGTATTGCATCAAAAATTGTATTTGCACGCCCCTGTTAAACAGGGGCTGAAAAATTGGGCCTTAGGCACTGGTGCAGGTGCCACAACACTGCAACCCCTCACAGATACTGTAGTTGGAGCACAGCAATGAGCCCTGCTGCAAAGCATTGCATCAAAAATTGTAAATACACGCCCCTGTTAAACAGGGGCTGAAAAATTGGGCCTTAGCCACTGGTGGCGGTGCCCAGAACCAAAAATGTTCTTTCAAGCTATCAGCATGATTATTGAGGAGGAAGAGGATAGTCACTCAGCATAACAGGATAGTCACTCAGCATCAGCATAGGCAGTCTTGAAGGGATCTGACATTTCCCAAAAAAATATTTGGTTACATCAGCATCAGGTGCTTGGTAGCTGGTGGTGATCCAAGACTGATTCATTTTTATGAAGGTCAGTCGATTGATCGAGTCGGTGGACAGGCGCACCCGGTGATCGGTTACAAAGCCTCCAGCAGCACTGAATGTGCGTTCCGAAAGAACGCTGGATGCAGGACAGGCCAGTACCTCAATTGCATACTGTGCAAGCTCTGGCCAGTGATCCATCCTCAAGACCCAGTAACCCAGAGGATTTTCGGTGGGAAAGGTGTCCAAGTCTGATCTTGCCCCTAGGTTTTCCTGCACCATGTAAACCAGACGCTGGCGATGGTTGCTGGAAGCGATCATACCTTGGGGCAGTGTACTAAAAAATTGTCTGAATGCATCGGTCAGACGGCCACCTTCTCCACCGCTCCTTCTTTGACTGATCGGAGCCTCAGCAACATGTTGTCCAGGACCAGGAATTTGTAACCTCCCAGTCTCTGGGAACGCGTTGCACAGACCTTTCTGCAAGGCCTCCCGAAGATGCTTCATCCTCTGCTCCCTCTGCGAAGGCAAGATAAGGTCCTCAACCTTACCCTTCTAACGTGGATCAAGGAGGGTTGCCAGCCAGTAATGATCCCTCTCCTTGATCGCACGAATATTAGGATCCTTCCGCAGGCTTTGCAGGATCAGGGAGGCCATGCAGCGTAGGTTTGCTGAGGCATTCGGTGCAGAGTCCTCTGGGTCACTGAGGACGACATGATCCGCAGCCACCTCCTCCCAGCCACGCACAAGTCCATGGGTGTCTTGGGACTGTAATTGATCCCTTGAAGACTGCTGCTGATGCTGAGTGCTAGACTCCACCTCCATGCTGACACAATAACCCTCCTCCTCCTCCTCCTCTTCCTGTGTGATAGCCGGGCCAGCAGGAACATTGTTTGGATAAAGGGGGCCTTGAGAGGTAAGGAAGTCCTTCTCTTCCTGCCTCTGTTCTGCCTCAAATGCCCTGTCCATTATTCCATGCAGTGTGTGCTCCAACAGGTGGACAAGAGGGACAGTGTCACTGATGCATGCACTGTCACTGCTCACCATCCTCGTGGCCTCCTCAAATGGTGCCAGGACAGTGCATGCTTCCCTGATCATGGCCCACTGGCGTGGGGAAAAAAATCCAAGCTCCCTTGACACTGTCCTGGTGCCATATTGCAACAGATACTCATTGATGGCCCTCTGCTGCATGTGCAGCCGCTGCAGCATGGCCAACGTAGAGTTCCACCTGGTAGGCATGTCACAGATTAGGCAGTTCTTGGGAAGGTTGTAATCCTTTTGCAGGTCAGCCAGCCGAGAACTGGCATTATATAACCGGCGGAAATGCCCACAGAGTTTCCTGGCCTGCTTCAGGATCTCCTGTAAGCCCAGGTACCTGCCCAAGAACCGCTGCACCACCAAGTTAAGGACGTGAGCCAAACAGGGCACATGGGTCAGTTGTCCCTGTCGGAGGGCGGAGAGGAGGTTGGTGCCATTGTCGGAAACCACCTTTCCTGGCTTAAGCTGGCGTGGCGTCAACCACCTCTGAGCCTGCCCCTGCAGAGCTGACAGAATCTCTGCCCCAGTGTGGCTCCTGTCCTCCAAGCACACCAGCGCAAGCACCTCATGGCATCTTTTTGCCTGCATACTTGCATAGCCCCTTGAACGCCTATGGTGAACCGCTGGTTCTGAGGAAAAAACACAGGTAGAGGCCATGGAGGAAGAAGAAGAGGAGGGGGTGGAGGAGAGAGGTGTGTCAGAATCACCAGTAGTAACATTTTGGAAGCGTGGTGGCAGATCAACCTCCAACACTACTGCACCTTGTCCTGCATCCTTTCCAGCTGCCAGCAGAGTCACCCAATGCGCCGTGAAAGATAGGTAACGTCCCTGTCCATGCCTGCTGGACCATGAGTCAGCGGTAATATGCACCTTACCGCTGACCACCCTGTCCAGCGAGGCCAAGACATTGCCTTCCACATGCCGGTAGAGAGCTGGAATCGCCTTCCATGAGAAAAAGTGGCGTTTGGGAACCTGCCACTGAGGAAACGCACATTCAACAAACTCACGGAAGGGGGCAGAGTCTACCAACTGAAAAGGCAGCAGTTGAAGTGCTAGCAATTTAGCCAAGCTAGAGATCAACCGCTGGGCATGTGGATGGCTTGGAGCGAACTTCTTTCGGCGGTGCAGCAGCTGGGGCAGGGAAAGTTGTCTGGTACAATCGGACGTCGGTGTACCGGTAGCAGATTGTCCGCAAGTACTTGGCTGTGACACACCGAATTCTACACCTTCATTCCTCTCAGTGCAGGTTTCAGAGAGGACTGAAGGTATAGTGGGGTTGGAGATCCCAGCTGATGAGGAGAAAGGAGAGGTCTGCTTTGTTCTTTGGTGTGGGTCTTTTAGGTACGCTTGCCAACGGACTGCATGGCAGGTCGACATATGTCTGGTCAAGCACGTGGTGCCCAATTGGCTGATGTTTTGGCCACGCGAGATATGCTTTAGACATATGTTGCAAATGGCAACGGTGCGATCTGCTGCACACGTCTGAAAAAAGGCCCACACCAAAGAATTTTTGGAATAACGCACATGCGGAGCTCTGCGGTGTGATGCGTTTGGTGTGCTGCCCTTAAGCTGGCCCTCGGAGGGAATCCTGCCTCATTGGAGATTTGCCTCCTCCTCCTCCTCTCTCCTATCAGGCACCCACGTGGAGTCAGTGACCTCATCATCCCCTCCCTCCTCATCACTGGAGCCAATCTGGCAGTATGCTTCAGCTGGGGGAACATGACTGCCAGATAGCTGTCCTTGTTGGGCACCCCCTCTCTCTGGGCTCACGTTACTACCCCCTCTCTCTGAGCTCACGTTACTGCCTTCCTCCAGCGGGGTTCCATCATCGGAGCCTTCAAAACGCTGGGCATCCTCCTGGAGCATGTACCCAACACTGTGGTCAAACAGTTCGGGGGACTCCTCAGGAGGACATGGTGGGGCTAGGGAAGGAGTGACTGATGCCATTGAGCCGAGGGAAAAAGCCGCTTTTGCAGCTGCTTTGCTAGACAAAGTACCCTGAGCCTGGGTGAGAGAGGACGAGGAGGAGGAGGACGGCTTGGTCATCCACTCTACCAAGTCTTGGGCATGTTGCGGCTCAACATGGCCAGCTGCCGAAAAGAAGGACAAGCGTGTCCCACGGCCACGTGCTGATGAGGATGCACCGTGTCCACGACCAGCAGCACTGTTGCCTCTGGACACAGAGCCTGCTTGCCCTCTTTTATTGCCTCGTGACTGTCTGCCTCTCATTGTTTTCCTCCCAGACATACTAATGGCCTGCAGTGAGATGTAGCTGCACAAAAGTGGGATGTATATATATATATATATATATATATATATATATATATATATATATATATATATATGCATATATATATATATTTGTCTGTACTGATAATGCAGCTATCAGAATCAACTGCCTGCTGTGGTATTAGTATGGGAAAAGCAGCAGTAGTTAGTTTTAGGTGAAAACTGTGCAGAGAGGGACACAGTGCACTGAAAATACTTGCAGCTCTCTGCCAGTGGTTTAATTATGAGAACACCACTATTAGTCATTATGAGAACACCACTCACTAAAGCCCTGTACACACGATCGGTTTTACAGATGAAAACAGTCCGATGGACTTTTTTCATCGGACAAACCGATCGTGTATGGGCCCCATCGGTCTTTTTTCCATTAGTGTTTAAAAATAGAACATGTTTTAAATTTATCCAATGGATAAAAAACCCACGCATGCTCAGAATCAAGTCGACGCATGCTCAGAAGCATAGAACTTAATTTTTCTTGGCTCGTCAAAGTGTTTTACGTCACGGCGTTTGGGACGATTGGTTTTTTGACTGATGGTGTGTAGGCAAGACTGATGGAAGTCAGCTTCATCGGATTTCCGATGGAAAAATCCATCGGTTTAAAATCCATAGGAAATCCGATCGTGTGTACAGGGCTTAACTGTGTTCAGGTAAGCTTTAGGTGAATGCTATGCAAAGCACACAGTACACTAAGTGAAACACTGACTGTCTGCAGCTAGCACAATCACCTGCCTGCCTGTCACAGTATAGAGAAAACCAGGAACGGATCTAGCTAAACGAAATACAGTGTATAAATATATATACACAACACCTAGGATGCATATATATCCTCTACACACTGTAACTGCAGCTAACTGACTCGCCTGCCTGCTCAATATAAATGACACTGTCTCTGTAAACTCTCTAGTTTCTCACCTCCAACACACTACACAAGGCCGCCGAGCCGGCGGCCTTATATAGTGTGGGGCGTGTACTAAACCCCCTGAGCCATAATTGGCCAAAGCCACCCTGGCTTTGGCCAATTTTGGCTCTCTGTTTTTTCCGCGCTGTGATTGGCCAAGCATGCGGGTCATAGTGCATGCTTGGCCAATCATCAGCCAGCAATGCACTGCGATGCCGCAGTGTATTATGGGCCATGACGCGCCACTTGAATTTGGCGCGAACGCCCCATAATGTTCGATCTTCGCCGAACGATCGAACAGCCGGGTCTTCGGTCCTCCTGGTAACAGCATTCAGCAACAGGATCAGACGCCCCGCAGGTTCCTCGTTGGAGCGGAAGGCTCTTTGGAAAAAACACAAGGCCCAGGCTTTAGGCCTTGTGCTAACAGCAGATCAGCACAGGGATCCTCTTGGTGGGAGGGCGGGATCCAAAGAGAAAGAACTGGGGCCCGCCTCCCTCTTATAAAGTCCTCCCCAGCAGTCTTTGCACAGGGCAATGCACCCTGAGTGCCTCAAGGTGTACTGGGTACTGTAGTCTCTGGGGAATTAAAGGGCAATACCCCGCTACACACTCCCCCCACTTAGAATCTTTGGTCCTCAAAGACAGTATTAACAACAAGCACCAACAAGTTCATTGAGGGCTGCAAGGGAAGTTGGCAGGGGAAGCTCCCACCAAAACCGGGAAGGGAGCTTGTCCTGCCCACAGGTCACATCAATGGGGGTGACCTGCCTAACTGTGCCAGAAAGTGAGCTGGGGTTGCCCTCCACCAAATGCACAGTGAAGGCACCAGGTGTTTGTATTGTCCTTCTTGCAGTAGTTACTGTGTCCTCAGAGCTTTCTCCCATTTGGGCATAGGTTAACTTCCGTGGAGGACGAATGGTTCTCTTCGCTCTCTGTTCTCTTGGGGTAACTGTCTCCGTCACCACAGGCTCTTCCTCTGGGGTAGGTGTATTGGGTTCCAATATTTCTGGAGCATCCAGATCAGGTGCAGGAAGATACAGAGAGTTCCTTTGATCTTCAGCAGGGAGCGACTCTATGGTATCTTCCCACTCATCAGACAGAGGGCTGGATGGGACAAACTCAGTGGCTTCCACATTTAATGTACTATCCAGGGTATCTCCAGAAGGCGGAAGGTCTATGGACAGAGGCTCAGGGGCCTGGTACGGCCACAACCATTCAAGTCCTTTTTCTTCATCTTCACTTTGATCAGTGTCATCCATTCCTCCAGACTGAGGTGCCTGAGACCGAGTATTGGGCCTAGGTGTATTCAGACTTGAGGATGGTCCAGGGGAATCCTCTACAGGAGGTATCCAAACTGCTTCTGAAAGTGGAAGTGGTTTCTGTGCCAGGTCTTCAGCGGCCCTATCTTCCCTTCTGGCTTCAGCTGATACACCGGCAAGCCTGGCAACCTTTTGCAGATCACATAAGGTTCGGGTCTCCATCTGTCTGCTAGTTTGTGCTTCCCAGGGACTCCCAAGTTCTGCAACAGCACTCTGTCTCCGGGTTGCAAGTCCTGGATTCGAACTTTGAGATCAAAGTTCCTCTTGTTCCAGGCTCCTCTTTGCTCTGATGCCGCTTGGGCCTGTTCAAATGCCAGTTTCAGGCTCTTCCTCAGCCTATCCACATATCCCTTGTGCGAGGTGGCTGATGTGTGATCCATTGATATGCCGAAGGCCAGATCCACGGGCAGTCTTGCTTCCCTGCCAAACATTAATCTGTAGGGAGAGTACCCTGTGGCATCACTGGTTGTGCTGTTATAGGCATGCACTATTGCTGCTATGTGCTTGCTCCAATGCTGCTTCTTCTTGCTGTTCAGAGTCCCCAACATATTTAACAGAGTCCTGTTGAATCTTTACGGTTGGGCATCACCTTGGGGGTGATAAGGGGTAGTACGAGTTTTCTTTATACCTAAAGAGTCCAGCAATTTTCTAATCAGTCGACTCTCAAAGTCTCTCCCTTGGTCTGAGTGCAGGCGCTGTGGTAGCCCGTAATGCACAAAGTATTTTTCCACCAAGATTTTGGCTACGGTGGAGGCCTTCTGGTCTTTAGTTGGAAAGGCCTGGGCATAACGGGTGAAATGGTCGGTTATCACCAGAACATTTCCATGTCCACTCAAGTCAGGTTCTAGACAGAGAAAGTCGATGCATACCAAGTCCAAGGGTCCTTGACTCTGCAGATGGCCCATTGGGGCAGCTTGACGTGGTAATGTCTTCCTTTGAACGCAGCGAGCACATGAGTGACAATACTCCTCCACTTCAGCCCGCATACAAGGCCAATAGAACCTATTCCTTACAAGCTGGAAGGTTCGTTCGGCCCTCAAGTGGCCATGGTTATCATGTAGGGCAGCCAAGACAGTTCTTCTGTGTTTTTCAGGCAAGAACAGTTGCCACTTCTCTTCTAGGTCATCAGAGGGGCCCCTTCGGTAGACCACCCCTTGATGCACCTGCAACTTGTCCCATTCTTTGTGGACCAGTCAAGCCACCTTTGAGGGGTCCTGCTAGAGCCTGCCTGGATCCTGGTCTTCCAGTGCCTTCAAAGCTAATCTTCCCCAGGGATCTTCCAACTGGTCTCTTATTATGTCCTTCTTAGACAGCTTTGGCAAGTCTTCTTCGCCAATCTGGGTCACGTCACAATAACACTTGGGCACCCCCACTACCGAAACTCCTATCTCTTCCGCCCTTGACCCGCCACTAGATTGAAGTTGTGCTCCTTGACACAAGGCCTGTACCCCGTCCGGGGTTACCTGGGTCCAGTCTTCGGTGTGGTGGGTGGGTGCATGAGCCCTTCTTGACAATGCATCTGCATCACGATTCCCAGCCCCAGGCCTATACTTCAGACTGAAGTTGAATCCGGCTAGGGCTGCCAACCAATGGTGGCCAGTGGCATCCAGCTTGGCTGTGGTGAAGAGGTAGGTGAGTGGGTTATTGTCGGTCTTTACTGTAAAGTCAGCTCCATACAGGTAATCTCTGAGTTTATCCACGACTGCCCACTTTAAGGCCAGGAATTCCAACTTGTGGGTGGGGTAGTTCTTTTTCAGTTGTTAGACTTCTACTGACATAGGCAACTGGCCTTAGCTGTCCTTCATACTCTTGGTACAGCACACCTCCCAGACCATCATGGCTGGCATCCACATGCAGTTCATATGGTTTCTTAGGGTCAGCATAGGCCAAGACCGGGGCAGTGGTCAGACTTTTCTTCAACATTCTGAAGGCTTCTTCACACTTCTGTCCACTGGCCTTCCACAGACTCTCCAGGCTTTCTGGGGCCAGTATCATCCTCCTCTCCTTCTGTCTTCAGTAGCTCATTCAGGGGTTTGGCAATTTTCGCAAACCCTTCCACAAATCTACAGTAGTAAGAGCAGAACCCCAGGAAGGATCTGAGCTCAGTCACTGTAGTTGGTCTGGGCCAGGAGGTAACTGCGTCCAGTTTGTCGGGATCTGTAGACACTCCTTCCTCAGAAACTATGTGTCCCAGATAGTGGACTGAGGATTGGTAAAACTGACACTTCTCCCTGGAGAGTTTTAGTCCCTCTTCACTGAGTCTCTTCAGGACTTTCTCCAATCTCTCTTCATGCTCCTCCAGAGTCTTCCCGAAGACAATGATGTCATCTAGGTACACCAGGACTTCGATAAGATTCATGTCCCCCACTGTCTTCTCCGTCAATCTCTCAAAAGTGGCGGGGGCCCCCAACAGGCCTTGAGGCATCCTATTGAACTCATAGAATCCCACCAGGGTGATGAAGGCCGTCTTCTCTCTGTCTTCAGGGTGCATTGGGATTTGGTAATACCCACTCTTCAGGTCCATGACACTGAACCACTTAGCCCCAGACAGACTGGTCGGGTATGGTCCTCCTAGGAGTCCTATAGTCTATACAGAGTCTCAACGACCCATTCTTTTTCCTGACCACCACGATGGGGAGGCATATGGACTCCTGGACTCTCGAATAACCCCAGTTCTCTTAAGCTCTGCCAACTGTTCACGCAAATCTTCCAAGTCAGCCAGGGGGACTCGCCGGACCCTCTCCCGGAAGGGTTTGTCTTCTTGCAGACGAATCTTATGAGTGGCACTCCTCGCACACCCCACGTCAAGCTCGTCTTCCGAGAATATTTTTCTCTATCTGGTCAGCTGGGCCTTGGCTCTCTCCTTCCACTCCAGTGGTAAGGTGGTGTCTTCCAGGCAGAGTCCCTCCAGGGTGAGTTCCCCTCCTTCAGCTTTCTTCAAGTCAGACAGGGCCACTGGGGTAGCAGGATTTACTTTGCCCAGTAGTACCCGGGCTGGAATCTTCATGGGAGAACTAGTGACATTCCTGATGCTCACTGGAATCTGGCCCTTCGCCTTCTTCAATGCCCTTAAGGGGACCACTTCAGGGATCACTTCCAACCCTGGGTGGGTGTCCAAGGGGTCTGGTTCCAAAACCACAAAGGGGCCAGGCTGCTCCCAGGAGAGTTTCACCGTAGCCTGAAGGCAGGTCATCTCACCAGGCTGCAATATCTTCTCCTTTTTTGACAGTCTCCAAACTTTTCCCACCCCCTCTTCCGGGGCCTTCTGTTCCAGGACCAACTTCTGGTAGACCTGTTGCAGCATGGGGTGAATCTTGTCTGCTGAAGTACTCTGTTCCTGCACTAGAGGGGTCAGCAGTCTCCTGACCAGGTCAGTGTTGGTCCCTATTATCATGGGACTTGTGTTGGCCCCTGGTGGGCGAGGGCAAACTACCGCCAGGGTGTCAAAGACTTCCGCCTTTCCTGTCACCAAGGGATCAAAGGCCAGCCTGGTTGAGACATAACCGTCGTAGGGAAAGCTATGAGTACCAATCTGTAGGTCTTCCAGCTTCTGTAAGGGCACATGACTCAGATGTTTCGGGTAAAAGTCTCTGTACAAAAGAGTCACTTGGGCTCCTGTATCTAGGAGGGCCTTGGTGTAAACTCCCTGCACTTAAACAGAGACTAGAGGGGAGGGTCCTATTAGCTTGTCTGGAAACCTCTTCTGGGGTGTCTCCTTCCTTGGACTCCTCGATTTTCCTGTTGTGGTTTTCTTTTTCTTCCATTTTTCTCTGGACCTCAACCCTTTTTGGACCTGGTATGCATTGATTTCCCTCAGATTGTTAAATTTCAACTCCCGACAGGTGGTATTGAGGATTTTAAGAGGGGCATTGTTTCCCTTCTCTTTTGCCTCCTCTTGCTTTTGAATCTTTTTGAAGCTTTCTGTAAGTAATGGGCGCCCGGCTGACTCCCTCACCGGGGCCCTCTGAAGTTTTCCGCGGGCTTGCGGTATCTGGATGCAACTTCATCTGGGCTGGGACACACTGCTCTAACATGCCCGCTTCCCCCACAATTGAGGCATGTTATCAATCTCTTAGGCTTCTGTACTACTTCCGTATTGGAGCTAGGAGGGTTTTTTAGTTCCTCTGATGTGTTCTTATTGTGTAGCACAGAGGCCTGGCTAGTCAGCATGGATACCATTTCTACTAGTTGTGACACCTGGGTCTTTAGGAGTTCAACTTCTGAATCACCTCCTTCTGCACTTAACATTCTGACTCGGGCAGTTGGTTCGGTGTGTTGACTCCTCCTTTTGTCTTTCAACATGGCCAACTCCTCCCTGACTATCCGGATCAAGTCAGGGTATTCCAGGCTGCTCCCGTCCTGCTGGGTGCGTAGCATTAATGCGATGGGGTCCAAGGGTTGAGCTCCCCTCAACACCTGCTGGGCACGGGCCTCATCCACTTTTCTTGGATCGATCCCTTTCTTCAGTAGGATCTGATGCAGGATCTTATCCAGACGTCTTATGAATTCTGGCAGCTTCTCTCCCTCCTTTTGGTAGCAATGCTCCAGTTGGTAAGTGAGTTCAGTGACCTTTTCCGTCCCGCCGAACACATTCTGCAGAATATCCAGATAATCCTGCAGTCCTTCTTGCTTAACTTGAGGTTATGTATGGCCTCCAGAGCAGGCCCCTTTAAGCTTTCCGCAATCCTTTGTTTTTTTTTGTTGTTCTGGCACCTCCCATTCTTCTAGGGCCTGAGTGGCGCCCACTAACCACTCTTCAAATCCATCCTCCACTGAAGTTACAGGTTTCTTCCCAGAAAAAGTCCTGAGTTTCCTGTATCCTGACATCAGGTAGTCTGGAGGGTCCTTTTTACACTTGGCCACAATCTCCCCCAGGACAGCGCATAATTCTGAGCTAAGGGTGGTCAATGGTGGTGAACCGGGACCTTGTTGTTGGGCGCTTCCTCCTGTGCTGGGGCCCCCTGAAGTAGTGTATGTGGGGCCATCTTTGTTCTCTGATGGGTGTATCAGGAGGAGTTCTACTTGGTTTGTAGTTTTTATGCTGGCACCCTTGAAGTAGTCAGAGATTCCGTTCCTCCACTCACACAATGCATAGGTGTGGGGATTTACAGTATCTGTCTTCATGTCAATCACCCATGGCTTCCTGTCCGTGGACAATGCTTTCAAGACTGGAGTTAGCTGCTCCTCTACCCACTACCTCTCTGGATTTCAACCACCAGGCCATTTCCGGGTAGGATGCCTTCATCCCTGCACCACCGGGCTATGGCAGCAGGGTCCATTCTGGTGCTTCTGACCAGCTTGATTGCAGCGTGCAGTGTACAGGAATCCCAGACCCGAGCCCCAACGTATAGCGATACCCCCAGTTAAGAGGGCTGCCTTGATTGTTTTGGGCCCTATAGTGCACCGCTGTCAACCCCTGGCAATCGGCTCTAACCTCTCGTGGCACAGTTAGTAAAGGGGATGATAAAATTTCAATCACTCTCTGATTCTCTATGACACAATCCTACAGTGGGGCACACAGTAATGGTATAGCACAGTAAATGACACTGACAACCGATATACTTAACTCTAATATTTTACTGTTGATAAAGGTTAGATAGACAAAAAGTATGCAATAACAAATGCAGAGCCCTGCAATATGGGTATACTTATTAAAACACCAAACGTTCAGCAATATGACAGACAGTTTAACAGACCCCGCTGCAGATATCCTCCCTCATGGACAAAATGGCACCCAGTAATGTTCTACACTACCCAGTCAGGCCTGACTATGATTTGGGTATAGTTCTGTGGAAGAAATCTTCGCTAGCAAACACGGTGGTGCACTTTAAGAACAATTGTAATCCAACAAAGTAACGATGATCGGTAACTTTATAATGCCAGGGAGATTGATAGCTCAGTTCTGTAGATAGTCTCCTCAAAGTGTAACTGCAATCAATGTGGTGGCCCTGAATACAGTCAGTGGGCCTAAAGATATTGTGGTGTAGTTCTGAGCAGGTGCTCTCTCACCCAACCGGACTAGTCCTTGTCCGTTAATTCCGTTGCTGTGACTTTATTCACAGTGTCCACGACACCCGGGTCTTCGGTCCTCCTGGTAACAGCATTCAGCAACAGAATCAGACGCCCCGCAGGTTCCACGGTGGAGCGTAAGGCTCTTTGGAAAAAACACAAGGCCCAGGCTTCAGGCCTTGTGCTCACAGCAGATCAGCACAGGGATCCTCTTGCTGGGAGGGTGTTCTGTCCATCAGATGTCTATATTCTGATTATCTGCATTTGTGTTGATTAAAATGACATTTAAGGTTGTAATTTCTATAGAAATCATTTGCAGAGCATAGGCGCCATCTAGCGTCCCTTTTTGGTATTGTTTCAGTTTGTTCATTATTAAAACGCATTAATGTGTAACCTAGGAAGTGATTAGAAAGCAAAGTATTCTGGGTAAATCTCTACAGGAAGAGACACATTCACCATGCTTTTTCAAGACACTGCAGGAGGCAGGATATGTCTTATTTCAATCTCCTACCATCAACCCTTAGAGAACTTAAAAAGTAAGTTTTTACTGTCTCATATTGTACTGTGTATATTTGTCTCTGCAACGTATGCTAAATGTATGGGATATTGTACTTATCAAGGTTTATTTTTGTTATTTGTAGTATCACCTAGCTATGGGATAAGAATGGTTTAGCTGAATGTCCTTGAGACAGAACAGAGGGTGGGATCCAAAGAGAAAGAACTGGGGCCCGCCTCCCTCTTATAAAGTCCACCCTAGCAGTCTTTGCACAGGGCAATGCACCCTGGGTGCCTCAAGGTGTACTGGGTACTGTAGTCTCTGGGGAATTAAAGGGCAATACCCCGCTACACAATATAATAAATAACTATAAATAATTATAACAAATAATAATATAATAATAATAAAAATGATTCAATAATGTAATCAAATCAAAAACACTGAAATTTGCTCAGTTGCAGAATTGTCGCTGTCATTAGATTTCGTTTTTTGATGACGAATTTCCCCACAAATTGCTATCGCTCAATTCTGAAAATGATTCTAATTTATTATCGCTGTTTTCTAGCTGGTCTAAAACCACTTTTGACATAAAGGGACACTTGTTGGTTGCTATGGACAATCTCCAGTTTCCAGGCAGAAAAAAATGTATTTATAATATAAAAGTGCAAGCAGGGCACTGGACAGACCACTAGGGACAAAAGGGGATGTGTAATTATTTTATACAGTACTGTAATCTGTAAGATTACAGTGTACTGTATGTGTACTGTGTTTTAACTTTTTTGAATTTGGCGCCGAACTCGTCGCAACGTCGCAGGGAACGGAGCTCAGCGGCACTCGGGCACTGTGTGAATTGAGCGAGGAGACAGCTCGCACACACAGCGAGGAGACATCGCAGGATCCAGGGAAGAAGGTAAGTTACTTTGCCTGGATACTGCGATGCGATCCATAGTCTGGCTCGGGGTTACCGCTAATGGTACTGAAATTCCAGACTCGGGAATACCGCTAGGCAGGTTAAGTAGTAGTTGATAATTTCTAGGTATTTTGCATTCCTCATAAAATTATTTACATACAAGTTGCTCATTGTGCTTAATACTGAAAATATTCTATGAAATGTTAAAATGTGCTAAAGTTCTTACTGCCATGACATATTATTCAGTGTCTTTGTTAAGTTTAGAGTATTTCACTTTCAAAGAAAAAAAATACAACAGAGCAACGCTCTTATCATATGTTTTATGTACACTCAGCATACTCACAAGTGCTTCCTACAGCTTTATTTCCTTGGCCACCACATATGCCCAGGGTGGTTTGCTATAATATGTCTGTTTTTTTTCTTTCAAAGATCTATTATCAGTTATGTAGGATTAAGCTCTAAAATTCAAATTATCTTGCAAACTTTACCTCCCCTTAAGTTAACAGAGTGGATATAAAACTCACACCAAAATGAAAAACAATCAAGACAACTTGACACTGCATCAGAAAATAGCAAACCTATTGCTTGCGTGCTATGTGTAATCTACTGAAGATCCTCAGTCTACTCTGTCTTATTTCTGAATGTTCTATGGCACCCCCTACCTTAGAAATTTACAAAATTATTGAGGACTTGGAAATGTTGAAGGAAGAGAAGGATAAGGTAAGACGTTGCATGTTATACATTTTATAGCACTTTTGCTTCTCACTTGCAGCCTAATCATTAGTAAATTAAATGGGTTTTCTTATTTACCTATAGATGTTTCAGAATTGAAGTAGCTGTAAACCCTAACCAGATGACATTTTGTTTGCTAAAACACTGTGCATCATATACTACTGCATTGTTTTTTTTATTTTGCAATATACTATTTTAAACTTTCTATAATCCTTTTTGCATCTCACTACTGTTGATCTTCTCCAATATCCTTGTAGCTACTCCCTTTCAACATGAATGAGCTTCGGGGGAAGTTTGTATGAATCAGGACAGGATTCCTGATGGTGACAATGGCTCAGAATGAGTTAGAGCAGCCACTTGTGGTCTCCACCAAAGGCACATTAGTGCAAAAGATCAGTTGGTAGACAGGGGCAGAGTGTTGTCAGCCCATAACAGGAATCAGCCAAACAAGGACCTTCATGGACAGACCACCAGGCTGTAGATTTATTATGACTGAAAACCTAAATTATGGCATTAATAACTGGGTCAAAATCTTCTTTTAAGTACATCTGTCATATTACAAAAATGTAGTCTCTGCTACCCTCTTCCAAAGTTGCTTGGGTACATCCGAGTTCAACATTTCTAAGTAGGCTTGCACTGGTACCAATACCGGTATCGGTGCCAATACTAAGCATTTGCATGAGAACTTGTACTAGTGCAAATGCTCCAATACCTGAAATGGAAAATGAATGGTCTCACATTGCACTGCAAGGAATCACATGTGATTTTAACAGGAATGTGGTGTGATTACTGTCCAAATCACATGAGGTTTCCCCCACCGCTCCTGTGTGAACCCAGACTTGTCATACTGACTTCAGACTAAGTGAAGATGGGAAAACTCTGAATACTCAATAGGGTAAAAGGGAAATATATATATATATATATATATATATATATATATATATATATATATATATAAATAAATAAAAATTGGAGATGTAACCTCAGTTTCTGTTCAACAGACTTTTACATCAATCTTCATGCATATACAAGACCGCACAATTTCTGACAGGAACTCATTCCTTCATCAAGTTGCATGTGTAGTGTTACACATACTGATCCACTTTTATTGGCTAATACGTGTAAGCAGTGGCGGATGGTGCTCAAAATTTTTGGGGGGGCGCAAACAAACTGAAAAAACCAAACCATCAATTGCAGCCACTGTGCCCATCAAACGCAGCTACTGTGCCCATCAAACCCAGCCACTGTGCCCATCAAACACAGCCACTGTGCCCATCAAACGCAGCCACTGCGCCCATCAAACGCAGCCACTGTGCCATCAAACGCAGCCACTGTGCACATCAAACGCAGCCACTGTGCCCATCAAACGCAGCCACTGTGCCATCAAACGTAGCCACTGTACTCATAAATTGCCGCTCCTGTGCCATCAAACGCAGCTACTGTACCCATCAATTGCTGCCAGTGTGCCCATCAATTGCCGCCAGGGTGCCCATCAATTGCTGCCAGGGTGCCCATCAATTGCCGCTACTGTGCCCATCAATTGCTGCCAGTGTGCCCATCAATTGCTGACACTGTGCCCATCAATTGCCACTACTGTGCCCATCAATTGCTGCCAGTGTGCTCATCAATTGCCGCTACTGTGCCCATCAATTGCTGCCAGTGTGCCCATCAATTTCTATCACTGTGCCCATCAATTGCTGCCAGTGTGCCCATCAATTGCCGCTATTGTGCCCATCAATTGCTGCCAGTGTGCTCATAAATTGCCGCTACTGTGACCATCAATTGCTGCCAGTGTGCCCATCAATTGCTGACACTGTGTGCCCATCAATTGCTGTCAGTGTGCCCATCAATTGCTGCCAGTGTGCCTATCAATTGCCGCTACTGGGTGCATCAATTGCTGCCAGTGTGCCCATCAATTGCCGCTACTGTGACCATCAAATGCTGCCAGTCTGCATCCCCCGTCCGCCCGGCAGCGGGTCAAGGTGACGATGTCCTCCACGCTCCTCGATGTCTTCTCCTGTCCTCTCTTCCCATCCTATGCTATTATTGGACGCCTTCTAGGCGTCCAATCATAGCGCCTGTCGTTTCAGCCAATCAGGTAACAGACCCAAGCACCTGATTGGCTGAGAGGCGGTTCAGTGTTAAGAAAGCGAATGTTCATTCGCTTTCCTAACACAACGCTGAGTGAACTGCGAGCGCCCAGCATGGCGCCCGCTTTTCACCTTTTTGGACGCCTATTAGAGCCTATGGCTCTAATCAGGTGCTTCCAAAAAATACCCAGCCGCTGTAATTCAGGCTCCCAGTGCCCGAAAAGGGGTCGGGCACCTGAATAGGGTGTGGCAGCAGCGAGCATAGATAGAGTCATGCAATGCATGACTCTATCTAGGGTGATAGACAGGTGGCAGGAGAGAGGGGGCGGCGCCCATGCGCCCCTTATGGACGCACCACCAGTGCGTGTAAGCCACCAGAGAGAGCACACAGGTGTGTTTAAACCAACCCTGCTCTTAGTATATCTATACAAAATAATTTCCAATCAAATCTCTTGATTGCACTTGTGTAACATACACAGTCCAATTTTCAAAAATCATCTCTCTTCATTTAAAAAAAGACAACATGATATGATATCTGTAAAAATCTTACAAAACTCAGTATCTAAAAAAATCCTACAAAAAGGTACATTCATATACCTAAATATTGCCCGCATCTGTTTATAAAAATAAATACATATAGTCATAGTCCTTATTTAAACCAGGGGGATGCAAAGATTTCAGCTGTTTTATCCACCACACTTCTTCCTGTTTTAATTTTTGGATTCTATCTCCTCCCCTTTTATTTCTACCAAGTTCTTCCAAAAATAATAAATTCCAGATCTGTGTCCTTCTGACCATTTTTCATACAATGTTTAGGGACAGATAAATGTGTTTTTTTTATTCCTAATAGACGATCGATGCTGTCATATATGATCCTTAATTTTTAGGGTAGTTTCCTCCACATATATCAATCTACATGGACAAATCAATGCATATACTACATAGGAAGGTAGACATGTATGGTAACCGCAGATATAATATTTTTTGGAGGTTTCAGGGTGTATGAAACTATCCCCTTTCTTCATGGGTTTGCACTGCACACAACTAAGACATGGAAACGATCCATTTTTCTTGGTTCCTAAAAATTTTATTTTTTCAGTTTCTTTTAAACATTTATGTTTAGGATGTACTAACATATCTCTGTTTGGTTTGTACAGTATGCTTTTAGTGGTACTTTGTGAAAATATTCTATCTCAGGGTATGATCGCTGCAACAATGTCCAATGTTTTTTTAATAATCCTAAATATTTCCTCGCTGTAATTATGATATTGCATGGAAAAGGGAAGCCGCCTGTGGCCACCACTAGTAATCTTATCATGTTTTTTACCGGGCCATTACAACTTCCCCAATTCATGCTCTATCATAGTTACATAGTAGGTGAGGTTGAAAAAATAGGATTTTTATAACAGCTTACCTGTAAAATCCTTTTCTTAGGAGTACATCACGGGACACAGAGCGACATAGTCATTACTAATGGGTTATATAGTTACCATTAGTAATGACTATGTCGCTCTGTGTCCCGTGATGTACGAGAAAGAAAAGACACAAGTCCATCAAGCTATGTGTGTGATTTTATGTCAGTATTACATTGTATATCCCTGTGGTCGTTCAGGTGCTTATCTTATATTTCTTGAATCTATCAATGCTCCCCGCTGAAACCACCACCTGCGGAAGGGAATTCCACATCCTTGCTGCTCTTACAGTAAAGAACCCTCTACGCAGTTTAAGGTTAAACCTCTTTTCTTCTCATTTTAATGAGTGGCCACGTGTCCTATTAAACTCCCTTCCGCGGAAAAGTTTTATCTCTATTGTGGGGTCACCAGTACGGTATTTGTAAATTTAAATCATATCCCCTCTAACGCATCTCTTCTCCAGAGAGAATAAGTTCAGTGCTTGTAACCTTTCTTCATAACTAATATCCTCCAGTCCAGGGGTAGGGAACTTTGGCTCTCCAGCTGTTTCGAAACTACAAGTCCCATGAGACATTGCAAGACCCTGACAATCACAGGCATGACTCCTAGAGGCAGAGGCATGATGGGATTTGTAGTTTCAAAACAGATGGAGTGCCAAGGTTTCCTACCCCTGCACCAATCCCTTTATTAGTTTTGTTGCCCTTCTCTGTAATCGCTCCATTTCCAGCACATCCTTCCTGAGGACTGGTGCCCAGAACTGGACAGCATACTCCAGGTGTGGCCGGACCAGAGTCTTGTAGAGTGGGGGAATTACCGTTTTATCTCTTGAATTAATCCCCTTTTTAATGCATGCCAATATTCTGTTTGCTTTGTTAGCATTGCATGCCATTGCTGAGCCTTTCATCTAACTAGGACTCCCAGGTCCTTTTCCATCCTTGATTCCCCCAGTGGTTCTCCCCCTAGTGAGTAGATTGAATTCATATTTTTGCCACCCAAATGCATTATTTTTAATTTTTCCACATTAAACCTCATTTGCCATGTAGTTGCCCACCCCATTCATTTGTTCTGATCTATTTGCAAGGTTTCATATCCTGCAGAGAAGTTATTGCCCTGTTTAGCTTAGTATCGTCCGCAAATACAGAGATTGAGCTGTTCACCCGATCCTTCAGGTCGTTTATGAATATATTAAATAGGATTGGTCCCAGGAAAGAACCCTAGGGGACCCCACTTTTCACCCCTGTCCATTCCGAGTACTCCCCATTTATCACTACCCTCTGAACTCGCCCTTGTAGCCAGTTTTCAATCCATGTACTCACCCTATGGTCCATGCCAACTGACCTTACTTTGTACAGTAAAAGTTTATGGGGAACTGTGTCAAATGCTTTTGCAAAATCCAGATACACCACGTCTATGGGCTTTCCTTTTTCTAGATGGCAGCTCACCTCCTCATAGAAGGTTAATAGATTGGTATTCTTAATGAATCCATGCTTATTACTGCTAATAAAACATTTTTCATTACTAAAATCTTGTATATAGTCCCTGATCATCCCCTCCAAGAGCTTGTATACTATTGATGTTAGGCTAACTGGTTTGTAATTCCCAGGGATGTATTTTGGCCCTTTTTTAAATATTGGTGCTACATTGGCTTTTCTCTAATCAGCTGGTATCATTCCAGTCAGTAGACTGTCAGTAAAAATTTGAAACAATGGTCTGGCAATTACTTGACTGAGTTCCCTAATGCCCTGTACACACGATCGGATTTCCGATGGAATAAAATCCGATGGATTTTTCCGTCGGAATTCCGATGAAGCTGACTTTCATCAGTCTTGCCTACACACCATCAGACAAAATTCCGACCGTCCAAAACGTGGTGACGTAAAACACTCCGATTTGCCGAGAAAAATGAAGTTCAATGCTTCTGAGCATGCGTCGATTTGATTCTGAGCATGCGTGGGTTTTTTCTCCGATGGAATTCTCCGATGGGGCCCACACACGATCGGTTTTTCCAATGAAAAAAATCCATCTGACTTTTTTCATTGGAAAAAACTATCGTGTGTACAAGGCTTTAGGACCCTCGGGTGCAAGACATCTGGTGATTTATTAATGTTAAAGTGGCTGTAAACCCCCTTTTGCAACTTGCACTTACAGGTAAGCCTAGATTAAGGCTTACCTGTAGGTGCAAGAAATATCTCCTAAACCTACACGGTCGAATGCGCGCCGTAGACAACGGCGCATTCATGGGGTTAATCGCATTCACAAATCCGGCTAAGTCCCAGCATTCGGCGACTTAGCCGGATTCAACGGCTCCCGCGCGCATGCGCGGAGTCACGTCTTCGCCGCTCCGGCCAATCACAGCGCCGGAGTGGCGCTGTGATTGGCTGGAGCGGCGATACCCAGAAGTAACCTTCCGACTGTCGCCGCAGCGATGGATGCGGCTGAAGAGGGAGACGAGGACGGCTTCGGGGCCCCGATCTAAGGTAAGTGATGCATAATGAGCTATTATGCTAGTCATATTAGCTCATTATGCCTTGCTCTTTACAGGTGGTTTAAAAAAAAATAAACATTGATAGGGGTTTACAACCACTTTAAGTTTTTCAAGTCTATTTCTAATTCTGTCCTCTGTTAGCCATGAGGATGTTTCCTGTGATGTGTCATGAGGATAAACACTGCAGTTTTGGTTACTGAAGCCACCCAATTCCCTCGAGAAGACTGAGGAGAAGAATAAATTCCATACCTTCGCCATCTCACCATCCTTTGTAACCAGATTCCCTTCCTCATTCTTTATGGGGCCAATATGGTCTGTCCTCCCTCTTTTACTGTTTATATATCTTCTGGATATCCACGGTCTCTAAATCTCTCACACATTTCTCATATCCTCAAAGCCCTTTTGTCTTTATTGTTTACAATCCTTTTTACTCTAATCAACTGACTTTGTATAATTGATCTAAACACGTGTGGAGGATGAAAGCTGTCAAAAGATAGTAACTGATTCCTATCTGTAGGTTTCCTATAAATGTCAGATTCTATTTTACCTTTGTCCATGTAGATAGTGGTGTCTAAAAGTACACCAATTTTCCACCAATACTCATACTGAATTTAATTTCGCTACTGACAGAATTAAGATATTCAGCAAAAAAAAAATCGCAAAGATGTCATTTATATAGGGCCACCAAGTGACGCAGTGTCCAACAAGCATCTAATTAGTGTATATAAATCTTTTTTCTAAATTGTGCAAATGCAAATGAGGGGGTGACATTTGAACCCATTGCAACACCTTTGCATTGCTGTATAAACACATTCTGAAAAAGAAAATAATTGTTATTCAAAATTATGGTTAGCAATTATTCTATCAGTTCAATCTGTGCCGGGAGTATAATTCATTCGCCTTCATTAACTCTATACTGGCTTCAATTCCTGTTTTTTTGCAGAATGGAGGTATATAAACGATTTTAATACCAGGTCACTAGGATGTCCTCCTCCTGACATTCGGGTAACGATTGTAACTTATCCAAAAACTTGTTGGTGTCTTTAATAAAGGATTTGTTTTTTTTTCACAAGGGGAGATAGAATCCTATCCAAAAATTGTGATACAGGAACAAAAATAGAGTCTCTGCCCGACACGACGGGATGTCCGGGGGGATTTTCTCTTTCCTTGTGGACTTTGGCAAGGGTATATAAGACCTGAATTCTAGGATGGACAGGAAACAAAAATTAATTTAAAAAAAACGTGTGATAGCCCCCTCTTTTAGCGCTTGTTTGAGGACCACCTCTAGTTGTTTACGTATGCTCCATGTAGGGTCACTACTTAATTTTTTATGTATTTCTTGATCCTCTAGTTGTCTATCAATTTTCTTCTCATACATTTGTCTGTCCATGATTACAATTTAGCTCCCCTTGTCCGCTGGTTTCAACACGTTACACTATTTCATCACTTTGTTTTAATTCTTTGAGAGCCAATTTTTCTTTAGACTAAGGCTTGTTAAGTCTATGGTCAAAATACTCCAATAGTAAAACAAACACATTTACATCCCTCATGACTTCTTTAGCAAATGTCTCCATTGGTGCATATGTAGTGGGCGAAACACATTTAGCATTACTAATCAGACCTAATTTTTTTACAATCAAAAGTTTCCATGGGAACCACCCCCCTCAAAAAAGGGTTTATGTTCAAAAAAGCACATTCCATCTGATATTGCGAAATAGTCTATATAAATCCTGATCTAGCATGAATTTATCCCCAAAACTTTTAGGGCAAAAAGAAAGTCCTTTATTCAGGACACTTACCTCCTCAGAGGAAAGTATTCTTGCAGAAATGTTATGCACTAGATTCACTGATAACGGTTTTGATAGCCCCGTGTATTGCGGAGAGGTGGATAAACAGATCCATCTCTGGTTCTGTACATATGAAATAGAAAGAGTCATTAAATCAAAGGAGCATTTGTTCAAAATCTGCATGATTGTATTTTTGTACTCGTTGTCACTGAAGAGTGTAGGAGAGAGTCTTACATGCAATCCTCTGGGAATCCACTTTAATTTGTGGTATTCAGCCAATGTTAATCCATGTAATTCCAATTAAATTAATTTCTTTTGCAATTTTTCCCATGAGCGTGTATTGTGCACAGGAGTGTTTCCAGTTAAAAAATCTCTGGAGCCAGCCACTCGGGAAACAATCTGTGTGGCTTCTTCCTGTGAGAACCAAAATGTATTTTCAGGATTCGATTCCATTTTGGAGAAGTGAACAATCCCAATGGAGTATAATATATATTCAAGGTGGGACACCTCTGCCGTGTCTTTTACTTCCTTTAGAGATTCACATCCGATGTGATACTCCTGCTTCCACCAGATATGTAACAAAAAATTGGAGATGCAACCTCAGTTTCTGTTTAAAAAAATTGTACTTCAATCTTCATGCATAATCAAGACTGCACAGTTTTGGACAGGGACTCTGTCCTTCATCAAGTTGCATGTGTAGTATTCCACGTACTGATAAACTTTTATTGGCTAATACGTCTAAGGCCAGGTTCACACTGGTGGGACAAATGCTCCAACATTGGGAGCTCATGTCGCATGACGTGTGAAAATCAATGTTTCCCTATGGGAGCCGTCTGAACTGGTCCGACACATGTCGGTCCGACTTTGAAAATGCTCCCTGCACTACTTTGGTTCGACTTTGATCCTACTTCAGCCCATTGAATATCACTGAAGTCGGATCAAAGTCAGATCGCCGTCTTGCATGATCCAACTTTGGCATGCGACATGTGCTCTGATGACCTTGAGGGGGAACTCCATGCCAAATTTTTAATTAAAAACCGGCATGGGTTTCCCCTCCAAGAAAATACTAGGCCCTACTCCGAAAAAAGGCATTGGGGTGCCCCCAAAATCTATACCAGACCCTTATCAGAGCACGCAGCCCGGCTGGTCAGGAAAGGGGGTGGGGACGAGCGGTCGCCTTTATTGTAAAAAGATGGAAAATTACACCAAAATTCATCACAGCATAGCCAGGGTAACTGCTTACATGTTTCACACTGAAGGTCAGTGCTTAATCACGGCCCCCCACCCCAAAGCACCTTGTCCCCATGTTGATGAAGACAAGGGCCCCTTCCCAACAACCCTGGCCATTAGTTGTCGGGGTCTGCGGGCGGGGGGCTTATCGGAATTCAGGAGCCCCCTTTAATAAGGGGACCCCCAGATTACACCCCCCCACCCTATGTGAATGAGTATGGGGTACATCGTACCCCTACCCATTCACCTGGGGAATAAAAGTGTCAATAAAAAAACACACTGCAAAGGTTTTTAACCACTTGACCACTGGGCACTTAAACCCCCTTAATAACCAGACCAATTTTCAGCTTTCGGTGCTCTCACATTTTGAATGACAATTACTCAGTCATACAACACTGTACCCATATGAAATTTTTGTCCTTTTTTTCACACAAATAGAGCTTTCTTTTGGTGGTATTTAATCACTGTTGGGTTTTTTATTTTTTGCGCTATAAGAGAAAAAAGACTGAAAATTTTGTAAAAAAATGATTTTTTTTTCGTTTCTGTTATAAAATTTTGCAAATTACTATTTTTTCTTCATAAATTTTGGCCAAAATTTATACTGCTACATATCTTTGGTAAAAATAAGTACAAATTGGTGTATATTATTTGGTCTTTGTGAAAGTTATAGAGTCCACAAGCTATGGTGCCAATATCTGAAAATTGATCACACCTGAAGTACTGACGGCCGATCTCATTTCTTGAGACCCTAACATGCCAGAAAAGTACAAATACCCCCCAAATGACCCCTTTTTGGAAAGAAGACATTCCAAGGTATTCAGAAAGAGGCATTGTGAGTTTTTTGAAGTTGTAATTTTTTCCCACAATTCTTTGCAAAATCAAGATTTTTTTTTTCTCTTTTTTTTTTTTCACAAAATTGTCATATTAGCAGGTTATTTCTCACACACAGCATATGCATTCCACAAATTACACCCCAAAACACATTCTGCTATTACTCCCGAGTATGGCGATACCACATGTGTGAGACTTTTACACAGCGTGGCCACATACAGAGGCCCAACATGCAGGGAGCACCTTCAGGCGTTCTGGAGCACCCAGGCCAATTCTGACATTTCTCTCCTACATGTAAAAAACATAATTTATTTGCTAGAAAATTACATAGAACCCCAAAACATTATATATGTTTTTTTAGCAAAGACCTTAGAGAATATAATGGTGGTTGTTGCAACTTTTTATCTCGCACGATATTTGCGCAGCAATTTTTTTAACGCGTTTTTTACGGAAAAAAAATGTTTTGTGCTTAAAAAAAAACAAAAAAAAAACAGTAAAGTTAGCCCAATGTTTTTGCATAATGTGAAAGATGAAGTTACGCCGAGTAAATAGATACCTAACATGTCGCCCTTAAAAATTGCACACACTCGTGGAATGGCGCCAAACTTCGCTACTTAAAAAATCCCCATAGGCGACGCTTTAAATATTTTTACTGGTTACATGTTTTGAGTTACAGAGGAGGTCTAGGGCCAAAATGATTGCTCTCGCTCTAACGTTCGCAGAGATACCTCACATGTGTGGTTTGAAAACCGTTTTCATATGTGGTCGGGACTTACGTATGCGTTCGCTTCTGTATGCAAGCTCACGGGGACAGGGGCGCTTTAAAAAAAAAATAAAAAATTTTATTCTTCATTTTACTTTATTTTAGTTTGACATGTTTTTCCGCCCTAAACATTTTTTTGATCACTTTTATACCTATTACAAGGAACGTAAACATCCCTTGTAATAGGAATATGGCAAGACAGGTCCTCTTTACAGTGAGATATGGGGGGGGGTGTCAATAAGACCCCACATCTCACCTCTAGGCTGGGAAGCCTGAAAAAAATACAAAAAAAAAAAAAACAACAATCCTGGCTTTGATCGTAGCGGTGAGTCGGTAGAAGCACCGGAGGGCGGCGCCTCCCGTAAGAATGATCAAGCGGCGGAACAGCCGCTATGATTGTTCTTATGGTGTAGGGAATCGCCGGCTGAAAAAGCTGATATCTGAATGATGCCTGTAGCTGCTCCCATCATTCAGATATCCCCGCACAAAGTCAAGGACGTCATATGACGGCCGGAGGGCGGGAAGTGGTTATTGCAGAGTATTGCCGGGCATTGCGGAGTATTGCTGGGCATTGCGGAGTATTGCCGGGTATTGCGGAGTATTGCCGGGTATTGCGGAGTATTGCCGGGCATTGCGGAGTATTGCAGGGCATTGCGGAGTATTGCGGACTATGGCAGGGTATTGCGGTGTATGGCAGGGTATTGCGGTGTATGGCAGGGTATTGCACAGGGTATTGTGGAGGGTATTGCACAGGGTATTGTGGAGGGTATTGCAGAGTATTGTGGAGGGTATTGCAGAGTATTGTGGAGGGTATTGCAGAGTATTGTGCAGGGTATTGCAGAGTATTGTGCAGGGTATTGCAGAGTATTGTGCAGGGTATTGCAGAGTATTTTGCAGGGTATTGCGCAGGGTATTGCAGAGTATTTTGCAGGGTATTGCAGAGTATTTTGCAGGGTATTGCAGAGTATTGTGCAGGGTATTGCAGAGTATTGTGCAGGGTATTGCAGAGTATTGCACCAGGGTATTGCAGAGTATTGCACCAGGGTATTGCAGAGTATTGCACCAGGGTATTGCAGAGTATTGCACCAGGGTATTGCAGAGTATTTCGCAGGGTATTGCACCAGGGTATTGCAGAGTATTGCACCAGGGTATTGCAGAGTATTGCACCAGGGTATTGCAGAGTATTTCGCAGGGTATTGCAGGGTATTGCAGAGTATTGCACCAGGGTATTGCAGAGTATTGCACCAGGGTATTGCAGAGTATTGCACCAGGGTATTGCAGAGTATTGCACCAGGGTATTGCAGAGTATTGCACCAGGGTATTTTGCAGAGTATTGCACCAGGGTATTTTGCAGAGTATTGGCAGGGTGTATTGCAGAGTATTGGCAGGGTATAGCACAGGGATGGCTGAGCAGGGATGGATGGATGGCTGGATCTGTGACTGCAATTGTCACAGATCCAGCCCACAGTGCTGCTGCTGCCATCCGCTCCCTCCCCCTCCCCTCTCACACTGTACCGATCGGTACAGAGAGGGGAGGGAGGAACCGGCGTCATCAAATGACGCCGGTCTGTTTACAAGTGATTGCTCCGTCATTTCGTTTCCCGTGTGCGCGCCCCAGGGGGCGCGCGGGGAGCGCGATTCTGGGAGGACGTTATATAACGTCCTCCCAGAGTGAGGCAACCACCTTGTCGACGTTATTTGTCGGCAGGTGGTTGTTAAGTGGTTAAAGTAATTTATTAGGCAGCTCCAGGGTTCTCTTCCATCTCTACTCTCTCCGGCCTCTTCTCCGCGCTCTCCGGTTCTTCTGCCGGGCTCCTCTGCTATCTTCTGCTCTTTTGCTGGCTCTTTTGTCCAGTCTTCTCCGTCGTCTTCTTGCCTCTTCTCTTCTTACGATGTTGACATGACGCTCTCTCCCGCTGTAATGCCATGTGCGCGGTGCGCAACGACTTATATTGGCTTGGGGCGTGGTCACAAAAAATGCACAAAAATACAAAAAAGTGCAAATAAATAAATAAAGCTCAAACCCCAAAGACTTACTCACACCAAACTAGTGGAGAGACCATTGGAGACATTTGCTAAAGAGGTCATGAGGCATGTAAATGTGTTTGTTTCACAATTGGATTATTTTGATCACAGACCTAACAAGCTTTCATCTAAAGAAAAATTGTCTGTCAAAGAATTAAAGCAAAGTGAGGTCCTATATACCGTTGCTAAAGTCCACAAGGAATTGAAGCCAGTATAGGATTAATAAAGGAGAATGGATTATACTCCCCGGCACAGATTGAACTGATAGAAAAATTGCTAACCATAATTTTGAATAACAATTATTTTCTTTTTCAGGATGTGTTTGTACAGCATCGAAAAGGCGTTGCAATGGGTTCAAATGTCACCCCCTCATTCGCATGTGCATTTATGCACGATTTTGAAAAAAGATTTCTATGTACTAGTGAGATGTTTGTTGGACACTGCGTCACTTGGTGGCACTATATAGATGACATCTTTGCGATTTGGCGGGGCGACATTGGAACTCTGTGATTTTTTTGCTGAATATCTTAATTCTGTCAGTAGAGACATTAAATTCAGTATGAGTATTGGTGGAAAATTGGTGTCCTTTTTAGACACCACTATCCACATGGACAAAGGAAAAATAGAATCTGACATTTATAGGAAACCTACAGATAGGAATCAATTGCTATCTTTTGACAGTTTTAGTCCGTGTTTAGATCAATTATACGAAGTCAGTTGATTTGAGTAAAAGGGATTGTAAGCAATAAAGACAAAAGGGCTTTGAGGTAGAAGAAATGTGTGAGAGATTTAGAGACTGTGGATATCCAGAAGATATGATAGAGCATGAATTGGGGAAGTTGGAATAGCCCAGTAAAAAACATGATAAGATTACTAGCGAGGAAATATTTAGGATTATTAAAAAACATTTGGACATTGTTGCAGTGAGCATACCCTGAGATAGAATTTTTTCACAAAGTACCACTAAAAGCATACTGTAGAAACCAAGCACTGAGAGCTATGTTAGTACATTCTGAACATAAAAATTTAAAAAAGCGGAGCAGAACATTTTTAGGAACCAAGAAAAATGGATCGTTTCCATGTCTGATGCCGCGTACACACAACCGTTTTTAATGACGAGAAAAATGTAATTTTTTTAAATGGTCATTAAAAATGATCATTTGTGGGTTTTCCAGCAGTTTTCCCAACGAGAAAAACACAGAGAATCACGACGAGAAAAATTGGAACATGCTCTAATTTTTCACGTCATTTTTTACATCGTCGTTTTTCTCATCATGAAAAACGGCCGTGTGTGGGCTTTAACGACGTGAAAAAAAAATGCGCATGCTCAGAATCAAGTATGAGACGGGAGCGTTCGTTCTGGTAAAACTAGCGTTCGTAATGGAGATAGCACATTCGTCATGCTGGAAATTATTGCATCGTTTAATGCAGCGCATTCTTTTCTTCGTTATAATGCTGCATTAATCCAATTCTTTTGCTGCTGATATTCTCAGAGTTATGACAAAGTTTTTTCTTTATTATTTATTGTGTTCTCATGATTAATCTATATTTATTGTAAGCCAGATCTCCCTAAAGAACAAAATATTTTTAGTTACCATCTTGTATTGAAGATGTTATTTTTGCTTATGATTTGGATAATATTTTAGACTGCTTTCCATTATTTTTTTATATTTTTGAGTGTGTCAAGTTACCACAACAACATTATTATTTATTAAAATTTACCCTCAAGGAGGTTAGTGTCCCTTGGTAATTTCAAAATGTTTTTTTGCAATGTCCCTGCCTACTCACTAGCAAACTCTCTATTTAGAAAAAAAAAACACATGTTCAATTTTTGGCAGGAAACAAATTTTTTTTTTATTCTGGCCTAAAAACAAATTAAAGGTTAAGGCACAACCAAACCACAGGTAAAGGAAAACTAAAGAAGCCAGGAAGACAGTACTGGAGACGCTGCTTGAATTAGTGCAGACACAGATCACCACAGCAAACAACAAAGGATGTGAAGAAGAAAATTGGGGCCATCAGAAGGACATATCATGGGCAGGGATGAGCCGAACACCCCCCTGTTCGGTTCGCACCAGAACCTGCGAACAGACAAAATGTTCGTGTAAACTTTAGAACCCTATTAAATACAATGGACTCGAACGTTCGAAATCTAAAGTGTTAATTATAAAGGCTAATATGCAAGTTATTGTCCTAAAAAGTGTTTGGGGACCTGGGTCCTGCCCCAGGGGACATGTATCAATGCAAAAAGAAGTTTTAAAAACGGCCGTTTTTTTCGGGAGCAGTGATTTTAATAATGCTTAAAATGAAAAAATAAAAATGAAATATTCCTTTAAATTTCGTACCTGGGGGGTGTGTATGATATGCATGTGAACTGGCGCATGTTTCCCGTGCTTAGAACTGTCCCTGCAAAAAATGTCATTTTTTAAGGAAAAAAAGTCATTTAAAACTGACTCGCGGCTATTAATGAATTGTCGGCTCCCGGCAATACATACAAAAGTCATTGATAAAAAAAAAAAAAAAAAAAAGCGTGGGGGTTCCCCAGAATTCAATTACCAGGCCCTTCAGGTCTGGAATGGATATTAAGGGGAACCCCGCCGCAAATAAAAAAAAAATTGACGTGGGGTTCCCCCAAATATCCATTCCAGGCCCTTCAGATCTGGCATGGATTTTAAAGGGAACTCCACCCCAAATTTAAAAAAAAAATGGCGTGGAGTCCCCCTAAAAATCCATACCAGACCCCTTATCCGAGCACGCAACCTGGCCGGCCGCAGGGGAAAAGGGGGGACGAGAGAGCGGCCCCCCCTCCCTCCTGAACCGTACCAAGCCACATGCCCTCAACATGGGGAGGATGTCCCCATGTTGATGGGGACAAGGGCCTCATCCCCACAACCCTTGCCCGGTGGTTGTGGGGGTCTGCAGGTGGGGGGCTTATCGGAATCTGGAAGACCCCTTTAACAAAGGGGACCCCCAGATCCCGGCCCCCCCCTATGTGAATTGGTAAGGGGTACATTGTACCCCTACCATTTCACGAAGAAAGCGTAAAAAAATGTTAAAAAAAAAAACACACAAACACGTTGAAAAAGTCCTTTATTAAAAAAAAAAACAAAAAAAAAAAAAAATTCCAGCGGTGAAATCCAGTGTCCCGCGGCGATCCCGATGTCCAGCGCTGTCCTTCATTGGTTGTGCCTGAGCGGACCTGATAGGGAACTCCCTCTCAGTATTTTAAATGTATAGACCCGCCCCTTCTAAAGTTCCCCATCAGGTCCGCTCAGCGGACCAGATGCGGAACATGAGAAGGGGCGGGTCTATACATGTATTACCAAAGTGAGAGCAGTTCCCCATCAGGTCCGCCCCCTCGGTATGTCGGACCCGCCTATGTCATTGGCTTGAGCGGGGAACTTCCTTCACTATGTAAATTTAAATTACACAGTGAAGGAAGTTCCCCGCTCAAGCCAATGACGTAGGCGGGTCCGACATACCGAGGGGGCAGACCTGATGGGGAACTTCTCTCACTGTGGTAATACATGTATAGACCCGCCCCTTCTCATGTTCCGCATCTGGTCTGCTGAGCGGACCTGATGGGGAACTTTAGAAGGGGCGGGTCTATACATTTAAAATACTGAGAGGGAGTTCCCCATCAGGTCCGCTCAGGCACAACCAATGAAGGACAGCGCTGGACATCGGGATCGCCGCGGGACACTGGATTTCACCGCTGGAATGTTTTTTTTTTTTTTTTTTTTTAAATAAAGGATTTTTTCAAGATGTTTGTGTTTTTTTTAAAAAAAAATTACGCTTTCTTCGTGAAATGGTAGGGGTACAATGTACCCCTTACCAATTCACATGGGGGGGCCGGGATCTGGGGGTCCCCTTTGTTAAAGGGGTCTTCCAGATTCCGATAAGCCCCCCGCCCGCAGACCCTCACAACCACCGGGCAAGGGTTGTGGGGATGAGGCCCTTGTCCCCATCAACATGGGGACATCCTCCCCATGTTGAGGGCATGTGGCTTGGTACGGTTCAGGAGGGAGGGGGGGCCGCTCTCTCGTCCCCATGTTGATTTGGGGTGGAGTTCCCCTTAAAATCCATGCCAGATCTGAAGGGCCTGGAATGGATATTTGGGGGAACCCCACGTCAATTTCTTTTTAAATTTGCGGCGGGGTTCCCCTTAATATCCATTCAAGACCTGAAGGGCTTGGTAATTGAATTCTGGGGAACCCCCACGCTTTTTTTTTTTATCATTTAAAGGAATATTTCACTTTTATTTTTTAATTTTAAGCATTATTAAAATCACTGCTCCCGAAAAAACGGCGGTTTTTAAAACTTCTTTTTGCATTGATACATGTCCCCTGGGGCAGGACCCCGGTCCCCAAACACTTTTTAGGACAATAACTTGCATATAAGCCTTTATAATTAGCACTTTAGATTTCTCCCATAGATTTTTCGAATTTGCCGCGAACACCCCAATTTGTTCGCTGTTCGGCGAACGGGCGAACAGGCAATGTTCGAGTCGAACATGAGTTTGACTCGAACTCGAAGCTCATCCCTAATCATGGGCTTATTTCTTGCTCTTCTTTGTTGCCTTCACTGCAGCCTTCCTTGGAGGCTGTGTCCGTGGAGGAGATGTTGTGGCTGGAGCAGGGACTGGAGCAGGAGCAGGGACTGGAGCAGCAACTGGAGCAGGAATAGGAGCAGGGACAGGAGCAGGGACATAACAAATATCGACAACGTCTGTAAAGTCATTTACCTTTCCCATCATGCCCATGTTCACTACCTTCAAGATGAGGGTCTCACATTTTAGACGCTGGCCCATTTCCATTTCTGGCAGTTTGTGCCCAATAAGGGCAGCAAATCCCTCTGCAGTGGTGGGGGGCTCCCTGAGGGCCGCAGTAGCTTCCCTAATTAGGGCCTGGGTATCCTCCTCCATCTGCATAAGCCTCCTGGCCCTTTTTTGGGGAATACGCAGAGGAGGTATCTGGGGCCTAGTGTTCCGCTGTGTCCCACTGGGGCCTGCCTCCTTCTGGGTCCCACTGGGGCCTGCCTCCTCCTGGGTCCCACTGTGGCCTGCCTCCTCATCCTGTATAAAAAAGGTACATATTTAAATTTTTGGCTTCATCTATCACACACATTTGTCACCTCATGACATTTGCAAATTGAATGCTAATAAATATTAAAGACAATCATTCTGACCCCAGCATTTTTCATTCTTGTCCCCATCATTTCTGGCCACTACTGCCTATTGATATGTCAAACACTTTTGGGTAAATGGTCAAAATTTTCAAACAAGTTTAACATCTCTTTGACAACATTATACTTTTAGTACAAGAAATCTTTAGCTAAATACTATACCTGGCTCCCAATGGTCAAATCAGGCTCCTCCTGGAGTTCAGCTTGTTCCGCCAAAGAAGCATCAACTTGGCTGCAGGGAAGGCTGGAGGGAAGGCTGGAGGGTTGGCTGCAGGGAAGGCTGGAGGGAAGGCTGGAGGGTTGGCTGCAGGGAAGGCTGGAGGGAAGGCTGGAGGGTTGGCTGCAGGGAAGGCTTGAGCTCCTTCTGGGGGGAAGGCTGGAAAGGGATTGCCTTGATTCCAGGTGGTCATCCAGGAAGTTAAGATGATTATAGTACCATAGATTTGGCTTGTATATTTCCTCTGCAGCTGCTCCTGACCGCATTGATGTTAGGACTCTGTTCCGTTCAGTCCGATATGTGCCCCTAATGGTCCCAATTTTCTTATTCACATCCTCTATTGTTGCTGTGGGGATCTGGGTTTGTACAAATTCCAGCATGGTCTCCAGTGCTATCTTCCTGGCTTCTTTATTTTTATTTAATTTATTTTTGGTCTCCCATAAAACAGGTAGATTTTTCCACCTTTGCAGGAACTCTGCCATAAAATCTGGGTCTTTAAATACCTGCATGATTTCTGCAAGTCAAAAACCAGACAAAAATAATAATGTCAGTCAAGACTACTACTAATCTTTATCACCATATATAGGCCACAAACTCAGCAATTGATCAGTCACTCATCAAGTATGAAAAATGTTACGTACCCTCGGTCTACACGTTCGTTGCTTCCGACCTTCTTCCACTCACTGAACGTCGTTTTCAACGATGCATATTTCCGTTATATACAGTGCGCATGCGTGACGCGCCGCATGCTTTCCCCGCCCCTGACGTTCGTTATACTACTTTCCCCGCCCCTTCTCGCTCGTCCGAATGCTACACAACATGGCGGAGACTCTGCGATTTGAGGAGGAAAGTGTGGAAGAACCCCAGACCAGATCCCGGAGATACAAGGCCACAAACATGGCGTTCGAGGAGATGGTCGAAATGGTGGCAATATTGAGGAGGGAGGATTACGATGCTAAACATGGCCCATACAAAAAGCCTAATCAGGTCAAGGCTCAAATTATGGACAAAGTGGTTAAAACTCTGCACAGGAAATTTGGGGTTTGCAGATCCAAAGAACAGCTCCGCAAAAGATGGTCTGACATCAAGTCGAGGGAGCCGGAGCAATACAGGAAAATTAAAAAAGTGATCAGAAAAAGTAAGTAGATTTATACAGTTACTCAGATTTTTATTACTAGCGTGGTGCTGCATGTGCTTTTTCTTTAATGTAGTACAGTTCAAGATGTCGTTTCATGTTCTTGGGCACTAGAATCGATCGTAGAAATCATCGTTCATTCGCAATAATACAATGTTTTTTTTAGGATACAGTGTGCTTTTTATTTTCTAGTACAGTTCAAGATGTCAAGTTTCATGTTCTTGGGCACAAGAATCGATCGTAGAAATCATTGTTCATTCGCAATAATACAATGTTTTTTTTAGGATACAGTGTTAACTAAATTTGAACATGGCTATTTAGGAATGATCAAATGTAGTTAATACTGTATCAGACCAAAACATCGTAATTTAATTAGTGAACGATTGAACGATGATTCCTACGACTGATTATTGTGCCCAAGAACATGAAACTTGACATCTTGAACTGTTTATGTGAGAATATTTTTGAAACTTGGTTGTGTATATGTGTTGGTAACTATATTTAATTAATGTAACTGGATTCAGTGTACGGTTAGGAGAGTATGCTCAGCAGCTGGTTACACATCTGGACTCATTAGCACAAGTGTGGGCCACAAGAACAACCTTTTTATGGTGTCACACACAGGTGATCCAGTGGATACTTGGTGTGCAGGGATGAGCCGAACACCCCCCGGTTCGGTTCGCACCAGAACCTGCGATCGGACGGAAAGTTCACGCGAACGTTAGAACCCTATTAAATACAATGGACGCGAACGTTCAAAATGTAAAGTGCTAATTATAACGGCTAATATGCATGTTATTGTCCTAAAAAGGGTTTGGGGACCCGGGTTCTGCCCCAGGGGAAATGTATCAATGCAAAAATAAGTTTTAAAAATGGCCGTTTTTATGGAGCAGTCATTTTAATGATGCATAAAGTGAAAAAAAAATAAGTGAAATATTCCTTTAAATATCGTACCTGGGGGGTGTCTAAAGTATGCCTGTGAATTGGCATGTGTTTCCCGTGTTTAGAACTGTCCCTGCACAAAATGACATTTGTAAAAGGAAAAAAAGCCATTTAAAACTGCGGCTCTAATGTCATGTCTTGTCCTGGCAATATGGATGAAAATCTTTGAGAAAAATGGCCTATCCCAGCCCATTACCAGCCCCTTTGGGTCTTGTATGGATATTAAGGGGAACCCTGCACCCAAAATAAGACCTTATATCTAAAACCCTATATACTCTGTGTAACGACAGGGGTTAACGTAGTTTAGGATATTCCATTCTCGAACACACGCCAGCTACCAGACACTCCAACCAGCCGAATAAGACCCCATACAAATATTTCTCCCGGCACAAACGAGACAACGCTCTGTGTTGAAGTTCCAAAAACAGGGAATGAATCTTTACTACAAGCACATGGTAACACACTTCCCTTCAAAAAACTTCCCTCCCATCCTTGGGGAACAGGGCGGGTTAAACTGTCCAATGACAATGGTGATACAGGTCAGGTGTGTTCAAACTTCTCCTTCAGTAAACAGTCTTAGCAGGAGGGGTTGCTGGAGTGATCCCCCCCCCTTTCCTCACAGCAAGACACTTAAACATCCCATAATAGGCAGCCAGACGGTCTACCAGCTCTAATCCACATCATCACAAACAATGAAAAGGTCTTCGGAAGCTAGTCTGGATTTAATCTACATTACACAGGCGGCCAGGTGGTTAGAGTTGAACATATCAGCATCTCTCAATAAACCTGTTGAGTTAAGAATGAAACAACCAGTAAATAGTCTTTTACAGATATCCTGGGACATACCGTGGATTAATATTACAGACCCATTTCAAAGCAATCCAAGACATATTCTCAATGTCATCTGGGTTCCACGGGCCCTCCCGTTACACTCTGGACAGCAGTATACAGGCGGTGCAAACAAGACAGGGACTGTAGGTTTGTTCTTAAGTAGAACCTGTTTGTAATTTGGAACAGGTACATTTTTAAGTGTAGCTGCAGCCAAAAAATCAATTTTTAAGCTTTTTGGAGAACATAGGGAAGGGTTATCACCCCTGTAACATTTGTTTTGCTGTCTGTGCACCTCTTCAGAACATTTCACCTCACTTTCTGTCCCAATGACAAATGTTTTTGGAAAAGTGGAGTTTTTATTGAAACACGGATTGGTGATAAAGCATCAGTAGAGAGGAGACACCTTTTTCCCATATCAACTTTTACAGGAGAGAATTTCCCTTCCTAGGGGTAGATTTCCTATCACTTCCTGTTGTCTCCTTCCGTTTGCAAGTAGGAGTCGTTTGTAAGTTGGATGTTTGAAAGTAGGGGCCTGCCGAATATACTCTGCAGAAATTTGCCCCTTAGGTGTTGGTGTTGCCACAACACTGTGAGCCCTCACAGTTACTCTTTGTGGGCGCTGGAACGCCCTGCTGTGAACTATTATATCAGGAATTGTAATTACATGCCATTGTTGAACAGTGGTAGGAAAAATTGGGCCTTTGGTGGTGGTGCTGGTGCTACAACACTGTAAGCCCTCACAGTTACTCTTGGTGGGCGCAGGAATGGGCCCTGCTGTGAATTATTAGATCAAGAATTGTAATTGCATGCCCCTGTTGAACAGGGGCAGAAAAATTGGGCCTTTGGTGGTGGTGGTGGACGGTGTTGCCACAACACTGTAAGCCCTCACAGTTACTCTTGGTGGGCGCAGGAATGGGCCCTGCTGTGAATTATTGTCAAGGTCACCTGTGGCCAGGTGACAGATGCACACCGTAGGGGGACAGGAGTGCACCGCAAGGTAGTGAACCCTATGGCTGACTGCTGCGGATAGGAAACTGGGTGATTGTGGAAAGCGGGACCAGAGGAGCACAACCGGGATCCTAACGGAAGCTAGAGCCAAGATTCCCCAGGGCACGGAGTCTAAGACCCAGCAGGTCTTCTCCAGGGCCTCTAGTGGTGAGGATGTTATGCTGCAGGCTGGGACCAGGTCGCGGCCCCTGGAGTTTCCTAGCTCACGCCCCGTAGGATAAGGGGAAAAGAGGGGAAGCAGCAGCGCAAGATATGAGAGAACCGAATAACAAGCTGAAGGTCAGGGGCCACAAGCAGACAAGGATAACGAAAGAACGAGCCGAAGGTCAAGGGTCACGAGCAGACAGGGATAGTCGGGGACAAGCCAAATATGTAACAGAGAGACAGACGTAGCACACAGCAGGCAGGAACCCAAACACACAATGCCTAACAAACACGTTGATCAGCAAAGCAGGCTCGCAGTGCACAGGTTAATATAGTGTTCTGTGATAGGGCCTGGGGTGGAGTCTGGCTGGGAGGAGATTATAAAGGAAGCCAGGTGAAAGGGCTCAGGCCTCTAAGATGAACACATGGGAAGGAAGGTAAGCTGACAGACAAACACTACTGCATATCCATGACAATTATTAGATCAAGAATTGTAATTACATGCCCCTGTTAAACAGGGGCTGAAAAATTGGGCCTTAGGCACTGGTGCTGGTGCCACAACACTGCATCCCCTCACAGATACTGTACTTGGAGCACAGCAATGAGCCCTGTTGCAAAGTATTGCATCAAAAATTGTAATTACACGCCCCTGTTAAACAGGGGCTGAAAAATTGGGCCTTAGGCACTGGTGCTGGTGCCACGACACTGCAACCTCTCCCAGATACTCTAGTTGGAGTGCAGGAATAAGCCCTGCTGCAAAGCATTGCATAAATAATTGTAATTACATGCCCCTGTTAAACAGGGGCTGAAAAATTGGGCCTTAGCCACTGGTGGCGGTGCACCCAGAAACAAAAATGTTCATCCAGGCTATCATCAGGATCATTGAGGAAGAAGAGGATAGTCAGTCAACATAACAGGACAGTCACTCAGCATAGGCAGTCTTGAAGGGATGTGACATTTCAAAATAAATTATTCTGTTACATCAGCTTCAGGTGCCTGGTAGCTGGTGGTGATCCAAGACTGATTCATCTTTATGAAGGTCAGTCGATCAACCGAGTCGGTGGACAGGCGCACCCTATGATCGGTGACAAAGCCTGCAGCAGCACTGAATGTGCGTTCCGAAAGAACGCTGGATGCAGGACAGGCCAGTAGCTCAATTGCATACTGTGCAAGCTCTGGCCAGTGATCCATCCTCAAGACCCAGTAACCCAGAGGATTTTCGGTGGGAAAGGTGTCCAAGTCTGACCTTGCCCCTAGGTATTCCTGCACCATGTTTATCAGACGCTGGCGATGGTTGCTGGAACCGATCATACCTTGGGGCTGCAGACTAAAAAATTGTCTGAACGCATCGGTCAGACGGACACCTTCTCCAACGCTCCTTCTGCTACTGACCAAAGCCTCAGCAACTCGTTGTCCAGGACCAGGAGTTTGTAACCTCCCAGTCTCTGGGAACGCGTTGCACAGACCTTTCTGCAAGGCCTCCTGGAGATGTCTCATCCTCTGCTCCCTCTGCGACGGCAAGATAAGGTCCGCAACCTTACCCTTGTACCGTGGATCAAGGAGAGTGGTCAGCCAGCAATGGTCCCTCTCCTTGATCCGAAGAATACGAGGATCCTTCCGCAGACTTTGCAGGATCAGGGAGGCCATGCAGCGTAGGTTAGCTGAAGCATTCAGTCCGGAGTCCTCTGGGTCACTAAGGATGACATGATCCGCAGCCACCTCCTCCCAGCCACGTACAAGTCCACGGGTTTCTTGGGACTGTAAATCATCCCTAAAAGACTGCTGCTGTTGATTCTGAGTGCCAGGCTCCACCTCCATGCTGACACAATCCTCCTCCTCCTGCTCCTCCTCGTCCTCTTCCTGTGTGATGGGTGGGACAGAAGGAACACTTTCTGGGTAAAGGGGGCCTTGAGAGGCAAGGAAGTCCTCCTCTTCCTGTCTCTGTTCTGCCTCAAGTGCCCTGTCCATTATTCCACGCAGCGTATGCTCCAACAGGTGGACAAGAGGTACAGTGTCACTGATGCATGCACTGTCACTGCTCACCATCCTCGTTGCCTCCTCAAATGGTGCCAGGACAGTGCATGCATCCCTGATCATGCCCCACTGGCGTGGTGAAAAAACCCCCAGCTCCCCTGACCCTGTCCTGGTGCCATAGTCGCACAGGTACTCATTGATGGCCCTCTGCTGCATGTGCAGCCGCTGCAGCATGGCCAACGTTGAGTTCCACCTGGTGGGCATGTCACATATAAAGGCGGTTCTTGGGCAGGTTCAACTCCTTTTGCAGCTCAGCCAGGCGAGCACTGGCATTATATGATCTGCGGAAATGCACACAGACTTTCCTGGCCTGCCTCAGGACATCCTGTAAGCCCGGGTACCTGCCCAAGAACCGCTGCACCACCAGGTTAAGGACGTGAGCCACACAGGGCACATGGGTCAGTTGTCCCTGTCGGAGGGCGGAGAGGAGGTTGGTGCCATTGTCGCAAACCACCATTCCTGGCTTAAGCTGGCGTGGCGTCAACCACCTCTCAGCCTGCCCCTGCAGAGCTGACAGAACCTCTGCCCCAGTGTGGCTCCTGTCCCCCAAACACACCAGCGCAAGCACGGCATGGCATCTTTTTGCCTGCGTACTTGCGTAGCCCCTTGAACGCCTATGGAGCACCGCTGGTTCCGAGGACAAAGCACAGGAAGAGGCCATGGAGGAAGAAGAAGAGGAGGGGGTGGAGGAGAGAGGTGTGTCACAACCAGTAGAAGCATTTTGGAGGCGTGGCGGCGGAACAACCTCCAACACTACTGCACCTTGTCCTGCATCCTTCCCAGCTGCCAAAAGAGTGACCCAATGGGCCGTGAAAGAAAGGTAACGTCCCTGTCCATGCCTTCTGGACCATGAGTCAGCGGTAATAAGCACCTTACCGCTGACCGCCCTGTCCAGCGAGGCATGGACATTGCCTTCCACATGCCGGTAGAGAGCCGGAATCGCCTTCCGTGAGAAAAAGTGGCGTTTGGGAACCTGCCACTGAGGAACCGCACATTGCACAAACTCACGGAAGGGGGCCGAGTCTACCAACTGAAAAGGCAGCAGTTGAAGTGCTAGCAATTTAGCCAAGCTAGAGATCAACCGCTGGGCATGTGGATGGCTGGGAGTGAACTTCTTTCGACGGTCCAGCAGCTGGGGCAGGGAAATTTGCCTGCTAGAATCGGACGTCGGTGTACTGCTAGCAGAGTGCCCGCAAGTACTTGGCTGTGACACGCCTAATTCTACACCTTCATTCCTCTCAGTGCAGGTTTCAGAGAGGACTGAAGGTATAGTGGGGTTAGAGATCCCAGCTGATGAGGAGCAAGGAGAGGTCCGCTTTGTTCTTTGGTGTGGGTCTTTAAGGTACGCTTGCCAACGAGCTGCATGGCAGGTCAACATATGTCTGGTCAAGCATGTGGGTCCCAAGTAGACTTGTGCACAACGGAAAAATTCGTTCCGTTTCGGTTCGTTTCTTTCCGGTCCTGTTGATTCGTAATCATTCGTAATTTTGCTAGACGGGATTTTTCGTGTTCGGACTCATTCGTATTTTTGCAAGCGACATTTTTCGTTGAATTTTTTGTTGCTTTATAATTCGTACTTTCGGTAGAGTACGTTGTTTTTCGTTGATTCTGGACACAACTCCTACTTTCGTAACTTTTTTTGGGTTCGTTGATTCGTAATTTTCCGTGTCTCTCTCACAACGACGCTGCCTATTATGCCTAATGTGCTTCGAATGGATTTGTACTTTTCTAAATACATAGCGGTTATTTGTAACGATTCGAAATCTCGTATTTTACTTTCGTTTTTTACATGCGGCTATAGGCTCCGCCCCTGTACACCATTTTGAGAGGGTTCAGCACGGTGAGGGAGAAGCAGAGAGCAGAGTGAGTGTTATTGTGCTTCGAATGGATTTGAAATCTCGTATTTTACTTTCGTTTTTTCATGCGGCTATAGCCTCCGCCCCTGTACACCATTTTGAGAGGGAGTTCAGCATGGTGAGGGAGAAGCAGAGAGCAGAGTGAGTGTTATTGTGCTTCGAATGGATTCGTACATTCGTAACTTTTTTCATAACGAATTATGCCGAAGACCTTCGGGCATTCGCTATTTTGCGGTATAATTTATTTCGGATTCGGTTTTATTCGTAATTGCTCTGTTCGGAAATTCGAATGCTTCCGAATGTCCGAAAGTTGCTAAATTCGGACGAATTTTGATTCGTTACGAAACGAATTGCACAAGCCTAGTCCCAAGCGGCTGATGTTTTGGACACGCGAGATACGCTTGAGACATATGTTGCAAATAGCAGCAGTGCGATCTGATGCACTCGACTCAAAAAAGGCCCACACCAAAGAAATTTTGGAATAACGCGCAAAGGCAGCGCCCTGCACAGGCGGAGCTCTGCGGTGTGATTCAGTTGGTGTGCTGCCCTTACGCTGGCCCCCGGAGGGCATCCTGCCTCGTTGGAGATGTGCCTCCTCCTCATCCCCCTCCTCTTCCTCTCTCCTATCAGGCACCCACGTGGACTCAGTGACCTCATCATCCTCTCCCTCTTGATAACTGGAGCAAACCTGGCAGTATGCTGCAGCTGCTGGAACATGACTGCCAGATTGCTGTCCCTCTTGAGCATCCCCTCTCTCTGCGCTCACGCTACTGCCTTCCTCTAGCTGGGTATCATCATCAGACCCTTCAAAACGCTGGGCATCCTCCTGGAGCATGTACCCAACACTGTGCTCAAACAGTTCGGGGGACTCCTCAGGAGGACATGGTGGGTCTAGGGAAGGAGTGACTGATGATGACATTGATACGAGGGAAGAGGACGCATTGGAAGCTGCTTTGCCAGTACCCTGAGCCTGGGTGAGAGAGGATGAGGAGGATGAGGAGGGCTTGGTCATCCACTCTACCAAGTCTTCGGCATGATGCGGCTCAACACATCCAGCTGCCGAAAATAAGGACAAGCGTGTCCCATGGCCACGTGCTGATGACAATGCACCGCATCCACGACCAGCACTGTTGCCCCCAGACACAGAGCCTGCTTGCCCTCTTTTATTGGCTCGTGACTGTTTGCCTCTCCTTGTTGGCCTTCCAGACATTCTAATGGCCTGCAGGGAGATGGGAAAACCAGCAATACGGGGTTGCTTCAGGCGTATACTGTGCAGGAGGCACCTACACCCACTGTAACTGCTTGCAGATGCCTGTCTGTGTTACACAACAGAACAACACCACGAGCAATAAGGGGTAGCTTCAGGTGTATACTGTGCAGGAGGCACCTACACCCACTGTAACTACTTGCAGATGCCTGTCTGTGTTACACTACAGAACAACACCACGAGCAATAAGGGGTAGCGTATACTGTGCAGGAGGCACCTACACCCACTGTAACTGCTTGCAGATGCCTGTCTGTGTTACACAATAGAACAACACCACGAGCAATAAGGGGTAGCTTCAGGTGTATACTGTGCAGGAGGTTTAGCAAAGAATAACACTGACACTGTCCCTGCCTAGCCTTCTCTCTCCCTGCACGCCAACACACTGTAAATGCACAAGGTTTATCAAAGAATATCATTGACACTGTCTCTGCCTATCCTTCTCTCTCCCTGCACGCCAACACACTGTAAATGCACAAGGTTTATCAAAGAATATCACTGACACTGTCCCTGCCTATCCTTCTCTCTCCCTGCATGCCAACACACTGTAAATGCACAAGGTTTATCAAAGAATATCACTGACACTGTCCCTGCCTATCCTTCTCTCTCCCTGCATGCCAACACACTGTAAATGCACAAGGTTTATCTAACAATATCACTGACACGGCCCCTGCCTATCCTTCTCTCTCCCTGCACGCCAACACACTACACAAGGCCGCCGCAAAGTTCTGGTTTCGCCGAACAAGCGAACTGCCGATGTTCGAGTCGAACATGCGTTCGACTCGAACACCGAGCTCATCCCTATTGGTGTGTTTCCATGTGTGAAACCTGACCAAAATAGATCAATCTACCAGCTTTGCTAATGGATACAATCATGTGTTCAGCTTAGAAATATTGACAAAAAAGACAATTGTACAACATTTTCAAAGAATGATTAATATTCCTCTTTCAGGCCTAAAAATATTTATTTTCTCAAGTCTACCTTTGGGTTCAATCTCATAGGGCTTCAAAGAGCTTCGAGACAGGAGGCTAGGAACCCCACACCACCAACCCAAGACCCACAACCGCAGGATGTGGAGGAAGAAGTGGAAAATGGCAACACAACAGGTCAGTGTCATACACCACAGCCTCAGGTAATAGATGTAGGCCTGAATATTTATAAGACATGGTGTTTTTCTAAATTTTAGGTGCTTTTCAGCCTGCGGCCCAAGCAACATTCACCAGTCACAGTGCCCAGATGTTGATCCAAGAACTTATGGTCTGCTCTTGTGACCTGGATCAAATGAACCAAAACTTGCTCCAGAACAGGCAAAAGAGCAAGCAGCTGGAGCAAAGAATCAAAAAAATAAGAGATGTTCTTGGGAGGATTTAAATCTTTTATATGGGCAAAAATGTTATTTTGTTTTTTGCTTGTTGTTTTGCGATTTTGTTTTGTAAGGTTTAAATTGTTTTTAGTACTATTGTACATGTTGAACTTTACTAGTTACATATGGTTCATGCGTTTTAGCAAAAAAAATACCCAAAATTCCCAAATTTTCTATTTTTCTAAAAACAATCAAAAAATTTTGCTCCAATAAAAATTATTTTGGAATCAACAATGTGTGGCTTCTTATATCAATGTTGCCCCCCCCCCCAAAAAAAATGGGTGTGTTTACACTGACAATGATGGTAATTTACTTATGAACAATAAACATGGCACTACAACTGCACTAGGATAACCTAGGACAGTGATGGTGAACCTTGGCACCCCAGATGGTTTTGAACTACATTTCCCATGTTGCTCAGGCACTCTGCAGTGGAGTTGAGCATCATGGGAAATGTATTTGGAAAACATCTGGAGTGCCAAGGTTCACCATCACTGACCTAGGAGAAAGATCAAATCAACCAAAATAAAACCAAACAAGATGTTTTCATTATAAAGTATCTTTTTATTCCAAAGAAATTTTCAAATGTTATCAGGCATTGCAATAGCCCCCCTACCCATAAAATAGTCTACGTAGCGTTGGCGCACATCACACCCGCTTTGGGGGGCCAAGCCTGTAGGGCCAGCTACATGGGCTGGCTATGGTCCATCAGAGAACTGTGTGGCCTGAAGGCCAACTGAAGAAAGATAATTATTTGAATGTCTTTTTAAAAAATTGTGGAGTATGCAACAGCATATTACTATATGATTTAACTTGTACTCCGCCATGTTTAGAGAGTTCAGAAAAAGGCGGAAACGACTGGCCATGATGCCAAAGGCATTTTCTACCACCCTTCTCGCTCTGGCCAGCCTATAATTAAAGACCCTCCTCTCAGGGGCGAGGGTCCTTTGTGGAAAAGGCCTCATCAAATGGGGACCTAGCGCAAATGCCTCATCTGCAAGGAAAACGAAGGGTAGTCCATCTTCATTCTCTGCCGCAGGTGGCAATGCCAGGTCCTCTGATTGAAGCCGGTCGGCGAATTCTGTCTGGGTAAAAACTCCACCGTCAGACATCCGCCCATTTTTCCCAACGTCAACATAAAGGAACTCATAGGTGGCAGACACCACCACCATCAGCACAATACTGTGGAACCCTTTATAATAATAAAAAAAAACCAAATGGGGTGGTGGCATGATGTGGACGTGCTTGCCATCAATGGCTCCTCCACAGTTGGGAACAGGGTTGCCAACTTTCAGTAAATTTACGAACAGTTTGTAAAATCTGTACTTTTTGCATCTGTCCTTGAATGTCCATTACGGACATGTAGGTTGCATGTCTGTAACTGACATTCATGGACAGATGCAACAGTTATGGATTTTACAAACTGTTTGTAAATTTACTGAAAGTTGGCAACCCTGGTTGGGAAAGTTCCACCGCTGAGAAAACTCAGATGCCACATTCTGCCATTCCTGTGGCGTCGAAGGTAACTGTGGAGTCCAATAAAAAAATTAATACTTTGATACCTAAACATTGCAAGCAGATTATCACAAAACATTCTTGGAAAAACATCAGTATAACATTAATTTGGAAGGAGTATTTTAATAAGAGCTAAAAATGACCAAATATCAGATTCATCACCCCCTCTGATGGACCAATTAAATTCTTTTAGGGGGGGTTGAGATAAGTTGGGGACATCATAAATAAAGGCTCTAGCACTATGTCAGAATTTTTAACAATTATATAAACAAAAAACATTTGGGGGGGGGGGAAGGGTCAAGCACATAGGCGTGCACATCCTATTGCATTAGGGTGTGCAGCCCAAAGCTAGACACATACTAGCGATCACTCACGATGAAAGGGAAGGGGCCGGTAAGTTACGTATTTACCTGCCCCTTCCCCCACTCACCCTAAAACATCCCCAGCCAGCAGCAACAGCCAGTGGGAGAGGAGAGTAGGGAAGCTGGAAGCGCTGCAAGGGGAAAGAAGGGGGAGCCAGGGCAGTAGGGGGAATCTGTGCTGCACAGTGCGATTAGGGTGTGCCTGGGCACACCTGGCACACCCTGTGCGCACGCCTATGGTCAAGCACTACAATGGAGCTGACAAAAAACATTGGGAAGTGACTAGGCTAGGTGTGTTTGGGCCCAGGATAGAATGCTGGAGAGGTTGGTTTTTGGAAATATGCATGTAGGCCCAAAAAATGGAGCATTAAAAGCTTACAACATGCATGGGGACAAAGGGGACATTCACAGCATTTTACAATCATGGTAATTAGAGACTGTTTAAAAAATACTATACATTAGCAAGCATAAAATACATAGAATGTGATGTTAAAGGAGAAAACTTACCTTAATATAGTCCTCCTGCAGGATTTGAATTATGGCAGAACAGGTTTCTGGGATAATGACGCCCAGAGCCTGGGGGGAGATGCCTGTCGAGAACTTGAGGTCCTGCAAGCTTCTCCCTGTTGCCAGGTAGCGCAACGTAGCAACTAGCCTCTGCTCAGAACTGATGGCTTCCCGCATAACGGTGTCCTGCCTGGTGATATAGGGGGACACCAAAGCCAAGAGCTGCTGAAAAACGGGGTCAGACATCCTAAGAAAATTCCTGTAGTCATCAGGGTTATTCTCCTCATGGTTGCCAACTTTCAGTAAATTTACAAACAGTTTGTAAAATCCGTACTTGTTGCATCTGTCCATGAATGTCAGTTATGAACATGCAGCCTACATGTCTGTAATAGACATTCAAGGACAGATGCAAAAAGTACGGATTTTACATACTGTTTGTAAATTTACTGAAAGTTGGCAACCCTGATTCTCCTGGATCTCCCGCAGCAGAGGCATGTGACAGAATTGGTCCCACTGGAGCAACCAGTTCTTGGTCCAAGAACTCCTCCTCACCCTGTTCATGGACCGGATCTGGGATATAGCAACAAGCCCAGAAGCAAGCACAGCACGATCTCGGCGACAAGAACGTACCCGCAACATGGCTACAAATCGGTCGTCTAATCAGAACGAACTAAAAGAACGCACTGAAGAACAGCAAGGCCTCTGAAGAACGACCGGAAAAACAGTAACGAGCGGACAAGAACGCACTGCAAAAACAGATACGAACTGACTACAAGCACTAAAAGACAGATACGAACCCATAAGCACAAACTGAACAACAGAAAACGATCTTTAAAAGCACGAAGACTGAAAAGCGCGAATCGTCTCTTCCCAAACTTTTACTAACACGCGGTAACACGAAATCAGCAAAAGCAGCCAAAAGGGTGGCGCCATCAGAATGAATCTTCCCCTTTATAGTGCCGTCGTACGTGTTGTACGTCACCGCGCTTTGCTCGAGCATTTTTTTCCACGATCGTGTGTAGGCAAGGCAGGCTTGAGAAGAATCACGTCGAGAAAAACGTTGTTTTTTTCAATGACATTAAAAACGGTCATGTGTACGCGGCATAAGTTGTGTGCAGTGCAAACCCATGAACAAAGGGGAAAGTTTCATACACCCTGAAACCCCAAATAAATAATATATTACCATACATGCCAAATTTCCTATGTAATATATGCGTTGATTTGTCCATGTAGATTGATATATGTGGAGGAAACTTCTCAAAAAAAATAAGGATCGTATATCACAGCATCGATCGTCTATTAGGAATAAACAACTGGGTATACCTGTCCGTAAACATTATATGAAACATGGTCACAAAGACATAGATCTGAAATTTATTATTTTGGAAGAAGTTGGTAGAGATAAAAGGGGGAAAGATAGAATCCAAAAATTAAAACAGAGAGAAGTTTGGTGGATAAAACAACTGAATTCTTTGCATCCCCCTGGTTTAAATAAGGAATATTACTTGTATTTGTTTTTGTAAACTTCATATTCAAGTATTTTATTAGTATTCAAATTTTAAAAAAGTATGATGAAATACAATGCATACAATAAGTTACATGAAAAAGAAAAATAATAATGAATGGCCACACGGCGCCAATGTGATTGGTCACTGTGCAATGATGGAATAGGTGTGTAAACCTGACACCAACATGTTTCAGAGTTCTATACGCTCCTTCTTAAAGGTAGGTTTAAACAACTTTAGTAGATTTCTTCTATAAAATAAAACACGTTAGAGCATATTCACAGAAGTCTTTCTGTATAGATAAAGCAGAAAAGAGACAAAAGGAAGGCAGTTGAAGGAGTTGTTACTCACATTGCCAGAGAGTGAGCACACGCAGCGCGCAGGCCAGTGAAGAAAATACAATATTGCAAGGTCAACAGAAGTTGGTAGGGGAGCACAAAGCACCCCACCCACGCTCGGGTTACACCCACGGAAAGCTGCACAGAGGTGACCTGAGGGTCAGTGCATATTGATTTATATGTAGCACTACCCCTGTAGGAGCTGCTGATTATTTTTGGTCCTGCCGTTACCCCACACTTCACCGTCCCAGAACTTTGAGTCTAAATTGGGCAATGTGCCCACAGATGCATGCACCAGTCACTTAGTCTTTTTCCAATGCTTTTTTATTAAACACAACTTGCAGCAGTAGAGGGATGGAGGGTTAGGGGAATTCAGATACCTTGTGCAGATCACTGAGGAACTTGAGATCCTGGAGACAAGTACACTTGCTATCAACGGATCTTGCTCACCCGGATAGGCCTCTCTCACCAGCCTAGCACCCGGAATGATGCACGGACAAAAGTCTCTGCCACAGACTCAATGATAGTAATAAACTGTTGAACAATCCTCTGCCACAGGATTTGGTAATCAGTAATTGACTGATCGAACACAGCTACACAGTACCAGAGTCCTTTAAGCCCTCCGGCAGTACTGTGAGGTAGATTGGTTAGGATGCATCCTCCAATTGAGTCACCAGGCTCTTCTTGAGATACCAGCCTTCTGCTCGGTCCTCTCCAAGAAGAGTCCTCCCCTGGATCTTCCAATTGCTCGGCTTCTTCCCACAGGCAAGACAGCACAGGACCATCCCTGGACCAGTAGGCCCCAGACAACTTCCGGGCCTACTTGCAGTAATGTAGCCTCGGGCCAGCAGGCCCTGAGCCAGAAGAGGAGTTGTCACATACCTTAGGCCAGGCGGGCCATGAGGTCAGAGAGAGAGAAAAATGGCGTCTGCCCCTTAAGTATCCTCTCCCAGAATGCACAGCGGTAAAACACTCCCACTGGGCTGTTTCTGGGGAAGGGACACCCAATAAACTTCAGCCCGTTCTATTTCCAACACTGGCCGGTGGTGACAACGACACCTACCAGCGACAGTGGGAAATGCTCCCAACACAACCAAAGCTGGAACAGAGGCTAATTTAGCCATAAACATTACATTCTGAACTATGTACAATTCAGATGACCCACTAAATTTACATGATAGCGCCTGGTCAACAGGAGCAGGCCACTACAAAAAGACGATGTCCTCGGCGTCTGAAAAAAATGGCTCTCAATCCTGAGAGCAGATATCTGAACCGCAAAAACTTGGATGGGAGAGGGAAGGGTAAAAAAAGGAGAAGAGTTACAGATTTAAAACATGAACACACAGTACGGTCACATCAACATATATTTCAACACCTCACTCTCTATCTAAACCACCCACTCTCCGGCAGCTTGACAGAAGATCCGATTCACCTAAAAAAAACAAAGACACACAGGCAAAAATATAATAAATAATTTCTGTACATTAAGAAGCAAAGCTGCACTTCCTAAGAAATTGAACTTTCCTTCACACTCTGAATATAAAAGAAACTAAACTATAAGCTTGAAAGTCCAGCCCTCACTATGAGCAACTTCCACCACCTAGTGGCAGAAAATAGCAAGTACTGGAGCAGGTAGGAAAAAATCTTGACACAGTACACACAGACAGTACACACATCACACATCACTAGGGATGAGCCGAACACCCCCCCCCCCCCGTTTCGGTTCGCACCAGAACCTGCGAACGGACCGAAAGTTTGCGCGAACTTTAGAGCCCTATTAAAATCAATGGACTCGAACGTTCAAAATCAAAAGTGCTAATTATCAAGGCTAATTTGCAAGTTATTATCCTAAAAAGGGTTTGGGGACCCGGGTCCTGCCCCAGGGGACATGTATCAATGCAATTTTTTTTTTTTAAAACAACCTTTTTTTTGGGAGCAGTGATTTTAATGATGCTTAAAGGGAAAAAAAAAGTGAAATATTCCTTTAAATATCATTCATGGGGGGTGTCTAAAGTATGCCTGTGAAGTGGCACGTGTTTCCCGTGTTTAGAACTGTCCCTGCACAAAATGACATTTCTAAAGGAAAAAAAGTAATTTAAAACTGCTTGCGGCTTTAATGTAATGTCTGGTCCCGGCAATATAGATGAAAATAATTGAGAAAAAAATAGGATTTTTGTACTCACCGTAAAATCCATTTCTCTGACATCCATGGACCGACACGGCGTGTCTTACACTTTACACGTGGGTATATGTCCCTGCTTGCAGGAGAAGACCTAGGCAGAATGTTAAATGTTAAAACATTCCAGAACAAACCAGAGCTGAACAGCCCCGCCCAGGGGGGCGGTCCCTCCGGACATTACCCTCACACCTGCAGCTAGCAGGCCTCAGTTCGTAACAAAGCAGCACAAACTTAAAGGAAGGGTGGGTGCCGTGTCGGTCCATGGATGTCAGAGAAATTGATTTTACGGTGAGTACAAAAATCCTATTTTCTCTTATCATCCATGGACCGACACGGCGTGTCTTACACTTTACACGTGGGATGTCCCAAAGCAGTGTCAAGAGGGATGGGAGCAGTTTAAATGGAAAAACCAAAAAACTTCACTCCAAACAAGGCAGAGCTCCTCAACGGAGGAGTTGCCACTTTAAACAGCGGCCTGCAACCCCTTGCGGCCGAAGGAAGCATCCGGAGATGCAGCCACATCAACCCTATAAAACTTAGAAAGGGTATGAACAGACGACCAGGTCGCCGCCTTGCACACTTGTGCAACCGACGCTTGATGTCGGAAAACCCAGGAAGCAAAAATTGCCCTGGTGGAATGCGCCGTAACCGGGAAGGGAGGCACCCGCCCCATCAGAGCACAGGCTTGAAAGCCGGTTTGTCCGATCCACCTAGAAAAAGGTGGCAGACGAAGCCGCTTGACCCTGTTTCTGACCAGAGACAGTCAACCAGAGAGTAGACTTCCGAATAGAAGCAGCAGACAGGCACATCCGCAAGGCTCGTACCACATTCAAAGTGTGCCGCGCACACTCTCTGGGATGCGATGGGCGAGGACTCTAGGATGGGAGGACAATGTCCTCATTTTAGGTGAAAGGTCGAGATCACCCTTGACAAAAGAGAAAGTCGCGGATGCAACACCGCCTTATCCTTATGGATGACTAAACATGGCGACTTGCAGTACAAGGTCGCCAATTCAGATAATCGTCTAACAGAAGTGATTGCCACTAAAAGGGCCACCCTCTGAGACAAAGTGAAGAGGGGAATATCCCTGATATTCTCAAAAGGAGGTTCCTGGAGAACCGACAGTACCAATTCCGATCCCACGGGGGGAGAGGAGACTTGACAGGAGGGAGCCCATGGCGTACCCCCTGCACAAGGGTGCCAACCAAGGAATGACCCGCTAGTGGTCACCGAAAGAAGATGGCCAAGGCCGAAACTGATCCTTAATGATACTCAAAGCGAGCCTTTGGGCCACGCCATGCTGTAGGAAACGCAGGATTCTAAGGACGGAATACGTCCGAGGATGTCAGTCCAGCTCTTCGCACATGGCGATGTAAGCTTTTCCAGGTACAGAGATAGATCTGGAGGAAGACTTCCGTGTCCTTAATATGGACAAAATGACCAAGTCCGAGAAACCTCGGTCTCTCAACACCTGGCTTTTAACAACCATGCCGTTAAGGCCAGAGACTGTAAAGGCAGGTGAAATATATGACTTTGAGACAGAAAGTCCTCCCTTATTGACAACCATCAGGGAACGGGCGCGACGAGACGTACAAGATCGGCGTACCAGTGAAGCCGAGGTCAATCCGGAACAATGAGGATCACCGGAATTCCCTCGGTCGCCACCCTGCGCAGCAGGCGAGGAAGCAACTGCAGCGGAGGATAAACGTGTATCAGGTGATCATGACCCCATAGGCCACTGACGCCTCTATCCGCCCAAGGATCCCTGGATCTGGCCACAAATCTCGACAACTTGCAATTGAGTCGAGAGGCCATCGGGTCCACCTCCGGCGTGCCCCACCGTCTGTGTGGCAAAGGAGTTGAAATACCTCCGGGTGCAAGGACCACTCTCCCTGGTCCAACATCTGGCGACTCAATAGTCCGCCAGTTCTATGCCCGGAATGTAAGCGGCTGACAGAGCCGGCACGCTTCTTTTAGCCCCCTTCAGGGTACGGGGGACCTCGGAAGCCGCAGCTGAGCTCCGAGTCCCCCCTTGATGGTCGACATACGCCATCACCATGACTTGTCCGACAGGATCCTAATGGAACGATCCTGCAATCTCTCAGACCACGAGGATAGGCACAGTCTGATGGCCCGTATTTCCAGAACATTGATCGGCAAACGGGCTTCGTCCGGAGTCCAAGCCCTTGGGCCAACAGGACTTCCCAGACTACACCCCAGCCCTTCAGGCTGGCGTCCGTAGTGAACACCGTCCATTGGACGGGGAGGAACGACTTCCCGGACCGAAGAGCCGGGGACCCAAACTCCATGTCAGGGACGCTCTGACCAGGTGGCTCACCTGGATCGGAAAATCCAAAGACAACGCGGATTTGTCCCAAGGGGAACAAGATCTCCTTCTGCAATGCCCTGGTGTGTGATTAGGCATACGGAATGGCCTCGAAAGAGGTCACCATGAGTCCCAGGACTCCCATGCAAAAACGGATTGACGACCATTCTTTGGGATGTCAGCATCCGCACTGCAGACTGAAGTGTCAGTAGCTTCCCCGGAGGTAGGAATACCTTTTGCCTCCAAGGAGTCCAGAATCAGACCGAGATTCCAGATAGCCCACGACAGCAATGCCTTGCTGTCTCAGCAAGCTAGAACCGGCACAAGCACCTTGGTGAACACCCTTGGTGCCGGGGCTAGGCCGAAAGGAAGAGCCACAAATTGATAGTGGACTTCGCCGATCGCAAGCGCAGATCGGAACATACAAGTAGGCGTCCTTGATTTCCAAGGTCGCCAGAAAATCCCCTTGACGGAGTGTACTGACCACCGTGCGAATGGATTCCATGCGGAACTTTTGCACCTTCACGAAGGCATTCAGGACCTGGAGGTCCAAGATAGGCCGAACACCGTCCCTTTTTTGGGCCGACAAACCATTCGAGTAGAATCCCTGAAACCTCTCCTGTGACGGAACCGGCACAATCACTCCGGACCTCAAACCTGAATAGGCCCCATAGGGCCACCCGACAGCGGGAAAGAGAGAAAGATTCGAGGGAAGAATCTGTCTGGAATTAGGAACGGAACCTATCCTGTAACCTGAGGTGATCACCTCGCACACCCACCAGTAGGAGATCCGGGAGGTCCATTGATCCGTGGACCTGCAAAGTCGTCCCCCCTACCCCAGAGTCGGGAGGGGGCAAGACTTCACGCGGAGGCGGGCTAGGGAGCCGGCTTGTTCGGCATACGCACCCAGGGGCGCTCGTGTCCACCAGCCGTACCGCTGTCAGTCTGGGAGGGCCTCCCCGTTGATTGACGAAAAAAAACAATTTTTTCTGGAAAGGAAGGACCCTGCTTATAGCGACCTCCTTGCCAGCCTGAGGAAGAACAGTGCTTTTACCTCCCGTGACATCCTTGATGATGTCATCCAGCGCAGCACCGGAAAGCCTACCACCTTTCAATGGTAAACCCTTCGGAGGCTTTTTAGAAGCTAGGTCAGCAGACCAGCATTTCAACCAAATCAGACAATGCAATACCCTGAGTTATAAGGGGCCGCATCAAACGTGGCGTCGCCACATAAACCAGGCCCTGCACCATTTGTGGGCCAGAGCAATAGTGTCTGGAGGAAGATCATGCTCCTGTATTAGTTGCCCATCCCGCAAGTGTTGGAGACACAAGGGTCGCCGCTACCACAAGCCGTAGGGCGGACCCCAACAAGGCAAACATAGCTCTACTCACCACTTCTGACCTCCTGTGAGTGGGGTCCTTTAATGCAGGAGTCCCCTCCACTGGGAGAATGGTGGCCTTGTTCAACCGGGCGACTGGAGGGTCGACCACTGGGGGAGAAGCCCACGTTTTAAGTAGGGCATTTTCAAAGGGGTATCTATAAGCAAACGCTGCGGGACCATAAAAGTCTTCTGCGCCTTTTTCCCCAGACCTTGTCAGTGAGCTGGTCAAAGAAAGGTACATATTGAAAAAAACACTTTTAGAAGGCCCGGCCCTAAGGAACCAGAGGAGACCGTCCGCCTGAGGTTCTGCATCCGCAGCATTTAGCTTGCGAGTGTCCCTCACTGCATCAATGAGTTTACAAAACAAGCACCCTGTCATTTACTGACACAGAACTGGAGTTTTCCTTGCAAGGAATGTCCTGTTCAAAACCATCAAATATATATTCAGAGCTAGGGTCCTGAGCGGTAGTGGCTAGGCCCATATCTGAATCAGCGCACACCCCCCCTTTTTTTTTGTGGAAAAAAAGTGGGGATAGGGGCTTTTTTGCTCCCTTGCGCTCACACACTGCTTCCTCCCGGTCAGATTAATGATACCAGGACTGCCGACAACTGGTCCCTAAGGACCGCAGGTGCAGGAGCACTGCCAGTTGTCTCTAACAATGTGAAGAAACAGGTGAACCAGACTCCAATATTGCCACGCTCTGAGACCTTATTCACCATTAGAGTGAATAATACAGCCCACCCACAGGCCGTGCTGGGGCTGAGGAGGGGATACCTGGAGTACTCCCCACCCCTAGGGACCGCTCGGTACCGCTGTATGAGCCGTGCTGTAGCGCTGTATGAGTCGCGCTGTAGCGCTGGTGCAGCCTGAGGTGAAGAATCTGTGAGGATGTGTGTATTTCGCGCCGTACAGCAGCGCTGCTAGAGGCCGAAAACGAAAGTGAAAGTGCCGCGGCTACAAGAAAATGGCCGCCGGGCACCAGTATAACTATTGTGACAGCAGGAAGGTAAAGTCACCTGGTTGCATCCAGGGGGGTAGATATATTTCGCCCAGATTCAGGCTTTACGCCGACTTATACAACTAGGTGGAGAGTTGTATAAGGCTAGTGGGCTCATGGATGACTCATACCTCTAGGGAGAGTGTGGGGCGTCGTACAGACAGGGAGTTGATGAGGCCAGCTGAAGCTTGTCAGCTCATTTAGGCCTCTATAAAAACTCCCAGATTCATTAGGTGTTTGCTCATGCCTGGAACCAGACCTGTGTGGACTGTCTAGGGAGAGTGAACCCCTGTGCGGTGAGACAAAGGCTGTGTGGCTATTTGCTTGGACATTTAAAACCAGGGACTTAGGGACTAGGACAGCACTAGGCTGATCCCAGTTGTTAGTTAGGAAACCTGTATGTTTAGTCAGAGGTCAAGTTGACCAGGATTTATTTTGTTTATGTTTCTTTTGCTTTGCTGTGTTTTGTCACTGTAAATAGAAAATAAACCGCACCTTTTTGATTTTGAAAACCACAACCTCCGTTTGCTGGGCCTGTTTTTGTGTGGGGAGCCCATCTCGGGGGTCACACACACCCGCTGCCGAGCTAACCCCCTCACAGTTGGTGGAGAACCAGTGGCAGTTTTTTTTTTTAAGCCAGCATGGAGGAGATACTGAAGCAGCTGGCTCTAGCAAATGCCAATCAACAGCAGACAAATGCAGGTTTGCAAAAGAACTTCGCAGCCCAGCAGCAAGCTCATCAACAGAGCCTTGCAGCCCAGCAGCAGACAAACGCAACTTTGCAACAGAGTCTGGAGGCTCAGCAACAAGCCCAGCAGCAATCTGAGGCCCGCTTCATAGACCTGTTGCAGAAGCAAGAGCAGAGACTACAACAACAGATGGAAGCAGTAATGCAGCAACGTCCGCAGACCAGTGAGGAAAGCCGTCCCACTAATACCGCGTCCTTTGGGGTGAGTCGTTTATTGACAAAAATGACTGGAGAGGATGATCCAGAGGTATTTTTGACCACATTTGAAAGGACCGCTGAAAGAGAAAAGTGGCCTGAGGAGCAGTGGGCTGGACTGGTGGCTCCTCTGTTAACTGGTGAATCGCAGAAAGCTTACTATGACCTAGAGCCTAACCAAGCAAAAGACTATGTGATGCTAAAAGCTGAAATATTGGCAAGGCTGGGTGTCACCCAGGCTGTCCGGGCTCAGCGTGTGCATAACTGGACTTTCCAGCTTGGAAAACCCCCCAGGTCTCAAATGTATGATCTCATTCACCTGAGCAGAAAGTGGCTACAGCCAGAGACTTTGTCCGCACCAAAGATTGTGGAACGTGTTGTAATGGATCGGTTTTTGAGAGCTCTTCCTACTGCCATCCAAAAGTGGGTAAGCCATGGAGACCCAGAGACGGCCGATGGTCTTGTGGATCGTGTGGAGAAATACTTGGCTACAGAGAACCTGACGGCCTCTTCCAGAGACACTCGGACTTTCCACCCTAAGACCAGACCATCCCCAGGGGCGGATAAGAGGATTCCAAGGGGTGAGGGTGGAGAGAGTGAGAGGGTGGGAGCTCTACCCCAAGTTTGGCGAGAACAGCCTGGGAAATCAGCGGCTCAAGAGGCCGCAAGAAGGATCGTTTGCTACCGCTGCCGGCAAGCGGGACATATTGCAGCCAATTGCCCGGTTGTGGAGGAACCCATGCAGTGTGACTTTGACGGGCAGACGTCAGTCGCTGTGTGCGACAGTCGCATGCACTGCCATTCGAGGAACTGAGAAACATTTATGCAAAATGTGTGTTAATGGTAGAAATGTTGTGGTATTGTTGGATTCAGGTAGCCTTGTGACCCTGATAAAGGCTGAGTTAGTTAAAACAGAGGTCTCTGGGAATAGCAAGGTAGCTGTTATTTGTGTGCATGGGGACACCCGAGAGTATCCAGTGACTACAGTGTGTTTCGAGACCCCCAAAGGTACCCTCTCTCATCCAGTGGGCTTAGTATCTCAGTTACCGCATGACGCCATTGTGGGAAGGGATTTTCCGAAGTTCTGGGAACTGTGGGATGATCCTGAGCCCCCACTGGTGCCCCTATGTACCAGGAATGTGATAGCCAGAACTCCCCTGAGAGTGGTGAGGACTCTCCGGAATTTCCCTTATCAGTATTGGCAGGGGAGACTCAAGAAACTGGAGAGGAGCCCACCTCCTCAGACGAAAACCTACCGTCTGTGGAGTTTTCTGATCTTGAGGTTCACAGGGAAAACTTTGCCACAGAACAGTTGAAAGACCCCGCCCTAATAAAGGCACGGGAAAACGTAGTGAAAATAGATGGCGAGTTAGTGAACCCAGATAATACCTGCACTTACCCATACTTCAGCGTAGAGAAGGACCTACTGTATCGGGTGGCAAAAAGGGCAGAAGAAACCGTTGAGCAGCTTGTGGTGCCCAAACCTTACAGGAAGTTGGTGTTGGAGTTGGCCCATGGGCACATTCTTGGAGGTCATCTGGGGACAGAGAAAACCCGAGAGAGGGTATTACAGAGATTCTATTGGCCGGGGGTGATGAAGGACATAGAAAATTATTGTTCCTCCTGCCCTGTGTGTCAGAGGTCGGCCCCGATGCCACATTTCCGTAGCCCGCTGGTCCCTCTACCCATCATTGAGGTCCCGTTTGAGAGGATCGCCATGGATTTGGTAGGTCCTATAATCAATTCCGCTAGGGGGCACCAGTACATATTAGTTATAATGGACTATGCCACCCGTTATCCAGAAGCGATCCCTCTCCGAAATACCTCGGCCAAAACCATAGCCAAAGAGCTATCTCTTGTGTTTAGCCGGGTGGGTATTTGTAAAGAACTGCTTATGGACCAAGGTACACCCTTTATGTCCCGGGTTATGAAGGAGCTGTGTAAATTGTTCAAAGTGACGCAATTACGTACATCTGTGTATCACCCCCAAACCGATGGGCTGGTTGAAAGGTTCAACAAAACCCTAAAACAAATGTTGAAGAAAGTGGTGGATAGAGATGGAAAGGATTGGGACTGTCTACTTCCTTATCTGATGTTTGCTATTAGGGAGGTGCCCCAATCCTCTACGGGATTCTCCCCCTTTGAGTTACTGTATGGGAGACACCCAAGAGGGCTGTTGGATATTGCCAAGGAAACTTGGGAAAGTGAGAGTTCTCCCCACAGGAGTGTGATTGAGCATGTCGCCCTGATGCAAGACCGAATTGCACAGGTAATGCCCATCGTGAAGGAACATTTGGCCCAAGCGCAGTTAGCACAGCAGAGAGTGTACAACCGTGGAGCCAAGACCCGTACCTTTTCCCCGGGGGATAGGATACTGGTACTTGTCCCTACGGTTGAAAGTAAATTCCTTGCCAAATGGCAAGGCCCCTACGAGATAATGGAAAAAGTGAGCGAAGTGAATTACAAGGTCAGACAACCAGGAAGGCGAAAGCCCGAACAGATCTATCACGTTAATCTGTTGAAAGCCTGGAGGGATAGAGAGTCCCTAGTCGCAGACACTTGGTCACCAGCTCAAACTGGTTGCGTGATTCCTGAGGTTGGAATAGCAGCCACCTTGTCACAACCCCAACAACTGGAGGTTAAGGAGTTTGTGCTTCGCAACAAGGAGGTATTCTCTGAGCTGCCGGGACAAACATCTGGGGTAGAGCATGACATCATTACCCCGCCCGGTGAAAGGGTGAAGTTAAAACCCTATCGGATCCCAGAGGCCCGACGGGAGGCAATACGGGAGGAAGTACAGAAAATGCTGAACTTAGGGGTGATAGAGGAGTCCCAAAGTGATTGGTCTAGTCCCATTGTGTTGGTGCCTAAACCGGATGGGAGCTGGCGATTTTGTAACGATTTTCGTCAGTTGAACAAAGTTACAAAATTTGACACCTACCCCATGCCACGTATAGATGAGTTGATCGACCGGCTGGGAACAGCCCGATACATGACGACTCTTGACCTCACAAAAGGGTATTGGCAAATCCCCCTGGCCAAGTCGGCCAAAGAGAAAACCGCATTTGTAACCCCAGACGGGGCGTTCCAATATAAAAGAATGCCGTTCGGGTTACAGAATGCGCCGGCCACATTCCAGCGGAAAATGGACCAGATGCTGAGGCCCCATCGGAAGTATGCTGCGGCTTACCTGGATGACATAATTGTCCATAGCACAGATTGGGCCTCACATCTGCCAAAAGTGCAAGCAGTCCTGGACTCTGTTCGGGAAGCGGGGTTTACGGCTAACCCCAAGAAGTGTACCATTGGGCAGGAGGAGGCCAAATATCTTGGGTACACCATTGGGAGGGGAGTAATAAAACCCCAACTCAACAAAGTCGAGGCCATCCAGAGTTGGCCACGTCCCAACAGCAAGAAGCAGGTACGAGCCTTTCTGGGAATCGCTGGGTATTATCGGCGATTCATTCCCCACTTTGCTTCTAAGGCTGTGCCCCTAACCAACCTGACGAAGGGGAAAGGGTCGGTCATGATTAAATGGACCCCCGAGGCTGAGGCAGCATTCCAATTCTTGAAACAAGCCTTATGTAGCCAGCCAGTGTTGTACTCACCCGACTTCTCTAAAGACTTTGTCGTACAAAGTGATGCGTCAGATGTGGGGTTAGGAGCAGTATTGTCCCAGGTCTGGAACGGGGAAGAGCACCCAGTCATTTACCTCAGCAGGAAGTTGAAGTCCCATGAGGTAAATTACGCCACCGTTGAAAAGGAGTGTTTAGCGGTGAAGTGGGCTCTAGATTCCCTTCGGTACTACCTGCTAGGTAGGCACTTTGACATGGTTACGGATCACGCTCCGTTAAAGTGGATGGCTCAAAACAAGGAAACAAATAGAAGAGTGAATAGGTGGTTCCTGGCCCTCCAGGAATTCAACTTCACAGTAAAGCATCGCCCTGGCGTTCAAATGGGGAATGTGGATGCTTTGTCTCGAGTACATGAATGCCTGATTGCTGGTGTTCCAACCCCGAGGTTAAAACAAGAGGGGGGGGTATGTGACAGCAGGAAGGTAAAGTCACCTGGTTGCATCCAGGGGGGTAGATATATTTCGCCCAGATTCAGGCTTTACGCCGACTTATACAACTAGGTGGAGAGTTGTATAAGGCTAGTGGGCTCATGGATGACTCATACCTCTAGGGAGAGTGTGGGGCGTCGTACAGACAGGGAGTTGATGAGGCCAGCTGAAGCTTGTCAGCTCATTTAGGCCTCTATAAAAACTCCCAGATTCATTAGGTGTTTGCTCATGCCTGGAACCAGACCTGTGTGGACTGTCTAGGGAGAGTGAACCCCTGTGCGGTGAGACAAAGCCTGTGTGGCTATTTGCTTGGACATTTAAAACCAGGGACTTAGGGACTAGGACAGCACTAGGCTGATCCCAGTTGTTAGTTAGGAAACCTGTATGTTTAGTCAGAGGTCAAGTTGACCAGGATTTATTTTGTTTATGTTTCTTTTGCTTTGCTGTGTTTTGTCACTGTAAATAGAAAATAAACCGCACCTTTTTGATTTTGAAAACCACAACCTCCGTTTGCTGGGCCTGTTTTTGTGTGGGGAGCCCATCTCGGGGGTCACACACACCCGCTGCCGAGCTAACCCCCTCACACTATGCATTAAGCCCCAGCCAAAATGGCCGCCAATGGCACACTTTTTAAAAATAAAACACCGCGCCAATGGCGCACAGAAAACAACACAGCCAGTCCCCCAGAACACTTCCCAAGCAAAATAACAGTCATGGAGCGGCCCCCCCAGGGCAGAGTGACCCCCCAAGCATCCCCACACAGCACAACAGCACAACAGATTGCAGAGAGCAGCATAACAGGGGGGAGACAGGGAGAACCCCCCACACACAGAAACACAGCCAGCATGTACTCACCTTGCAGCAGGAGAGACTACTTACCCGTCCCGCAAGCACCTTGGAGAACACCCCCGGTGCCCATAGAGGGACTCACTGGCTTGTTTCAGACAGGCCTATCACAGAGTCGTACTGCGTAGCTGTCGGCCCGGTCCACCGCGAAAGATACAGTAGGTACTGTTCGATCTTGAGAGGACCGCGGGAGCATGAAAGCAACCCGGCCACCCCTGGAGCCATGGGGTATGTCGTGAACTGAGTCTCACGCACACAAGGCGAGGATCAGCACGCTCGATGGTCGGACAGGGAAGACTACGGGGATACTAGTGTACCCAACTTGTTGCCCAGCCGACAGTTGATTGAAGGTCTCAAAAATAAAATTCCCAAAGGAATAAAAATTAAAAGTAAAATCTTCCAGGAGACTGGCTCCTGAGAGAGCCATGTCTTCTCCTTCTGCTAGGCAGAAATAAACTGAGGCCTGCTAACTGCAGGTGTGAGGGTAATGTCCGGAGGGACCGCCCCCCTGGGCGGGGATGTTCAGCTCTGGTTTGTTCTGGAATGTTTTAACATTTAACATTCTGCCTAGGTCTTCTCCTGCAAGCAGGGAGATATACCCACGTGTAAAGTGTAAGACACGCCGTGTCGGTCCATGGATGTTAAGAGAAATGGCATGGGTACCCCCCCCCCAGCCCACTACCAGCCCCATTTGGGTCTTGTATGGATATCAAGGGGAACCCTGCACCCAAATTTAAAAAAGGCCCTATATACTCTGAACAGCAGTATACAGGTGGTGCAAACAAGACAGGGACTGTAGGTTTGTTCTTAAAGCGGAGCTCCACCCTAAAGTGGAACTTCCGTTCATCGGAACCCCCCCCCCTCCGGTGTCACAATTGACACCTTTCAGGGGGGAGGGGGGTGAAGATATCTGTCTAAGACAGGTATTTTCACCCACTTCCGGGAGTCCTCTCTGCGGGAAATCTGCGGTAAGCACGCCACTTCCCGCAGAGTACCTGTTGTGTTCTGGGAGACACTCGGCTCCCAGGACACACGGGGACCAATCAGAACGGCGCAGCGCGACTCGCACATGCGCCGTAGGGAACCGGGCAGTGAAGCCACAAGGCTTCACTGCCTGGTTTCCTCACCGAGGATGGCAGTGGGGGCAGCAGAGTGACAAGCGATTGCTCGTCCTCTGCTGCGGGACGTCGCTGGACTCCAGGACAGGTAAGTGTCCTAATATTAAAAGTCAGCAGCTGCTGTAGCTGTAGCTGCTGGCTTTTAATATTTTTTTTTTACGGCGGAGCTCCGCTTTAAGTAGAATCTGTTTGTAATTTGGAACAGGTAAATTTTTTAAGTGTAGCTCCAGCCAAAAAATATATTTTTAAGCTTTTTGGAAAATATAGGCAAGGGTTATCACCCCTTTAAAATTTGTTTTGCTGTCTGTGCACCTGTTCAGAACATTTCACCTCACTTTCCGTCCCAATGACAAATGTTTTTTGAAAATTTGGGGTTTTTATTAGACTTGTGCACAACGGAAAAATTTGTTCCGTTTCGGTTCGTTTCTTTCCGGTCCTGTTGATTCGTAATCATTCGTAATTTTGCTAGACGGGATTTTTCGTGTTCGGACTCATTCGTATTTTTGCAAGCGACATTTTTCGTTGAATTTTTTGTTGCTTTATAATTCGTAGAGTACGTTGTTTTTCGTTGATTCTGGACACAACTCCTACTTTCGTAACTTTTTTTGGGTTCGTACTTTCGGTAGAGTACGTTGTTTTTCGTTGATTCTGGACACAACTCCTACTTTCGTAACTTTTTTTGGGTTCGTTGATTCGTAATTTTCCGTGTCTCTCTCACAACGACGCTGCCTATTATGCCTAATGTGCTTCGAATGGATTTGTACTTTTCTAAATACATTGCGGTTATTTGTAACGATTCGAAATCTCGTATTTTACTTTCGTTTTTAACATGCGGCTATAGGCTCCGCCCCTGTACACCATTTTGAGAGGGAGTTCAGCACGGTGAAGGGAGAAGCAGAGAGCAGAGCAGAGTGAGTGTTATTGTGCTTCGTATGGATTCGTACATTCGTAACTTTTTCATAACGAATTATGCCGAAGACATTCGGGCATTCGCTATTTGCGGTATAATTTATTTCGGATTCGGTCTTATTCGTAATTGCTTTGTTCGGAAATTCGAATGCTTCCGAATGTCCGAAAGTTGCTAAATTCGGACGAATTTCAATTCGTTACGAAACGAATTGCACAAGCCTAGTTTTTATTGAAACAAGGATTGGTGATAAAGCATCAGTGGAGAGGAGACACCTTTTTCCCATATTAACTCTTACAGGAGAGAATTTCCCTTCCTAGGGGTAGATTTCCTCTCACTTCCTGTTGTCACCTTCCGTTTGCAAGTAGGAGTCGTTTGTAAGTTGGATGTTTGAAAGTAGGGGCCTGCCGTATATACTCTGCAGAAATTTGGCCCTTAGGTTTTGGTGTTGCCACAACACTGTAAGCCCTCACAGTTACTCTTGGAGGGCGCTGGAACGCCCTGCTGTGAACTATTATTTCAAGAATTGTAATTACATGCCATTGTTGAACAGTGGTAGAAAAATTGGGCCTTTGGTGGTGGTGCTGGTGCCACAACACTGTACGTCCTTACAGTTACTCTTGGTGGGTGCAGGAATGGGCCCAGCTGTGAAATATTAGATCAAGAATTGTAATTACATGCCCTAGTTGAACAGGGGCATAAAAATTGGGCCTTTGGTGGTGGTGGTGGTGGTGGTGTTGCCACAACACTGTAAGCCCTCACAGTTACTCTTGGTGGGTGCAGGAATGGGCCCAGCTGTGAAATATTAGATCAAGAATTGTAATTACATGCCCTAGTTGAACAGGGGCATAAAAATTGGGCCTTTGGTGGTGGTGGTGGTGGTGGTGTTGCCACAACACTGTAAGCCCTCACAGTTACTCTTGGTGGGCGCAGGAATGGGCCCTGCTGTGAATTATTAGATCAAGAATTGTAATTGCATGCCCTAGTTGAACAGGGGCATAAAAATTGGGCCTTAGGCACTGATGCCACAACACTGCAACCCCTCACAGATACTGTAGTTGGAGCGCAGCAATGAGCCCTGCTGCAAAGTATTGCATCAAAAATTGTAAATACACGCCCTGTTAAACAGGGGCTGGAAAATTGGGCCTTAGCCACTGGTGGCGGTGCCCAGAACCAAAAATGTTCTTACAAGCTATCAGCCTGATCATTGAGGAGGAAGAAGATAGTCACTCAGCATAACAGGATAGTCACTCAGCATCAGCAGGCTTTGCAGGTTCATGGAGGCCATGCAGCGTAGGTTTGCTGAGGCATTTGGTCCGGAGTCCTCTGGGTCACTCAGGACGACATGATCCACAGCCACCTCCTCCCAGCCACGTACAAGTCCATGGGTGTCTTGGGACTGTAATTGATCCCTTGAAGACTGCTGCTGATGCTGAGTGCTAGTCTCCACCTCCATGCTGACACAATCCTCCTCCTCTTCCTCCTCCTCGTCCTCCTTCTGTGTGATAGCCGGGCCAGTAGGAACACTGTCTGGATAAAGGAGGCCTTGAGAGGTAAGGAAGTCCTCCTCTTCCTGCCTCTGTTCTGCCTCAAGTGCCCTGTCCATTATTCCACGCAGCGTGTGCTCCAACAGATGGACAAGAGGGACAGTGTCACTGGTGCATGCACTGTCACTGCTCACCATCCTCGTGGCCTCCTCAAATAGTGCCAGGACAGTGCATGCATCCCTGATCATGGCCCACTGGCGTGGGGAAAAAAATCCAAGCTCCCCTGACCCTGTCCTGGTGCCATATTGCAACAGATACTCATTGATGGCCCTCTGCTGCATGTGCAGCCGCTGCAGCATGGCCAACGTAGAGTTCCACCTGGTGGGCATGTCACAGAATAGGCAGTTCTTGGGCAGGTTGTAATCCTTTTGCAGGTCAGCCAGCCGAGCACTGGCATTACATGACCGGCGGAAATGCCCACATAGTTTCCTGGCCTGCTTCAGGACCTCCTGTAAGCCTGAGTACCTGCCCAAGAACCGCTGCAACACCAAGTTAAGGACGTGAGCCAAACAGGGCACATGGGTCAGTTGTCCCTGTCGGAGGGTGGAGAGGAGGTTGGTGCCATTGTCGGAAACCACCTTTCCTGGCTTAAGCTGGCGTGGCGTCAACCACCTCTGAGCCTGCCCCTGCAGAGCTGACAGAATCTCTGCCCCAGTTTGGCTCCTACCCCCCAAGCACACCAGCTCAAGCACTTCATGGCATCTTTTTGCCTGCGTACTTGCGTAGCCCCTTGAACGCCTACGGAGCACCGCTGGTTCCGAGGACAAAGCACAGGTAGAGGCCATGGAGGAAGAAGAAGAGGAAGGGGTGGAGGAGAGAGGTGTGTCAGAATCACCAGTAGTAACATTTTGGAGGCGTGGTGGCGGAACAACCTCCAACACTACTGCACCTTGTCCTGCATCCTTCCCAGCTGCCAGCAGAGTCATCCAATGCGCCGTGAAAGATAGCTAACGTCCCTGTCCATGCCTGCTGGACCATGAGTCAGCGGTAATATGCACCTTACCGCTGACTGCCCTGTCCAGCGAGGCCAAGACATTGCCTTCCACATGCCGGTAGAGAGCCGGAATCGCCTTCCGTGAGAATAAGTGGCGTTTGGGAACCTGCCACTGAGGAACCGGAAACGGAAGGGGGCAGAGTCTACCAACTGAAAAGGCAGCAGTTGAAGTGCTAGCAATTTAGCCAAGCTAGCATTCAACCGCTGGGCATGTGGATGGCTGGGAGCGAACTTCTTTCGGCGGTGCAGCAGCTGGGGCAGGGAAATTTGCCTGGTACAATCTGACGTCGGTGTACCAATAGCAGATTGCCCGCAAGTATGTGGCTGTGACACACCTAATTCTACACCTTCATTCCTCTCAGTGCAGGTTTCAGAGAGGACTGAAGGTATAGTGGGGTTGGAGATCCCAGCTGATGAGGAGCAAGGAGAGGTCCACTTTGTTCTTTGGTGTGGGTCTTTTATGTATGCTTGTCAACAAACTGCATGGCAGGTCGACATATGTCAGGTCAAGCACGTGGTGCCCAAGCGGCTGATGTTTCGGCCACGCGAGATACGCTTCAGACATATGTTGCAAATGGCAACGGTGCGATCTGCTGCACATGTCTGAAAAAAGGCCCACACCAAAGAAATTTTGGAATAACGCGCAGAGACAGCAGCGCCCTGCACATGTGGAGCTCTGCGGTGTGAGGCAGTCGGTGTGCTGCCCTTAAGCTGGCCCCTGTAGGGCATCTTGCCTCATTGGAGATGTACCGCCTCCTCCTCCTCCTCTCTCCTATCAGGCACCCATGTGGAGTCAGTGACCTCATCATCCCCTCCCTCCTCATCACTGGAGCAAATCTGGCAGTATGCTGCAGCTGGGGGAACATGACTGCCAGATAGCTGTCCTTGTTGGTCACCCCCTCTCTCTGGGCTCACGTTACTACCCCCTCTCTCTGGGCTCACGTTACTGCCTTCCTCTAGCTGGGTTCCATCATCGGAGCCTTCAAAACGCTGGGCATCCTCCTGGAGCATGTACCCAACGCTGTAGTCAAACAGTTCGGGGGACTCCTCAGGAGGACATGGTGGGGCTAGGGAAGGAGTTACTGATGCCATTGAGCCAAGGGAAGAGGCCGCTTTGGCAGCTGCTTTGCCAGACAAAGCACCCTGAGCCTGGGTGAGAGAGGATGAGGAGGATGAGGACGGCTTGGTCATCCACTCTACCAAGTCTTGGGCATGTTGCGGCTCAACATGGCCAGCTGCCAAAAAGAAGGACAAGCGTGTCCCACGGCCACGTGCTGATGAGGATGCACCGTGTCCACGACCAGCACTATTGCCTCTAGACACAGAGCCTGCTTGCCCTCTTTTATTGCCTCGTGACTGTCTGCCTCTCCTTGTTTGCCTTCCAGACATACTAATGGCCTGCAGTGAGATGTAGCTGCACAAAGGTGGGATGTATATATATATATATATATATATATATTGTGACGGTATGCGAGGTGAGATACAGGATAATCGCTACATTTCACCTCACATTCGGTCCATTGTAAGGGACTGAACCAGAATCCGGCCCAGGTTTTTCCAGCCTCTGTAGTTGGCTGGGTTCCGGTCCGGATATTCAGGTTCACTGGAATCCATAGGCAGCTGGGCTTTAAAGATCCAGGAAGAGAGCACAGCTCTGCTCTGGCCTGAGACTCAGAAGGGAATCTGAGTAAGAGGAGCGCTGTTGATCTGGGCTGAAAGAAAAAGGTTTGCTTTACTTCACCTTGTGTTTTGTGGGTGACGGGGACCAGCCCCTCACCGTATAGAGAGTGGTTACTGTATAGTTTAGCGCCGGACGGCAAGGATTTGTTTTACTGTTTTGTTTATTTTGTATGACTATTGCAAACCACTTGTAAATAAAGCTGGCAATACACGAGCTAATCTCCCACACGTGATGGATTCAGCGGGCACTTTCTGAAGATGGAGGAAATGTTAAAGGCCCTGCTACAGGCCAATGCAGCTCAGCGGGAAACCAACCGCCAAGTCGCAGAGGCCGTTGCAGCACAACCGGAGGCTCAGCAGGAGATGAGCCGCCAAGTCGCAGCACAACAGGCAGCACAACAGGACGCTGCTGCAGTTCAACAGGCGGCCCAGCAGGAGATGAACCGGCAGTTCGCAGAGGCTCTGCTAGAACTGAAAAAGGAGTCCGCACCTCCTGCGCCAGTGGAAGCAAAGATGATACGTGCATCCTATCACCTACATAAGATGACATCTGCTGATGATATTGAGGCATACCTTGCAACTTTTGAGAGAGTTGCTGTCCGCGAAGGATGGCTAAAAGAGCAGTGGGCAGGTCTCTTGGCCCCATTTCTAACAGGAGAACCCCAAAAAGCCTATTTTGACCTAGAACCCGATAAGGCCCAGGACTATGAGACTCTAAAGACGGAGATACTCGCACGCTTGGGTGTCACCATGGCAATCCGGGCCCAGCGGGTGCATCAGTGGTCCTTCTCCAGCAACAAGCCACCCCGTTCGCAAATGTTTGATCTGGTCCACCTCACCAAGAAGTGGTTGCAGCCAGAGGCCTTGACAGGCCCGCAGATCGTAGAGCGTGTGGTAATGGACCGGTATCTGCGTGCACTCCCTACTGCTCTGAGGAAGTGGGTCGGACAGGGCGACCCCAAAACTGCAGCCCAACTGGTTGACCTAGTGGAGAGGTACAGTGCTACTGAGGACTTGGTGAATCCATCTACGCCCCACTTCGGTGTGTCTAGGGGTGCAAGATCTCCCGGCGGTTTTGGTAAGACTGTTCCGGGGTCCAAGAGCTTGGGGAGATTTGATGAGACTGTGGTTCCTAAACCTGGAGACTAGCCAAAGCAGCCAGGAAGGTCTTTGGGACCGTTGAGAGGACTGGGGGTTGAGCATATAAGATGTTTCCGTTGCCATGCATTAGGGCATATTGCTGCGAACTGTCCTATAAATGATGAACCTATGCAATGTGATTATGCTCATATGAAAAGACGCATTTCTTTATTTGCACAGGTCGCATGTACTGCATCATGTCAGAGTCGCATTGAAAGACAGATGTGTGATATTTCAGTGGATGGAAAGCCCCTGACAGCCCTGCTAGACTCTGGTAGTGTGGTGACCCTAGTCAGGAGTGATTGTGTGAACCCCACAAAACTGCACCCCAGTACTATTGGGGTAATTTGCATCCATGGGGACACTCGAGACTACCAGACAGCGGTGGTTTAGGTTGATACCCCCAGGGGCAGTGTAACACATTCAGTGGGAGTGGTACCTTCACTGCTTCATGAAGCTTTAGTGGGAAGAGATTTTCCCCATTTCTGGAATTTATGGGAGAGCAAAGGGAGGCTGGTAGATAGAGCTCCTCCTGCTGGAGAAGCACGGGAACTCTCACCAGACCCTTTTTGCCAAAGGGAAGGGGATGCTGTTGGTGGGATCAAGGAAGCCAGAGACCCTCTTCCTTTCCCTGTCATGGTTGGGGAGCCGGAGGACCTGGAAGCTAGCTCCCAGCCTGAGGGTAACGAACAGGAGAACCCCTCTGACCCTGACAATGAGAGTAGCCAAGATGTGGTACCCGATTTAAAGGTCAGGAGAGAGGATTTCTGTACCGAGCAATTACGAGAGGCCACCCTCATGAGAGCCAGGGAAAACTTTAAGATGTTGGATGGGGAACCGGTGGATCCTAACTGGGTGGTGTCTTTCCCTTACATGGCAATTAAAAACAATTTATTGTATTGAGTGATAAAACATGGAGAGGATGAGGTAGAACAGCTACTAGTCCCCAAACCCTTCCGCAGGGTGGTGCTAGACCTGGCCCATGGTCATGTAATGGGGGGGCATCTCGGTGTTGAAAAAAACAGGGAGAGAATCGCCCAGAGATTTTTCTGGCCCGGATTGCATGCAGATGTCAAGGAGTACTGCGAATCGTGCCCCGAGTGCCAAATGTCGGCACCGTCTCCCCATTTTCGCAGCCCCCTCGTTCCTCTGCGAATAATCGAGGTCCCCTTTGAGAGGATTGGCATGGACCTGGTGGGGCCGGTTGTGAAATCTGCCCGCGGTCACCAGCATATTCTGGTGATCCTGGACTATGCGACTCGCTATCCTGAGGCCATACCCTTATGCAATACCTCTGCTAAGGCTATCGCCAAGGAATTGGTCCATGTCTTTAGTCGACTGGGGATCCCAAAAGAGATCTTATCCGACCAGGGCACCCCCTTTATGTCCAAGGTTACCAAGGAGCTTTGTAAGTTATACAAAATCTCCCATCTCCGTACCTCTGTCTACCACCCCCAAACGGATGGTCTGGTCGAAAGATTTAATAAATCTTTGAAAAGTATGCTGAAAAAGGTGGTCGACAAAGATGGGAGAAACTGGGATTTTTTGCTGCCATATCTCATGTTTGCAATACGTGAGGTTCTGCAGGCGTCCACAGGCTATTCCCCCTTTGAACTCTTGTATGGTAGGCATCCCAGGGGACTGCTAGATTTTGCCAAGGAAACATGGGAAGGTGAGGCAACCCCCATACAAAAGCATCATAGAGCATGTCTCCTTGATGCAGGATCGAATCGCAGCTGTCCTGCCCCTGGTGCGAGAACATATGGAGCGGGCCCAGGAGGCTCAAAGGAAGGTCTATGACCGAAGGGCCAGGGTCCAAACTTTCAGCCCTGGGGACAGAGTGTTGGTATTGGTCCCCACGGTGGAAAGTAAGTTTTTAGCCAAGTGGCAGGGTCCCTTCGAGGTTGTCGAAAGGGTGGGGGAGGTAAACTACAAAGTCTACCAGCCAGGGAAAAGGAAACCACACCAAATTTACCATGTGAATCTCTTAAAACCCTGGAAGGACCGAGAGACTTTACTGGCCACGTCCCCGCCTCCAACCGACCGGGTACCCGTGACACCTGACGTTCCCATCACGGATACCCTGTCCGTGGCACAACAAAGTGACGTTAGGGTGTTTGTGCATAAAAATAGAGACTTTTTCTCCCCCTTACCCGGACTGACCAACGTGATCCAATATGACATAGTGACGCAGGGGTTCGGGTAAATGTGAAGCCGTATAGAATCCCAGAGGCCAGGCGTGAGGCGGTCGCGAAAGAAATTAAAAACATGTTGGAGTTGGATGTGATAGAAGAGTCCCACAGTGAGTGGTCGAGCCCCATAGTGCTGGTCCCAAAACCTGATGGCACTATCAGGTTTTGTAATGACTTTCGAAAACTTAACAGTGTATCCAAGTTCGATGCATACCCGATGCCCCGGGTCGACGAACTTGTGGACAGGTTGGAACAGGCTCGCTATATAACGACCCTAGACCTGACAAAAGGCTATTGGCAAATACCGCTATCTGAATCGGCCAAGGAGAAGACTGCCTTTTCCACTCCTGAGGGCTCGTTTCAGTACAAGCGGATGCCTTTTGGTCTGCACGGGGCCCCTGCATCATTCCAACGAATGATGGACAAAACTTTGAGACCACGTCACCCGTATGCGGCTGCTTATTTGGACGATGTGGTCATCCACAGCCCAGATTGGGAATCACACCTGCCCCGGGTACAGGCGGTGGTAGATTCCCTTAGAGAAACAGGCCTCACGGCTAACCCAAAGAAGTGTGCCATAGGCCTGGAGGAGGCCAAGTACCTGGGCTATGTTATTGGCCGGGGACTTGTCAAGCCTCAGACCAATAAAATTGAGGCAATTCAAAAGTGGCCCCAACCCGTAAACAAGAAACAAGTTCGGGCCTTCCTAGGCATTACGGGGTATTACCGACGGTTTATACCTGACTTTGCCACTATTGCCATCCCTCTGACTGACCTGACGAAGGGCAGAGGGTCGGTCATGGTCAAATGGAACACTGAGGCCGAGAAGGCATTTCAAAAATTAAAACAGGCCCTTTGTGCACTACCGGTGCTGGTGACCCCGGACTTCACAAAGGAGTTTGTCGTACAGACAGACGCCTCTGAGGTGGGCCTAGGGGCTGTACTGTCACAGGTCAGGAATGGTAAGGAGCACCCGGTTGTATACCTAAGCCGGAAGCTGAACAAGCACGAAAGGAACTATGCCATTGTTGAGAAGGAGTGTCTTGCCATTAAATGGGCCTTAGACTCCCTGAGGTATTATCTACTCGGGAGGTCGTTCAGGCTGGTCACTGACCATGCTCCCCTGAAGTGGATGTGTGACAACAGGGAGAAAAATGCCCGTGTGACAAGGTGGTTCCTGGCTTTACAGCCCTTTAAGTTCACGGTTGAGCACAGGCCGGGATAATGCTGATGCCCTCTCCCGCGTGCACTGTATGGCTGGGTCAAGTGCTCAGCCGCAGGGGCTTGAGCAGAGGGGGAGGATATGTGACGGTATACGAGGTGAGATACAGGATAATCGCTACATTTCACCTCGCATTCGGTCCATTGTACGGGACTGAACCAGAATCCGGCCCAGGTTTTTCCAGCCTCTGTAGTTGGCTGGGTTCCGGTCCTGATATTCAGGTTCACTGGAATCCATAGGCAGCTGGGCTTTAAAGATCCAGGAAGAGAGCACAGCTCTGCTCTGGCCTGAGACTCAGAAGGGAATCTGAGTAAGAGGAGCGCTGTTGATCTGGGCTGAAAGAAAAAGGTTTGCTTTACTTCACCTTGTGTTTTGTGGGTGACGGGGACCAGCCCCTCACCGTATAGAGAGCGGTTACTGTATAGTTTAGCGCCGGACGGTAAGGATTTGTTTTACTGTTTTGTTTATTTTGTATGACTATTGCAAACCACTTGTAAATAAAGCTGGCAATACGCCAGGTTTTAAAGAAACTGCCTGTACGCTGACCTTCATTCTGTGAAAAGGTGATCCCCACGAGCTAATCTCCCACTATATATATATATATATATATATATATACTGATTATAATGCAGCTATCAGAATTAACTGCCTGCTGTGGTATTAGTATGAGAAAAGCATCAATTCTCTTCAGTTAGTTTTAGGTGCACACTGTGCAGAGGACACAATACACTAACTGAAAATACTTGCAGCTCTCCGCTTGTGGTTTTATTATGAGAACACCACCAATTGTATTCAGGTTCCTTTAAGTGAACGCTGTGCAAAGGACAGAAGTACACTAAATTAAATTAATGCAGCTCCTGTGGTTTTATTATGAGAACACCACTAATTGTATTCAGGTAAGCTTTAGGTAAACGCTATGCAAAGGACACAGTACACTAAGTGAAACACTGGAGCTAGCACAATCACCTGCCTGCCTGTCACAGTATAGAGAATAACAGGAACGGATCTAGCTAAACTGAATACAGTGTATAAATATATATACAACACCTAGGATGCATATATATCCTTGACATACTGTAACTGCAGCTAACTGACTCGCCTGCCTGCTCTATCTAACTCAAATCAAAATTCACTCTCTCTCTCTCTCTCTCTCTCTCCGTCTGTATTTTAACCAACACCGTAACACACTACACAAGGCCGACTTCCAGGCCACCTTATATAGTGTGGGGCATGTACTAAATCCCCATAGGCATAATTGGCCAAAGCCACACTGGCTTTGGCCAATTATGGCTCTCCGTTTTTTGCGCGCTGTGATTGGCCAAAGCATGCGGGTCATAGTGCATGCTTAGCCAATCATCAGCAAGCAATGCACTGCGATGCCGCAGTTAATTATGGGCCGTGACGCGCCACTCGAATTTGGCGCGAATGGTCCATAATGTTCGCAATTCGGCGAACAACCGAACAGGGGATGTTCGAGTCGCTCAAACTCGAAGCTCATCCCTACACATCACACAGAGGTCAGCATTGTCTCACCATATATTATGTGTATAGCTACTGTGACAGCAGGAAGGTAAAGTCACCTGGTTGCATCCAGGGGGGTAGGTATATTTCTCCCAGATTCAGGCTTTATGCCGACTTATACAACTAGGGAGAGAGTTGATGAAGCCCAGCTGAGGCTAGTGGGCTCATTGATGACTCATACCTCTAGGGAGAGGGCTGGGCGTCGTGCAGGCAGGGAGTTGATGAGACCAGCTGAAGCTTGTCAGCTCGTTTAAGGCCTCTATAAAAACTCCCAGATTCATTAGGTGTTGGCTCATGCCTGGAACCAGACCTGTGTGGACTGTCTAGGGAGAGTGAACCCCTGTGCGGTGAGACAAAGCCTGTGTGGCTATTTGTTTGGACATTGACTAAACCAGGGACTTAGGGACTAGGACAGCACTAGGCTGATCCCAGTTGTTAGTTAGGAAACCTGCATGTTTAGTCAGAGGTCAAGCTGACCAGGGTTTATTTTGTTTATGTTTCTTTTTGCTTTGCTGTGTTTTTTTTGTCACTGTAAATAGAGAAATAAACCGCACCTTTTTGATCTTGAAAACCACAACCTCCGTCTGCTGGGCCTGTTTTTGTGTGGGGAGCCCACCCAGGGGATCACACACACCCGCTGCCGAGCGAACCCCCTCACAGTTGGTGGAGAACCAGTGGCAGTTTTTTTTAAGCCAGCATGGAGGAGATACTGAAACAGCTGGCTCTAGCAAATGCCAATCAACAGCAGACAAATGCAGGTTTGCAAAGGAGCCTTGCAGCCCAGCAGCAAGCTCACCAACAGAGTCTGGAAGCTCAGCAACAAGCCCAGCAGCAATCTGAGGCCCGCTTCATAGACCTGTTACAGAAGCAAGAGCAGAGACTACAACAAATGGAAGCAGTAGTGCAGCAACGTCCGCAGACCAGTGAGGAAAGCCGTCCCACTAATACCGTGTCCTTTGGGGTGAGTCGTTTATTGACAAAAATGACTGGAGAGGATGATCCAGAGGTATTTTTGACCACATTTGAAAGGACTGCTGAAAGAGAAAAGTGGCCTGAGGAGCAGTGGGCTGGACTGGTGGCTCCTCTGTTAACTGGTGAATCGCAGAAGGCTTACTATGACCTAGAGCCTGACCAAGCAAAAGACTATGTGATGCTAAAAGCTGAAATATTGGCAAGGCTGGGTGTCACCCTGGCTGTCCGGGCTCAGCGTGTGCATAACTGGACTTTCCAGCTTGGAAAACCCCCCAGGTCTCAAATGTATGATCTCATTCACCTGAGCAAGAAGTGGCTACAGCCAGAGACTTTGTCCGCACCAGAGATTGTGGAACGTGTTGTAATGGATCGGTTTTTGAGAGCTCTTCCTACTGCCATCCAAAAGTGGGTAAGCCATGGAGACCCAGAGACGGCCGGTGGTCTTGTGGATCGTGTAGAGAAATACTTGGCTACAGAGAACCTGACGGCCTCTTCCAGAGACTCTCGGACTTTCCACCCTAAGACCAGACCATCCCCAGGGGCGGATAAGAGGATTCCAAGGGGTGAGGGTGGAGAGAGTGAGAGGGTGGGAGCTCTACCCAAAGTTTGGCGAGAACAGCCTGGGAAGTCAGGGGCTCAAGAGGCAGCCAAAAGGATTGTTTGCTACCGCTGCCGGCAAGCGGGACATATTGCAGCAAATTGCCCGGTTGTGGAGGAACCCATGCAATGTGACTTTCTGATGGACCGACGTCAGTCGCTGTGTGCGACAGTCGCATGCACTGCCATTCGGGGAACTGAGAAACATTTATGCAAAATGTGTATTAATGGTAGAAATGTTGTGGTATTGCTGGATTCAGGTAGCCTTGTGACCCTGATAAAGGCTGAATTAGTTAAAACAGAGGTCTCTGGGAATAGCAAGGTAGCTGTTATTTGTGTGCATGGGGACACCCGAGAGTATCCAGTGACTACAGTGTGTTTCGAGACCCCCAAAAGGTACCCTCTCTCATCCAGTGGGGTTAGTATCTCAATTACCGCATGATGCCATTGTGGGAAGGGATTTTCCGAAGTTCTGGGAACTGTGGGATGATCCTGAGCCCCCCACTGGTGCCCCTATGTACCAGGAATGTGATAGCCAGAACTCCTCTGAGAGTGGTGAGGACTCTCCAGAATTTCCCTTGTCAGTATTGGCAGGGGAGACTCAAGAAACTGGAGAGGAGCCCACCTCCTCAGACGAAAACCTACCGTCTGTGGAGTTTTCTGATCTGGAGGTTCACAGGGAAAATTTTGCCACAGAACAGTTAAAAGACCCCGCCCTAATAAAGGCACGGGAAAACGTAGTGGAAATAGATGGCGAGTTAGTGAACCCAGATAATACCTGCACTTACCCATACTTCAGCGTAGAGAAGGACCTACTGTATCGGGTGGCAAAAAGGGCAGAAGAAACCGTTGAGCAGCTTGTGGTGCCCAAACCTTACAGGAAGTTGGTGTTGGAGTTGGCCCATGGGCACATTCTTGGAGGTCATCTGGGGACAGAGAAAACCCGAGAGAGGGTATTACAGAGATTCTATTGGCCTGGGGTGATGAAGGACATAGAAAATTATTGTTCCTCCTGCCCTGTGTGTCAGAGGTCGGCCCCGATGCCACATTTCCGTAGCCCGCTGGTCCCTCTACCCATCATTGAGGTCCCGTTTGAGAGAATCGCAATGGATTTGGTAGGTCCTATAATCAAGTCCGCTAGGGGGCACCAGTACATATTGGTTATAATGGACTATGCCACCCGTTATCCAGAAGCGATCCCTCTCAGAAATACCTCGGCCAAAACCATAGCCAAAGAGCTATCTCTTGTTTTTAGCCGGGTGGGTATTTGTAAAGAACTGCTTACGGACCAAGGTACACCCTTTATGTCCCGGGTTATGAAAGAGCTGTGTAAATTGTTCAAAGTGACGCAATTGCGTACATCTGTGTATCACCCCCAAACCGATGGGCTGGTTGAAAGATTCAACAAAACCCTAAAACAAATGTTGAAGAAAGTGGTGGATAGAGATGGAAAGGATTGGGACTGTCTACTTCCTTATTTGATGTTTGCTATTAGGGAGGTGCCCCAATCCTCTACGGGATTCTCCCCCTTTGAGTTACTGTATGGGAGACACCCAAGAGGGCTGTTGGATATTGCCAAGGAAACTTGGGAAAGTGAGAGTTCTCCCCACAGGAGTGTGATTGAGCATGTCGCCCTGATGCAAGATCGAATTGCACAGGTAATGCCCATCGTGAAGGAACATTTGGCCCAAGCGCAGTTGGCACAGCAGAGAGTGTACAACCGTGGAGCCAAGACCCGTACCTTTTCCCCGGGGGATAGGATATTGGTACTTGTCCCTACGGTTGAAAGTAAATTCCTTGCCAAATGGCAAGGCCCCTACGAGATAATGGAAAAAGTGAGCGAAGTGAATTACAAGGTCAGACAACCAGGAAGGCGAAAGCCCGAACAGATATATCACGTTAATCTGTTGAAAGCCTGGAGGGATAGAGAGTCCCTAGTCGCAGAAACTTGGTCACCAGCTCAAACTGGTTGCGTGATTCCGGAGGTTGGAATAGCAGCCACCTTGTCACAACCCCAACAACAGGAGGTTAAGGAGTTTGTGCTTCGCAACAAGGAGGTGTTCTCTGAGCTGCCGGGACAAACATCTGGGGTAGAGCATGATATTATTACCCCGCCCGGTGACAGGGTGAAGTTAAAACCCTATCGGATCCCAGAGGCCCGACGGGAGGCAATACGGGAGGAAGTACAGAAAATGCTGAACTTAGGGGTGATAGAGGAGTCCCAAAGTGATTGGTCTAGTCCCATTGTGTTGGTGCCTAAACCGGATGGGAGCTGGCGATTTTGTAACGATTTTCGTCAGTTGAACAAAGTTACAAAATTTGACACCTACCCCATGCCACGTATAGATGAGTTGATCGACCGGCTGGGAACAGCCCGATACATGACGACTCTTGACCTCACAAAAGGGTATTGGCAAATTCCCCTGGCCAAGTCGGCCAAAGAGAAAACCGCATTTGTAACCCCAGACGGGGCGTTCCAATATAAGAGAATGCCGTTCGGGTTACAGAATGCGCCGGCCACATTCCAGCGGAAAATGGACCAGATACTGAGGCCCCATCGGAAGTATGCTGCGGCTTACCTGGATGACGTAATTGTCCATAGCACAGATTGGGCCTCACATCTGCCAAAAGTGCAAGCAGTCCTAGACTATCCGTGAAGCGGGGTTTACGGCTAACCCCAAGAAGTGTACCATTGGGCAGGAGGAGGCCAAATATCTCGGGTACACCATTGGCAGGGGAGTGATAAAACCCCAACTCAACAAAGTCGAGGCCATCCAGAGTTGGCCACGTCCCAACAGCAAGAAGCAGGTACGGGCCTTTCTGGGAATCGCGGGTTATTATCGGCGCTTCATTCCCCACTTTGCTTCTAAGGCTGTGCCCCTAACCAACCTGACGTAAGGGAAAGGGTCGGTCATGATTAAATGGACCCCCGAGGCTGAGGCAGCATTCCAATTCTTGAAAGAAGCCTTATGTAGCCAGCCAGTGTTGTACTCACCCGACTTCTCTAAAGACTTTGTCGTACAAAGTGATGCGTCAGATGTGGGGTTAGGAGCAGTATTGTCCCAGGTCTGGAACGGGGAAGAGCACCCAGTCATTTACCTCAGCAGGAAGTTGAAGTCCCATGAGGTAAATTACGCCACGGTTGAAAAGGAGTGTTTAGCGGTGAAGTGGGCTCTAGATTCCCTTCGGTACTATCTGCTAGGTAGGCACTTTGACATGGTTACGGATCACGCTCCGTTAAAGTGGATGGCTCAAAACAAGGAGACAAATAGAAGAGTGAATAGGTGGTTCCTGGCCCTACAGGAATTCAACTTCACAGTAAAGCATCGCCCTGGCGTTCAAATGGGGAATGTGGATGCTTTGTCTCGAGTACATGAATGCCTGATTGCTGGTGTTCCAACCCCAAGGTTAAAACAAGAGGGGGGGGTATGTGACAGCAGGAAGGTAAAGTCACCTGGTTGCATCCAGGGGGGTAGGTATATTTCTCCCAGATTCAGGCTTTATGCCGACTTATACAACTAGGGAGAGAGTTGATGAAGCCCAGCTGAGGCTAGTGGGCTCATTGATGACTCATACCTCTAGGGAGAGGGATGGGCGTCGTGCAGGCAGGGAGTTGATGAGACCAGCTGAAGCTTGTCAGCTCGTTTAAGGCCTCTATAAAAACTCCCAGATTCATTAGGTGTTGGCTCATGCCTGGAACCAGACCTGTGTGGACTGTCTAGGGAGAGTGAACCCCTGTGCGGTGAGACAAAGCCTGTGTGGCTATTTGTTTGGACATTGACTAAACCAGGGACTTAGGGACTAGGACAGCACTAGGCTGATCCCAGTTGTTAGTTAGGAAACCTGCATGTTTAGTCAGAGGTCAAGCTGACCAGGGTTTATTTTGTTTATGTTTCTTTTTGCTTTGCTGTGTTTTTTTTGTCACTGTAAATAGAGAAATAAACCGCACCTTTTTGATCTTGAAAACCACAACCTCCGTCTGCTGGGCCTGTTTTTGTGTGGGGAGCCCACCCAGGGGATCACACACACCCGCTGCCGAGCGAACCCCCTCACACTACCCATTCTATCGACATAGAGGAAGTATGTTGCTAGCAGGGATGTTAGGAATAGACTATTATGTGCCCACAGGTACCACCATCAGTTCTATGGCATGCTTATACTATATAGCAGCCAATTTACAGAGCAGTGGGTGTGGCCAGATTGTGTTAATGGTGGGAGGGGTTTAAAGGGCATGCTTAAATCAAACAAGGTCAGTCTTTCCCCAGTACCACCCCCCCCCCCCCGGTCAGTCTTTCCCCCAGTACATCAGTACATAGTAATCCTTAACCCACCCCAGATCAATCTGTCTCACAATTTAATCCCCCCAGGTCAGTCAGACTCACCTAGGGGAATTGTACTGAGAGACAAGACAGACTGACCCCCAGTACAATCCCCACAATAGTTGCGCAAATGTTTATTATATCACTGTTTTCACTAAAATCATTATTAGCACACATAAACACAACATAGCTTACAAAATTCCTGTTAACTAGGGATGAGCCCATGGTTCGAATCGAAATTACGTTTTTCTCGAACATTGGGTGTTCGTTTGTTCTAAAACGAACCGAACATATGGGGCGTTCGCAGAAAATTTGAGCGCCGCGGAATGCCAAATAATGCACTGTGAGATCGCAGTGCATTGCTGTATGGGATGATTGGCCAAAGCATGCACCTGACCTGCATGCTTTGGCCAAGCACAGTGCGCTCTGCTGAGAGAGCCATAATTAGCCAAGGGCAGGGGGGACTAAGTCTCAGTCTCATGGCTCAGGGGGACTGAGTCCACACCCCACACTATATAAGGCTGCTTACAGAGCAGCCGTGTGTAGTGTTGGTGGCGTGGACAGAGAGATAGCTTGACTTAGATTAAGCAGGCAGTTAGTGACAGTGTATTTGAGATATATATATATATATATATATATATATCTCCAGTGTAGCCTACATCTACAGTGCATTCCGTGGTGTACTGTGTCTAATACACTTCAGGCGGTGTATTAATATATTTATACAGTCTAGTATATATATATATATATATATATATATATATATATATATATATACAGTATATATGTATGTATATATATATATATATATATATATATATATATATATATATATATATATTGTGACAGCAGGAAGGTAAAGTCACCTGGTTGCATCCAGGGGGGTAGATATATTTCGCCCAGATTCAGACTTTACGCCGACTTATACAACTAGGTGGAGAGTTGTATAAGCCCAGCTGAGGCTAGTGGGCTCATGGATGACTCATACCTCTAGGGAGAGTGTGGGGCGTCGTGCAGACAGGGAGTTGATGAGACCAGCTGAAGCTTGTCAGCTCATTTAGGCCTCTATAAGAACTCCCAGCTTCATTAGGTGTTAGTTCATGCCTGGACCCAGACCTGTGTGGACTGTCTAGGGAGAGTGAACCCCTGTGCGGTGAGACAAAGCCTGTGTGGCTATTTGCTTGGACATTTAAAACCAGGGACTTAGGGACTAGGACAGCACTAGGCTGATCCCAGTTGTTAGTTAGGAAACCTGTATGTTTAGTCAGAGGTCAAGTTGACCAGGATTTATTTTGTTTATGTTTCTTTTGCTTTGCTGTGTTTTGTCACTGTAAATAGAAAATAAACCGCACCTTTTTGATTTTGAAAACCACAACCTCCGTTTGCTGGGCCTGTTTTTGTGTGGGGAGCCCATCCCGGGGGTCACACACACCCGCTGCCGAGCTAACCCCCTCACAGTATATATATATATACACTCTGCATCCAGTGTAGCCTATATCTACAGTGAATTCTGTGGTGCACTGTTTCTAATACACTTCAGGCGGTGTATTAACCTCTTAAGCCCCGGACCATTTTGTTGCTAAAGGACCAGGCCCCTTTTTGCGATTCGGCACTGCGTCGCTTTAACTGACAATTGCGCGGTTGTGCGACGTGGTTCACAAACAAAATTGACATCCTTTTTTTCCCACAAATATAGCTTTCTTTTGGTGGTATTTGATCACCTCTGCGGTTTTTATTTTTTGCGCTATAAACAAAAATAGAGCGACAATTCTGAAAAAAATGCAATATTTTTTACTTTTTGCTATAATAAATATCTCCAAAATATATATATAAAAAAAAAAAAAATCCTCAGTTTAGGCCGATACGTATTCTTCTACATATTTTTGGTTAAAAAAATTGCAATAAGCATTTATTGATTGGTTTGCGCCAAAGTTATAGCGTCTACAAAATAGGGGATAGTTTTATGGCATTTTTATTAATATTTTTTTTTTTTACTAGTAATGGAGGCGATCAGCGATTTTTATCGTGACTGCGACATTATGGCGGACACTTTTGACACTATTTTGGGACCATTGTCATTTTTACAGCAATCAGTGCTATAAAAATGCACTGATTACTGTGAAAATTACACTGGCAGTTTAGGGGTTAACCTGTAGGGGGCGCTAAAGGGGTTAAGTGTCACCTAATGTGTGATTCTAACAGTAGGTGGCCGTGGCTTGGCGTGTGACGTCACTGATCGTCGTTCCCTATGACAGGGAACAGACGATCAGTGACAGGCTCACTAGGAAGCATGGGTAGAGGTTTCTTTACACTTACCTCTCCCCGTTCTTCAGCTCTGTGACCCGATAGCGGGACACCGGCGGCGATTGGGTCCGGGTGCGGTCACGGAGTACCCAACCGGGTTGCGAGCGTGCGGCGTGACCCACAGCTGTGCATATTAAAAGGGGACGTACTTGTACGCCAATATGCCCAGCCATGCCATTCTGCCAACGTACATTGGCGTGCAGCGGTCGGCAAGTGGTTAATACATATATATATATATATATATATATACAGTCTAGTACAGTGATGACGAACCTTGGCACCCCAGATGTTATGGAACTACATTTCCCATGATGCTCAACTACACAGCAGAGTGCATGAGCATCATGGGAAATGTAGTTCCAAAACATCTCGGGTGCCAAGGTTCGCCTTTACTGGCCTAGTATATATATATATATATATATATATATATATATATATATATATATATATAGTAACCTGGGGAACAGGTAGTAGGTACAAAAGCTCCCTGGGATGAGCAGGCACAGATACCAAGTCCATTGGATCAGTGAAAACAGTGTGGTTTATTGGTGCTATATACAATGTCAATGACAGGTGCTGTACAGTGTGCTGAAAACAGACAGAAGAAAAAATATCTAAACAAAAGCCTAGCCGTGTCTCGGCTCTAACTATACAGTATTTACAGGCCCTCACTACTAGGCTGAACAAGCCTAACGCTTGTCAGCTTCCACATTCACAGAGTAACAATGTTTTACCAACCTTCTTGCTCTCACAGACCAATGTTGTCTGTGTTTCCCAGGCTGAGCAAAGGCTGTCTGCTCAGGTGAGCTTTTAATTAAGCTGGTGGAGAGAACCAACACCTGAAGTGGATCCTGGCTCAGAGATCCCTGAATGTATATGAGAGGAGCCTGGGAGATGTATAAACCCCGAACAGGACTTTCCCAGGCTCTCTCTGGGATGCTCTGTCACACATCCTCCCCCCTTGTTTCAACCCCAGGGTTGGAACACCTGTAGCCCAACAGGAGTGAACACGGGAGAGGGCATCTACATTCCCCATCTCAACACCTGGCCTGTGTTTTACCGTAAAGGCGTAATCTTGTAGGGCCAAAAACCACCGGTTCACCCGCCTATTAGTCTCCTTCTTTTGGGCCATCCATTTCAGGGGAGCATGGTCAGTTATTAACTCAAACTGGTGCCCCAACAAGTAGTACCTGAGCGCGTCCACGGCCCACTTTATGGCCAGACACTCCTTTTCAATGACTGCGTACTTCTTTTCATGGTCATTGAGCTTTCTGCTTAAGTACACCACAGGGTGTTCTTCCCCATTGTGTACCTGTGAAAGTACTGCCCCGATACCAACATCAGACGCATCTGTCTGGACCAAAAAGTTTTTGGAGAAATCGGGGGAGTATAGGATTGGCTGTGCACAAAGAGCCTTCTTCAGGACTTGAAAAGACTCTTCTGCTACTGGAGACCATTTCACCATTACGGAGGCTTTCCCTTTCGTAAGGTCTGTCAGTGGGGCAGCTATAGTTGCGAAATTTGGGATAAATCTTCTATAGTACCCCGCAATGCCAAGAAAGGCCCTGACCTGCTTCTTGTTTGCAGGGCGTGGCCACTCATGGATGGCTTCTATTTTATTCACCTGGGGCTTTATGACACCCCGGCCAATAGTGTAGCCCAAATACCTGGCTTCCTCTAGCCCAATGGCACATTTTTTTGGATTTGCCGTAAACCCCTCCTTGAAGAGGGAATCCAGGACAGCCTGGACACGGGGCAAGTGAGACTCCCAGTCAGTGCTATGCACCACTATGTCGTCCAGATAGGCTGCAGCATACTGTCGGTGAGGTCTTAGGGTCCTGTCCATAGCCCTCTGAAATGTTGCAGGGGCATTTTGCAACCCAAAAGGCATTTTCTTATATTGAAATGACCCCTCTGGGGTCACAAATGCAGTCTTTTCTTTGGCACTACCAGTCAGGGGTATTTGCCAATATCCTTTGGTCAAGTCCAAAGTGGTCAGATAACGGGCCTTGCCAAGTCGGTCTATAAGCTCGTCTACCCTGGGCATTGGGTATGTGTCAAACTTGGTTACCGCATTAAGCTTTCTGAAGTCATTACAAAACCTCCAAGTGCCATCCGGTTTTGGGACCAATACAATGGGGCTAGACCAGTCACTATTGGATTCCTCAATAACATCTAGCTCCAACATCCTTTTAACTTCCTCACCGATGTCCTTTCTTCTAGCTTCGGGAATTCGGTATGGTTTGAGCTTGACACGGACTCCAGGTTCAGTAACAATATCATGCTGAACTGCTGAAGTCGTGCCCGGCAACTCTGAAAATTTCTCTTTATTCCTCATCAGGAACTCTCTAGCTTCCTGTTTCTGGGAACATGACAGGGTGTCTGGAATCGTGACCTCAGGGATCAGAGGGGATTCAGTACCTTTAAGGGTTACCGGGAGGGACCTCGCAGTTAATGCCAGTCTATCCTTCCAGGGTTTTAACAGGTTTATGTGGTAAATCTGTTCGGGCTTCCTTTTACCTGGTTGATACACCTTGTAATTGACCTCCCCAACTCTTTCAATTACTTCAAAGGGTCCCTGCCACTTAGCCAGGAATTTGCTCTCAACAGTGGGAACTAACACGAGGACCCGGTCACCAGGTGAGAAAACACGAAGTTGGGCCCCCCTGTTGTATATCCTCTGTTGGGCTGCTTGGGCCTGCAGTAAATGTTCTTTTACTACCGGCATGATTGCTGCAATCCTATCCTGCATTTGAGCGATATGCTCAATAACACTTTTGTGAGGTGTCTGCTCCCCCTCCCAAGTTTCCTTGGCTATGTCTAAGAGTCCCCGAGGGTGTCTCCCATAAAGCAACTCAAATGGAGAGTACCCCATAGAGGACTGGGGAACTTCCCTGATGGCGAACATCAAGTAAGGTATCAGGAAGTCCCAGTTTTTCCCATCCTTATCAACAACCTTTTTTAACATATTCTTTAATGTCTTATTGAAGCGTTCCACCAAGCCATCCGTTTGAGGATGGTACACTGAGGTACGCAACTGCGTCACCTTAAATAACTTGCAGAGCTCCCTAGTTATTCGTGACATGAATGGGGTACCTTGGTCTGTAAGGACTTCTTTCGGGACGCCAACCCGACTGAACACCATAAACAGCTCTTTGCCAATGTTTTTAGCAGATGCAGTGCGTAAGGGAACGGCCTCGGGGTAACGGGTAGCGTAATCCATGATCACGAGGATATGTTGATGACCGCGGGCAGATTTGGGGAGTGGACCCACAAGGTCCATGGCAATCCTCTCAAAAGGCACTTCAATAATGGGCAAGGGCACTAACGGACTTCGGAAGTGGGGTTGGGGGGCTGACATCTGACACACAGGACAGGATTGACAATAATTTTCTATGTTTTTCCGTATCCCAGGCCAGTAAAACCTGCGCAACACCCTTTCAGTGGTTTTCTCAACCCCTAAATGGCCTCCTAGCAAGTGCCCATGGGCAAGTTCCAACACCACCCGTCTGTATAACTTAGGGACTACCAACTGTTCAACCACTTCATCATTAGATTTACATACACGATACAGTAAATCCTCATTGCTGCAGAAATATGGAAAACAGAGCCTGTCCCCTGGTTCGACAGGTACCTCATTAATCACTATTACATTTTCCCAGGCCCTGGCAAGGGTAGGGTCTTTTCTCTGCTCCGTACCAAAATTTTCCTTGTGCACATTAAGATTGGCAAACTCTAACGTAGGCTCAGATTCAGCAGACGGCTGTCCAGCTCTACTGGTTGTGGGGACTTCTTCCGGCTCCCCCAGCTCTCCTGCCATAACTGAGAAAGGATCACCCGGAGAGCCCTGAGAGGAGTCCCCTGAACTCACAAGGTCAGTAATGGCCACGAGTTCTGGCTCTGCGACTGAGTTAGGTAATGCGACTGGGTCGGGACAATCCCACAGTTCCCAAAACTTAGGGAAGTCCCTACCAATGATAGCCTCATGCACCAAGTGGGGCACCAGTCCGACCGAATGGGTCACCGTACCTAAGCCAGTTTTAAACTGAACAGTGGCTATTGGATACTCGCGGGTATCCCCATGTACACAGATCACAGCAACCTTTTTTGCATGAAAATTCACAGTTTCAACCATCTCAGCTGTAACCAAAGTAACCAGACTTCCAGAGTCCAGCAAGGCCATAATAGGCTTATTATTAATAGTCACATGACACATGTGTTTTCCCACATTTGGCATTGCAGCGCATGAAACAGCAGCAAACATAGACTGCCTTCTAAAAGATAGATCACACTGCATTGGTTCATCTGTCAATGGACAGTTTGCTGCAACATGTCCCAGTTCTTGGCAATGAAAACACCTGATGTTTCCCCAGTTTGGTTTGCTGACAGGCAGTGGCTTCCCTTGTTTGGGCCGCCAAACTTCAGTCCTGGCACCAAAAATCCTCCCCCCTATTTCCTTGCCATGCTTACCACCCACTTCCCCTGGAACAGTCTTACCGGTTGCCTGGGGAGACCGTGGCTTTGGGTGGAAAGTCTGTGCGGCTGTAGGGGTGGTGACCAGGTTCTCTGCAGCAAAGTACCTCTCAACGAGCTCCACCAGGTTGTCTGCTGACTTGGGGTCTCCTTGACTCACCCACTTCTGCAGGGGAATTGGCAGTGACCTCAGGAATTGGTCCATGACCACACGCTCCACTATTTGTGGCGCAGACAGGGACTCCGGCTGTAGCCATTTCCGCACCAGGTGGATCAGATCAAACATCTGCGATCTTGGGGGCCTCTTTTCTTGGAAGAACCAGCTGTGGACCCGCTGAGCTCGAACAGCCAAGGTAACGCCAAGTCGTGCCAGGATTTCCCGCTTGACCTTCTCATAATCTCCCGCTTCTGCTGACTCCAGATCATAGTAGGCCTTCTGCGCTTCTCCAGAAAGTAAGGGGGCGATCAGTCCTGCCCACTGGGTTTGGGGCCAACCTTCCCTCTCAGCAGTCCGTTCAAATGTTAGTAGGAAGGCCTCTGGATCATCATCTGCCGTCATCTTTGAAAGAAAGCGACCCACATGGATGGCTGAGGGCTTGTCTCCAATATCCTTCATTATCGCAGGTGACCCCTGTGCTAGCGTCTCCACAACCTCAGTGAGGGTTTTCCTATCTGCTTTTGCAGCAGTGGCAAGCTGTTCAAACAGCCTCTGCGATTGCTCCTGTACAGCACCAATCTGTTGGAACAGCACCTTGGTTTGCTCCTGTGCGATAGCGTTGGCTTGCTGTTGTGCAGCGTTAGTTTGCTGTTGTGTAGCATTTGCTTGCTGCCATGCAGCGTTTGCTTGCCGCAATTCAGCGTTAGTTTGCTGTTGTGCAGCGTTTGCCAACACCATTTGTTTGAGGAGGTCCTCCATGTTATCACTTTAGGTACTGGCCTTTTAAGTAGTAACTTACTACAGCTGGTCGCAGCCTCCACCATATGTAACCTGGGGGACAGGTAGTAGGTACAAAAGCTCCCTGGGATGAGCAGGCACAGATACCAAGTCCATTGGATCAGTGAAAACACAGTGTGGTTTATTGGTGCTATATACAATGTCAATGACAGGTGCTGTACAGTGTGCTGAAAACAAACAGAAGAAAAAATATCTAAACAAAAGCCTAGCCGTGTCTCGGCTCTAACTATACAGTATTTACAGGCCCTCACTACTAGGCTGAACAAGCCTAACGCTTGTCAGCTTCCACATTCACAGAGTAACAATGTTTTACCAACCTTCTTGCTCTCACAGACCAATGTTGTCTGTGTTTCCCAGGCTGAGCAAAGGCTGTCTGCTCAGGTGAGCTTTTAATTAAGCTGGTGGAGAGAACCAACACCTGAAGTGGATTCTGGCTCAGAGATCCCTGAATGTATATGAGAGGAGCCTGGGAGATGTATAAACCCCGAACAGGACTTTCCCAGGCTCTCTCTGGGATGCTCTGTCACAATATATATATACACATACACACACACAGGTGTATATATATATATATATATTCAATGTAGCCTATATCTACAGTGCATTCCGTGGTGTACAGTTGCTAATACAGTGCAGGCGGTGTACACAGTATCTTATACAGTGTGTACAGTTTCTAAAACACTTCTGGTGGTGTACACAGTATACAATACAGTTCAGCCTTTGTACAGTTTCTAATACAGTGCAGGCAGTGTATACACTATCTAATACAGTGTGTACAATTTCTACTACACTTCCGGTGGTGTACACAGTATACAATACAGTGCAGCCGTTGTACAGTTGCTATTACAGTGCAGGCGGTGTACACAGTATCTAATACAGTGTGTACAGTTTCTACTACACTTCTGGTGGTGTACACAGTATACAGTACAATACAGTGCAGCCATTGTACATTTTCTAATACACTTCAGGCGGTGTACAGAGTATCTAATATAGTGATGAGCCGAACACCCCCGGGTTCGGTTCGCACCAGAACCCGCGAACGGACCGAAAGTTCGAACGAACATTAGAACCCTATTAAATACAATGGATGCGAACGTTCGAATTCTAAAGTGCTAATTATAACAACTATTATGCATGTTATTGTCATAAATAGGGTTTGGGAACCCGGGTTGTGCACCAGGGGACATGTATCAATGCAAAAAGAAGTTTTAAAAACGGTCGTTTTTCGGGAGCAGTCATTTTAATGATGCATAAAGTGAAAAAAAAAAAGTCAAATATTCCTTTAAATATCGTACCTGGGGGGCGTCTAAAGTATGCCTGTGAAGTGCCACGTGTTTCCCGTGTTTAGAACTGTCCCTGCACAAAATGACACTTCTAAAGGAAAAAAAAGCCATTTAAAACTGCTTGCGGCTTTAATGTAATGTCTGGTCCCGGTAATATGGATGAAATTCTTTAAGAAAAATGGCATAGCTACCCCATGACCCCCCCCTACCCCAGCCCATTACCAGCCCCTTTGGGTCTTGTATGGATATTAAGGGGAACCCCGCACATAAAATAAAAAAGGCCCTATATACTCTGAACAGCCGTATACAGGCGGTGCATACAAGACAGGGACTGTAGGTTTGTTCTTATGTAGAATCTGTTTGTAATTTTGAACAGGTACATTGTTGAAGTGTAGCTCCAGCCCAAAAATCTATTTTTAAACTTTTTGGGAAACATAGGTAAGGGTTATCACCCCTGTAACATTTGTTTTGCTGTCTGTGCCCCTGTTCCGAACATTTCACCTCACTTTCCGTCCCAATGACAACTGTTTTTGAAATGTGGTGTTTTTCTTGAAACAAGGATTGCTGATAAAGCATCAGTACAGATGAGACCCCTTTCTCCCATATTTATTCTTACAGGAGAGAATTTTCCTTTCTAGGGGTAGATTTCCTCTCACTTCCTGTTGTCTTCTTTCGTTTGCAAGTAGGAGTCGTTTGTAAGTTGGATGTTTGAAAGTAGGGACCTGCCGTATATACTCTGCAGAAATAGGCCCCTTAGTTGTTGGTGTTGGCACAACACTGTAAGCACTCAGTTACTCTTGGTTGGTGCTGGAACGCCCTGCTGTCAACTATTATATCAGGAATTTTAATTACATATAATTGTTGAACAGTGGTAGTAAAAATTGGGGCTTTGATGGTGGTGCTGGTGCCACAACACTGTAAGCCCTCACAGTTACTCTTGGTGGGTGCAGCAATGGGCCCTGCTGTGAATTATTAGATCAAGAATTGTAATTACATGCCCCTTTTGAACAGGGGCTGAAAAATTGGGCCTTTCGTGGTGGTGGTGGTGGTGGCGTTGCCACAAGACTGTAAGCCCTCAGAGTTACTCTTGGTGGGTGCAGCAATGGACCCTGCTGTGAATTATTAGATCAAGAATTGTAATTGCATGCCCCTGTTGAACAGGGGCTGAAAAATTGGGCCTTAGGCACTGGTGGCACAACACTACAACCCCTCACAGATACTGTACTTGGAGCACAGCAATGAGCCCTGTTGCAAAGTATTGCTTCAAAAATTGTAATGACACGCCCCTGTTAAACAGGGGCTGAAAAATTGGGCCTTAGGCACTGGTGCCACAACACTCCAACCCCTCACAGATACTGTACTTGGAGCACAGCAATGAGCCCTATGGCAAATTATTGCTAAAAAAATTGTAATTACACGCCCCTGTAAAACAGGGGCTGAAAAATTGGGCCTTAGCCACTGGTGGCGGCACCCATAAACAAAAATGATCTTCCAAGCTATCATCATCAATCGTATCATTGAGGACTCGGAGGAGGAGGATAGCCAGTCAACATAACAGCACAGGCACTCAGCATCAGCATCAGTCTTGAAGGGATGTGACATGTTAAAATCAATTAGTCTGTTATATCAGCATCAGGTGTGTGGTAGCTGGTGGTGATCCAAGACTGGTTCATCTTGATGAAAGTCAGTCGATCAACCGAGTCGGTGGACAGGCGCACCCTGTGATCCGTGACAAATCCTCCAGCAGCACTGAATGTGCGTTCCGAAAGAACGCTGGATGCAGGACAGGCCAGTAGCTCAATTGCATACTGTGCAAGCTCTGGCCAGTGATCCATCCTCAAGACCCAGTAAGCCAGAGGATTTTCGGTGGGGAAGGTGTCCAAGTCTGACCTTGCCCCTAGATATTCCTGCACCATGTTTATCAGACGCTGGCGATGGTTGCTGGAACCGATCATACTTTGGGGCTGCGGACTAAAGAATTGTCTGAACGCATCGGTCAGACGGCCACCTTCCCCACCGCTCCTTCTTTGACTGGCCGAAGCCTCAGCAACTCGTTGTCCAGGACCAGGAGTTTGTAACCTCCCAGTCTCTGGGAACGCGTTGCACAGACCTTTCTGCAAGGCCTCCCGGAGTTGTCTCATCCTCTGCTCCCTCTGCGACGGTAACATAAGGTCCGCAACCTTACCCTTGTACCGTGGATCAAGGAGAGTGGCCAGCCAGTAATGGTCCCTCTCCTTGATCCGAAGAATACGAGGATCCTTCCGCAGACTTTGCAGGATCAGGGAGGCCATGCAGCGTAGGTTTGCTGAGGCATTCGCTCCGGAGTCCTCTGGGTCACTAAGGACGACATGATCCGCAGCCACCTCCTCCCAGCCACGTACAAGTCCACTGGTTTCTTGGGACTGTAAATCATCCCTAAAAGACTGCTGCTGATGATGCTGAGTGCCAGCCTCCACCTCCATGCTGACACAATCCTCCTCCTCCTCCTCCTCCTCCTCCTCTTCCTGTGCGATGGGTGGGACAGAAGGAACACTGTCTGGGTAAAGGGGGCCTTGAGAGGCAAGGAAGTCCTCCTCTTCCTGCCTCTGTTCTGCCTCAAGTGCCCTGTCCATTATTCCACGCAGCGTGTGCTCCAACAGGTGGACAAGAGGTACAGTGTCACTGATGCATGCACTGTCACTGCTCACCATCCTCGTGGCCTCCTCAAATGGTGCCAGGACAGTGCATGCATCCCTGATCATGCCCCACTGGCGTGGAGAAAAAAAACCAAGCTCCCCTGACCCTGTCCTGGTGCCGTAGTCGCACAGGTACTCATTGATGGCCCTCTGCTGCGTGTGCAGCCGCTGCAGCATGGCCAACGTTGAGTTCCACCTGGTGGGCATGTCACATATAAGGCGGTTCTTGGGCAGGTTCAACTCCTTTTGCAGCTCAGCCAGGCGAGCACTGGCATTATAAGATCTGCGGAAATGCACACAGACTTTCCTGGCCTGCCTCAGGACATCCTGTAAGCCTGGGTACCTGCCCAAGAACCGCTGCACCACCAGGTTAAGGACGTGAGCCACACAGGGCACATGGGTCAGTTGTCCCTGTCGGAGGGCGGAGAGGAGGTTGGTGCCATTGTCGCAAACCACCATTCCTGGCTTAAGCTGGCGTGGCGTCAACCACCTCTCGGCCTGGCCCTGCAGAGCAGACAGGACCTCTGCCCCAGTGTGGCTTCTGTCCCCCAAACACACCAGCGCAAGCACGGCATGGCATCTTTTTGCCTGCGTACTTGCGTAGCCCCGTGAACGGCTACGGAGCACCGCTGGTTCATAGGACAAACCACAGGAAGAGGCCATGGAGGAAGAAGAAGAGGAGGGGGTGGAGGAGAGAGGTGTGTCACAACCAGTAGTAGCATTTTGGAGGCGTGGCGGTGGAACAACCTCCAACACTACTGCACCTTGTCCTGCATCCTTCCCAGCTGCCAAAAGAGTGACCCAATGGGCCGTGAAAGAAAGGTAACGTCCCTGTCCATGCCTGCTGGACCATGAGTCAGCGGTAATATGCACCTTACCGCTGACCGCCCTGTCCAGCGAGGCCAAGACATTGCCTTCCACATGCCGGTAGAGAGCCGGAATAGCCTTCCGTGAGAAAAAGTGGCGTTTGGGAATCTGCCACTGAGGAACCGCACATTGCACAAACTCACGGAAGGGGGCCGAGTCTACCAACTGAAAAGGCAGCAGTTGAAGCGCTAGCAATTTAGCCAAGCTAGCATTCAACCGCTGGGCATGTGGATGGCTGGGAGTGAACTTCTTTTGACGGTCCAGCAGCTGGGGCAGGGAAATTTGCCTGCTAGAATCGGACGTTGGTGTACTGCTAGCAGAGTGGCCGCAAGTACTTGGCTGTGACACACCTAATTCTACACCTTCATTCCTCTCAGTGCATGTTTCAGAGAGGACTGAAGTTATAGTGGGGTTGGAGATCCCAGCTGATGCGGTGCAAGGAGAGGTCCGCTTTGTTCTTTGGTGTGGGTCTTTGAGGTAGGCTTGCCAACGAGCTGCATGGCAGGTCAACATATGTCTGGTCAGGCATGTGGTACCCAAGCGGCTGATGTTTTGGCCACGCGATATACGCTTGAGACATATGTTGCAAACAGCAGCTGTGCGATCTGATGCACTAGCCTCAAAAAAGGCCCACACCAAAGAACTTTTTGAATGACGGGCAGAGGCAGCGCCCTGCACAGGCGGAGCTCTGCGGTGTGATTCCGTCGGTGTACTGCCCTTACGCTGGCCACCAAAGGGCATCCTGCCTCGTTGGAGATGTGCCTCCTCCTCATCCTCCTCCTCCTCCTCTCTCCTATTAGGCACCCACGTGGAGTCAGTGACCTCATCATCACCTCCCTCCTCATCACTGGAGGCAATCTGGCAGTATGCTGCAGCTGCTGGAACATGACTGCCAGATTGGTGTCCTTCTTGAGCATCCCCTCTGTCTGCTCTCACGCTACTGCCTTCCTCTAGCTGGGTTTCATCATCAGACCCTTCGAAACGCTGGGCATCCTCCTGGAGCATGTACCCAACACTGTGCTGAAACAGTTCGGGGGACTCCTCAGGAGGAGGACATGGTGGGTCTAGGGAAGGAGTGACTGATGATGAGTCTGACATTGATACCAGGGAAGAGGACGCTTTGGCAGCTGCTTTTCCAGTACCCTGAGCCTGGGTGAGAGAGGATGAGGAGGAGGAGGAGGGCTTGGTCATCCACTCTACCAAGTCTTCGGCATGATGTGGCTCAACATGTCCAGCTGCCGAAAAGAAGGACAAGCGTGTCCCATGGCCATGTGCTGATGACAATGCACCGCGTCCACGACCAGCACTGTTGCCCCCAGACACAGAGCCTGCTTGCCCTCTTTTATTGGCTCCTGACTGTCTGCCTCTCCTTGTTTGCCTTCCAGACATTCTAATAGATGGCCTGCAGGGAGATGGGAAAAAAGCAATAAGGGCTACCTTCAGGTGTCCTTCTCTGTCCCTTGAAACAAGGACTTTGACAGTGAAAGAAACTGACACACTCTCCCTACCTACAGTTTTCTGTCCCTAGAAAAAATGTTTTTTTTAAGTACAATTTAGCACAAGGAGAATTACCTCACTGTCCTTCCAGGTCCCTGGAAACAAGGACTTTGACAGTGAAAGAAACTGACACACTCTCCCTACCTACAGTTTTCTGTCCCTAGAAAAAATGTTTTTTTTAAGCACAATTTAGCACAAGGAGAATTACCTCACTGTCCTTCCAGGTCCCTGGAAACAAGGACTTTGACAGTGAAAGAAACTGACACACTCTCCCTACCTACAGTTTTCTGTCCCTAGAAAAAATGTTTTTTTTAAGCACAATTTAGCACAAGGAGAATTACCTCACTGTCCTTCCAGGTCCCTGGAAACAAGGACTTTGACAGTGAAAGAAACTGACACACTCTCCCTACCTACAGTTTTCTGTCCCTAGAAAAAATGTTTTTTTTAAGCACAATTTAGCACAAGGAGAATTACCTCACTGTCCTTCCAGGTCCCTGGAAACAAGGACTTTGACAGTGAAAGAAACTGACACACTCTCCCTACCTACAGTTTTCTGTCCCTAGAAAAAATGTTTTTTTTTAAGCACAATTTAGCACAAGGAGAATTACCTCACTGTCCTTCCAGGTCCCTGGAAACAAGGACTTTGACAGTGAAAGAAACTGACACACTCTCCCTACCTACAGTTTTCTGTCCCTAGAAAAAATGTTTTTTTTAAGCACAATTTAGCACAAGGAGAATTACCTCACTGTCCTTCCAGGTCCCTGGAAACAAGGACTTTGACAGTGAAAGAAACTGACACACTCTCCCTACCTACAGTTTTCTGTCCCTAGAAAAAATGTTTTTTTTTAAGCACAATTTAGCACAAGGAGAATTACCTCACTGTCCTTCCAGGTCCCTGGAAACAAGGACTTTGACAGTGAAAGAAACTGACACACTCTCCCTACCTACAGTTTTCTGTCCCTAGAAAAAATGTTTTTTTTAAGCACAATTTAGCACAAGGAGAATTACCTCACTGTCCTTCCAGGTCCCTGGAAACAAGGACTTTGACAGTGAAAGAAACTGACACACTCTCCCTACCTACAGTTTTCTGTCCCTAGAAAAAATGTTTTTTTTAAGCACAATTTAGCACAAGGAGAATTACCTCACTGTCCTTCCAGGTCCCTGGAAACAAGGACTTTGACAGTGAAAGAAACTGACACACTCTCCCTACCTACAGTTTTCTGTCCCTAGAAAAAATGTTTTTTTTAAGCACAATATAGCACAAGGAGAATTCACTCACTGTCCTTCCAGGTCCCTGGAAACAAGGACTTTGACAGTGAAAGAAACTGACACACTCTCCCTACCTACAGTTTTCTGTCCCTAGAAAAAATGTTTTTTTTAAGCACAATATAGCACAAGCACAAAACACACTGACACTCTCCCTACCTATCCTTCTCTTTCCCTAAACTAAAGGAATCCAGGTTAAGCAAGAAAGAAATAAAAGTCACTGTCCCTGCCTATGCTGCTCTATCCCTGCTCCGGAACACACTACACTAGGCCGCCGTGCTGGCGGCCTTTTATAGTGTGGGGCGTGTACTAAACCCCCTCAGCAATAATTGGCCACAGGCATCCTGCCTGTGGCCAATCATTGCTCTCCTCGCTGCCGGCGCTGTGATTGGCCAAGCATGCGGGGTCACAGTGCATGCTTGGCCAATCACAGCGCCTGGATGACACTGCGATGGCGTAGTGCATTGTGGGCCGTTCGCGTCACTCGAATTTGGCGCGAACGGCCCAAATCGTTCGATCTTCGTCGAACGATCGAACAGCCGATGTTCGAGTCGAACGTATGTTCGACTCGAACACAAAGCTCATCCCTAATCTAATACAGTGTAGTGTGGTGTTGCAAAACAAAAACTACATCATGTCCATAAGGCCACCAAGGAGAGGCAGACGCTCACAGGCCACTAAAAGAGGGCAAGCAGCCTCTGTGTCTACAGTCAACAGTGCTGGTCATGGACATGGTGCATCTTCTGCAGGTGGCCGTGGGGCATGATTGTCCTTTTTTGCTGCTGCTGGCTGTGTTATTGAGCCACAACATGCAGAAGAGTTGGTGGAGTGGATAACAAAGCCGTCCTCATCCTCCTCATCCTCTGTCAACCAGGCTCAGAGTAGTTTGCGTTCCAACGCAGCTGCCAAAGCGGCCTATTCCACCGGCTCCTTGTCCACAGTCACTCCTTCCGTAGCCCCAACATCATGCACGGAGGAGTCCCCAGAATTATTCGACCACAGTTTTGGTTATATGCTGCTGGAGGATGTGTAGCATTTTGAAGGCTCCAATGTTGGTTCCCAGGTTGAGGAAGGAAGTAACATGAGCCTAGAGAGAGGGGGTGCCACAGAAGGACTAGAAACTGGCAGTCATGTTTCACAGCAGGGCTCATACCTGCGCCCAACAAGAGTATCTGTGAGGGGTTACAGTGTTGTGGCACCACCACCACCCAAGGCCCAATTTTTCTGCCCCTGTATAACAGGGGCAGGTAATTTCAACTTTTGATATAATAGTTCACAGCGGGGCCCATTCCTGCACCCAACAGGAGTATCTGTGAGGGGTTACAGTGTTGTGGCACCACCATCACCCAAGGCCCAATTTTTCTGCCCCTGTTTAACAGGGGCATGTAATTACAATTCTTGATATAATATTTCACAGCAGGGCCCGTTCCTGCGCTCAACTAGAGTAACTGTGGGGGCTTACAGTGTTCTGGTACCACCAACACCTAAGGCCCAATTTTCTGCAGAGCATATAGGGCAGGCCGTATAGTATATATACTGCTGTTCAGAGTATATAGGGCCTGGGGGACCCCTACGTCATTTTTTAACAATTTGGGTGCAGGGTTCCCCTTAATATCCATACATACATTACAGCCGCAAGCAGTTTTTACTGACATTTTTTCCTTTAGGAATGCCATTTTGCTGTGGCACTGTTATAAACATGGGAAAGGTGCGCTACTTTACAGGCATACTAAGGACAACCCCCATGCACGATATTTAAAGGAATATTTCATTTTTATTGTTTCACTTTAGGCATTATTATAATCACTGCTCCCGAAAAAATTGCCATTTTTAAAACTTTTTTTAGCATTGATACATGTCCCCTGGGGAAGGACCCAGGTCCCCAAACACCTTTTATGTCAATAACTTGCATTCATGTCCCATAGACTTTAACAGTGTTCGTACAAATTTTTTGCCTGTTCGCAAGTTCTGCTGCGAACTGAACTGGGGGGTGTTCGGCTCATCCCTACTGTCATAGGCGTGCGCACAGTGTGTGCCCTGGCACACCCTAACCACCCCATGTGCATTAGTGTTATCACTCTGTGTAGCAGCAGGAACATGGGAAAGATCTCCCTCTTACCGGCTCTGCCACATAAGAGAAGTCTTTATGCTCTTCTCTTTCACTGTGACGGCAGCAGATCAATGTGCCAGGTTCATATATATCTAAAAAAGGTGCACATAAAACAGGGGGCCCAAAGGTGTACTTCTCGGCGCCAAAGAAAATGAATTAACTTGTCTTGAGAAGCAAATGCTTGTAGCAAGGAGATTATCACACAGATAAAGAGAATAAAACTAATATCAAACTAATGATAAATAGTTTTCCTAAAAACTAAGAACAGCAGCTATTTAAAATTTATAAATGAAAAATTACATCCATAAAAACAAAATATAAAAAGAGTATCAAAAGATCTAGAACAAAGTCAATTTGATAAAACAGCGCTTGGTATTGGATAACGTCCAACTTTATAAAAAATAAGATGGTATGGTGAAAAAGCACAGTCATAAAGGATGCAGCAAGGTCACAGTTCTAATGTGGTAGGTGTTTCTAAAGATGGATGAATCGTGCACCCTACACCAGCTCCCAGTCTTCACCACAGACGTGAAATAAGGTCCCCCGCTGGGGTTCACACTCACCAGAACAATAAATAAAATGGGCCTTGAAAGACAAATTCCTCCTATTCAGACCTCCATCACCACCTCGGAATCAGCATGGGTTAAACTCCATTCATGGTACATATAAAAACACAAATGCACTGACATAGTGTAATCCTGTTTTATTAGTAAATAACCCGTGTACCATACAACCCCGCTTCCATTAAACGTACAATTATTCAACTTGTAAATGACATAGAGAAACTAAGCATAATCACCGCTATCCTCCGAACACAGGGGCCGCACTCGTGCTGCAAGTACAGTGCTAAAGAAGCTTCCTGGTTACGATATGGCTGGCAGTGGAACGCACACTTCTCACTTCCTGGATACGCCGTCGTAGCCACACGCTGACGCGTTTCATCACTTCCGACTTCAACAGAGGGCGTGGCTACTCGGCGTAAGCTCGGATCTTTTATTGTCCCTCCTCCACGGCCATTGGATAGGATGATAATGCTCGTCCGCTCTTATTGGTGCAAAACCAGAGCGGAAGACACAGAGTCACAGAGTCACAGGGAAAAATATAAACAGGATCCGTAACTATTCATAAAAACTGCACATTTCTATAATTAGTAACTGGTGAATCTTAGCTTAATCAAATTGTGAAAACACTCGATTTCCACCAAGCAATTTCTTTTTGAGTTAAGCTGAATTGTGTTAGACAGCAATGATCACCTGATTTAGACATTACAAACAGCAAAAGCCGTCAAGCGCAGCGATGCAGTAGCCGATGCCTAAACCTAAAATTCTTCACAGCCTCAGCAGCAGCGCCCTTCAAATTTTCACTTATGCGCTGCTTCTTTTGCGCTTCAGGTACTTCCCATCCCTCTACAGCCTGCATTGCTTGCTCAATCCAGGTGTCGAAGTCTTCTTCTCCGAGGGGGACTGGTTGCTTCCATGAGAAGATCCAGAACTTCCGGTACCCTGCTTCTACGTGCACCGTATTGCTCTTCTGGCACTTAGTAACAAATTCTCCCAGAGCATTCAGTAATTCCGGCCCTATATCGGCCAGGGGCGTCCCCGGGGTCGTCATCTTCTGGGAGCCCTCTGCTCCAGGGAAGAGCAGTGGGGATGATGGTCTTGAGGTTTGTAGAGATTCCCTCTTGTTGGCCCTCGTATGCACTAAGCGGTATATCTGGTTATCTATGCCTTTTATGTTCTGACCTCTAAAGTCTTCCGGGACTTAATTTCTCCATTACAATAGTACAACCAGTGATACCACAGGATACTCCCCTTATAGACTCATGTTTGGTAGGGAGGCAAGGTTACCAGTAGGCTTGGCCTTTGGCACCTAGATTGACCACACATCCGCTGCCTCACACAAGGGATATGTGGACAGACTGCGGAAGAGTTTGAAGCTGGCCTATGAAAAGGCCCAATCAACTTCAGACCAGAGAGGAGCCTGGAATAAACTGAACTTTGACCTTAGTGTCCGGATCCAGGATCTGCAGCCCGGAGACAGAGTGTTGCTGAGAAACTTGGGTGTTCCAGGAAAGCACAAGCTGGCAGACAGGTGGAAGTCAGAGCCCTTTGTGATTTGTAAAAAACTGCCTGGTCTACCAGTGTATCAGTTGAAGCCTGAAGGAAGAGTAGGGCCGCTGAAGATCTGGCACAGAAACCATCTGCTCCCCCTTTCTGAAGCAGTCAGGATACCTCCTACCCCGGATTCCCCTGAGCTACCTTCAAGCTTGAATACTCCCAGACCAAACACTAGGTCTCAGACAACTCTGTCAGGAGAAACGGATGTCACCGGCCAGAGTGAAGATGAGGAATTTGAAGTTCAGTGGATGTGGCCGTTCCAGGCACCCGAACCTCTGTCCATAGACCTTCCACCTTCTGAGGATGTTCCTGATGATACTTTAAATCCGGAAGCCACTGAGTTTATTCCATCCTATACCCAGACTGAGGAGTGGAAAGATGCCATAGAATCTTTCCCTGTTGACGATCCAAGAGACTCCATGTATCTTTCTGCATCTGATTCGAGTGCCTCAGAAACAGAAGAAACTCTTACACCTATCCCAGTGGAAGAACCTGTAGTATCTGAGGCATTGACCCCCAGAGAACAAAGAGCTAAAAGAACCATACGTCCTCCCCGGAAATTAACCTACACCCAGATGGGGGAGTGTTCTGAAGACATTGTGGTGACTGCTAGAAGGACTATAGAGAACCCAGGCCCCTCCACTGTACATTTGGTGGAGGGCAACCCCGACTCACTCTCTGGCACAGCTAGGAAGGCCACTCTTACTAATGTGACCTGTGGGCAGGACCTTCTTCCTCACCATGCCTGGTGGGAGATTCCCCTGCCAAGTTTCTTTGCAGCTATAAACTATAACTATATTGCTTGTGTATAAATTGTGTTGATGCTATCTTTGGGGACCAAAGATTCTAAGTGGGGGGAGTGTGTAGCGGGGGTTTCCTTTAAGGCCTCTTAGACTACTGTACCCATAACCCCACTGGCCACCCAGGGTGCATTGCCCCGCGCAAAGACTGCTGGGGTGGACTTTATAAGTAAGAGGCGGGGCCAGCTTCAGTCTCTGGGGACATCACACGCCCCGCAAAAGGAACTTCTTTCCGAGCCTGTGGTGCTACAAGGCCTGAAGCCTGGGCGTTTCTCCAAAGAGCCTTCCGCTCTCACCAAGGAACCTGAGGGACGTTCTGCATACGCAGTCGTGAGACCTGTGTACCAAGACACAGCAGCGGGAGATACGGACACGGACTGGTCCGGTTGGGTGAGAGAGCACCTGCTCAGAGAACTACATAGGATCTCTAGGCCCAATAACTGTTTAAACTGAGCTTTTGTTAGTGTTGTGCTGCGCACCAGAGGGACAGTGCATCGGAGCAGCTTTAGAGATTTCCTTTGTTCACCAAGTTATCAAAACCCCTGCTATCCTGTGGATTACAGTTGTTTCTTCAGCAAGTGCACCACTGTTTGCTAGCGAAGAATTTATCCTACAGAACTTCTACATAGTACAGTCAGGCCTGACTTAGCGTAGATATTACTGGGCGCCATTTTTGCCACGAGGGTGAATAGCTGCAGCGGGGACTGTTAGACCAGGGCTCGACAATCCCTGGGCGCCAAGTCGCCATTGCGACTAGAATAAGCGACCTGGCGCCTGGGGCAGCACAGCTGGGGTATCCTGTGTCTCGGTGAAACCCCCCCCCCGCCGCTCAATCCCGATCGCGTCAGGCCGGCCGGTAATTGAGGCCGCGGCTTTGCAGCTTTCTGCAGGCCTATGCTTCTCTGTAGGCCTATGCTTCCTTCTGTGATCAGGCGCCATCTTGTGGTGGCCGTTGGTATGACATACAACCAGCAATGCTAATGGAGCTTCCCCTGTCTGTTTCCACTGCCCCATCTCCTTCCCTCTAATTACAACCCCCAAACATTATATATATTTTTATTCTAACACCCTAGAGAATAAAATGGCGGTCATTGCAATACTTTCTGTCACACCGTATTTGCGCAGCGGTCTTACAAGCGCACTTTTTTGGGAAAAAATACACTTTTTTTTATTATTAAAAAATAAGACAACAGTAAAGTTAGCCCAATTTTTTTTTTTATATTGTGAAAGATAATGTTACACTGAGTAAATTGATACCCAACATGTCACGCTTAAAAATTGCATCCGCTCGTGGAATGGCGACAAACTTTTACCCTTTAAATCTCCATAGGTGACGTTTAAAAAAATTATACAGGTTGCATGTTTTGAGTTACAGAGGAGGTCTAGGGCTAGAATTATTGCTCTCGATCTACCAATCGCGGCGATACCTCACGTGTGGTTTTAACACCGCTTTCATATGCGGGCGCTACTCATGTATGCGTTCGCTTCTGCGCGCACGCTCGGCGGTACGGTGCGCGTTCCTGGCTCCTAACTTTTTTACTTTTTTAGCTGGCTCCTAGATTCCAAGCAAATTTGTCAAGCCCTGTGTTAGACTTATGCATCATACTGTATATTTGTCTGTTTGCTGAGATACTCTTTTATTGCAGGGCTCTGCACATGATATGTAAACTGTGATTATATTCTTACCAAACCAACTGAGTAAAAGTGCAAGGGTTAAGTATACTGGTGTTGTGTCGTTTACTTGCAGAGGAGACGGGTAAGGACAGTTAAAGTACATTGCTGTATGTGTTCTAATATAGGATTGTGTCTCCGTGAGTTGCAGGCTACACAATCCTACCATCTCCTACTAGCTGTGCCAGGGGAGGTTAGAGCCAACTGCCGGGGGTTGACAGGGTGCATTACAGGGGCCCACAAGAATTGTTCCAGCAGCCCTCTTAACTGGGGGTATCGCTATATATAATATTAGATTTTTTACAAAAAAATTGGGCATTATATCGTTTTTGTGTGCACAAAAATTTATCAAAGTGTTTTTTTTCCCAAAAAATTGGTGAAAAAACGCTGCGCAAATACCATGTGACATTTAAAATTGCAACGACCACAAATGTATTCTCTAGGGCCAATGTTTAACCACTTAACGACCGCCCACTGTAAATATACGTCGGCAGAATGGCACGGACAGGCACAATCACGTACCTGTACGTGCCTGCCTTCGTATGGGTGGGGGGTCCAATCGGACCCCCCTCCGGTACAGTGAGCGGCCGGGATCGCTTCGAGAGCGATCCGTGATGAGGGGGCCGCCATTCGATTCTGGCCACCCCCTCGCGATCGCTCCCGGCGAATGAAAAGCTTCCTCTGCCTGTGTAGTGTTTACACAGGCAGGAGGAAGTGATGTCATCCCTCATGCGGCGCTCACATATACCGAGCGCCGCATGAGAGAAGACACACAGGTTAGTGCACAAACACTACACTAACACCAGCACACATAGGCACATGATCGCCCCCCCCCCCCCAGGCACCCCCAGATCAGCCCCCAGTCACAGTGTCACTGATTGCAGTGACAATTTATTTACTGATCACTGCAATCAGTGACATTTGTGACTGTAAAAGTGTCAGGGCAGTTAGTTTTAGGTCCAGTGTAGCCCCCTAACCCCCTCTAATAAAGGTTTAACCCCTTGATCGCCCCCCAGGTAACCCTTTCACCGCCTAGCACCGCCGTCACTAAGCGATCGTTTTTCTGATCGCTGTTTTAGTGTGGGTGATGCCAATAGGTAGCCAGTTATTTTTTTTAGGTTCGCCGCAGGTTTTTATAGTGTCGGGTACCCCCATATATTACCTAATAAAGGTTTAACCCCTTGATCGCCCCCCCAGGTAACCCTTTCACCCCCTTTTGCCAGTGTCACTAAGCGATCGTTTTTCTGATCGCTGTCTTAGAGTCGGTGATGCCGATAGGTAGCCAGTTATTTTTTTTAGGTTCGCCGCAGGTTTTTATAGCGTCGGGTACCCCCATATATTACCTAATAAAGGTTTAACCCCTTGATCGCCCCCCCAGGTAACCCTTTCACCCCCTTTTGCCAGTGTCACTAAGCGATCGTTTTTCTGATCGCTGTCTTAGTGTCGGTGATGCCGATAGGTAGCCAGTTATTTTTTTTAGGTTCGCCGCAGGTTTTTATAGCGTCAGGTACCCCCATATATTACCTAATAAAGGTTTAACCCCCTGATTGCCCCTAGTTAACACTTTCACCAGTGATCACCATATAAGTGTTACGGGTGACGCTGGTTAGTTAGTTTGCTTTTTATAGTGTCAGGGCACCTGCCGTATATAACCCAATAAAGGTTTAACCCCCTGATCACCTGGCGGGTGATATCAATTAGGTTTTAGCGTCAGAGAGGGTCTGCGTCGCCCCAAGCAGCGTCAGGTTAGTGCCAGTAACGCTAACACCCACACGTGAAGCATACACCTCCCTTAGTGGTATAGTATCTGAACAGATCAATATCTGATCTGATCAGATCTATACTAGCGTCCCCAGCAATTTAGGGTTCCCAAAAATGCAGTGTTAGCGGGATCAGCCCAGATACCTGCTAGCACCTGCGTTTTGCCCCTCCGTCCAGTCCAGGCTACCCAAGTGCAGTATCGATCGATCACTGTCACTTACAACACACATAACTGCAGCGTTCGCAGAGACAGGCCTGATCCCTGCGACTCCAGTGCTGTAGGAGGTGATTTCACCACCACAGTTAAAAAAAAAAGAGCATATATGCCGAAGCATGGGGGCAGCAGGGGCGGAGGAGCGATTTTGCTCCTAATGCCGCGTACATACGGTCAAAATTCCGACTGAGGCATGCCTGTGGAAAAGTCTGACCATGTGTGTGCGGCATAACTTTTGCAGGAGGATGCCCCCATGCTTCGGCATATATAAATGGTGAATGTATGCCCATCATTAGAAGTGGGTGAATGAAGGGAGGTATTCTAATGGTGGGCATACCCACCGATCAATCTCTTTTTTTCGTTCAGCCAACAGGCTGCATGAAAAAAAAGATTACAATACATGTCCAACAAGGACCAGCAACGTACTGGTATGTTGCTGGACTTTGGTTATACCAGATTGATGCCTGCGGATTTAGGTATCATCTTGGTATCATTCTTTTCCGCCAGCGGCCGGCTTTCATGTAAAAGCAATCCTAGCAGATAATTAGCCTCTGGACTGCTTTTACAAGCAGTGGGAGGGAATGTCCCCCCCCCCCGGATATAAAAAGCAAAGCGCCATTGGGAAATTGGGAAAGCATTTTATCACACCGATCTTGGTGTGGTCAGATGCTTTGAGGGCAGAGGAAAGATCTAGGGTCCAATAGACCCCAGTTTTTTTCAAAAAAAGAGTACCTGTCACTACCTATTGCTATCATATGGGATATTTACATTCCCTGAGATAACAATAAAAATGATAAAAAAAAAAATATGGAAAGAACAGTTTAAAAATAAAATAAAAAAGCAAAATTAATTAAAAAAAAAAAAAAAAAAAGCACCCCTGTCCCGCCCTGCTCTTGCGCAATGGCGAACGCAAGCGTCGGTCTGGTGTCATATGTAAACAGCAATTGCATCATGCATGTGAGGTATCACCGCGAAGGTCAGATCGAGGGCAGTCATTTTAGCAGTAGACCTCCTCTGTAAATCTAACGTGGTATCCTGTAAAGGCTTTTAAAGGCTTTTAAAAATGTATGTAGTTTGTCGCCACTGCGCGTTTGTGCGAAATTTTTTTTTTTTTTTTTTACAAACTTTTTTATTGTGTACAAAATAATGGTACAAACATTATGTCATGACATCAGAGAATTACAGTATTTTCAATCAATAATTATAATGATTTATGACAGAGTAACCGCCTTTATTTATTTATGACAACATCTATTACATATAGAAAATAAATGATTCAGTAGTATTTTGAAATGCAGGGTTGTTTTTGTGTATAAAAGAATTGGATGTGAAAAGGGGATTCTAATATGGGTCTAAAAGGTAGTCTGAATATTTGAACCATAGGTTCCATTTTTTATCCAATAGGTGCATGGTATTATGCAAGGTATGCAAAAAATTTTCCATAAGGTAAATGTCGTTTATTCTAATTTTCAATTGGGAAATTGGTAACGATGGGGATTTCCAATGATAAGCCATCAGCCAATGGATGGATACACAAATTGTATGGACTATTCTTAATTGAAACGTGTTCAAACCCAAAATCGGGGTGAACAAGAGACAATTGGGAAGGGTAAGGGTTATAATTTTGTTTGAAATTTTAGAAGGAAATTTCTCTAGTCGTTTCCATAATTGGGCTGCTTTTTCACAGTCCCAAAAAATGTGAGAGAAGGAGCCGATTGAGGTGCAATCTCTAAAGCAGGTATTGGGAACTGTGGGAAATATAGAATGGAGTTTGGCTGGAGTATAATACCACCTGGTAAATAGTTTAATTGCAGTTTCCCTAATTGTGATAGATTTAGTGCATTTAAGAAGATTGTCAATACATTCAGACCATTTCTCGAGGGGCAATACAAAATCGTATTCCTGTTCCCATTTGAGCATGTATGGTAATTTATCCTGGTTGGTGTTATTGATCAAGTTTAGATATATCTCTGATATTAGGCCTGTTCTTCTTGGGTATTTAGTACAGATATTCTCATAGAATGTGGGCGATGTATTGTCTAACAATGGGAAATTTGAATTATAGAAGTTTCTAATTTGGAGTTCTGTATTGGGAATGTCGTATTTGGTTTTTAGTATCGAGAACGAAGTTAATGAAGTATTCTCAATATATCTATTAAGGGTGATTAGATTATTGTTAATCCACCAAACAAATTCATCAGTGTTTTGGTAGCTTTTTAGGAACTTAGGGTCGCCTAAAAAAGAAGCAAGGGGTGGTGTGGGAGAGGTCAATGTAAATTTTTTATTATGCAGTTTCCATAATTGGTATGAATGGGCCACTAAGAGGTTTAGCCTTTCCAAAGTATGATTGGAAACTTTGTTGCCCCATAGTAATCCTGATATAGAGTAGGGTAGTATTGAATATTTTTCAAATACCACCCATGGGATTTTCGGGTTATGTAAATGCCATTGAGCAATCTGTGCCCATCTTGCAGCTAGATAATATGACCAAAAGTTCGGGAGTCCCAATCCACCTCTTTTCGTGGACATATATAATACAGATTGGGCAATTCTTGGGTGGGAGTCCGACCATATAAATTTATTGACTTCCGATTGAAATTTAGTAAGTATCAATTTATTTATTCTAACTGGGAGTGCTCTAAATAGAAATAATAATTTTGGTAGAATTGACATTTTGATGGCAGTAATTTTACCTAAAAATGAAATATTGAAGGATTTCCAGGTTTTTAACACCAATCTCAGTCTTTGTAACATGGGTAAATAATTTTTGGTGGCTAAATCTTTGGGGTCTGGGGTAAGGTGGATACCGAGATAAGGTAAAGTATCATTGGACCACGTGAAGTTGAAGGATGTGCGAATTGAATCAAATCGGGAAGGAGGAATATTTATTGGCATTCCCACAGATTTTGAAACATTTACCGATAACCCTGATAGAGCAGAAAATTTTTTGAGTGTGGCTAGTAAGTTTGGTAAGGCTATTATGGGTTGGGTAAGAAATAGTATCATGTCATCCGCATACATACTGAGTTTGTACGTTTTGTTATTAGAAGTATAACCCTTTATATCTGGGTGTTGTAGGATGGCAGCAGCTAGGGGTTCGATTGCTAGGGCAAACAATAGAGGTGAAAGGGGACAGCCTTGCCTAGTGCCTCTTCCGATTTTAAAGAATTCTGAGTTACAGCCTGGCAATTTTATTCTGGTGGCAGGGTTATGGTATAGGGCATGAAATGCATGAATAAATTCACCATTAAAACCATACTTTTGTAAAACTAAATCTAAGTATCTCCAGGTGACACTATCGAAAGCTTTATTAATGTCTAGACTTAATAGTAGGATTGGGTGAGATTTGATATTTGCTTCCTGAATTATATTAGTTACTAGACGAATGTTGTCTGTGATCTGCCTGCCGGGGATAAAGCCTGACTGAAAGGGGGATATCAGAGAGGGGATTATTGTTGCTAGTCTATTTGCTAGAAGTCTACTGAAAATTTTAAGATCATTGTTAATTACTGAAATTGGCCTATAATTTTGGGGTAGTGTGTGGTCTTTATTTGGTTTCGGGATTAAGGACATATAAGCCAACAGCATTTCTTCAGGAAACTGGTCTCCTTTCAAAATGCTATTGTATAGTTTTGACAATGACGGAGTGAGAAGTTGTGGGAACTGTTTATAATAAAAGGACGAGAATCCATCTGGACCAGGTGCTGAGCCTCTCTTAAGGGATTTAATAACTTGTGTAATTTCGTCTTCAGTACACGGGGAATTTAGTGTGTCCATCTGAGTAGAGGATAATTTGGGTATGGGGATGTTATTTAACCACTCACGTGAGATAGTTGAGATAGAGGAAGTTGGTTTGGAAAGGAGATCTGTGTAGAATTTGGTAAATATGGAGAGTATTTCTTTTGGGTGAGTGATCAGTTGATTTGTGTTATTTTTAAGTTTGTAGACATGAGCAGGTTTTATTGATTGGTTTAATTTACGGGCAAACATTGTTGAGTAACTATTACTTGAGAGGAAAAATTTCGCTTTAGACCAGCGAAGTGCCTTTTCGGCTTTAAAGGTTAGTATAGAGTCTAACTCAGAACGTTTTTGGGAAATTTGATTATAAATAACAGGGTCGTGTGTGTTTATGTGTATTTTATAGAGGTCATGAAGTTCTTTTGTTAGGGAGGAAATCTTACTCCATCTCTCTCTGTTATTTTGAGCTGCTAGTTTAATAATGCGGCCTCTCAGAACCGCCTTATGAGCTAGCCACAAAGTGGTAGGGGATATGTCTGGTGTGGAATTTGTTGTGAAGTAATCTTTAATAGCTGAGGCTATTTCATGTTGATGTTTAGGGTCTGTGAGTAAAGATTCATTTAATCTCCATGAGTAAGGTGTAGCCGAGAGGCCAATGAATTGAGTGCTGAGTGTAGTAATATTGTGATCTGACCAGGTACATGGGTGAATTGAGGCATCATAAGTATTGGCTAGTGTAATGGGGGTACAGAAAATGTAATCCAAACGGGAATATGAATTATGTGGGTGCGAGAAGAATGTGTATTCACGCGCACCAATGTTTAGTGCTCTCCAGGAGTCAATGAGTTGCATTTCATTGATATATCTAGAGGTTGAATTCGAGAATGTTTTTGAAAATTGGTTTTGTTTACTCCTGTCCAAATTTGGTTGTGATACTGAGTTAAAATCTTCTCCTAGTATTATATGAGGTGAATGGTAGCGTTGTAATATGTGGAAAAAATTTGTGAAAAAAGTGGCTTGTGAGTCGTTAGGGGCGTAGATATTGGCGATGGTCAATTCTCTGCCTGATAAGGTCCCTTTAATGATAATAAATCTGCTGTCTTCATCTTTGAACACCTGTTGTACTTCAAGGGGAAATGATTGGTGGATAAAAACAGCTACCCCTTTTGTTTTGGTGGAAGATGAGGTATAAAATGTTTGATTATAGGCTTTATGAAAAAAAGGTGGGTGATTATCTTCCTGGAAGTGGGTTTCTTGTAATAGGATTATTTTTGCATTGAATCTTTTATACTGTATAAAGGCTTTTTTCCTTTTATTTGGGGAATTGAAGCCTTGCACGTTATGTGAAATAAACGTAATGGTCATATTGATAGTGTAGTGACTGGGAGATCCATCATACAGTCTATATGGCTAGTGCATAGCAAACAGCCTATGATTAGGAAGGCATGCAAGAAATCTGTCAGATGTGCATTTCTCTTAATAGGATTGATAGCAATAAAGTTCAGAACAGTTGTACCATAATTATTGATGAACATAAAAACTGATAATTTGAATGTAACACAATTTAAATGTAAACTAATTTTGTGGTAACAAGGTAACATGGGGATGAGAGAAAAAAAATTCTCCCACCGACAGTGAATGCTCAAGAGACCAAAAAGTCTCTGTCTCAGTCGAATGGATTTGAAGATGCATAGACTAGTGAAAAAAAAAAGTAGAAAAACATAAAAAATGGACATTGAAAAACCTTTGGAACGAATCCAAGGCAGATGTGGGTAGTAAGTGACTGAGTGGGGGTGATTCATGTCGGCAAACGGGCAATAGGCCACAATATTAATGTCATATGAATAACTGTGCAGTATTTATACTAAAGAGAAGAATATACTAAAATATACTTCTACATTAAAAAACAAAACAAAAAAAACCCTGAGGATTATAATTATCATTTTCCTTCCTTCTCCTTTTTCCAACAGTAGAAATGAAGCCTGTCCTATTATAAGACCAATCAACAAACCGGTACTAAAGAGAATATTACTAAAGATTCCATCCTTTGTATAAGTTAACGACTTCCCTGAATATTTGTTCTTTTGGAAGAACTAAAATCTTATATTGCAGGTTCTTTATATGCAACTATTCCCATCTAAGCTTATAAAGTCCGGAGTAGGCTCTAAGCGAGTTCAATAGGTGAGAGACTAGATCTTTTGTGAGCTAGGGAACCTCAGTATATAAAATATAATGGGATGATGAAAAGGAGGCACTGTAATTCCCCAAAAGGGCTGCGATTCTGTGTAAAGCCACTAGATGCCAGTGTTGGATCATTTATGGAACGTAAGAGATGTTTCAAATTATCATGAGTAGTAGTGATGAGCCGAACACCCCCGGGTTCGGTTCGCACCAGAACCCGCGAACGGACCGAAAGTTCGTACGAACATTAGAACCCTATTAAATACAATGGATGCGAACGTTCGAATTCTAAAGTGCTAATTATAACAACTATTATGCATGTTATTGTCCTAAAAAGGGTTTGGGAACCCGGGTTCTGCACCAGGGGACATGTATCAATGCAAAAAGAAGTTTTAAAAACGGTCGTTTTTCGGGAGCAGTCATTTTAATGATGCATAAAGTGAAAAAAAAAAAGTCAAATATTCCTTTAAATATCGTACCTGGGGGGTGTCTAAAGTATGCCTGTGAAGTGCCACGTGTTTCCCGTGTTTAGAACTGTCCCTGCACAAAATGACACTTCTAAAGGAAAAAAAAGCCATTTAAAACTGCTTGCGGCTTTAATGTAATGTCTGGTCCCGGTAATATGGATGAAAATCTTTAAGAAAAATGGCATAGCTACCCCATGACCCCCCCCCCCCCCCTACCCCAGCCCATTACCAGCCCCTTTGGGTCTTGTATGGATATTAAGGGGAACCCCGCACATAAAATAAAAAAGGCCCTATATACTCTGAACAGCTGTATACAGGCGGTGCATACAAGACAGGGACTGTAGGTTTGTTCTTATGTAGAATCTGTTTGTAATTTTGAACAGGTACATTGTTTAAGTGTAGCTCCAGCCCAAAAATCTATTTTTAAACTTTTTGGAAAACATAGGTAAGGGTTATCACCCCTGTAACATTTGTTTTGCTGTCTGTGCCCCTGTTCAGAACATTTCACCTCACTTTCCGTCCCAATGACAACTGTTTTTGAAATGTGGTGTTTTTCTTGAAACAAGGATTGCTGATAAAGCATCAGTACAGAGGAGACACCTTTCTCCCATATTTATTCTTACAGGAGAGAATTTTCCTTCCTAGTGGTAGATTTCCTCTCACTTCCTGTTGTCTTCTTGCGTTTGCAAGTAGGAGTCGTTTGTAAGTTGGATGTTTGAAAGTAGGGACCTGCCGTATATACTCTGCAGAAATAGGCCCCTTAGTTGTTGGTGTTGGCACAACACTGTAAGCACTCACAGTTACTCTTGGTTGGTGCTGGAACGCCCTGCTGTCAACTATTATATCAGGAATTTTAATTACATATAATTGTTGAACAGTGGTAGTAAAAATTGGGCCTTTGATGGTGGTGCTGGTGCCACAACACTGTAAGCCCTGACAGTTACTCTTGGTGGGTGCAGCAATGGGCCCTGCTGTGAATTATTAGATCAAGAATTGTAATTGCATGCCCCTGTTGAACAGGGGCTGAAAAATTGGGCCTTTCGTGGTGGTGGTGGTGGTGTTGCCACAACACTGTAAGCCCTCAGAGTTACTCTTGGTGGGTGCAGGAATGGGCCCTGCTGTGAATTATTAGATCAAGAATTGTAATTACATGCCCCTTTTGAACAGGGGCTGAAAAATTGGGCCTTTCGTGGTGGTGGTGGTGGTGGTGGCGTTGCCACAACACTGTAAGCCCTCAGAGTTACTCTTGGTGGGTGCAGCAATGGGCCCTGCTGTGAATTATTAGATCAAGAATTGTAATTGCATGCCCCTGTTGAACAGGGGCTGAAAAATTGGGCCTTAGGCACTGGTGGCACAACACTACAACCCCTCACAGATACTGTACTTGGAGCACAGCAATGAGCCCTGTTGCAAAGTATTGCTTCAAAAATTGTAATGACACGCCCCTGTTAAACAGGGGCTGAAAAATTGGGCCTTAGGCACTGGTGCCACAACACTCCAACCCCTCACAGATACTGTACTTGGAGCACAGCAATGAGCCCTATGGCAAATTATTGCTAAAAAAATTGTAATTACACGCCCCTGTAAAACAGGGGCTGAAAAATTGGGCCTTAGCCACTGGTGGCGGCACCCATAAACAAAAATGATCTTCCAAGCTATCATCATCAATCGTATCATTGAGGACTCGGAGGAGGAGGATAGCCAGTCAACATAACAGCACAGGCACTCAGCATCAGCATCAGTCTTGAAGGGATGTGACATGTTAAAATCAATTAGTCTGTTATATCAGCATCAGGTGTGTGGTAGCTGGTGGTGATCCAAGACTGGTTCATCTTGATGAAAGTCAGTCGATCAACCGAGTCGGTGGACAGGCGCACCCTGTGATCCGTGACAAATCCTCCAGCAGCACTGAATGTGCGTTCCGAAAGAACGCTGGATGCAGGACAGGCCAGTAGCTCAATTGCATACTGTGCAAGCTCTGGCCAGTGATCCATCCTCAAGACCCAGTAAGCCAGAGGATTTTCGGTGGGGAAGGTGTCCAAGTCTGACCTTGCCCCTAGATATTCCTGCACCATGTTTATCAGACGCTGGCGATGGTTGCTGGAACCGATCATACTTTGGGGCTGCGGACTAAAGAATTGTCTGAACGCATCGGTCAGACGGCCACCTTCCCCACCGCTCCTTCTTTGACTGGCCGAAGCCTCAGCAACTCGTTGTCCAGGACCAGGAGTTTGTAACCTCCCAGTCTCTGGGAACGCGTTGCACAGACCTTTCTGCAAGGCCTCCCGGAGTTGTCTCATCCTCTGCTCCCTCTGCGAAGGTAACATAAGGTCCGCAACCTTACCCTTGTACCGTGGATCAAGGAGAGTGGCCAGCCAGTAATGGTCCCTCTCCTTGATCCGAAGAATACGAGGATCCTTCCGCAGACTTTGCAGGATCAGGGAGGCCATGCAGCGTAGGTTTGCTGAGGCATTCGCTCCGGAGTCCTCTGGGTCACTAAGGACGACATGATCCGCAGCCACCTCCTCCCAGCCACGTACAAGTCCACTGGTTTCTTGGGACTGTAAATCATCCCTAAAAGACTGCTGCTGATGATGCTGAGTGCCAGCCTCCACCTCCATGCTGACACAATCCTCCTCCTCCTCCTCCTCCTCCTCCTCCTCTTCCTCTTCCTGTGCGATGGGTGGGACAGAAGGAACACTGTCTGGGTAAAGGGGGCCTTGAGAGGCAAGGAAGTCCTCCTCTTCCTGCCTCTGTTCTGCCTCAAGTGCCCTGCCCATTATTCCACGCAGCGTGTGCTCCAACAGGTGGACAAGAGGTACAGTGTCACTGATGCATGCACTGTCACTGCTCACCATCCTCGTGGCCTCCTCAAATGGTGCCAGGACAGTGCATGCATCCCTGATCATGCCCCACTGGCGTGGAGAAAAAAAACCAAGCTCCCCTGACCCTGTCCTGGTGCCGTAGTCGCACAGGTACTCATTGATGGCCCTCTGCTGCGGGTGCAGCCGCTGCAGCATGGCCAACGTTGAGTTCCACCTGGTGGGCATGTCACATATAAGGCGGTTCTTGGGCAGGTTCAACTCCTTTTGCAGCTCAGCCAGGCGAGCACTGGCATTATAAGATCTGCGGAAATGCACACAGACTTTCCTGGCCTGCCTCAGGACATCCTGTAAGCCCGGGTACCTGCCCAAGAACCGCTGCACCACCAGGTTAAGGACGTGAGCCACACAGGGCACATGGGTCAGTTGTCCCTGTCGGAGGGCGGAGAGGAGGTTGGTGCCATTGTCGCAAACCACCATTCCTGGCTTAAGCTGGCGTGGCGTCAACCACCTCTCGGCCTGGCCCTGCAGAGCAGACAGGACCTCTGCCCCAGTGTGGCTTCTGTCCCCCAAACACACCAGCGCAAGCACGGCATGGCATCTTTTTGCCTGCGTACTTGCGTAGCCCCGTGAACGGCTACGGAGCACCGCTGGTTCATAGGACAAACCACAGGAAGAGGCCATGGAGGAAGAAGAAGAGGAGGGGGTGGAGGAGAGAGGTGTGTCACAACCAGTAGTAGCATTTTGGAGGCGTGGCGGTGGAACAACCTCCAACACTACTGCACCTTGTCCTGCATCCTTCCCAGCTGCCAAAAGAGTGACCCAATGGGCCGTGAAAGAAAGGTAACGTCCCTGTCCATGCCTTCTGGACCATGAGTCAGCGGTAATATGCACCTTACCGCTGACCGCCCTGTCCAGCGAGGCCAAGACATTGCCTTCCACATGCCGGTAGAGAGCCGGAATAGCCTTCCGTGAGAAAAAGTGGCGTTTGGGAACCTGCCACTGAGGAACCGCACATTGCACAAACTCACGGAAGGGGGCCGAGTCTACCAACTGAAAAGGCAGCAGTTGAAGCGCTAGCAATTTAGCCAAGCTAGCATTCAACCGCTGGGCATGTGGATGGCTGGGAGTGAACTTCTTTCGACGGTCCAGCAGCTGGGGCAGGGAAATTTGCCTGCTAGAATCGGACGTCGGTGTACTGCTAGCAGAGTGGCCGCAAGTACTTGGCTGTGACACACCTAATTCTACACCTTCATTCCTCTCAGTGCATGTTTCAGAGAGGACTGAAGTTATAGTGGGGTTGGAGATCCCAGCTGATGCGGTGCAAGGAGAGGTCCGCTTTGTTCTTTGGTGTGGGTCTTTGAGGTAGGCTTGCCAACGAGCTGCATGGCAGGTCAACATATGTCTGGTCAGGCATGTGGTACCCAAGCGGCTGATGTTTTGGCCACGCGATATACGCTTGAGACATATGTTGCAAACAGCAGCTGTGCGATCTGATGCACTAGCCTCAAAAAAGGCCCACACCAAGGAACTTTTTGAATGACGGGCAGAGGCTGCGCCCTGCACAGGCGGAGCTCTGCGGTGTGATTCCGTCGGTGTACTGCCCTTACGCTGGCCACCAAAGGGCATCCTGCCTCGTTGGAGATGTGCCTCCTCCTCATCCTCCTCCTCCTCCTCTCTCCTATTAGGCACCCACGTGGAGTCAGTGACCTCATCATCCCCTCCCTCCTCATCACTGGAGCCAATCTGGCAGTATGCTGCAGCTGCTGGAACATGACTGCCAGATTGGTGTCCTTCTTGAGCATCCCCTCTGTCTGCTCTCACGCTACTGCCTTCCTGTAGCTGGGTTTCATCATCAGACCCTTCGAAACGCTGGGCATCCTCCTGGAGCATGTACCCAACACTGTGCTCAAACAGTTCGGGGGACTCCTCAGGAGGAGGACATGGTGGGTCTAGGGAAGGAGTGACTGATGATGAGTCTGACATTGATACCAGGGAAGAGGACGCTTTGGCAGCTGCTTTGCCAGTACCCTGAGTCTGGGTGAGAGAGGATGAGGAGGAGGAGAAGGGCTTGGTCATCCACTCTACCAAGTCTTCGGCATGATGTGGCTCAACATGTCCAGCTGCCGAAAAGAAGGACAAGCGTGTCCCATGGCCATGTGCTGATGACAATGCACCGCGTCCACGACCAGCACTGTTGCCCCCAGACACAGAGCCTGCTTGCCCTCTTTTATTGCTCCTGACTGTCTGCCTCTCCTTGTTTGCCTTCCAGACATTCTAATAGATGGCCTGCAGGGAGATGGGAAAAAAGCAATAAGGGCTACCTTCAGGTGTCCTTCTCTGTCCCTTTACTTAAGGATTTCTAAATATGGTTGAGGATTATTGCTTTTGCACAGAATAGCACAACGACAATTTCCCTGACTGTCCAAAAAACAAGGATTTCAAAGATGGTTGATGAGGAATGCTTTAGCACACTATAGCACAAGGAGAATTCCCCTCACTTTCCTTCTTTGTCCCTAGAAACAAGGACTGGCACAGTGAAAGAAACTGACACTCTCCCTACCTAGAGTTTTCTGTCCCTAGAAAAAATGTTTTTTTAAAGCACACTATAGCACAAGGAGAATTCCCCTCACTTTCCTTCTTTGTCCCTAGAAACAAGGACTGGCACAGTGAAAGAAACTGACACTCTCCCTACCTAGAGTTTTCTGTCCCTAGAAAAAATGTTTTTTTAAAGCACACTATAGCACAAGGAGAATTCCCCTCACTTTCCTTCTTTGTCCCTAGAAACAAGGACTGGCACAGTGAAAGAAACTGACACTCTCCCTACCTAGAGTTTTCTGTCCCTAGAAAAAATGTTTTTTTAAAGCACACTATAGCACAAGGAGAATTCCCCTCACTTTCCTTCTTTGTCCCTAGAAACAAGGACTGGCACAGTGAAAGAAACTGACACTCTCCCTACCTAGAGTTTTCTGTCCCTAGAAAAAATGTTTTTTTAAAGCACACTATAGCACAAGGAGAATTCCCCTCACTTTCCTTCTTTGTCCCTAGAAACAAGGACTGGCACAGTGAAAGAAACTGACACTCTCCCTACCTAGAGTTTTCTGTCCCTAGAAAAAATGTTTTTTTAAAGCACACTATAGCACAAGGAGAATTCCCCTCACTTTCCTTCTTTGCCCCTAGAAACAAGGACTGGCACAGTGAAAGAAACTGACACTCTCCCTACCTAGAGTTTTCTGTCCCTAGAAAAAATGTTTTTTTAAAGCACACTATAGCACAAGGAGAATTCCCCTCACTTTCCTTCTTTGCCCCTAGAAACAAGGACTGGCACAGTGAAATAAACTGACACTCTCCCTACCTAGAGTTTTCTGTCCCTAGAAAAAATGTTTTTTTAAAGCACACTATAGCACAAGGAGAATTCCCCTCACTTTCCTTCTTTGTCCCTAGAAACAAGGACTGGCACAGTGAAAGAAACTGACACTCTCCCTACCTAGAGTTTTCTGTCCCTAGAAAAAATGTTTTTTTAAAGCACACTATAGCACAAGGAGAATTCCCCTCACTTTCCTTCTTTGTCCCTAGAAACAAGGACTGGCACAGTGAAAGAAACTGACACTCTCCCTACCTAGAGTTTTCTGTCCCTAGAAAAAATGTTTTTTTAAAGCACACTATAGCACAAGGAGAATTCCCCTCACTTTCCTTCTTTGTCCCTAGAAACAAGGACTGGCACAGTGAAAGAAACTGACACTCTCCCTACCTAGAGTTTTCTGTCCCTAGAAAAAATGTTTTTTTAAAGCACACTATAGCACAAGGAGAATTCCCCTCACTTTCCTTCTTTGTCCCTAGAAACAAGGACTGGCACAGTGAAAGAAACTGACACTCTCCCTACCTAGAGTTTTCTGTCCCTAGAAAAAATGTTTTTTTAAAGCACACTATAGCACAAGGAGAATTCCCCTCACTTTCCTTCTTTGTCCCTAGAAACAAGGACTGGCACAGTGAAAGAAACTGACACTCTCCCTACCTAGAGTTTTCTGTCCCTAGAAAAAATGTTTTTTTAAAGCACACTATAGCACAAGGAGAATTCCCCTCACTTTCCTTCTTTGTCCCTAGAAACAAGGACTGGCACAGTGAAAGAAACTGACACTCTCCCTACCTAGAGTTTTCTGTCCCTAGAAAAAATGTTTTTTTAAAGCACACTATAGCACAAGGAGAATTCCCCTCACTTTCCTTCTTTGTCCCTAGAAACAAGGACTGGCACAGTGAAAGAAACTGACACTCTCCCTACCTAGAGTTTTCTGTCCCTAGAAAAAAATGTTTTTTTAAAGCACACTATAGCACAAGGAGAATTCCCCTCACTTTCCTTCTTTGTCCCTAGAAACAAGGACTGGCACAGTGAAAGAAACTGACACTCTCCCTACCTAGAGTTTTCTGTCCCTAGAAAAAATGTTTTTTTAAAGCACACTATAGCACAAGGAGAATTCCCCTCACTTTCCTTCTTTGTCCCTAGAAACAAGGACTCGCACAGTGAAAGAAACTGACACTCTCCCCACCTAGAGTTTTCTGTCCCTAGAAAAAATGTTTTTTTAAAGCACACTATAGCACAAGGAGAAATCCCCTCACTTTCCTTCTTTGTCCCTAGAAACAAGGACTCGCACAGTAAAACACACTGACACTCTCCCTACCTATCCTTCTCTTTCCCTAAACTAAAGGAATCCAGGTTAAGCAAGAAAGAAATAAATGTCACTGTCCCTGCCTATGCTTGTCTTTCCCTGCTCCGGAACACACTACACTAGGCCGCCGGGCGCTCGGGTTCCCTAATGAGTAGGGATGAGCTTCCTGTTCGAGTCGAACATACGTTCGACTCGAACATCGGCTGTTCGATCGTTCGACGAAGATCGAACGATTTGGGCCGTTCGCGCCAAATTCGAGTGACGCGAACGGCCCACAATGCACTACGCCATCGCAGTGTCATCCAGGCGCTGTGATTGGCCAAGCATGCACTGTGACCCCGCATGCTTGGCCAATCACAGCGCCGGCAGCGAGGAGAGCAATGATTGGCCACAGGCAGGATGCCTGTGGCCAATTATTGCTGAGGGTGTTTAGTACAGGCCCCACACTATAAAAGGCCGCCAGCACGGCGGCCTAGTGTAGTGTGTTCCGGAGCAGGGAAAGACAAGCATAGGCAGGGACAGTGACATTTATTTCTTTCTTGCTAAACCTGGATTCCTTTAGTTTAGGGAAAGAGAAGGATAGGTAGGGAGAGTGTCAGTGTGTTTTACTGTGCGAGTCCTTGTTTCTAGGGACAAAGAAGGAAAGTGAGGGGATTTCTCCTTGTGCTATAGTGTGCTTTAAAAAAACATTTTTTCTAGGGACAGAAAACTCTAGGTAGGGAGAGTGTCAGTTTCTTTCACTGTGCGAGTCCTTGTTTCTAGGGACAAAGAAGGAAAGTGAGGGGAATTCTCCTTGTGCTATAGTGTGCTTTAAAAAAACATTTTTTCTAGGGACAGAAAACTCTAGGTAGGGAGAGTGTCAGTTTCTTTCACTGTGCCAGTCCTTGTTTCTAGGGACAAAGAAGGAAAGTGAGGGGAATTCTCCTTGTGCTATAGTGTGCTTTAAAAAAACATTTTTTCTAGGGACAGAAAACTCTAGGTAGGGAGAGTGTCAGTTTCTTTCACTGTGCCAGTCCTTGTTTCTAGGGACAAAGAAGGAAAGTGAGGGGAATTCTCCTTGTGCTATAGTGTGCTTTAAAAAAACATTTTTTCTAGGGACAGAAAACTCTAGGTAGGGAGAGTGTCAGTTTCTTTCACTGTGCCAGTCCTTGTTTCTAGGGACAAAGAAGGAAAGTGAGGGGAATTCTCCTTGTGCTATAGTGTGCTTTAAAAAAACATTTTTTCTAGGGACAGAAAACTCTAGGTAGGGAGAGTGTCAGTTTCTTTCACTGTGCCAGTCCTTGTTTCTAGGGACAAAGAAGGAAAGTGAGGGGAATTCTCCTTGTGCTATAGTGTGCTTTAAAAAAACATTTTTTCTAGGGACAGAAAACTCTAGGTAGGGAGAGTGTCAGTTTCTTTCACTGTGCCAGTCCTTGTTTCTAGGGACAAAGAAGGAAAGTGAGGGAAATTCTCCTTGTGCTATAGTGTGCTTTAAAAAAACATTTTTTCTAGGGACAGAAAACTCTAGGTAGGGAGAGTGTCAGTTTCTTTCACTGTGCCAGTCCTTGTTTCTAGGGACAAAGAAGGAAAGTGAGGGGAATTCTCCTTGTGCTATAGTGTGCTTTAAAAAAACATTTTTTCTAGGGACAGAAAACTCTAGGTAGGGAGAGTGTCAGTTTCTTTCACTGTGCCAGTCCTTGTTTCTAGGGACAAAGAAGGAAAGTGAGGGGAATTCTCCTTGTGCTATAGTGTGCTTTAAAAAAACATTTTTTCTAGGGACAGAAAACTCTAGGTAGGGAGAGTGTCAGTTTCTTTCACTGTGCCAGTCCTTGTTTCTAGGGACAAAGAAGGAAAGTGAGGGGAATTCTCCTTGTGCTATAGTGTGCTTTAAAAAAACATTTTTTCTAGGGACAGAAAACTCTAGGTAGGGAGAGTGTCAGTTTCTTTCACTGTGCCAGTCCTTGTTTCTAGGGACAAAGAAGGAAAGTGAGGGGAATTCTCCTTGTGCTATAGTGTGCTAAAGCATTCCTCATCAACCATCTTTGAAATCCTTGTTTTTTGGACAGTCAGGGAAATTGTCGTTGTGCTATTCTGTGCAAAAGCAATAATCCTCAACCATATTTAGAAATCCTTAAGTAAAGGGACAGAGAAGGACACCTGAAGGTAGCCCTTATTGCTTTTTTCCCATCTCCCTGCAGGCCATCTATTAGAATGTCTGGAAGGCAAACAAGGAGAGGCAGACAGTCAGGAGGCAATAAAAGAGGGCAAGCAGGCTCTGTGTCTGGGGGCAACAGTGCTGGTCGTGGACGCGGTGCATTGTCATCAGCACATGGCCATGGGACACGCTTGTCCTTCTTTTCGGCAGCTGGACATGTTGAGCCACATCATGCCGAAGACTTGGTAGAGTGGATGACCAAGCCCTCCTCCTCCTCCTCCTCATCCTCTCTCACCCAGGCTCAGGGTACTGGCAAAGCAGCTGCCAAAGCGTCCTCTTCCCTGGTATCAATGTCAGACTCATCATCAGTCACTCCTTCCCTAGACCCACCATGTCCTCCTCCTGAGGAGTCCCCCGAACTGTTTGAGCACAGTGTTGGGTACATGCTCCAGGAGGATGCCCAGCGTTTCGAAGGGTCTGATGATGAAACCCAGCTACAGGAAGGCAGTAGCGTGAGAGCAGACAGAGGGGATGCTCAAGAAGGACACCAATCTGGCAGTCATGTTCCAGCAGCTGCAGCATACTGCCAGATTGGCTCCAGTGATGAGGAGGGAGGGGATGATGAGGTCACTGACTCCACGTGGGTGCCTAATAGGAGAGAGGAGGAGGAGGAGGATGAGGAGGAGGCACATCTCCAACGAGGCAGGATGCCCTTTGGTGGCCAGCGTAAGGGCAGTACACCGACGGAATCACACCGCAGAGCTCCGCCTGTGCAGGGCGCAGCCTCTGCCCGTCATTCAAAAAGTTCCTTGGTGTGGGCCTTTTTTGAGGCTAGTGCATCAGATCGCACAGCTGCTGTTTGCAACATATGTCTCAAGCGTATATCGCGTGGCCAAAACATCAGCCGCTTGGGTACCACATGCCTGACCAGACATATGTTGACCTGCCATGCAGCTCGTTGGCAAGCCTACCTCAAAGACCCACACCAAAGAACAAAGCGGACCTCTCCTTGCACCGCATCAGCTGGGATCTCCAACCCCACTATAACTTCAGTCCTCTCTGAAACATGCACTGAGAGGAATGAAGGTGTAGAATTAGGTGTGTCACAGCCAAGTACTTGCGGCCACTCTGCTAGCAGTACACCGACGTCCGATTCTAGCAGGCAAATTTCCCTGCCCCAGCTGCTGGACCGTCGAAAGAAGTTCACTCCCAGCCATCCACATGCCCAGCGGTTGAATGCTAGCTTGGCTAAATTGCTAGCGCTTCAACTGCTGCCTTTTCAGTTGGTAGACTCGGCCCCCTTCCGTGAGTTTGTGCAATGTGCGGTTCCTCAGTGGCAGGTTCCCAAACGCCACTTTTTCTCACGGAAGGCTATTCCGGCTCTCTCTTGGCATGTGGAAGGCAATGTCTTGGCCTCGCTGGACAGGGCGGTCAGCGGTAAGGTGCATATTACCGCTGACTCATGGTCCAGAAGGCATGGACAGGGACGTTACCTTTCTTTCACGGCCCATTGGGTCACTCTTTTGGCAGCTGGGAAGGATGCAGGACAAGGTGCAGTAGTGTTGGAGGTTGTTCCACCGCCACGCCTCCAAAATGCTACTACTGGTTGTGACACACCTCTCTCCTCCACCCCCTCCTCTTCTTCTTCCTCCATGGCCTCTTCCTGTGGTTTGTCCTATGAACCAGCGGTGCTCCGTAGCCGTTCACGGGGCTACGCAAGTACGCAGGCAAAAAGATGCCATGCCGTGCTTGCGCTGGTGTGTTTGGGGGACAGAAGCCACACTGGGGCAGAGGTCCTGTCTGCTCTGCAGGGCCAGGCCGAGAGGTGGTTGACGCCACGCCAGCTTAAGCCAGGAATGGTGGTTTGCGACAATGGCACCAACCTCCTCTCCGCCCTCCGACAGGGACAACTGACCCATGTGCCCTGTGTGGCTCACGTCCTTAACCTGGTGGTGCAGCGGTTCTTGGGCAGGTACCCGGGCTTACAGGATGTCCTGAGGCAGGCCAGGAAAGTCTGTGTGCATTTCCGCAGATCTTATAATGCCAGTGCTCGCCTGGCTGAGCTGCAAAAGGAGTTGAACCTGCCCAAGAACCGCCTTATATGTGACATGCCCACCAGGTGGAACTCAACGTTGGCCATGCTGCAGCGGCTGCACACGCAGCAGAGGGCCATCAATGAGTACCTGTGCGACTACGGCACCAGGACAGGGTCAGGGGAGCTTGGTTTTTTTTCTCCACGCCAGTGGGGCATGATCAGGGATGCATGCACTGTCCTGGCACCATTTGAGGAGGCCACGAGGATGGTGAGCAGTGACAGTGCATGCATCAGTGACACTGTACCTCTTGTCCACCTGTTGGAGCACACGCTGCGTGGAATAATGGACAGGGCACTTGAGGCAGAACAGAGGCAGGAAGAGGAGGACTTCCTTGCCTCTCAAGGCCCCCTTTACCCAGACAGTGTTCCTTCTGTCCCACCCATCGCACAGGAAGAGGAAGAGGAGGAGGAGGAGGAGGAGGAGGATTGTGTCAGCATGGAGGTGGAGGCTGGCACTCAGCATCATCAGCAGCAGTCTTTTAGGGATGATTTACAGTCCCAAGAAACCAGTGGACTTGTACGTGGCTGGGAGGAGGTGGCTGCGGATCATGTCGTCCTTAGTGACCCAGAGGACTCCGGAGCGAATGCCTCAGCAAACCTACGCTGCATGGCCTCCCTGATCCTGCAAAGTCTGCGGAAGGATCCTCGTATTCTTCGGATCAAGGAGAGGGACCATTACTGGCTGGCCACTCTCCTTGATCCACGGTACAAGGGTAAGGTTGCGGACCTTATGTTACCTTCGCAGAGGGAGCAGAGGATGAGACAACTCCGGGAGGCCTTGCAGAAAGGTCTGTGCAACGCGTTCCCAGAGACTGGGAGGTTACAAACTCCTGGTCCTGGACAACGAGTTGCTGAGGCTTCGGCCAGTCAAAGAAGGAGCGGTGGGGAAGGTGGCCGTCTGACCGATGCGTTCAGACAATTCTTTAGTCCGCAGCCCCAAAGTATGATCGGTTCCAGCAACCATCGCCAGCGTCTGATAAACATGGTGCAGGAATATCTAGGGGCAAGGTCAGACTTGGACACCTTCCCCACCGAAAATCCTCTGGCTTACTGGGTCTTGAGGATGGATCACTGGCCAGAGCTTGCACAGTATGCAATTGAGCTACTGGCCTGTCCTGCATCCAGCGTTCTTTCGGAACGCACATTCAGTGCTGCTGGAGGATTTGTCACGGATCACAGGGTGCGCCTGTCCACCGACTCGGTTGATCGACTGACTTTCATCAAGATGAACCAGTCTTGGATCACCACCAGCTACCACACACCTGATGCTGATATAACAGACTAATTGATTTTAACATGTCACATCCCTTCAAGACTGATGCTGATGCTGAGTGCCTGTGCTGTTATGTTGACTGGCTATCCTCCTCCTCCGAGTCCTCAATGATACGATTGATGATGATAGCTTGGAAGATCATTTTTGTTTATGGGTGCCGCCACCAGTGGCTAAGGCCCAATTTTTCAGCCCCTGTTTTACAGGGGCGTGTAATTATAATTTTTTTAGCAATAATTTGCCATAGGGCTCATTGCTGTGCTCCAAGTACAGTATCTGTGAGGGGTTGGAGTGTTGTGGCACCAGTGCCTAAGGCCCAATTTTTCAGCCCCTGTTTAACAGGGGCGTGTCATTACAATTTTTGAAGCAATACTTTGCAACAGGGCTCATTGCTGTGCTCCAAGTACAGTATCTGTGAGGGGTTGTAGTGTTGTGCCACCAGTGCCTAAGGCCCAATTTTTCAGCCCCTGTTCAACAGGGGCATGCAATTACAATTCTTGATCTAATAATTCACAGCAGGGCCCATTGCTGCACCCACCAAGAGTAACTCTGAGGGCTTACAGTGTTGTGGCAAAGCCACCACCACCACCACCACCACGAAAGGCCCAATTTTTCAGCCCCTGTTCAAAAGGGGCATGTAATTACAATTCTTGATCTAATAATTCACAGCAGGGCCCATTCCTGCACCCACCAAGAGTAACTCTGAGGGCTTACAGTGTTGTGGCAACACCACCACCACCACCACCACCACGAAAGGCCCAATTTTTCAGCCCCTGTTCAACAGGGGCATGCAATTACAATTCTTGATCTAATAATTCACAGCAGGGCCCATTGCTGCACCCACCAAGAGTAACTGTCAGGGCTTACAGTGTTGTGGCACCAGCACCACCATCAAAGGCCCAATTTTTACTACCACTGTTCAACAATTATATGTAATTAAAATTCCTGATATAATAGTTGACAGCAGGGCGTTCCAGCACCAACCAAGAGTAACTGTGAGTGCTTACAGTGTTGTGCCAACACCAACAACTAAGGGGCCTATTTCTGCAGAGTATATACGGCAGGTCCCTACTTTCAAACATCCAACTTACAAACGACTCCTACTTGCAAACGCAAGAAGACAACAGGAAGTGAGAGGAAATCTACCACTAGGAAGGAAAATTCTCTCCTGTAAGAATAAATATGGGAGAAAGGTGTCTCCTCTGTACTGATGCTTTATCAGCAATCCTTGTTTCAAGAAAAACACCACATTTCAAAAACAGTTGTCATTGGGACGGAAAGTGAGGTGAAATGTTCTGAACAGGGGCACAGACAGCAAAACAAATGTTACAGGGGTGATAACCCTTACCTATGTTTTCCAAAAAGTTTAAAAATAGATGTTTGGGCTGGAGCTACACTTCAACAATGTACCTGTTCAAAATTACAAACAGATTCTACATAAGAACAAACCTACAGTCCCTGTCTTGTATGCACCGCCTGTATACGGCTGTTCAGAGTATATATGGCCTTTTTTATTTTATGTGCGGGGTTCCCCTTAATATCCATACAAGACCCAAAGGGGCTGGTAATGGGCTGGGGTAGGGGGGGGGGGTCATGGGGTAGCTATGCCATTTTTCTTAAAGATTTTCATCCATATTACCGGGACCAGACATTACATTAAAGCCGCAAGCAGTTTTAAATGGCTTTTTTTTCCTTTAGAAGTGTCATTTTGTGCAGGGACAGTTCTAAACACGGGAAACACGTGGCACTTCACAGGCATACTTTAGACACCCCCCAGGTACGATATTTAAAGGAATATTTGACTTTTTTTTTTTCACTTTATGCATCATTAAAATGACTGCTCCCGAAAAACGACCGTTTTTAAAACTTCTTTTTGCATTGATACATGTCCCCTGGTGCAGAACCCGGGTTCCCAAACCCTTTTTAGGACAATAACATGCATAATAGTTGTTATAATTAGCACTTTAGAATTCGAACGTTCGCATCCATTGTATTTAATAGGGTTCTAATGTTCGTACGAACTTTCGGTCCGTTCGCGGGTTCTGGTGCGAACCGAACCCGGGGGTGTTCGGCTCATCACTAATCATGAGAATGGTGTACTCACAGTTCCTGTTTAAAGCTGTAGATGTCTGTTTTGACTCTTCTTTTAAGCTTATTAACGAATAACTAACTGTAAAAGAAAAAGGATTAATGCATATGATCAACATGACTTAGTACGTCCCTCCATTTCAACTATATGGAAAGTCTGATGGGTATGGCGGACCTTCTGTTTAGATCCAGGGATCAGAGAAATAAATGTAATAAGAATGGAATTATAGAAACAAATGTTAAATGTTCAATTTAAATCTTGGAAGTGTCGGAGGAAATTATTAGTTAGGGTTCCATTGTCTAGCTTGATGTCTGTAACCGCGTCTTTCTCCTTGTAGTGAGGGGGTGTTCCATATTGGTGCTGGACGGGGAGTGGATGGCGTGCGAGGAACGTTGCTTGGATTTAAAAGACCAAGTTTAATCAGAATATCCTGACCTTCTGGGATAGTTGTGGCAATGTATGTTGTGCCATTATGAGGAATGATCAACTTGAATGGGAAACCCCATCTGTATCTGATTCTGGCTGAGGAAAGTGCAGATGTTATTTCTTTCATATTCCTGCGTCTTTCAAGAGTTGCCTGTGAAATATCTGGATATATTTGCAGTTGTACTCCATCTAAAATGATATTTCTTAAGCTGCGTGACGCTCTCATTATTTCCTCTTTAACTAAGAAGTCCTTCATGCAAAGAACTATGTCCCTGGGGGGTTTATCTGGGGGAGGTTTGGCTCTTAGTGCACGATGTATGCGATCACATATGAAGGATTGGGGATTTTGTTCAGGCAGCAAAAACTGGAACAGTTTTGTGGAGTATGCCAGTAAATCAGTGATGGTTTCAGGGACTCCCCTAATCCTGAGATTGGACCTCCTGTTCCTGTTGTCTAAATCCTCCACATGTGCTTGTAACTGTGTAAAGGCAGTGGACAGACTGTCATGCTCCCTGGACAGGTCGTTGAAAGCAATGGCAAGCTCATCGTGTTTATTTTCTAATAGTTCTGTACAGTCCCTGACAAAAGTCTTGTCGCTTCTCTATTTTGTAGAAACTCCTGCTATTAACCTGACTTTTAATTAATCAATTGGTGTTAGAAATAGCTCCTATGAAAAGCTAAAGCCCTCCCAAATGATGTTTAATGCACTGAAATAAATTAGTTTCACTGAAAAAAGATTTATAATTTAATCAAGACAGACAGGTCAAATTTTGGCAAGACAAAAGTTTTGTCGCCTATACAGAAATTGAACAACTTTACTGAAAATCCCAAAATATGTCAGCAAATTAAGTAGTGGTGCTGTGAGATCCAAATTGAATATCTTGTATGACTTCCATGAGCTTGAAGGACAGCATCCATGCGGTTTGGCAAGGATTCATACCATTTATTGATGAAGTCATCAGGAATAGCAAAGAAAACAGTCTTGCATGCCTCCCAGAGTTCATCAATATTCTTTGGTTTCGTCTTCCATGCTTCATCTTTCATCCTACACCACATATGCTCAATGATGTTCATGTCTGGTGACTGGGTTGGCCAATCCTGGAGCATCTTGATCTTCTTTGCCTTAAGGAACTTTGATGTGGAGATGGAAGTTTGCGATGGAGCACCATCCTGCTGCAAAATTTGGCCTTTTTTATGGTTGGGAATATAAGAGGTAGCTAAGATTTCTTGGTATTTTAGACTATTGATGTTGCCTTCCACCCTGCAGATCCCTCGCACACCCCCATACTGGATATAACCCCAGACCATGATTTTGCCTCCACCAAACTTCACTGTTTTCTGGGTAAATCTCAGCTCCATGCTTGTTCCAGTAGGTCTCCTGAAATATTTGCGATGACTGTGGTGTAATTCAACAGAAGATTCATCTGAAAAATCCACCTTCTGCTACTTTTCCAGAGTCCATCCTTTTAGCAGGCTGTGGCCCTTGGCAAATGCCACACGTTTTTTCAATTGTCTTTTGTTTAGTGCTGGCTTATGGGCACTGATTCGACCATGGAGGCCATTTCGAGACAGAATCCGACAAACTGTTCTGGTTGACACAGGGACTTCAGGTGACCAGGTCTCGTGGAGCTCTGCTGCAGTGGAAAATGGGCTGGCCTTGGATTTTCGAGCCAACAAACGGTCCTCTCGAGCAGTTGTCTTGCGTGGTCGGCCTGACCTGGCCTTGTCCAAAACGTCTCCAGTCTCTTCAAATCTTTTTTTTATCCTCTGAACTTGACGCTGAGACACATTGAAGGTGTCTGCCACATCAGCAGTGGATCTGGTCTTCAGCCTCTTGATAATCAACACTTTAGTCTCCGGGTGAATCTTAGGCATGTTTGCAGAGGTCTAGTTGCAGTTGAGAAGGTCTAGTGTACTGGCGTTCTTTTTTTTTATACACACCTGAGACCTAATTGATCCATTATTAGTCACAGGTGAAGCTCATATAACAAGGCGACAACACTTATGTCTTGGCAAAAATTGACTCAATGGGCTTTACCAAGCTGTGAATATTAGAATACTTTTTGTCAGTTTCGTTTTGCACTGAAACATTATTACAAAAGCTGTTGGGATTAAAATGACCAATTTCTTGTAACAAAATCTTGTTTAGAAATATATTTTAGCAGCACTTCAGGTCAATTTGTCCACAAGCGACAAGACTTTTGTCAGGGACTGTACGTGTGCCCAGAGCTGATATTTCTTGGGACAGGGTAGTGGTGGATTTTTGCAGTTCAGATTGAAGCTTGTTCATTAATTTGGAGCAGAGAGCTTCTAAACTAGTGTCTAGGTCCGTTTTGGATAGGGGGATGTACACACTGTTTTCTGGAGTCCCCTTGGATTGTAGTTCTGTTTTTTCTGCAGAGTGAAGTGCAGCCTGTGATGTGGATTGCTGTCCAGCGCCATTTTTAGCCATGCTGTTCCGCTCCTGTGATCTGAGGAGGTAGTGGGTGAAGTTTGTCTGCTGGCCCCCTCGTTTCTTCTTTCTGGAAGTCGGCATGCACAGGTGTTTGTAAGCAGGGATGCCTGTGTTTTGTGCTGATTTAGTGGGGTTAAAGTCCCTGTAATGTGGCTGAAAGCCCTATGCGGGAAGGAGCTCCTCTCAGAAGCTGCTGCCTCGCTCCATGCCGCGCATGCGCCCCCCGTTTGTGCGAAATTTTAAAGCATGTCGTGTTTGGTATCTATGTACTCGCACTAAGATCATCTTTTTATTTCATCAAACATTTGGGCAATATAGTGTGTTTTAGTGCATAAAAATTAAAAGTGTATTTTTTCCCCCAAAAATTCGCAAATACTGTGTGGAAAAAAAAATGCAACACCCACCATTTTAATCTGTAGGGCATTTGCTTTAAAAAATATATAATGTTTGGGGGTTCAACATAATTTTCTTGCAAAAAAAAATATGTTTTCATGTAAACAAAAAGTGTCAGAAAGGGCTTTGTCTTCAAGTGGTTAGAAGAGTGGATGTAAGCTTCCTAATGTTGTGTATAAAATGCCAGGACAGTTCAAAACCCCCCCCCCCCCCCAAATGACCCCATTTTGGAAAGCAGACACCCCAAGCTATATACTGAGAGGCATGTCGAGTCCATGGAATATTTTATATGTTGACACAAGTTGCGGAAAAAATAATTTTATTTTTTTATTTATTTTTTTTGCACAAAGTTGTCACTAAATGATATATTGCTCAAACATGCCATGGGCATATGTGGAATTACACCCCAAAATACATTCTGTTGCTTCTCCTGAGTACGGGGATACCACATGTGTGAGACTTTTTGGGAGCCTAGCCGCGTACCGGACCCCAAAAACCAAGCACCGCCTTCAGGCTTTCTAAGGGTATAAATTTTTGATTTCACTCCTCACTGCCTATCACAGTTTCGGAGGCCATGGAATGCCCAGATGGCACAAACCCCCCCCCCCCCAAATGACCCCATTTTGGAAAGTAGACATCCCAAGCTATTTGCTGAGAGGTATGGTGAGTATTTTGCAGATCTCGCTTTTTGTCACAAAGTTTTGAAAATTAAAAAAAAAAAAATTATTTTCTTTCTTCATTTTCAAAAACAAATGAGAGCTGTAAAATACTCACCATGCCTCTCAGCAAATAGCTTGGGGTGTCTACTTTCCAAAATGGGGTCATTTGGGGGGGTTTTGTGCTATTTTGGCATTTTATGGCCTTCAAAACCGTGATAGGTAGTGAGGAGTGAAATCAAAAATTTGTGCCCTTAGAAATCCTGAAGGCGGTGCTTGGTTTTCGGGGGCCCGTACGCGGCTAGACTCCTAAAAAGTCCCACACATGTGGTATCCCCGTACTCAGGAGAAGCAGCAAAATGTATTTTTGGGTACAATTCCACATATAACCATGGCATGCGTGAGCAATATATCATTTAGTGACAACTTTTTGTAATTATTTTTTTTTTGTCATTATTCAATCACTTGGAACAAAAAAAAAAAATAGTCAATGGGCTCAACATGCCTCTCAGCAATTTCCTTGGGGTGTCTTCTTTCAAAAATGGGGTCATTTGGGGGGGTTTTGTACTGCCCTGCCATTTTAGCACCTCAAGAAATGAGATAGGCAGTCATAAATTAAAAGCTGTGTAAATTTCAGAAAATGTACCCTAGTTTGTAGACACTATAACTTTTGCGCAAACCAATAAATATACGCTTATTGACATTTTTTTTACTAAAGACATGTGGCTGAATACATTTTGGCCTAAATGTATGACTAAAATTGAGTTTATTCAAATTTTTCTTAAAACAAAAAGTAGAAAATATCATTTTTTTTCAAAATTTTCAGTCCTTTTCCGTTTAACATCGCAAAAAAATAAAATCGCAGAGGCAATCAAATACCTGTAGCGGGGTCTCTAAATTTAGGTAGGACACTCAGGTGTGTAAGTATGGGAATAATGGACCATTTGTGTTCGTGGAGGATTGGACGGTGTAATAATCTCCTTGGCCTCTGGGTGGCGGGGTACCTGTAGGCTCAAGGTAGATTGGCCGTCACAGTGCTACCCTTTTTGTCCCTTTCCGGAGATGGTACGGCGAGGGCGGGGAACCTGCCGTGGTGTCGATGGGAGGATATAAAAGGGGGAGATGCCCTAACCACGAGGTCTTCAGGAGGATCTCCTTCACGCGCCCAGGCACCTTAGGCCTGGGTGCGGGCGGTTCCGGATTCCGGCCCAGGCGCCCTAGGCCTGACCGGAATGGAGTTGGAGTCCATCCCAGGCACCTTCAGCCTGGGGTGAGGTACTAAACCAGGAGGCCTGGGGCCCAGTGACTTCGACTTCGAGGGTGGAGAAGTCCGAGGGTCCCTGAAGTGGATGGGGCCCATGTCTGAGGTGAGGAGGCCGGGGAGGTTACCCATTCGGAGAGTCTGGAGCAGCATCAACCCAATGACGGATGGGCCTCTGGTAACTCCCTTGGAGGGACATCTTCCCCTGACAGGGGCCGCAACGCAGCGAAGGTACTCCTATCTATGTTCTCTTGAGTCGCTGGTAGAGACTCTCAAGTTCTAAGTCCTTTCTAGCTAAGGCTTAGTAACCGCTGGCGAGATCGCAGTGGTTTAGCTGACAACCAGGACAGTGCCTCGACCTGCTCATTCCCCGTATCAAAATGTTATCAAGTTGCAACCAGTTGGCTACTGAAGCACTGTTTATTGTGAGATATGCAATAAAAACAAGAGTTGGACTGTGATCGGTGTGTGGAACTCTGGTTAATGGGAGCAGAGGGAAGTGTTGGCACAGCGGGACTTGATTCTAGACAAAAGCACATAGGCCCGAGGAAATATCTGGTACTGGCCTTCACCTCACCCACAGCTATGGGGAGGACATGGGCCGTAGCGCATCTCACCCTGTCGTATGACATACCCCTAGACAAAGGAGATGGGGTGAGGCCGCTACATACCATTAAAAGAAAGCTCTATTTGTGGGAAGAAAAGGACGCAAATTTCGTTTGGGTACAACATTGCATGTCCGCACAATTTCCAGTTAAAGCAGCGCAGTGCCAAATTCTGAAAACACCTCTGGTCCTTAACCTGCATAATGGTCCGGGGCTTAAGTGGTTAAAAATGATATCATGTTTGGGGTTCTAAGTAGTTTTCTAGCAACAAAAATGCAGATTTGTACATGTATGGGAGAAGTGTTAGAATTGGCCTTGTAGGCAAATAGTTAAATTTCTACTAAGGCCTCATTCACATGGGGCGTACTAAAGTGTACACCCGTGTCAAAGCTGCGTTTACACACATGGGGATGCACGGGTGTTCCATGCATCCCTGTGCAGGCAGTCCCGTTGAATGTAGGGTCCTGGGTTTAGTAACACTTTAAAGCACCACTGACAAATTTTAAACCTTAATATTACTGTGGGCAATTCAGCACTGGATTTTTGATATGCCCGTAAATATGCTGAGATGTCAGTTTTTGGGAAAAATGTGTGTGTTTGCATTTCTGGCTTTTGGTGGCTATAAATTGATGGGAAATCTATGTCGATGTAATGCGCTTTTAATTGTGAACCAAAATAAATTTTCCATTTAGCACACCACAATGCACAAATGTGAGTTGATTAAAATTAGTACAGGAAACTTTTTTTGTGCGTTAAAGTCCAATTAAAGCTTCCAAAAATATTACTGTAATGCAGTAAGGCTGCATATGGTTATGGGTTCTGTTTTTATTAATGAAACTAAAGAGACTCACTGGGTTGAAGGAGACAATTTGCTTACATTAAAGTGATTGTAAAGTCTTGTTTTCTATAAAAATAATAAACATGTTATACTTACCTCCTCTGTGCAGTTGGTTTTGCACAGGGCAGCCCAGATCCTCCTCTTCTTGCTCTCTTTGGCGCTCCCGGCCCTTCCCTTCTGTTGAGTGCCCCCATAGCAAGAAGATTGCTATGAGGGGAACCTGAGCTGAGTCACAGCTCCCTGTGTCCATTCAGACACGGAGCCCTGGTTCGGCCCCGCCCCTATCTCTCCTGATTAGCTAACTGACTTTGATTGACAGCAATGGGAGCCAATGGCACCGCTGCTGTGTCTCAGCCAAGCAGGAGAGAGAGTCCCGGACGGCTGAGGCACTGTGCATATCGCTGGATAGAGATGGGCTCAGGTAAGTATTAGGGGGTGCTTGGGCAGCTGCTGCACAGTTAGATTGTTGCATGCGTGGCTAGGTAAAAGGACTCAGTCATCTTGAATATAGAGTGTCTATGTGCATTTGACAACAAGATCTTGTTCTTAAAGAGGAACTGCAGTTTGCTCACATAATTTGTAATAAAAACATCTTTGCCATTCTGAAGTTTCCCTCCAACCACTTTGCATAATATTTTATATATACTGTGATTCTGTACTTGCCAAATATGAGTCTGGCTGCTTCCATTTATCCATTTTAACTGTGGGCAGCTGAACCTGCTGCCTGTTTACTTCCTGGATTTTCACACACACAGAGGCACACTTGCAGCTCTGCATCTCTCATTGGCCCTCTTATGACTGATCCTCCCTCTCCCCTCCTGGCAAACTCTCACAGGAGTGAGAGAGAGAGAGCTGTGCATGATGTCTTAAGCCTGGACTTTTTACCAGACAAGAAACAGGAAGTGGGCTGTATAAGGTATTTACTGGCAGAAAAAAAATATTTTACTATCCAAAGTTAAAACAACAAGGGCAGAAGATTTAATAGATGGAAAGATGAAAAAATTACAGAAGTTCTGCTTTAAAGTGGTTCTAAATGCAGAAGGTTTTTTAACTTAATGCAGTGTCTGTATTAATATAAAAAAACATCTGTGTGCAGTAACCCCCCTCAGCCCCCCTAAAACTTACCTGAGCCCCATCTTGATCCAGCGATGTTGCACAAGAGACTTGGCTGTCCGTGACTCTCCCTCCTGATTGGCTGAAACACACAGCGGGTGCCATTGGCTCCTGGTGCTGTCCATCAAATTCAGTGAGCCAATGAGGAGAGAGAGGGCGGACAGAGCCAAGCCACAGCTCCATGTCTGAATGGACACACAGAGCAGCGGCTTGGCTCGGGTGTCCCCATAGCAAGCTGTTTGCTGCAGGGACACTCATAGGAGGGAGGGCCCAGGAGTTCCGGCGATAGACCCGAGAAGAGGAGGATCTGGGCTGCTCTGTGCACAGAGCAGGTAAGTATCCTATGTTTGTTATTTATAAACAAAAAAAAACAAGACTTTAGTATCACTTTAAGGTATATGTAAACCCAACCTATTCAGTTTAAAATAGAAATGAAAGACAAAACATTTGTGTATAGATGCAAAAAACATTATAAATACCTATTTTCCCCTTTTTTAACAAGTGACCACATACCCTCTATTTTTAGCTGCATAAGGATCTCAGAGACCTATGGGAAGAGAAAACAGCAGCACACTATCCTTCCCAGTGAATGGCTGTGGGGGGGGGGGGGGGGGGTATGTCAGGACAAGTCTGATGATTGGAGGATAGCATGCTGTGTTCTCAGCACAGCTAGAGTACTGACCACACATTGTGCTCTCATCACTAGTGTGGTCAGTTTTTGATAGGAAAGCAGAGAGACTGGCAGAAACACCAGGTATTTCACACAAAGGAAGCAATTCAAAGAGAGCAGGATACTTTCTTATACAAGTACATGGTACACCAGGAACATATCAAGAATATGAAAATGGATATAGCTTATGGATATAGCTTATTATTAATCCTAATGAATTAGGATCAATAATCCACACTACTTATGTCACTTTTTTTCTTTTTCAATGCCCTAACTTTAGTATATCAGTTCAATAGGGTGAAAATCCAAAATGTAATAATTTTCACTGAACTCACCTGTATCTCTGCTGGATTGGCCATTTAGTGTCATAAAAAAAATCTAAATATTCATGTTTTTTTGTTTTTTTTTTATTTGTAGCTGAATTGCTCGGGGCAACTGGTACATTCTCTGAATGAAAATGGGGTAAGCCAATTAAACTTATGATAATACAACCACACCTCACCTGTAATGGTAAAGGAAAACCAAAAATAAAATGTACAGTAACATAAGAGAATTGTGCAAAATTGTTTTTACTGTGATTAATGGATAAACCTGTACAATTTTTAGATGATCAAATCAAGATATTTAAACTGAAGGTTAAGAGAACATTTTTTTTATAAACTCACAATCTATGTCTAGTAAACCTATTGGACAGCGCTTCCTAGAAATTAGCCCTATACCACCATAACTATTGCTGGAATGCAGTATCTACCTACACTTTTAAGTTTTCCCATGTGAATCACTTGCCTGCACTGCTTCAATCCTGCTTCATCTATAATGGAGGTCAAAAATGTGTACCCTTTCTTACTTTCATAACATAGTATAGCACTACCCCCGAAGGAGCTGCTTAAGTATATTTGGTTCTGTACTCTGCCTCTCAACCCCAAGAACAGTATCAGACCCTCTGAAGGCTATGGGGCCACTGGTGATGGGGACTACATGTCCCACAATACTTTACTAATTTTACAACTCTGTTCTTTTGGCTCCCTCCCCCTGCCATTAGGAAAGCAGGGGAGGGAACAGAACAGGTGACCGGTCTTTCTGCAAGCACCGCTCGACCACACACAGAGTGAGGAGGAGAGGGAGAGAATTCCCCCTCAGGAGCTGACAGGCTGTGTCTCTCTATAAGAGCTTGTGTCAGCGTCGGTTCCCAGCAGCAGCCAGCAGGAAGTGAAAGGCCGGGGGGCACCCACTACAGTAGTCACATAGTTACATAGTTAGTCAGGTTTAAAAAAGACACAAGTCCATCTAGTTCAACCAATTAAAGAGAAAAAAAAATCATACAATGCCATATATCGAATCCTATACCCACAGTTGATCGAGAGGAAGGCGAAGAACCCCAGCAAAGCATGATCCAGTTTGCTAAAGCAGGGGAAAAAATTCCTTCCTGATCCCACGAGAGGCAATCCAATATTCCCTGGATAAACGTTACTTATAAATGTTAGTACCCAGCAATATTATGTACAATTTGGAAAGAATCCTGGCCTTTTTTTTAAAGCAATCTACTGAGCTTACCAGAACCAGCTCTTGAGGGAGTCTATTCCACATTTTTACAGCTCTTACTGTGAAGAAACCCTTCCGTATTTAGAGATAAAATCTCTTTTCCTGTAGACGTAAAGAATGCCCCCTTGTCCACTGTGATGACCTTAAAGTGAATAACTCAACACAAAGTTCACTATATGGACCCCTTATGTATTTACACATGTTGATCATATCCCCCCTAATGTCCTCTTCTCAAGAGAGAATAAATTCAGTTCCTGTAATCCAGTGGCAACCCGTCCATTCAGGGCGAAGGGGCACCGTCCCCCTACTCCATGTGCCCGACCCCTAATGCACTGGATTCCAATGGAGTTGTTTTTTTAAGCACATGATTAGAGCCTGAGGCTCTGATTGGTTTAAAAAAAGAGTGGGCTCGGGGCGCAGAGCACTGCGCTGTGAGCCCACCCAGTTGTGTGACAATAGCGAATTAATATTCGCTATTGTCTTCCTGATTCTCCTCCGGCCAATCAGGAAGGGAGTCTCGGGACCCACTTCCTGTCCGGCCAGGAGAAGCATTGCAGTCCTAGCCCTCTGCGTACCTATGCTGGAAGAGGGGGTTCTCCGCGATCTGCCTCCATAGCTCATTCTTCATCCCCCAGAAGTCTCCATCCAGGAACCGGGACAGGGAAGTGGGTGTGTATCCATTGTGATCGGCGGCCCCTCTGTCCATGGCGGTGAAGGAAGGAGGTGAGATGGAGACCGAACTCTTCTCTGGGAAACATTGCCTCCTCTGCACTGCTTTCAGATCTCTTTGGCCCCCTGGTCTTCCTTCCCCCTGCTTCCTAAGGTAAGGAGGACTCTGATTTCCACCTTCCTGTCCATCTCCCATAGGGGGGATCGCTGCCTTCCCGTCCATCTGCCGCGGGGGGGTTTGTCGATAGCCGCTTTCCCGTCTGTCTCCCGTGCAGGTAGGGGGGGGGATCAGCCCCTTTCTGTTTGCCTCCCGTGGGGGGGGGTGACATTAGTTTGCTGCCCTCTCAAAATATCGAGCACCAGCCAACACTGCTCTAATCTTTCCTCATAGCTGAGCTCCTCCATACATCTTATCAAATTGCCCTTTTCTGCACTTTCTCCAGTTCCCCGGTATCCTTTTTGAGAACTGGTGCCCAAAACTGAACTGCGTATTCCAGATGAGGTCTATCTAACGATTTGTACAGGGGCAAAATGATATCTCTGGAGTCCATACCTCTCTTAATACTAGAAAGGACTTTCATAAGGGTTCTTCAAAGTGACAACACGCACAGAAATAAAAACATTTAGTGTAGGGGAAGGCTAGAACTCTGTTAGCTTTTTATTTTTAGGTATGCATATGTGTCGCAACTCCCTCAGCCTGCAGCCTGCAATCGGCCAAACAGATGTGGCTGTTGAATAATGCAATAGCAGCAGAAAGTCCACTAGAGACCACTAGTCAGGATAAGAGATAGAGTGCAGTTGGTATCACTCTGCATTGGACAAGAGCCAGCACTACAGAGGAGGCATCGGCTTAGGTGGCTCTTGCTCTCTACTAGAGCTCCAATTTTACAAGTAGTCCATCTACATTGCACTCTGTTTGATGCTCTGGGATGGTGGGTCAGCAAGCCCAAACCGCGATCTACCGGTCACCTGGCCACGATCTACTGGTTGCTGATCCCTGTTATATAGGTATCTGATCTTATCATTTACTTTCTAAGTGCTGAAATTAATAGAAATTTGATTTTTTTTTTCCTTTTTTATCCAAACAGAATTGGTCAGTTAAAGAAATGTCATGCAGAGCAAGCCATGCTCTCTCAAAAATGAAGTCATGTAATGGCTATAAGAATATAAGGGACATGCTGGATACCTTAATTACGTCATTAGATAGCGTTGCAAAGTCGGTAAGTATAAATGAAAGTCAAAAGCAAATCATTGATCATTTAAATTGTGTGTCCAGCCAAAACTGTTTTTCTTGGTTTAACCAAATAGGTGAGGTAAACTGTTAAAAGCAACACAAACATAAATAAAAATCTTTTTCTTTAGTAGAAAAGGGGAAGCTCAAGCCTCGTACACACGGCCGAAAATCTCGTCAAGAAAAAACACGTTGTTTTTCTTGACGAGATTCTTGGACAAGAAACTTGTCCCGGCCGAGTGTACACACGCTCCTTTCAAAGAACCCGCGGTTCTTTGAATGGAGCAAACATGGTGACATCATCGACTACGACGAGCGTGCGCTCGTCACATTCGATGCCGTCGCCGCCATCTTGCTACACCCTATCTATGCCTAGGAAGCTACCGCGCATGCGTCAAAGTCCTTTCGAGCATGCGCGGGCTTCCCGGCGGACAGGTAAGTGTACACACACACAATTTTCTCGTCGAGAAACAGGCTGACGAGAATCTCAACGAGAAAATAGAGAGCAGGTTCTCTATATTTCTCGTCGAGATTCCTGTCGGTTTTCTCGACGAGAAACCATACACACGAACGAATTTCTCGGCAAGAAAGCTCTCTTGGCAGTTTTCTTGTCGTTTCTTGCCGAGAAACTCGTTCGTGTGTACGAGGCTTCAGAGTCTGTTTTTTTTTTTTCTGTCTGTTTTACCATTGCAGATTTTCTTTCACTGACTTGTAAACAGGTGCTTACAAATTGGTTGTGTGGAGTTATGCTGGCCATACACGGGTCGAATTGCGAAAGAACTGTCATTTGAAAATCAGAAAAAAATTGCGTTTTGTGATCCGATGGTGCCACCATTGATTTTAAAATTCGACCGACCAAACCTTCAATTTCACCTCATGTTCCTACAGAAAATAATTTTTGTGTCTGGGAATCTTCTTTTCTTTCCGGGAATTTTCTTTTCTTGCACATGCGCATTTCTTTTTCGATTACATTTCTTGCACGATTCTCCCATAATTAATTAGAAAATCGTTTGTTTTTAAAAAAAATATCCAACATGTTCGATTATTAAAATTCCATGGCCGCACGAAAATCGGCTGTTGCTGCAGCCCACTAATGGCGCAAAATACGGACGAAAATTCTTAGATAAGATTTTCGAAAGAAAGTTCTTTCGAAATTCGACCTGTGTATGGCCTGCATTAGTTCCTTCAGGCTGCCCAGGTGGAAAGAGTTTAAGTGGTTGTAAACCCTGAAAAATAAAAAAAAAACCTGCAAGACAAAGGCATAATGAGCTAGTATGAATAACATACTAGCTCATGAATTACTTACTTTAGATCGAAACCCTTTGCATCGGTCCTCGTACCCCCCTCCGGCTGGCAACATCCCTCCCGGGGGTTAATTCTGGGTATCGCAGCTCCAGTGCTGTGATTGGCTGGTGCTGCAATGATGTCACTCCCATGCATGCGCACGGGAGTCGCCGTCAAGGGCACACGGACTAAAGCAATGGCACATAGGTGCCATTGCTTCAATTTCCTTTAATGCGCATGTGCCGAAGACATCGGCACATGCAGGGGACAGGGGATATCTCCTAAACCGTGCAGGTTTAGGAGATATCCTGGGTAGCTACAGGTAAGCCTTAATTTAGGCTTACCCGTAGCATAAAGTGGTTGTAAAGGGTTTACCATCACTGTAAGCTAGGCTTAGCATTTTCCTGGCAATTCTAAGCTCTGCCCTCCACCCTTTGTTGCCAATAAAAAGGGGGAAGGCACTAGATGGATTTCTGCCATGGCCTGCACGGGAAGGAGTTGAGAGGCTAAGCCAGAGGATGTATACACCAGCAATATCTGGAGTGCATGATAGGAAAGTCTGCCTGAGCCAGGACTCTTCCATATGTGGACTCTCACTTAGGAGAAGGGTATGCACCTGGCAGCCTTGATCTAGGTAGTTAGAAAGGAACTGTACCGCACAGTTGGACTGTATGGCTAAGATCTCTGGTAAAGCCTGATCAACTGTTTCATGCCTGATCTAAAGTTATTACAAAAGGGGTGCATGGAGGTACATGGTGTGTCTAGAAGAACAGGGCCTGTAAGCACATACAGGGGTGAAGATGAAGGAATGGAAGGCCACCTAGAAGAGTCAACTCAGTTGTTGGGAAGTGTGTAGTTGCTACAGGTAACCATGAACTGGTGGTAATGTAATAGCTGCCAGGCATCATAGAGTGGTACCAGACATGGATGAGGGCTCCTCTGGTAGCGAGGGGTCGGTGCTCTGACTCCCTCCCTAGCGGCCAGTGCCCCACAGCTGGGGTCACTGGGAGTGAGGTGACAGAGTAAAGTTGGACTGGTGGAGCGGAACACAAGCTCAGCGTGGTCCCCCTGCAAATGCTCTATTTTGGAAGACAAGGTGTGCAGCAAAATCGGACAGAGTGCTTCACAGTATGAATCTGCATGTTATACAGCTGCACAAGCTGTACATCTCACTTCTAAGCTGGGATTCCTCTTTAATGTTGAGTTCACATAACGTGGCCCCGCCTGGTCCCAGGCATTGGTGAGCGCATACATGCGAAGAGGTACCCCCATGTGCAGGTCGAGTAGTCCTGTCTTGTGAAACCTTTGTTAGCAGGACAAGAGATGAGGGTAAGCCCTGGTTCACACTATAGCATTTTGACATGTCAAATCACATGTCATGTGTTTGACAAGTCAAATTGCATGTCATGTGCTTGACATGTCAAATCGCATGTCATGTGTTTGACATGTCAAATCGAATGTCATGTGTTTGTTTAATCATATTTTATTACGAGTTTTATAAATTTACACACAGATTCCACTCATAGCACATAGAAAACAACATAATCATGTGTATATATACCTATTTTAGGATTGCATTATTCCCAACACATCACCTAGAGTTTTACTCTCTATTGCATAACTACTATCAGATCGAAAAACAAACATACAAAACAGAGAGATCCTGAATAATTAAAGATTTTTATCCCTTCCTTCATAGTAATTTTTTAGTGCTATCAAGTGGTTCTGAATCGTATCAGCCCAAACACACAAAACCAAAAACACAAAAAAAAAAAACACTACACACAGATATAGACCTAGACATACTTACACATTCCTCTGGGAAGCCCCCTCCCGACTCCATACCACACCATGCCACGCCTACCCAACCCAACCAAATCCCCATCATACTCGTTTTCACAAGTAGAGTCTCAGAATCTCTGAGTTTAAAAAGTCGATCCAAGATGACCAAATTTCCATAAACTTGTGATAGTGTCCCTGATTACTTGCTGTTATTTCCTCCATTCTTTTTATTTGGTAAATTTTGGCTACCCACTCTTGAATAGTGGGAGCAACTCTTGTATTCCAGTATCTGGGTATGATTATTCGCGCGGCAGATATTAGATTAGAAAACAATCCCTTTGTAACCTTTCTCAAGGCCCCTGGATATATGTGTAGTGGGCTCACCCCTCTCTCTATCTTTATCGGTTATGTGGCTGTTGTCTAGGGGTACCTGGGAGAGAGAGATGAGATACACCACGGCCCATGTCCTCCATAGCTAAGAGGTGAAAGCCAGCAAATTGGGTCTTGTGTAGGTGTCCTAGAGTCAAGTCCAGTACTTCGTCCCTGACTCCTTTGCTCCTAGTAACCAGAGTTCCACACAGTGAATAGGTCCAACTCAGTTTGATTCTTCTTGCCAAGCAATAAAACAGTTTATTTACTTTGGAAAATGGGGACAGATCGAGGCACAATCCTTTCCCTTCTGCTGCTGACCACTGTGCTATCACCAGTGGTGAATAGTCACTGCCACTGACTAGGTGATGTAGAACGTGAATTACCTTCGCTCGCTCTGCCCCTGTCAGGGAAAGAAAGGGAGAAGTGGAGGCCTCTCTGTCACCAGCGATGCTGCGCCAGACTCTTCAGAGAAGTTACTGCACACCAGTCCTCACAAACTCAGACACGGGCACCCAAGGAGTTAGGGCCCCCTCGGATTCCTCCACCCTCGCGGAACTCAGTCGAAGGTACTGAGCCCCAGGCATCCACCATAGTACCTCATCCCAGGCTAAAGGTGCCTGAGATGGACTCCATCTCTGCTCCGGCTAGGTCAAGGGCACCTAGGCCTGGAACACCAGAACGCCAGCACCCAGGCTGAAGGTGCCTGGGTGCGGCCGCATCTTCTGGCTCCGGACTCTAACGCCGTGATCAGGGCGTCCGCCCCTTTTATGACCTCTCCCTTTGCGCCACAGCGGGTTCCCCAGTACCAGTTCCAGGGGAGGACAAAAAGGCACAGTCTTGCGGTGCGAGCCCAACCCCGGTCCAAGGCAACAACGCCACCTATAGGCCCGCGGGAATTCACACCACCAGAGTCCTCCAAGACTCACAAAGGGAACCTTGAATTTCCTAACAATCAAGACATCTAGGTTACACTACCACCCAGATGCTCCCCCTAAATTCAAGTACCCGCTACATATTGTGACAGCAGGAAGGTAAAGTCACCTGGTTGCATCCAGGGGGGTAGATATATTTCGCCCAGATTCAGGCTTTACGCCGACTTATACAGCTAGGTGGAGAGTTGTATAAGCCCAGCTGAGACTAGTGGGCTCATGGATGACTCATACCTCTAGGGAGAGGGCTGGGCGTCGTGCAGACAGGGAGTTGATGAGACCAGCTGAACCTTGTCAGCTCATTTAGGCCTCTATAAGAAACTCCCAGATTCATTAGATGTTAGCTCATGCCTGGAAGCAGACCTGTGTGGACTGTCTAGGGAGAGTGAACCCCTGTGCGGTGAGAGAAAGCCTGTGTGGCTATATATTTGCTTGGACATTTAAAACCAGGGACTTAGGGACTAGGACAGCACTAGGCTGATCCCAGTTGTTAGTTAGGAAACCTGTATGTTTAGTCAGAGGTCAAGTTGACCAGGATTTATTTTGTTTATGTTTTTTTTTGCCTTGCTGTGTTTTTGTCACTGTAAATAGAAAATAAACCGCACCTTTTTGATTTTGAAAACCACAACCTCCGTCTGCTGGGCCTGTTTTTGGGTGGGGAGCCCATCCCGGGGGTCACACACACCCGCTGCCGAGCTAACCCCCTCACAGTTGGTGGAGAACCAGTGGCAGTTTTTTTTTAAGCCAGCATGGAGGAGATACTGAAACAGCTGGCTCTAGCAAATGCCAATCAACAGCAGACAAATGCAGGTTTGCAAAGGAGCCTTGCAGCCCAGCAGCAAGCTCATCAACAGAGCCTTGCAACTTTACAACAGAGTCTGGAGGCTCAGCAACAAGCCCAACAGCAATCTGAGGCCCGCTTCATAGACCTGTTGCAGAAGCAAGAGCAGAGACTACAACAACAGATGGAAGCAGTAATGCAGCAACGTCCGCAGACCAGTGAGGAAAGCCGTCCCACTAATACCGCGTCCTTTGGGGTGAGTCGTTTATTGACAAAAATGACTGGAGAGGATGATCCAGAGGTATTTTTGACCACATTTGAAAGGACCGCTGAAAGAGAAAAGTGGCCTGAGGAGCAGTGGGCTGGACTAGTGGCTCCTCTGTTAACTGGTGAATCGCAGAAAGCTTACTATGACCTAGAGCCTAACCAAGCAAAAGACTATGTGATGCTAAAAGCTGAAATATTGGCAAGGCTGGGTGTCACCCTGGCTGTCCGGGCTCAGCGTGTGCATAACTGGACTTTCCAGCTTGGAAAACCCCCCAGGTCTCAAATGTATGATCTCATTCACCTGAGCAGAAAGTGGCTACAGCCAGAGACTTTGTCCGCACCAAAGATTGTGGAACGTGTTGTAATGGATCGGTTTTTGAGAGCTCTTCCTACTGCCATCCAAAAGTGGGTAAGCCATGGAGACCCAGAGACGGCCGATGGTCTTGTGGATCGTGTGGAGAAATACTTGGCTACAGAGAACCTGACGGCCTCTTCCAGAGACACTCGGACTTTCCACCCTAAGACCAGACCATCCCCAGGGGCGGATAAGAGGATTCCAAGGGGTGAGGGTGGAGAGAGTGAGAGGGTGGGAGCTCTACCCCAAGTTTGGCGAGAACAGCCTGGGAAATCAGCGGCTCAAGAGGCCGCAAGAAGGATCGTTTGCTACCGCTGCCGGCAAGCGGGACATATTGCAGCAAATTGCCCGGTTGTGGAGGAACCCATGCAGTGTGACTTTCTGACGGGCAGACGTCAGTCGCTGTGTGCGACAGTCGCATGCACTGCCATTCGGGGAACTGAGAAACATTTATGCAAAATGTGTATTAATGGTAGAAATGTTGTGGTATTGCTGGATTCAGGTAGCCTTGTGACCCTGATAAAGGCTGAGTTAGTTAAAACAGAGGTCTCTGGGAATAGCAAGGTAGCCGTTATTTGTGTGCATGGGGACACCCGAGAGTATCCAGTGACTACAGTGTGTTTCGAGACCCCCAGAGGTACCCTCTCTCATCCAGTGGGCTTAGTATCTCAGTTACCGCATGACGCCATTGTGGGAAGGGATTTTCCGAAGTTCTGGGAACTGTGGGATGATCCTGAGCCCCCCACTGGTGCCCCTATGTACCAGGAATGTGATAGCCAGAACTCCCCTGAGAGTGGTGAGGACTCTCCGGAATTTCCCTTGTCAGTATTGGCAGGGGAGACTCAAGAAACTGGAGAGGAGCCCACCTCCTCAGACGAAAACCTACCGTCTGTGGAGTTTTCTGATCTTGAGGTTCACAGGGAAAACTTTGCCACAGAACAGTTGAAAGACCCCGCCCTAATAAAGGCACGGGAAAACGTAGTGAAAATAGATGGCGAGTTAGTGAACCCAGATAATACCGGCACTTACCCATACTTCAGCGTAGAGAAGGACCTACTGTATCGGGTGGCAAAAAGGGCAGAAGAAACCGTTGAGCAGCTTGTGGTGCCCAAACCTTACAGGAAGTTGGTGTTGGAGTTGGCCCATGGGCACATTCTTGGAGGTCATCTGGGGACAGAGAAAACCCGAGAGAGGGTATTACAGAGATTCTATTGGCCTGGGGTGATGAAGGACATAGAAAATTATTGTTCCTCCTGCCCTGTGTGTCAGAGGTCGGCCCCGATGCCACATTTCCGTAGCCCGCTGGTCCCTCTACCCATCATTGAGGTCCCGTTTGAGAGAATCGCAATGGATTTGGTAGGTCCTATAATCAAGTCCGCTAGGGGGCACCAGTACATATTGGTTATAATGGACTATGCCACCCGTTATCCAGAAGCGATCCCTCTCAGAAATACCTCGGCCAAAACCATAGCCAAAGAGCTATCTCTTGTTTTTAGCCGGGTGGGTATTTGTAAAGAACTGCTTACGGACCAAGGTACACCCTTTATGTCCCGGGTTATGAAAGAGCTGTGTAAATTGTTCAAAGTGACGCAATTGCGTACATCTGTGTATCACCCCCAAACCGATGGGCTGGTTGAAAGATTCAACAAAACCCTAAAACAAATGTTGAAGAAAGTGGTGGATAGAGATGGAAGGGATTGGGACTGTCTACTTCCTTATTTGATGTTTGCTATTAGGGAGGTGCCCCAATCCTCTACGGGATTCTCCCCCTTTGAGTTACTGTATGGGAGACACCCAAGAGGGCTGTTGGATATTGCCAAGGAAACTTGGGAAAGTGAGAGTTCTCCCCACAGGAGTGTGATTGAGCATGTCGCCCTGATGCAAGATCGAATTGCACAGGTAATGCCCATCGTGAAGGAACATTTGGCCCAAGCGCAGTTGGCACAGCAGAGAGTGTACAACCGTGGAGCCAAGACCCGTACCTTTTCCCCGGGGGATAGGATATTGGTACTTGTCCCTACGGTTGAAAGTAAATTCCTTGCCAAATGGCAAGGCCCCTACGAGATAATGGAAAAAGTGAGCGAAGTGAATTACAAGGTCAGACAACCAGGAAGGCGAAAGCCCGAACAGATCTATCACGTTAATCTGTTGAAAGCCTGGAGGGATAGAGAGTCCCTAGTCGCAGACACTTGGTCACCAGCTCAAACTGGTTGCGTGATTCCTGAGGTTGGAATCGCAGCCACCTTGTCACAACCCCAACAACAGGAGGTTAAGGAGTTTGTGCTTCGCAACAAGGAGGTATTCTCTGAGCTGCCGGGACAAACATCTGGGGTAGAGCATGACATTATTACCCCGCCCGGTGAAAGGGTGAAGTTAAAACCCTATCGGATCCCAGAGGCCCGACGGGAGGCAATACGGGAGGAAGTACAGAAAATGCTGAACTTAGGGGTGATAGAGGAGTCCCAAAGTGATTGGTCTAGTCCCATTGTGTTGGTGCCTAAACCGGATGGGAGCTGGCGATTTTGTAACGATTTTCGTCAGTTGAACAAAGTTACAAAATTTGACACCTACCCCATGCCACGTATAGATGAGTTGATCGACCGGCTGGGAACAGCCCGATACATGACGACTCTTGACCTCACAAAAGGGTATTGGCAAATCCCCCTGGCCAAGTCGGCCAAAGAGAAAACCGCATTTGTAACCCCAGACGGGGCGTTCCAATATAAAAGAATGCCGTTCGGGTTACAGAATGCGCCGGCCACATTCCAGCGGAAAATGGACCAGATGCTGAGGCCCCATCGGAAGTATGCTGCGGCTTACCTGGATGACATAATTGTCCATAGCACAGATTGGGCCTCACATCTGCCAAAAGTGCAAGCAGTCCTGGACTCTGTTCGGGAAGCAGGGTTTACGGCTAACCCCAAGAAGTGTACCATTGGGCAGGAGGAGGCCAAATATCTTGGGTACACCATTGGGAGGGGAGTAATAAAACCCCAACTCAACAAAGTCGAGGCCATCCAGAGTTGGCCACGTCCCAACAGCAAGAAGCAGGTACGAGCCTTTCTGGGAATCGCTGGGTATTATCGGCGATTCATTCCCCACTTTGCTTCTAAGGCTGTGCCCCTAACCAACCTGACGAAGGGGAAAGGGTCGGTCATGATTAAATGGACCCCCGAGGCTGAGGCAGCATTCCAATTCTTGAAACAAGCCTTATGTAGCCAGCCAGTGTTGTACTCACCCGACTTCTCTAGAGACTTTGTCGTACAAAGTGATGCGTCAGATGTGGGGTTAGGAGCAGTATTGTCCCAGGTCTGGAACGGGGAAGAGCACCCAGTCATTTACCTCAGCAGGAAGTTGAAGTCCCATGAGGTAAATTACGCCACCGTTGAAAAGGAGTGTTTAGCGGTGAAGTGGGCTCTAGATTCCCTTCGGTACTACCTGCTAGGTAGGCACTTTGACATGGTTACGGATCACGCTCCGTTAAAGTGGATGGCTCAAAACAAGGAAACAAATAGAAGAGTGAATAGGTGGTTCCTGGCCCTCCAGGAATTCAACTTCACAGTAAAGCATCGCCCTGGCGTTCAAATGGGGAATGTGGATGCTTTGTCTCGAGTACATGAATGCCTGATTGCTGGTGTTCCAACCCCGAGGTTAAAACAAGAGGGGGGGGTATGTGACAGCAGGAAGGTAAAGTCACCTGGTTGCATCCAGGGGGGTAGATATATTTCGCCCAGATTCAGGCTTTACGCCGACTTATACAGCTAGGTGGAGAGTTGTATAAGCCCAGCTGAGACTAGTGGGCTCATGGATGACTCATACCTCTAGGGAGAGGGCTGGGCGTCGTGCAGACAGGGAGTTGATGAGACCAGCTGAACCTTGTCAGCTCATTTAGGCCTCTATAAGAAACTCCCAGATTCATTAGATGTTAGCTCATGCCTGGAAGCAGACCTGTGTGGACTGTCTAGGGAGAGTGAACCCCTGTGCGGTGAGAGAAAGCCTGTGTGGCTATATATTTGCTTGGACATTTAAAACCAGGGACTTAGGGACTAGGACAGCACTAGGCTGATCCCAGTTGTTAGTTAGGAAACCTGTATGTTTAGTCAGAGGTCAAGTTGACCAGGATTTATTTTGTTTATGTTTTTTTTTGCCTTGCTGTGTTTTTGTCACTGTAAATAGAAAATAAACCGCACCTTTTTGATTTTGAAAACCACAACCTCCGTCTGCTGGGCCTGTTTTTGGGTGGGGAGCCCATCCCGGGGGTCACACACACCCGCTGCCGAGCTAACCCCCTCACAATATGAATAGTAGTGATGAGCCGAACACCCCCGGTTCGGTTCGCACCAGAACCCGCGAACGGACCGAAAGTTCGCACGAACTTTCGAACCCTATTAAATACAATGGATGCGAACGTTCGAAATCTAAAGTGCTAATTATAATGACTATTATGCATTGTCCTAAAAAGGGTTTGGGAACCCGGGTTCTGCACCAGGGGACATGTATCAATCCAAAAAAAAGTTTTAAAAACGGCCGTTTTTCGGGAGCAGTCATTTTAATGATGCATAAAGTGAAAAAAAAAAGAAAAATATTCCTTTAAATATCGTACCTGGGGGGGTCTAAAGTATGCCTGTGAAGTGCCACGTGTTTCCCGTGTTTAGAACTGTCCCTGCACAAAATTACATTTCTAAAGGAAAAAAAAGCCATTTAAAACTGCTTGCGGCTTTAATGTAATGTCTGGTCCTGGTAATATGGATGAAAATCTTTAAGAAAAATGGCATAGCTACCCCATCACCCCCCCCCCCCCAACCCAGCCCATTACCAGCCCCTTTGGGTCTTGTATGGATATTAAGGGGAACCCCGCACACAAAATAAAAAAGGCCCTATATACTCTGAACAGCCATATACAGGCGGTGCATACAAGACAGGGACTGTAGGTTTGTTCTTATGTAGAATCTGTTTGTAATTTTGAACAGGTACATTGTTTAAGTGTAGCTCCAGCCAAGAAAAATCTATTTTTAAGCTTTTTGGAAAACATAGGGAAGGGTTATCACCCCTGTAACATTTGTTTTGCTGTCTGTGCAGTGTGCACCTGTTCAGAAAAGTTCACCTCACTTTCTGTCCTAATGACAAATGTTTTTTGAAAATTTGTTTTTTTTATTGAAACAAGAATTGGTGATAAAGCATCAGTGGAGAGGAGACACTTTTTTTCCCATATTAACTCTTACAGGAGAGAATTTGCCTTCCTAGGGGTAGATTTCCTCTCACTTCCTGTTGTATCCTTCCGTTTGCAAGGAGGAGTCGTTTGTAAGTTGGATGTTTGAAAGTAGGGGCCTGCCGAATATACTCAGCTGAAATTTGCCCCTTACATGTTGGTGTTGCCACAACACTGTGAGCCCTCACAGTTACTCTTGGTGGGCGCATGAATGGGCCCTGCTGTGAATTATTAGATCAAGAATTGTAATTGCATGCCCCTGTTGAACAGGGGCTGAAAAATTGGGCCTTTGGTGGTGGTGGTGGTGGTGTTGACACAACACTGTAAGGCCTCACAGTTACTCTTGGTGGGCGCAGGAATGGGCCCTGCTGTGAATTATTAGATCAAGAATTGTAATTGCATGCCCCTGTTGAACAGGGGCTGAAAAATTGGGCCTTTGGTGGTGGTGGTGGTGTTGACACAACACTGTAAGGCCTCACAGTTACTCTTGGTGGGCGCAGGAATGGGCCCTGCTGTGAATTATTAGATCAAGAATTGTAATTGCATGCCCCTGTTGAACAGGGGCTGAAAAATTGGGCCTTTGGTGGTGGTGGTGGTGGTGGTGTTGACACAACACTGTAAGGCCTCACAGTTACTCTTGGTGGGCGCAGGAAAGGGCCCTGCTGTGAATTATTAGATCAAGAATTGTAATTACATGCCCCTGTTAAACAGGGGCAGAAAAATTGGGCCTTAGGCACTGGTGCCACAACACTGCAACCCCTCACAGATACTGTACTTGGAGCACAGCAATGAGCCCTGTTGCAAAGTATTGCATCAAAAATTGTAATTACACGCCCCTGTTTCAGGGGCTGAAAAATTGGGCCTTAGCCACTGGTGCTGGTGCCATGACACTGCAACCTCTTCCAGATACTCTAGTTGGAGTGCAGGAATGAGCCATGCTGCAAAGCATTGCATAAAAAATTGTAATTACATGCCCCTGTTAAACAGGGGCTGAAAAATTGGGCCTTAGCCACTGGTGGCGGCACCCAGAAACAAAAATGTTCTTCCAAGCTATCATCATCAATCGGATCATTGAGGAGGAGGAGGATAGTCAGTCAACATAACAGGACAGTCTCTCAGCATCAGCATCAGTCTTGAAGGGATGTGACATTTGAAAATAAATTAGTCTGTTATATCAGCTTCAGGTGTTTGGTAGCTGGTGGTGATCCAAGACTGGTTCATCTTTATGAAGGTCAGTCGATCAACAGAGTCGGTGGACAGGCGCACCCTGTGATCCGTGACAAATCCTCCAGCAGCACTGAATGTGCGTTCTGAAAGAACGCTGGATGCAGGACAGGCCAGTAGCTCAATTGCATACTGTGCAAGCTCTGGCCAGTGATCCATCCTCAAGACCCAGTAAGCCAGAGGATTTTCGGTGGGGAAGGTGTCCAAGTCTGACCTTGCCCCTAGGTATTCCTGCACCATGTATATCAGACACTGGCGATGGTTGCTGGAACCGATCATACCTTGGGGCTGCGGACTAAAGAATTGTCTGAACGCATCGGTCAGACGGCCACCTTCCCCACCGCTCCTTCTTTGACTGACCGAAGCCTCAGCAACTCGTTGTCCAGGACCAGGAGTTTGTAACCTCCCAGTCTCTGGGAACGCGTTGCACAGACCTTTCTGCAAGGCCTCCCGGAGTTGTCTCATCCTCTGCTCCCTCTGCGACGGTAAGATAAGGTCCGCAACCTTACCCTTGTACCGTGGATCAAGGAGAGTGGCCAGCCAGTAATGGTCCCTCTCCTTGATCCGAAGAATACGAGGATCCTTCCGCAGACTTTGCAGGATCAGGGAGGCCATGCAGCGTAGGTTAGCTGAGGCATTCGGTCCGTAGTCCTCTGGGTCACTAAGGACGACATGATCCGCAGCCACCTCCTCCCAGCCACGTACAAGTCCACTGGTTTCTTGGGACTGTAAATCATCCCTAAAAGACTGCTGCTGATGATGCTGAGTGCCAGGCTCCACCTCCATGCTGACACAATCCTCCTCCTCCTCCTCCTCCTCCTCTTCTTCTTCCTGTGCGATGGGTGGGACAGATGGAACACTGTCTGGGTAAAGGGGGCCTTGAGAGGCAAGGAAGTCCTCCTCTTCCTGCCTCTGTTCTGCCTCAAGTGCCCTGTCCATTATTCCACGCAGCGTATGTTCTAACAGGTGGACAAGAGGTACAGTGTCACTGATGCATGCACTGTCACTGCTCACCATCCTCGTGGCCTCCTCAAATGGTGCCAGGACAGTGCATGCATCCCTGATCATGCCCCACTGGCGTGGTGAAAAAAAACCGAGCTCCCCTGACCCTGTCTTGGTGCCGTAGTCGCACAGGTACTCATTGATGGCCCTCTTCTGCGTGTGCAGCCGCTGCAGCATGGCCAAAGTTGAGTTCCACCTGGTGGGCATGTCACATATAAGGCGGTTCTTGGGCAGGTTCAACTCCTTTTGCAGCTCAGCCAGGCGAGCACTGGCATTATAAGATCTGCGGAAATGCACACAGACTTTCCTGGCCTGCCTCAGGACATCCTGTAAGCCCGGGTACCTGCCCAAGAACCGCTGCACCACCAGGTTAAGGATGTGAGCCACACAGGGCACATGGGTCAGTTGTCCCTGTCGGAGAGCGGAGAGGAGGTTGGTGCCATTGTCGCAAACTACCATTCCTGGCTTAAGCTGGCGTGGCGTCAATCACCTCTCGGCCTGCCCCTGCAGAGCAGACAGAACCTCTGCCCCAGTGTGGCTCCTGTCCCCCAAACACACCAGCGCAAGCACGGCATGGCATCTTTTTGCCTGCGTACTTGCGTAGCCCCTTGAATGCCTACGGAGCACCGCTGGTTCCGAGGACAAAGCACAGGAAGAGGCCATGGAGGAAGAAGAAGAGGAGGGGGTGGAGGACAGAGATGTGTCACAACCAGTAGTAGCATTTTTTAGGAGGCGTGGTGGTGGAACAACCTCCAACACTACTGCACCTTGTCCTGCATCCTTCCCAGCTGCCAAAAGAGTGACCCAATGGGCCGTGAAAGAAAGGTAACGTCCCTGTCCATGCCTGCTGGACCATGAGTCAGCGGTAATATGCACCTTACCGCTGACCGCCCTGTCCAGCAAGGCCAAGACATTGCCTTCCACATGCCGGTAGAGAGCCAGAATCGCCTTCCATGAGAAAAAGTGGCGTTTGGGAACCTGCCACTGAGGAACCGCACATTGCACAAACTCACGGAAGGGGGCCGAGTCTACCAACTGAAAAGGCAGCAGTTGAAGCGCTAGCAATTTAGCCAAGCTAGCATTCAACCGCTGGGCATGTGGATGGCTGGGAGTGAACTTCTTTCGACGGTCCAGCAGCTGGGGCAGGGAAATTTGCCTGCTAGAATCGGACGTCGGTGTACTGCTAGCAGAGTGCCCACAAGTACTTGGCTGTGACACACCTAATTCTACACCTTCATTCCTCTCAGTGCAGGTTTCAGAGAGGACTGAAGGTATAGTGGGGTTGGAGATCCCAGCTGATGCGGTGCAAGGAGAGGTCCGCTTTGTTCTTTGGTGTGGGTCTTTAAGGTAGGCTTGCCAACGAGCTGCATGGCAGGTCAACATATGTCTGGTCAAGCATGTGGTGCCCAAGCGGGTGATGTTTTGGCCACGCGATATACGCTTGAGACATATGTTGCAAACAGCAGCTGTGCGATCTGATGCAGTCGACTCAAAAAAGGCCCACACCAAAGAACTTTTTGAATAACGGGCAGAGGCAGCACCCTGCACAGGCGGAGCTCTGCGGTGTGATTCCGTCGGTGTGCTGCCCTTACGCTGGCCCCCCGAGGGCATCCTGCCTCGTTGGAGATGTGCCTCCTCCTCATCCTCCTCCTCCTCCTCCTCCTCTCTCCTATTAGGCACCCACGTGGAGTCAGTGACCTCATCATCCCCTCCCTCCTCATCACTGGAGCCAATCTGGCAGTATGCTGCAGCTGCTGGAACATGACTGCCAGATTGGTGTCCTTCTTGAGCATCCCCTCTATCTGCTCTCATGCTACTGCCTTCCTCTAGCTGGGTATCATAATCAGACCCTTCGAAACGCTGGGCATCCTCCTGGAGCATGTACCCAACACTGTGCTCAAACAGTTCGGGGGACTCCTCAGGAGGACATGGTTGGTCTAGGGAAGGAGTGACTGATGATGACATTGATACCAGGGAAGAGGACGCTTTGGCAGCTGCTTTGCCAGTACCCTGAGCCTGGGTGAGAGAGGATGAGGAGGATGAGGAGGGCTTGGTCATCCACTCTACCAAGTCTTCGGCATGATGCGGCTCAACACGTCCAGCTGCCGAAAAGAAGGACAAGCATGTCCCATGGCCATGTGCTGATGACAATGCACCGCGTCCACGACCAGCACTGTTGTCTCTAGACACAGAGCCTGCTTGCCCTCTTTTATTGGCTCCTGACTGTCTGCCTCTCCTTGTTTGCCTTCCAGACATTCTAATGGCCTGCAGGAAAATGGGAAAACCAGCATTAAGGCCTAGCTTCAGGAGTATATTTTGCAGGAATCACACTACGCCTGCTGTAGGTGCTGCAAATGCCTGTTGGTGTAACACACCAGGAAAAAGCAGCAATACAGGCTAACTTCAGGTGTAATATGATCAGGAGGCACACTCCGCCCGCTGTAAGTGCCGCAAATGCCTGTTGGTGTAACACACCAGGAAAAAGCAGCAATACAGGCTAACTTCAGGTGTAATATGATCAGGAGGCACACTCCGCCCGCTGTAAGTGCCGCAAATGCCTGTTGGTGTAACACACCAGGAAAAAGCAGCAATACAGGCTAACTTCAGGTGTAATATGATCAGGAGGCACACTCCGCCCGCTGTAAGTGCCGCAAATGCCTGTTGGTGTAACACACCAGGAAAAAGTAGCAATACAGGCTAACTTCAGGTGTAATATGATCAGGAGGCACACTCCGCCCGCTGTAAGTGCCGCAAATGCCTGTTGGTGTAACACACCAGGAAAAAGCAGCAATACAGGCTAACTTCAGGTGTAATATGATCAGGAGGCACACTCTGCCCGCTGTAAGTGCCGCAAATGCCTGTTGGTGTAACACACCAGGAAAAAGCAGCAATACAGGCTAACTTCAGGTGTAATATGATCAGGAGGCACACTCCGCCCGCTGTAAATTTTTATATATTTGAAAAAACTGCTACCAATATTTACAATATGTACAGTAGGAAAACAATATATACATTGACAAAATCCTGACACATAAAACTAATACATATTTACCACCACCCTTACCCATCCTCATCCGACCAACCCACACGTGGGTCTCATTATTTTTATTTTTCCCATCACCCTGGAAAAGAACAAGAAGAACACATCACCCAAAAAAAATCAAAAAAAAAAATCAAACCACACAAACCCTAATACTACATATTAACCCAACACTAACACCACACCCTAATATATATACAAAACCTACTACCTAACACCAACCACCCATCGGCTACTGACAGGCGAGAATGCAAGGTCTAGAATGCCTAAAGCCCTACTGTTCAGAAAAAAAAGAAACCAAAAGACCTAAAGGGGGTGAAAAGGACAGAAAGAACCACCCCGAAAGGAAGAAGGATTGGAGCCTCAGGGAGGCCGGAAGGAGAAACCCCTCCACAGCCGGGCACTCCTACTGGCCCCAACCCTCCCCCTCTCAAGACTCCTCACCTTCACCAGCTCCCAAAAAATATCACCCACCACCTCATGCGTGGACAGGACTTTGCCCCTAGTGGACACCAAACACCGAGCGTGCCATGTGTAATAGAGAGCCACTGAGCTGACTAAATAAAGTGACGACAACTCAAACCCTCTGTGGACCCTAAAGTTGCCGTACACCACCTCAGAATAGGTCAAGGATGAGAGTCGGGGATAACCAATGGCTTCCCCTGCCCCCTCAAGAACCTCAATGTTGAAGGGGCACTCTACCAAAAAATGGTCCATGGTCTCCAATGCCCCCCCACATTCTGCACGAGGACAACCTCTGTCCCCTAGGTTCTTATATTTTAGGTTTCCCCGGACATAGAGGCGTCCGTGGAAAGCCCTCCACGCAAGATCCCAAAACTTGCTTGGGATTCTTGGGGAATTCAGAAGGGCTAATCCCTTCTCGAGGACTCTCTCCGGGCAGTCCCTTAAAGACAGTGGCCTCAAAATGTCCGAGGCCATGACTCTTGAGTACAGCTCACGTCGACCCACAGAGCCCACCTCGAGAGCAGTTATCCGCCACTGCCTCAGTACCTTCAACACTTGAGGGACATAGGACGGGAGATACCCGTGCGATCTACGAAGATCACCAGGCCGTCCCCTATCCTCCCACCTACTCAGGAACAGCAAGAGCCAGTTCTTGCATGAGCGCTCCCACAGAGTAGGTAGGTCCACAAAGATGGACTGCAGGTTGAATTTCACAAAAATGGTGATGAAAAACACCACCGGATTGATCATATCCAGCCCACCGTGCCTCCTCTGTCGGTACGTGACCTCCCTCTTGATCAGATTTAGCCTGTTTCCCCACAACAGCAGGAAGAACAGGCCAGAGATCCGGGCATAGAGAGATGCAGGCAAAATACAGACGTAGCTGACATAGAGAAATTCTGGCAGCAAGTACGTTTTGACCAGGCTCACCCTTTCCCTCAGTGACAGCTTCCAGCCCTTCCAGGCATTCACTTTCCGAGATGCACCGACCAGTCTGCGCTCCCAATTTAGCTTGGGGTAATCACCCGGGCCAAATAGGATGCCAAGAATTTTCACTTCTGGCTGGGGCTGGGGAAACACGTCCGGAAGAGCGAACTGCTCGCCTTCCCTCCCCAACCAGAGAACTTCGCTCTTGCCCCAATTGACCAACGAACCAGATGCCTCGGAGTAGCTCCCAATTTGCGTCTCCACAAAGAGAGCCTCCTCGCGGCTGGACACCACCACCGAGACATCGTCCGCGTAGGCCACCACCCTCACTGCCGGATCCAGACCAGTGCAAGGCTCCACCGGAACCCCCCCCAAACGCTCACAGTCGAGCCTTCTCACGAAGGGATCGACGGCAAAGACGTAGAGAAGAGGGCTCAACGGGCAACCCTGCCTGACTCCAGAGTCCACAGCAAAGGCAGGACCCACCCAACCGTTGACAAGAGGGAAGCTCACCGCCCCTCTGTACAATACTTTCAGCCAATTCACAAATTGCTCCGGCAAACCGTACTTTCTCAGAAGAAGCCAGAGGTACTCATGGCTTACCCGGTCAAAAGCCTTGGCCTGGTCTAATGCCAGTAGATACCGCCCATCCCCCGTTGCCCTGCACCTTTCCACGGCCTCCCGGACGTTCAGGACGGCACTAAAGGTGCCCCGACCAGGAATTGCGCAGTGCTGGGAGACAGAAAGCATCTTGTCAGCGACTGCTGACATACGTAAAAAGAGTATTTTTGCCAATATCTTCCTATCTGTAGTGAGAAGGGCGATCGGGCGCCAGTTCTCAATTACAGTCGGATCTTTACCCTTTGACAGCAGGATCAGAGCTGACCTTCTCATTGAGGGAGGGAGCAGGCCATTAGCCAAACATTCATTGAAAACCTCCCCCAAATGAGGAGCCAACAGGCTCTTGAAGGTTTTATAAAATTCAGCCGTGAGCCCATCGGGCCCCGGCGACCTTTTCAGGGACAAAGAGTCGATGGCCTGCTTGACTTCTTCAACCGAGATCTCTGCTGTCAGAGAGTCTGGGAGACCAGGCCCCGCGCAAAGCGGGGTCTCATCAAGAAACACCCTGGCTTTCTCCATATCCAAAGGCTTCCTACGGAGGAGGTCTGAAAATTAGTCCCCGATGACACCCAGGATACCCGGTCTGGACCGGACCAGGGATCCCGAAGCGTCCCTCAGGCCATGTACGACCTTCGAACTCACCGCCTCACCATAGCTCTTGTAGGGATCCGGGGAGGAGAACTTCCCGTAATCCCTCTCAAGGACCAGGGAGGCGAGACGGTCATACTGACACCCCTTCATCTGAAGCTTCAGATCAGATATCTGCTCCTGAGGGCCCCCAGAAGAAACCAGGCGGTCTAACTGCCTGCGCAACTTCTGGTAGGCCAGGTACTTGGACGCCGCCCGGTACCTAGAGATCCTGCGGAAAAAGCCCTCCGACCTCTTCTTCACCACTTCCCACCACTCCTGGCGGGAACAGCCGCTCTCAAGGAGCGAGGCCTGATCCGCAAGAAAGATCTCATAGGCCTCCCTAACCTCGAGGTCCTCGAGTAGCGATCCATTGAGACGCCAGAGGCCTCGACCCTTCTGAGGAGTGTCGGCCACATTCAAAGTCACAGAAACCATACAGTGATCGGAGAACTCCATCGCCTGCAACACAGGTGCCGCAAAGGAAGAGTCCCCCTTTAAAAAAAAACTATCTAACCTACTCCTACTGCTACCTCGGGCATAAGTGAACCCAGTGTGGTTGGGGAGGCACTGAACATGCACATCCACCAACCCGGCTTCCCTCACTACACTATTCAGAAAGATACTATCATATCCCAGGGGGCCTGAGGCGCCTGCCCGATCCTTTGATCTGGTGACCATGTTAAAGTCACCACCAAAGACCACCTGCTGGGACGTGAACAAGTAGGGCTTGACCATCGTGAGGAGGCTCTTCCTATCCCTCTTGGTCTGAGGGCCATAAAAGTTGATGAGCCTAAGGAATTGCCCCCCCACGACGGCATCCACCACCAGGCACCTACCGACCTCCACCTCAATCACTCGTCGACAAGCCACCGGACCAGTCTTAAAAAGGACTGCAACTCCACTGCAGGGCTCGGCCGCAAGAGACCAGAGGGAGGGCCCACATCTCCACTCCCTCTTTGCTAGATGCATCTCTGCCACCGATGCCAGCCAGGTCTCTTGCAAAAACAAAATGTCAGCTTCAACTCGGCTGAGAAAATCGAAGGCCATGAAACGAGCCGCCGCAGAACGCACACTTGCGACATTAATGGTCGCAACGCGTATTGGAGAGGGTGCCGCCATCCTTAGTGATTTTGGCCTGCATTCTCCTCTGCACTTTCACCTACACCCCAGAGTCCTCCTCCGAATCGGTGAAGACCCCGAACATATTCCCTAGGATCACCGGGGGGCCCCCCAGGGTCCCTATCAGGGACAACCCGGGGTCCCCTAACCCCCCCCCCCAGGATCCTTCCTCCTCGTCCTCTTCCTCACCTTCCTCTGCAGCCAGCCCGCCTGGATCTGGCCGCCCACCTCGTCGCCGGAGTGCCCGCTAGAGGCCCCCATGGGCCTCTTGTGCAGGCCCCTCGACGACTCGGCCACCTCCATCTCCTCCCCCGAATCCTGGGGATACAAAAGAGGATCCAGGATGGGACGGAGGGAGGAAGGAGGTGGAGAGGAAGGGGGAAGAGGAGAAGAGGAACGAGGGGAACGAGGGGAAGGGGGAGGAGGAAGGGAGGAAGAAGGGGAGGGATGGGGAAAGGGGGGAAGGGGAGGGGGGAAAGGAGGAGGGGGGGAACAGAAGGAGAAGAGGAGGGGGAAAGAGGGGGGGTAGAGAGAGGAGGGGGCACAGAGGAAAGAGGGGGAGGGGTACGGCCCCCCGCAGAGGGCCCCCCACCCCCACTGGGCCCGGTGCCGGTGCACCCGGCCCCCCAGAAACAAGTCCCGGGGGACCCGGCACATTCCCAGCAGGGGCCCCCACTCCACCACGCCTGCGCCTCTGCCGCTGCGGCAAAGGCCCCTCTGGGCCATCAGCCCCAGGCCCTTCACCTGGGCCTGCCTGGGGCGCCTGAGGTGGGAGACCCACCCCCTCCGGTGCGTCATCTGGGCCTGGCCCATCCCCATCAGCCGCACGCCCCCTAAAAGCCTTGGGGCAGCGGCTGAATGGGTGGCCGGACACCCCACAGAGGTTGCAGACAATAAGTCTACAAGTCTCCGAGGAGTGCCCAGGCCTGTTGCACCTGACGCACTGGGGTGTTGTGCAGTCTGCACTTAAATGGGTGGGACTCCCACACTTAAAACAGCGACGGGGCTGACCGGGGTAAAAGACCAGGATCCTATCTCTCCCAATGAAAGCGCTGCCAGGGACATGGGTCACACCAGTTCCCTGGCGCTTGAGACGGATCCTGGCCGCCCACGCCCCGGTCCAGACCCCGCGCTCATCCAGGTTTTTGCGCAGGGGAGACTGCAGCTGCCCATACCTCCCCAACCAGGTGGCAATGTCCTCAGGTGGGAGGGATTCATTCCTGACCAGAATGGTCAGGGACTTGATGTCCTCCTGCCTGGACAGGGGGACCACCTTAAAAGACCTCCAAGGCTCCGACCTCTTCAGGAGCTCATACACAGTAAGGAAGAGCTCCATTAGCACCAAGGAGGAAAAACTCACATCAAACTCCTTGGTGCCCGTGGGATGGATCACTGTGAAGAGGTCGGCTACCTTAAAGTTGGCCCCCTTCAGCAGAAGATCTACCACCTGCCCCCTGCTGGGGCACTGTCCAGGTCCCTCCCACCGCAGCTGCACAACATTGCGCCTGCGCCTCTCTGGACCCCCCGTACCCCTCGACCACGGGTTCACCCCCTGGAGCTGGTCTGCGGGGGGAACCCGGAAGTTTTGGGCACCAAATCGGTCGTACAGGGGGGCAGAAGGGACGCTGGTCCCTGCCACCCGGGCAAAAGACCTGGATTCCCTGAGCGCCCCAAGCAGCTCTGCCTCCTGGACCTGATCTAACGCCCCCCCCCAGCCTGAATGCCGGAAGCACCCTCCGCCGCCTCACCAGAGGTACCCTCAGAGGGCACTCCAGCACCCTCGGCCGACACACCAACCGGGGGAACCCCCCGGCCCAATCCTGCCGGGGGGGGTCCCTCCCATCCACCGCCCCCCCGGAGCAAGCCACACCCACAACAACCCTCCTCCTAACACTGGGAGGAGGGTCTACCACTGGGGCCCCACTGGAGCAGCGGGCATGAGCCCCAGATGGCTCCTCCCCCTGCTCCTGCGGCTGTGGCCGCTCCTTCCCCTTTTCTAATTGTCCCTCCTGGGACTCCATACCCTTAATGAAGGCCAAGGCTGGGTGATCCCCAAAAAGTTCCCCAGCCTCGGCCTCACTCCACCTGCCCACTCTTTGAGCAGCACTCAGGTCCCCAGACGAATCCATGAGGTCTATCAAATCCCCTCCTGCCAATCCTCCACATACCTCGGCCATCTCCTGATCATTCAGGCCGTCAGAGGCCGCCACCCGGAAGTGCTTCTGGCTGCCCCCAACCACTTCCGGTATAGACCCTACTTCCGGGTCAGCCCGCCCGCCCACTTCCGGTTCACGCTGGCCAGGGAAACCGGAAGTGGTCATAGAAGCACTTCCCGACCTTCCCGGCTCCACCTGCCGCCCGAGCTCCCGCCCAAACTCCTCCCCCCGACCATCCAGCCCACCAGAGCCATGCCCCAAGGCCCCGCCCCTACTGTCAGCAAAGGTGGTTGTTTTTACTGGCGCCAAACCATCCCCTGGTTGTGCAGCAGTTTGTTGTTGCTCACTGCACTTTGGTAATGGCTTCCCCCCCCTCCTCCCCATCGCACCTTGCAGCCTTCACATTCCCATCATCAATACATAGTCTTTCAACACTTCCTGCTTGGGTTTGTCCATATCCATGATTGCCAGACCCCTCTCCCTCCTCCACAGCATGAGCGGCACAGGCAGGATCCATCATTAGCAGTGGTCTGCCTTGTACCTGGCTGCATGCGGGAATCACAGGGGTCATTAGGGTCTTAACAACAGCAGCATGCTTAAGAGTCTTTGCAGCAACAGTCTCAGGCCTGATCCGTGGGAGCGGTGTGAGAACCACCACTGGGGTGCACCCCAGCTTTCCCATCCCCACTGAATCTCCCTCAGCATTCCCCCCGGTGTTCCCCTCCTGATTTCCCCTAGCTGTATCCTCAGGTACCCTACCCGAGCCTGCCTGAGTGCTGGTAGCTTTTTCTGACCCGAGCACCGCAAGGTCCCGGGGACCCTCCACAGCCAGGTTACCAGGGACTACGCTTCCCGGGGGAAGGGGGGTGGGGGGGGAGGGAGGGGGGAAGGTTCATCACCAGCTCTGTTTCCAGCTCCACCGGCCGATCCTCCTGGGCATGATGTATTCATAGGTCTTTCCTCCGGCTGCTGTACTTGCTGGCTCCGCTGTTTGCTGCGCCTGACAGCCTGGGATCCTTCTCTGCTGGCCCTTTTCAGCTCATCCCTTATTTCCAAAAGGAAGTCGGTCTCACCTCGTCCCCTCTCACAGAGGCCACCCAGCAGGCCCCAGAGTTCCCCACACTGGCCTTTCAGGGAGTTAATGGCCACACTGAACTCCCCCCTCCTGAAGCTGCTGGTCCGGTCCCTGCGATTCCGGAGGTCGGTCAGCACTGCAGACTTCCCACAGAAGGCCCGGCTGGCCTTCTGGATTAAATCCTTGATTCTTGCGATCCTTCGCTGCACCTTAGCCGGACCTTCCCCAGGCTGGGCCAGAGTCCAATCAAGCAACTCGTGCTGGGTCTTCAAAAACAATGTCTCCTCCCTGGACAGGTCTTTAATCCCCAGGGAGGAGGCAGCAACATCAGGCCGGGAAAGCTGCCCCGGTCCTGGGCTGGAGGAGGCCATCACACCCCCTCCTCCTGGAGCTCCAGGAGCTCCCTACAGGCATGTCCTCACAGTCCAAACTCCTGCAGCAACTGAATCACTCCGCCCGCTGTAAGTGCCGCAAATGCCTGTTGGTGTAACACACCAGGAAAAAGCAGCAATACAGGCTAACTTCAGGTGTAATATGATCAGGAGGCACACTCCGCCCGCTGTAAGTGCCGCAAATGCCTGTTGGTGTAACACACCAGGAAAAAGCAGCAATACAGGCTAACTTCAGGTGTAATATGATCAGGAGGCACACTCCGCTCGCTGTAAGTGCCGCAAATGCCTGTTGGTGTAACACACCAGGAAAAAGCAGCAATACAGGCTAACTTCAGGTGTAATATGATCAGGAGGCACACTCTGCCCGCTGTAAGTGCCGCAAATGCCTGTTGGTGTAACACACCAGGAAAAAGCAGCAATACAGGCTAACTTCAGGTGTAATATGATCAGGAGGCACACTCCGCCCGCTGTAAGTGCCGCAAATGCCTGTTGGTGTAACACACCAGGAAAAAGCAGCAATACGGGCTAACTTCAGGTGTATAATGTGCAGGAGGCTTAGCAACAAGGACACTGACACTGTCCCCTGCCTATCCTTCTCTCTCCCTGCACACAAGGTTTATCAAAGTATATGACACTGACACTCTCCCTGTCTATCCTTCTCTCTCCCTGCACACAAGGTTTAGCAAAGAATATGTCACTGACACTCTACCTGCCTATCCTTCTCTCTCCCTACACACAAGTTTGAGGTACAAATAGCACTGACACTGTCCCTGCCTATGTAACTCTTTCACTGCGCCGGAACACACTACACAAAGCCGCCGCGCTGGCGGCCTTTTATAGTGTGGGAGGAGGGAATCCATCAGACATAGGGTAGTGGTTGCTAAGGCCATCTTCCCCTAATAGTCACTCAGGATTAAAGGTTTGGTGGACTTTCTCAGGCACTGATACGACAACATACAAATATTACATAAAAAATATATTTATTAATGTGTATAAACGAAAGAAAACAATAATATTTAAAAACAAAGACCAAACCCCACAGTATAGGACAGCATGAGTCGGTGACAAAACAGCCGTATACAATCTATCAAAGTGGAGCAGGCCAAGCCTCAACCGGTTTCGCGGCAGAAAAACCGCTTCTTCAGGAGGGTCTGTGCAAAACATAATATACATAATAAATACTCTAGCAATGTATTAATACAAATATAGAACGTATTTAATATCAACAATGTAATCAAAAAGTCAAGGTCTGTGGACTGCTCACCGTAAAAACGTTCAGAGGTGCAGCGACTGCCCAGGTAAACCCCCCGCGGCGGATGAGGGGGAATAAACGTATATGGTGCAGATTGATACAATCTAATAATAATGATTAGAATAATATTGGGTTAGATAATTTATATTTGAGCCAATTTAACATGGGACACCCAGTGCTGATAGTGGGAAGGGGGAGGGGGCGATAAGAAGGGGAGAGGGGAGGGGGAAGGTGGTGGAACGTGGGGAGAGGGGGGAGAGAAAAGGGGGAAAGAAAAGGGGGGGAGGGGAAGAGGTTGTTGAGGAGGGGGAGACGATTGAGAGGGGGGAGGTGAAGGAAGGAAGGGGGAAAAAAAAAAAAAAACAAGATGGGAGTGGGGGGTGAGGGAGAGAGATAGAAGGGGAAGGTAGAAGAGAAACAGACAAGAAGACAAAGTGGATGAAATAGGAATTGGAAAAGAGGAAGGGGGGGAAGAGATGGGGGGGGGGAGAGGAAGGGGAAAGTTCTAATACGGGAAGAGCCGACCTCGACCCCCAATGTACTGGAAACACCAACAGACACCAAACCACTGTGCCCAGCAGATACAAACCAGGGAGGAAGGGGAGACAGACCAAGGAACCTAGAGGGGAAGGGGAAGGAGGGGGGGGGAAAGGGCGCTTGGGGTAAAGACTGGACTATATAGCCAGCACATGTAATTGGCTCTTACCAGTATTAAAACATGTTGCAGTAATAAGGAAAACCTGAGGAGGATCTAGACAGCCAGAGGGTTATGATAAACCAGATTTGGAGCCCAAAGTCCGGCGAGGTAGAGAGACAAGGTTATAGGCTGTATATGAAACCAAAAAGTTGCATATAAAAAAACAGCAGTTTTAAACAAATTGAAAGGCAACTAAGCGCCTTGTTGCTATATAGAGCACTCACCTCGGCGTGTCTGTTCCTCACATATGGTTTTCCAGGGAGAGTGTGCATGCACCACTCACACCAAGGGCTTGCGAACAAGCCACTTATGTGTGTTCCCCGACCCCGCCGTCAGACGCGCCGCAAGTGACGTGCGGCGCGTGACGTCACGGCGTCATCCCTTCCGCACTATGCACACCTGACGTGCAAGTGCGCGTCAATTAACCCAAGGCCGTGGGGCCAGGTCAGTCGACGCAAGTACGGGATGACATAGTCATCCCGACCAGGAAGAGAACTGATCCGCCAATGGGGTGAAAATAGGAAGCCGCCGCATCGCATGTAACGTCAGCAGCCAGAGACCAAAACAGTAGAGATGTAATGCAGTAACAATGTACATGTAATAGCAGTATAGGGCTTTTAATAGATGATTAATGGTACCTATCAATAACAATATGTTTGACAGAAATCACCAATATACAATTTAAGGGATTGGAAAGAAAAATAGCACATTTACAGGAATGTGTCACATTGATGGCAAGTTAGGTTGGATATAGACTTATAAATAGGCCATATTTGGGAAGGGAGGGGGGGGAGGGGGAGGGGGGAGGGAGAGGAAAAAATAAATAATAAAATTAACTTATAAAAAGGATTTATAGGAGTTCATCTCATTAATTCCAGGGGGAATTGTGGCATTGAGGTGTTCTATCCACAGGGTTTCCCTCTGTAGGATAGTTCTATCCCAATCGCCACCCCTGGGGCTCGGTTTAACAACTTCCAAGACGAAAAAACGCACGGCAGATAGGTCATAACGGTGGTATAGACCTATGTGTCGTCCAATGGTGGTCAGTTTCCCATTGCCAGAATAGTATATGTGATCTCCTATACGTTGTCTGAGCTCTCTGATGGTTTTACCCACGTAAAATGCTTTGCAAGAGCACACCATGAGGTAAATAACCCCCTTGGTGCCACAGTTGGCATATGCAGAGGAGCGAAAATGCTCTCCATTAGGGAGAGTAAAGTTCCGGCCCTCCAGGACCCAAGGGCAACGGGGACATTCTCCACATTGGTAGGTGCCGTTGGGTCCCTGTTGCGGGACACTATAGGGAATGTAGTGACTCTGCGTTAGGCGGTCCCGTAAAGAGTGAGCTCTGCGGAACACCAATTCTGGATAAGGTCTAAGGTGTTTTTGCAAAGTAATATGTTCGGTGAGCAAATGCCAGTGTTCATTGAGGATATTTCGAAGTGTGCGATGATGGCCCGAAAAGGTAGTAACAAATCTGACTGATTCTTGAATAGGTTTCAGTCTAGGGGGGGGGGGTAAAGCAGAGATTGCCTGGAGCGAAGGCGGGCCTTATTATAGGCCTTTCTCAGGTTGGAGCGAGAGTAACCTCTTAGTAATAAACGTTCACGTAAAGCGTTAGCTTGAATTTTAAAGTCACTTTCTGAAGCACAATTTCTACATATACGTAGATATTGCGCAAATGGGATACTGCGTATCAATGGCTTTGGATGGGCGCTGGTGGCGTAAAGTAAAGTGTTACCGGCAGTCGGTTTACGATAAAGGTTGGTACTTAACGTGCCGTCTGGTTGTTTCATGATAGTCAGGTCCAAGAATGGGACCTGAGTATCATCAAAATGTACTGTAAAGGTCAAGTTGAAATCATTACAATTTAGTAAATCCATAAATTGTTCTAATTGTGTACTGGTCCCCGTCCAGACCAGAAAAAGATCGTCAATATAACGATACCAAACCAACGCATGCTCAAGCATTTCCGTGTATTGTTCATCTGCATTGATAGAGCATTCCCACCCACTCAAATAAAGATTGGCGTAGGCGGGGGCGCAAGAAGTCCCCATTGCGACCCCCTGTGTTTGTAAGAAAAGTTGATCATTAAAGAGAAAATAGTTTTTAGTCAAAATGAAATACAACAGATCAAGAATGAACTCATTGAGTGGCCAAGAAGTCCGCTCCTGTTCGTGTAAAAAAGAACCGGCCACCCGGACGCCCCGTTCGTGGGGGATGCTCGAGTATAATGCCTCGACATCTACAGCCACGAGCAGGGCGTCCGGGGGGACCCGGATACCCTCAATGTGACGCAGCAAGTCAGAAGTATCCTTGATGTAAGAAGGCAAGCTGCTGACGTGCGGCATCAAAAAAGCGTCAACGAACTTACTGGCATTGTCAGTAAGGGATCCAATTCCAGAGACAATAGGGCGGCCTGGGGGGTTGCTTATATTTTTGTGGGTTTTAGGCAAGGCATAGAAGGTGGGTATGCGGGGAAATTTGGGGAGAAAAAATTCTAAAGTATCCTTCTCAATGAGGCCCAAGTGGAAGGCCTCAGTGCAAAGGGTATGCAGTTGTGTGGAAAAGGAAGAAACCGAACTCGAAGCTCATCCCTAATAATGGGGGATTTTAATTATCCAGACATAGACTGGGCGGAGGGAACCACGCATTCGTCTAAGTCTCGCCAATCCCTAAATGTCTTGCAGGACAATTTCATGGGTCAGATGGTAGACGCACCAACTAGAAACAAGGCGTTACTAGATCTACTGATTACCAACAATACAGTCTTGATCACGGATGTGGAAATATGGGGCAATTTAGGAAACAGCGATTACAGGTCAATTGGCTTCAGTATAAATCACACAAATAGGAAGCACAGGGGGAACACAAAGACACTGAATTTCATAAGAACCAACTTACCTAAACTACAAACCTTGCTAGAAGATATAAATTGGGATAAAATCTTAGAAACAAAGAACATGGAGGGGATGAATTTGCTTTAAGAGCATATTAAATAAGGGCATTAGCCAGTGCATCCCATTGGGAAATAAACTTAAAAGAGCTAACAAAAGTCCTGGGTGTTTTAACTCTAATGTAAAAATGCATATAAAAGCAAAGGAGAAGGCCTTCAAAAAATACAAGGCTGAGGGATCATCATCAGCATTCAGACTTTACAAAGAATCTAACAAGAAATGTAAGGGTGCAATTATGACGACTAAGATAGAACACGAAAGACACATAACGAAGGGGAGCAAAAATAAATACCTGGGAGGAGGGATGAGATACACCACGGCCCATGTCCTCTTCTGGATAGAGGTGAAGGCCCAAACGTATTTTACCATCGGGTCGTGTGTATAAACCCAGGGTCAAGTCCTTCCTCTAACTGACCCCCCTTTGATCCCAGTTCCACACCACTGAAAAGGTCCAACTCTTATTTATTCTTTAGCAGCAATAAATCGTCACTTAGCACAGACAGGTTGTGACCAACGAACAGTTCAGTATAGGTGGGGAGTAGGTCAAGGCACAATCCTCAATCAAACTAAACCATTGAGATATCACCAACGGTTATGGCGCACAGTGACTGTGAATGTACTTCTTTCCTTCTCTGAGTCTCTACCAGCAACTCTGACACACATGAAATAGGAGTTACCTTCTTATAGCTGTGGCCCCAGTCAGAGGGAAGACATCCTTCCGAGAGAGTTACCGGAGGCCCCACCATCACCGGCAAATGCTGCACCGGGCTGTTCGGTAGGGTTACACTCCCCGGCCTCCTCATCTCAGATTCGGGCGCCCAACACCTTAGGGCCCCTCTGACTCCTCCCCCCTTGCGGAACCCAGTCGAAGGTACTGGGTCCCAGGCCTCCTCAATAGTACCTCACCCCAGGGCTAAAGATGCCTGGGATGGACTCCATCTCCCGCTCCGGCCAGGTCAAGGGCCCCTGTGCCCGGAACTTCGGAACGCCCGCACCCAGGCCGAAGGTGCCTGGGCGCGACGATGTCCTCCGACTCTGAACCCCGTGCTCAGGGCATCCGCCCCCTTTATCTCCTCTCCCCAGCATCACAGCAGGTTCCCCGCCCCGCTGTACAACCGCTGGAAAGGGACAAAAAAGAGCACAGTCTTGCAGTGAGGGTTCAACCCCCCGGCCCAAGGCAACAGCACCACCCTCGGACCCCAGGGAACCTCACACCACCAGAGTCCTCCATAAACAATAATCAGTGCATCTGGGTTACACTACCACCCAGATGCTTCCCTTAAATTTAAATACCTGCTACACTCTCCTCCTGGTGATTTGACACTGGTCCCCAGTGTCTGGTGCAAACCCATGTCTTCCAAAGAGTGGTAACATGAGTTCAACCCAGAGACCAAACCACAGGTAGAACCTAGCCCTACAAACTTAGCCATGAATTGTGCCAGGACCTAGAATGGGAAAGGAAAACAAGAATACAAACAATGAACTTCTTTTTTTTTATTTATTTTTTAAATACTCAGATATTTTACACATTAACATTCCCCCCCTCTCTGCTATCTAAGAACCACCCCATTCTCAGCAGCCTTGATAGATGAGTCTCCTGCAGAGGAGAAAAAGAAAAGAAACACACATCCTAGCACAATGTATGTGTTTTCTTGGAAGGAATGGGTCTATCCGTAAAGAAACCCATTCGCTCCAATAAGTATAGTGCAGAGTGTAAAACAAACAATCGTTGCGCAACATCGCCACCTGGTGGCAATGCCGCGGTAAAGACACTTGTCAGATCCAGATGAACTTTTTTTTACTTCTCTGTGCTGTGACCCTATACTGGCTATGCCCCAAAGTCACTGATTTCTTTTCCTTGATGGGAGGAGAAGGAGGGAGAACAAACAACAGTAACAGCTCCCATTTCTCCAAAGAGTAAAACATCCCAAGAAAAAAAGGTTAAAGCACAGTCCCTGTATTCAGCAATAAAAGAGAATATAAAGGAGTCTTTTCTCCTATAAGTAGAACTTTGGGTGCGGCAGGAACAAAGGCTTTAAATGCTTGTCAAAGGTCCCCACATTATATTCAATGTTCTCTCCATCCGTGCGGCAGATAATCACCCTGTCAGCATGGATGTGCCTCCCTAACATCCACTCTGCCTTACAGTCCTTGAATTTTCTGGTAACTGTAGGTGAACACGAGAAGTATCGGCGTGCGTGAGGTACCTTAAGCTTTGTCCAGACAAACTCATTGTACCACCGCTGCTGCAAGACTTCCACCTCATAAAGCAATTCTCGTGGCAAATATGGGTATTCCCACCCATATTCACAGGCAACCTTTTGGCAAAAGAGACGCTGCAGCCTGGCCAAAGGTGGCATTGTGGCACGGTCTCCCTCTCCAGGCAGAACGATGGATTCTGGATGACAAGGTACTTTCACTACCTCTGTTGATTTGGGCTTAGGAGCCCGCAGTGATGCCCGTTGCACTCCCACAACAGAAGCAGGTGAAACATCTGATGAATCAGGAAGTGGAAGGGCAGACAGGGGACCAGATTCCTCCCTAGGCTCCGAGGCCTCCACCCGGGGTGTACTATCCCCAATGGACATAGGTGGGTCCCTTGTTGCAAGGGATGAGGGTAGCGGCATCTTGTCCCATCCCTTCTTATGAAAGATCTCATCGATCTCCCTGTCAGCACCGACATCAGATAATGACTCCAGGTCGGAGGTGTCATAAAACTCTGCGGGCAGATAGTTCCCAGTGGATACGGAATCACTCCCCTGAACGGCCCCCACCGACTGTGGGCTGCCGACACCTCCAACCACACACACAGTCCCAACCCCTGGCTCACCTGGGCCTTTAGTAGAACAGGGACGTCCAGGGCTCTTCCCTCCAGATCCATCCAGGTCAGGCAAGCAAGCTCTTCCACGACCATAGGATGCCATCAGCAGGCCAACTTTCCTCTTCGGTGGTGGGAGCAGGGAGCTTGTGGTGACCGAGGCAGCATCCTCGGATTTCTCTCTTTTAGTCTCCGCTGGGCCCTTCACTTCGCCCTGGTCAGTGCGCACAGGAATGCCCGCATAGGCTTCGATCTCTACCTCCGGAGTGGCAGTACCTGTGAGGTAGTTGAGGTGGTAGGCGCGAGGCCTTTCTGTGGATCGCTCCACCTCAAAAAGGAATTCCTTGCAGGCCTCACATCGCCCGAACAGCTTCAAGTGGACCACCAGTCCCGAACAGCCGGGACAGATCACACCAAGGGCCTCCATGTCTCTGCATGTGTACAGAGCCAAACGTCCTCGGGGCCTTAGCCTTATTCCTGTGTCCATAATCGGAGCAGCAAAAGAAGTCATCTCCGCTGTAGAAGGAACAGAAATCCACAGAGTATTTGAGGTCATCCTGACTGTCTGCTGCTCCATTGCGCACTGCCCAATCCGCGACGGAATCTCCACGTGTGTCCTTCCACATGGCCAGACTCCTCCCATACTCTGCATTTGTTCGCGGGCTTTCTCTTCTACCCGCCCACGAACTGCGCAGCTATGGTGTGCCTCGTGGCGCATTGGCCAATATGGCCGACCTACACGGAACTCCTCCGGGCAGCAAAGTTCAAATTCAGATGGTATAACACACATCCCAGACACGATGCCCCCACATGTAGCGGGCTCACCCCTCTCACCCCTTGTTCTTCTCGGCTTGCTGTCTTGTCTAGGGGAACCTGGGAGGAGGGATGAGATCCACCACGGCCCATGTCCTCTTCTGGATAGAGGTGAAGGCCCGAACTAATTTTACCATCGGGTCGTGTGTATAACCCAGGGTCAAGTCCTTCCTCTAACTGACCCCCCCTTTGCTCCCAGTAACCAGAGTTCCACACCACTGAAAAGGTCCAACTCTTATTTATTCTTTAGCAGCAATAAATCGTCACTTAGCACAGACAGGTTGTGACCAACGAACAGTTCAGTATAGGTGGGGAGTAGGTCAAGGCACAATCCTCAATCAAACTAAACCATTGAGATATCACCAACGGTTATGGCGCACAGTGACTGTGAATGTACTTCTTTCCTTTTCTGAGTCTCTACCAGCAACTCTGACGAACATGAAATAGGAGTTACCTTCTTATAGCTGTGGCCCCAGTCAGAGGGAAGACATCCTTCCGAGAGAGTTACAGGAGGCCCCACCATCACCGGCAAATGCTGCACCGGGCTGTTTGGAAGGGTTACACTCCCCGGCCTCCTCGTCTCAGATTCGGGCACCCAACACCTTAGGGCCCCTCGGACTCCTCCACCCTTGCGGAACCCAGTCGAAGGTACTGGGTCCCAGGCCTCCTCAATAGTACCTCACCCCAGGGCTAAAGGTGCCTGGGATGGACTCCATCTCCCGCTCCGGCCAGGTCAAGGGCCCCTGTGCCTGGAACTCTGGAACGCCCGCACCCAGGCTGAAGGTGCCTGGGCACGGCGATGTCCTCCGACTCTGAACCCCGTTCTCAGGGCGTCCGCCCCCTTTATCTCCTCTCCCCAGCGTCACAGCAGGTTCCCCGCCCCGCTGTACAACCGCCGGAAAGGGACAAAAAAAAGAGTACAGTCTTGCAGTGAGGGTTTAACCCCCGGCCCAGGGCAACAGCGCCACCCTCGGACCCCAGGGAACCTCACACCACCAGAGTCCTCCATAAACAATAATCAGTGCATCTGGGTTACACTACCACCCAGATGCTTCCCTTAAATTTAAATACCCGCTACAAGTATATAAACAGTAAAAAAGGAGGGCAGACGATATTGGCCCCATAAAGAATGAGGAAGGACATCTGGTAACAAAGGATAGGGAGATGGCGAAGGCATTGAATTTATTCTTCTCCTCGGTCTTCACGAGGGAATCAGGGTGCTTCAGTAACCAAAACTGCAGTGTTTGTCCTCATGACACATCACAGGAAGCAACCTCATGGCTAACAGAGGACAGAATTAGAGGGTACTTAGGGAACTCAGTGAAGTAATTGCCAGACCATTGTTCCGAATTTTTACTGACAGTCTACTGACTAGAATGGTACCAGCTGATTGGAGAAAAGCCGATGTAGCGCCGATATTTAAAAAAGGGCAAAAAATACATCCCTGGGAATTACAGACCAGTTAGCCTAACATCAATAGTATGCAAACTCTTGGAGGGGATGATAATGGATTATATACATCATTTTAGTAATGAAAACAGTATCATTAGCAGTAATCAGCATGGGTTCATGAAGAATCGTTCTTGCTAAACCAATCTTTTAGCCTTCTATGAGGAGGTGAGCAGTTATCTAGAAAAAGGAAGGCCCGTAGACTTGGTGTATCTGGATTTTGCAAAAGCATTTGACACAGTTCCCCATAAACGTTTACTGTATAAAGTAAGATTCGTTCGCATGGACCATAGGGTGAGTACATGGATTGAAAACTGGCTACAGGGGCGAGTTCAGAGGGTAGTGATAAATAGGGAATATGTTCAGGGGTGGGAAGTGGGGTCCCCCGGGGTTCTGTGCTGGGACCAATCCTGTTTAATTTGTTCATAAACGACCTAGAGAATGGGGTTAACAGCTCAATCTCTGTATTTGCGGACGACACTTAGCTAAGCAGGGCAATAACTTCTCCGCAGGATGTTGAAACCTTGCAAGAAGTTCTGAACAAATTAATGGTTTGGGCAACTACATAGCAAATTAAGTTTAATGTAGAAAAATTTAAAATAATGCATTTGGGTGGCAAACATATGAATGCAATCTACTCACTAGGGGTGAACCTTTGGGGGAATCTGGATGGAAAAGGACCTGGGGGTCCTAGTAGACGATAGGCTCAGCAATAGCATGCATTTAAAAGGCGATTAACTCCAGGGATAAAGCGATAATTCTCCCACTCTACAAGACTCTGGTCCGGCCTCACCTGGAGTATTCTGTCCAGTTCTGGGAAGTGGGCACCAGTCCTCAGGAAGGATGTACTGGAAATGGAGCAAGTAAAAATAAGGGCAACAAAGCTAATAAAGGGTTTGGAGGATATTAGTTATAGAGAAAGGATGCAAGCACTGAACTTATTCTTTTTGGAGAAGGGGCGCTTGAGAGGGGATATGATTTCTATTTACAAATACCATAATATGGGATAAAACTTTTTTGCGGAAGGGAGTTTAATAAGACATGTGGCCACTCACTAAAATTGGAAGAAAAGAGGTTTAATCTTAAACTGCGTAGAGGGTTCTTTACTGTAAGAGCGGCAAGGATGTGGAATTCCCTTCCGCAGGTGATGGTTTCAGCGGGGGGCATCAATAGTTTCAAAAAACTATTAGATAAGCACCTGAGCGACTGCAACATACAGGGATATACAATGTAATACTGATGACCTATAATCACACACATAGGTTGGACTTGATGGACTTGTGTCTTTTTTCAACCTCACCTACTATGTAACTATGTAGTCTGTAGATGTGATGTAAGCACGTGTTTTCATTTTTAAGTTTTACTACATATAGCACCCTCCTCGGTTCCCCCTTTCCCCCCTGGGGGGGGCGCTCTGTCAGTTGATGGGTCTGTGCTTGGGAGTTGGTCTGTGCTGGGGAGGATGGGAGAAGTTTCAGAGGGGTAGTGCAGAGTGGTTTGTGCTGGAGGGGGTCCATCACAGAGGGGTACAGAGGGGTTTGTGCTTGAGGGGGTCTGTTTGTGTTGGGGGGTCAGTCTGTGCTGGGGGTGTCTGTGCTGGGGGGTCTATGCTCAGTTGTTTTGTTTGTGCTGGGGGTCTGTCTGTGCTGGGGTTCATCTGTACTAAAGGTTCTGTACTGTGGGGTCAGTTTTGCTGGGGGAGTCTGTACAGAGAAATCTGTAATGGGGGAGATTAGGGGATTCTGTTCAGAAGTGTTTGTGCCTGAGGGGTCCCATCTGTGTTGGGGGGGTCAGTCTCTATTGGGGGGTCTCTATGGGGGAAGGTCTGTCTGTACAGTGTGTGTTGGAAGAGGAATCTGTATTGAGGTGATTATGTTGGGGGGGGGGTCTGTACTGACGACTATGTGTTGGGGAGCTGGGTGGGATTTGGGGATGTTAGGGAAAATCTGTATTGTGGTGAATATGGGCTTGAGGGATCATTTTAGTTGTTATGCCTGTGCTTTGTTAAAATTTGACATGCATGCAGGAGCAAGTGCATTGATCTGAACGTGCAGTGTCTACGCTCAGAACTGTACGCCCACTCTCAGTGCCCATCTGAACGAGACCTTAGAGCAGGGGTGTCAAACTCAATTTCATTGCGGGCCGCATCAGCATTATGATTGCCCTCAAATGGGCCGGTTGTATCTGTAAGATTAGATGTCCAGCGCATCCCCTCCCCTTACATTGGATGTCAAGAGCCACCCCACCATCAGAAGTTGAGTCCCCCACCCTCCCTTACATCACAGTGTACCCCCCTTTCCTTATGCTGCTGCTGGGAAGAACATGGATGCATTGCTTGAAAGCATAAAGTACAGGGTCTGGAGGAGGACCATAGGAGGGCTGAAGCTCTTCTGCAGCTGCAGGAGAGGTGCAAGGGTCACATGAAATGGCCTGGAGGGCCTTTTGTTTGACACATGTGCCTTAGAGGAACTTATCAAAACTGGAGCAGCCATAATCTGAAGCAGCAGTGCATGGCAACCAATTATCTCAAAGCTTTCATTTTTAAAAGCTTAAGTGAAGAAGCTGGAGATATAAGCTGATTGGTTCCAATTCACAGCTGCTCCAGATACCGTATGCTCCAATTTTGTTAAATTCCCCTCACTATGGGGTTGATTTACTAAAGGAAAATCCACTTTGCACTTGAAAGTGCACATGGAAGTGCAGTCGCTGTAGATCACTGTAAATCTGAGGGGAAGCTCTGAAATTAGGGGAAGCTCTGCTGATTTTATCATCCAATCATGTGCAAGCTAAAATGCTGTTTTTTATTTTCCTTGCATGTCCCCCTCGGATCTACAGCAACTGCACTTCCATGTGCACTTTCAGTGCACTTTCAAGTGCAAAGTGGATTTTCGTTTGGTAAATCAACCCCTATGTTTCACATTTCATATTCCTGATCAACACCTTACATTCTTCGTTAAGGTCGGCTGTGTGTAGAAAACTATATGTAATGGAATATTTGTATTTTATTAAAATTACTGTGCTGATGTTTGTATGTGTCTGTTACACACTCTCTTGTGGCACAGCCATTAAAGCATATGCCCCTTTAAGCCCCTCCCATTGTTGATGCAATTTGACCACAAGCTTAATTTGAAACGCTGCGAGTGGCACTATAATCATTCACAACATTTTAGGGAGGGGGATGCAAAGAAATAACCAGCCCCGGGTGCCAGATGGGATAGATACGCCACTGGTACCACATCCCATAACTATGTAAGGATAAAAAAAAGGAACAGACAGACTGTTAAGGTACAAACTTTTAATAATAACATTTAAAAGTACAGTCATCAGTGTCTCCATCTGTCCATTATATAGATATCTCTGTCCAAAGTTCACTGACACAAAAAACACAGTCACTTCTAGCGCTAAAATGTCTTCTGAAGTAGAGGGCAACAGGTATAATGGTAGTAAAATGGTATCCCAAGACTGGGTGGAGGCTGCCTTCCTCAGATGGGGTAATCCGATGAAAACTACAAAAAAAAACAAAATGGAAGTGCATTACCAATGATAATTTAATTGTAAAATTTTTTGTAAAAAGTGGGTACTCACAAAGTACAACTGTCAAGTCACAGTGTATGGACATGCACAGGAACACAACACGGGGTAAATCTGACGCATTTCGGGGGGCGCACCCCCTTCCTCAGAGCTAGGCTTTTTGGAGCATTTTCACTCATCTCACATAGGACAGCCCATCCACCTCAATGGGCTGTCCTACACACAGCAATCGCTCCAAAGAAGCTTCAGAACTTATTTTTAGAGGTGTGTTTTTTCCTGCGATTTTTGGTGCAGTCCATTACTGCAATACAAGGAAATGCACAGATAAAAATGAAGTTTAGCAAGTTTCAGGAGGCAGTGGAGGACAGAAAAACCTGGCACGCTATGGTCCATGAGGTCACAAAGAGTCGGACACGACTAAACGATTGAACAACAACAACAAAAGAGGTTCCAAAGAGTGTACCATAGTGTAGTAAGTTTTATTAAAATTGATTGCTAACAATAAAAAACATCACAGTACTACTCACATGTTGTGAGTGCCTGCTAAGCACCAACACAATCAGCTCAGCTACAATGCTCAGCCGTTGGCAGCTACTGAACCGATATATGTTCCAAGCTTAGAGGAGTGGGATGGATGGCAGAACGGATATGACATCAATGGCTAAGCCTCAATGCATTTTGCGTGCTCCTGAGGACACGTAGTGCACATTTCACCTGGGCTGCAGAAAAAACACCTGTTCACTGGATAAGAAGTTTGTGTTTTCACCTACTTTATATTGGCACGTGGTGTACTAAGGGAACTGTGGATATAAGACTGATTGGAACTGTTCTCAATTTTTTCATCTGTTTACTTTGATCTGGAATTGTCTGATCTTGGAAAATACATTAATTAGAATCAATGTAGTTGGGGTACATGATCTTTTAGGTTTTATAAGTAATTGTTTTCAAAGTATTCAACAAAGCACCTACCTGTTTGTTTTCACATTGCTCTAAACAGCAGCGACTTGACAATCTATAGGCAAAAAAATAGTAATCCTGACTACATTGAATAAAAATGGGAAATCACTTACAATACACAGGTGACAAACAGGCAACTATTGCAATACACAGCCAACAAATTGACAGACATTAAAATATGCAGGCAACACGTGTGCAGTCTTTACAATACAAGAGCATTGATAATATCCGTGACAAATATGATGTAGTACTCCAAATAACACTGATGGCCAGAGTAGTGCAACCTGCTTTATTGGTGGTAAGTATAGTACCTCTTTTTTTTAGAGATGCACCTACAAAAGTAAAACTTACTAGACATGTGCAATTTGTTTAATTACAAATACATTTTTTAACAAATTTTGACAAATTAGTTAATTCCGAAATTTCTGAATTTTTCAATTTCCGAAATTTTGAATTTCCAAAAATTACACATTTTCGGAAATTCGGAAATTGGAAAATTCTAAATTTCGGAAATTCTAAATTTTGGGAATTCTAAATTCGGAAATTCGAACATTTCGGAAAAATTCGAAAATTCAAACTTTTCGGAAATTTGTAAATTCAAAAATTTGGAAATTTGAAAATTCAAAAATTTGGAAATTTGAAAATCCTAAAATAAGAATGAAAATCTGAAGATTCAAAAGAACGATAATTCAAAAACCCGAAAATCTAAATTAATAACTAACTTATAATAATTTAACTATTAGTAACTATTAAATTATAGGTATTGGAATTTCCTTTCAAATTTGTCTGTTAGTGAACGTAAAGAGTATGAATTTATCCAAAGTTACAAATTATCTGAAATAACAAATGCCGTATCTAAACAAATGGAATGTAACAATCTAATAATAATAAATAACAATAATAATAATAATAAAAACTTTTTATTATTATTATTTAATATTTGTTCCATTCCGTTTGTTTAGGTGCGGCATTCGTTATTTTGGATAATTCATAACTTCAGATAAATTTGTATTCGTTAAGTTCCCAAACAGCCAAATTGGAAAGGAAATTCCAATACCTATAATTTAACCACTTCCATACTGGGCACTTAAACACCTTCCTGCCCAGACCAATTTTCAGCTTTCTGCGCTGTTGCACTTTGAATGACAATTGCGCGGTCATGGTACACTGTACCCAAACTAAATTTTTATCATTTTGTTCCCACAAATAGAGCTTTCTTTTGGTGGTATTTGATCACCTCTGCGATTTTTATTTTCTGCTAAAAAATAAAAAAAAGACCGAAAATTTTGAAAAAAAAAAAGTTTTTTTTTGGTTTCAGTAACAAAACTTTGTAAATAAGTTTGTTTTCTCCTTCACTGATGGGCACTGATGGGGCTGCACTGACGGGCACGGATAAGGCGGCACGAATGGGCACCGATGAGGTGGCACGGATGGGCAACGATCGGCGGCACGGATGGGCAACGATCGGCGGCACGGTATGGGCAACGATCGGCGGCACGGGTGGGCACAGATAGGCGGTATGGGTGGGCACAGATAGGCGGTAAGGGTGGGCACAGATAGGCGGCACGGGTGGGCACAGATAGGCAGCACGGGTGGGCACAGATGGGCACGGATAGGCGGCATGGATGGGCACTGATAGGTGGCACGGGTGGGCATGGGTGGGCACTGATAGGTGGCATGGATGGGCACTGATAGGTGGCACTGTACTGTACTAATGGATGCCAATCAGTGCCAAACAATAATGCCTGCCAATCAGTGGTGCCCATTGTGGGCACTGATTGGCATCCATTGTGGCACTGATTGGCATCCATTATCCCTGGTGGTCTAGGGTGGCATACCTTACATGTTGTGCTTCCCTGGTGGTCCAGTGGCATCCCCGGTGGTCTAGTGGCATCCCTGGTGGTCTAGTGGCATCCCTGGTGGTCCAGTGGGCATCCTCGGGGGGGCTGTGCTGATAATCGATCAGCACAAACCCCCCCTGTCAGAGGAGCAGCCGATCGGCTCTCCTCTACTCGCGTCTGACAGACGCGAGTGAGGAAAAGCCGATGACCGGCTTTTCCTGTTTACACTGTGATCAGCCGTGATTGGACACGGCTGATCACGTGGTAAAGAGTCTCCGTCGGAGACTCTTTACATAGATCGGTGTTGCGGGGTGTCAGACTGACACCCTGCAACAACGATCGCCGCGATGCGCGCCCCCGGGGGCGCGCAGCGGCTCAAAATCCTGAGGACGTCATATGACGTCCTGTCAGGATTCTGCAACCACTTTGCCGCCATCAATCCTCTATAGGGCGGGCGGCAAGTGGTTAATAGTTAGTTAATATAGGGATGAGCCGAACACCCCCCGGTTCGGTTTGCATACAGAACATGCGAACGGACCAAAAGTTCGCGCAAACTTTTGAACACCGTTAAAGTCTATGGGACTCGAACGTCAAAAATCAAAAGTGTGAATTTTAAAGGCTAATATACAAGTTATTGTCCTAAAAAGGGTTTGGGGACCCGGGTCCTGCACCAGGGTACATGTATCAATGCAAAAAAAAGTTTTAAAAACGTCCGTTTTCTCGGGAGCAGTGATTTTAATGATGCTTAATGTGAAAAAATAAAAGTGAAATATTCCTTTAAATATCGTGCCTCTGTGGTGTCTATAGTATGCCTGTAAAGTAGCGCGTGTTTCCCGTTTTTAGAACTGTCCTTGCATAAAATGACATTTCTAAAGGAATAAAAGTCATTTAAAACTGCTTGCGGCTTTAATGTAATGTCTGGTCCCAGCAATATGGATGAAAATCATAGAGAAAATCATTGAGAAACCCCCCCCAGCCCATTACCAGCCCATTTGGGTCTTGTATGGATATTAAGGGGAACCCCGCACCCAAATAAAAAAAAAGGAAAGGCGTGGGGCCCCCAGGCCCTATATACTCTGAGCAGCATTATACAGGCGGTGCAAACAAGACAGGGACTGTAGGTTTGTTCTATAGTAGAATATGTTTGTAATTTTGAACTAGTACATTTTTAAAGTGTAGCTCCAGCCAAAAAATCTATCTTTAAGCTTTTTGGAAAATATAGGGAAGGGTTATCACCCCTGTAACATTTGTTTTGCTGTCTGTGCACCTGTTCAGATTTCACCTCACTTTCTGTCCCAATGGCAATTGGATTTAGAAAAGAGTCGTTTGAAAGTCGGATGTTTGAAAGTAGGGGCCTGCCCTATGTACTCTGCAGAAATTTGGGCTTTAGGTGTTGGTGTTGCCACAACACTGTAAGCCCTCACAGTTACTCATGATGGGCGCTGGAATGCCCTGCTGTGAACTATTATATCAAGAATTGTAATTACATGCACCTGTTGAACAGGGGCAAAAAAATTGGGCCTTTGGTGGTGGTGGTGTTGCCACAACACTGTAAGCCCTCACAGTTACTCTTGGTGGGCGCAGGAATGGGCCCTGCTGTGAATTATTAGATCAAGAATTGTACTTACATGCCCCTGTTCAACAGGGGCAGAAAAATTTGGCCTTAGGCACTGGTGCCACAACACTGTAACCCCACACAGATACTTTAGTTGGAGCCCAGGAATGAGCCCTGTTGTAAAGTATTACAGCAAAATTTGTAATTACATGCCCCTGTTAAACAGGGGCAGAAAAATTGGGCCTTAGCCACTGGTGACGGTGCCCAGAACCAAAAATGTTCTTACAAGCTATCAACATGAACATTGAGGAGGAAGAGGATAGTCACTCAGCATAACAGGATAGTCACTCAGCATCAGCATAGGCAGTCTTGAAGGGATCTCACATTCAAAAAAAAATTATTCGGTTACATCAGCATCAGGTGCTTGGTAGCTGGTGATCCAAGACTGATTCATTTTTATGAAGGTCAGCTGATCGACCGAGTCGGTGGACAGGCACACCCTGTGATCGGTTACAAAGCCTCCAGCAGCACTGAATGTGCGTTCCGAAAGAATGCTGGATGCAGGACAGGCCAGTAGCTCAATTGCATGCTGTCCAAGCTCTGGCCAGTGATCCATCCTCAAGACCCAGTAACCCAGAGCATTTTCAGTGGGAAAGGTGTCCAAGTCTGATCTTGCCCCTAGGTATTCCTGCACCATGTGAATCAGACGCTGGCAATGGTTGCTGGAATGATCATACCTTGGGGCTGCGGACTAAAAAATTGTCTGAACGCATCGGTCAGATAGCGACCAGATAGCCAGGAATTTGTAACCTCCCAGGCTCTGGAAACGCGTTGCACAAACCTTTCTGCAAGGCCTCCCGAAGATTTTTCATCCTCTGCTCCCTCTGCGATGGCTGGATAAGGTCCGCAACCTTACCCTTGTAACGTGGATCAAGGAGGGTTGCCAGCCATTAATGATCCCTTTCCTTGATACCACGAATACGAGGATCCCTTTGCAGGCTTTGCAGGATCAGGGAGGCCATGCAGCGTAGGTTTGCTGAGGCATTCAGTCCGGAGTCCTCTGGGTCACTAAGGACTGCATGATCCGCAGCCACCTCCTTCCAGCCACGTACAAGTCCATAGGTTTCTGGGGACTGTAAATGATCCCTTGAAGACTGCTGCTGATGCTGAGTGCTGGGCTCCACCTCCATGCTGACACAATCCTCCTCCTCCTCCTCTTCCTGTGTGATCGGTGGGCCCGCAGCAACACTGTCTGGATAAAGAGGGCCTTGAGAGGTAAGGAAGTCCTCCTCTTCCTCCCTCTGTTCTGCCTCAAGTGCCCTGTCCATTATTCCATGCAGCGTGTGCTCCAACAGGTGGACAAGAGGGACAGTATCACTGATGCATGCACTGTCACTGCTCACCATCCTTGTAGCCTCCTCAAATGGTGACAGGACAGTGCATGCATCCCTGATCATGACCCACTGGTGTGGCAAAAAATAAAACAAGCTCCCCTGACCCTGTCCTGGTGCCATAGTCGCACAGGTACTCATTGATGGCCCTCTGCTGCATGTGCAGCAGCTGCAGCATGGCCAACGTTGAGTTCCACCTGGTGGGCATGTCACAGATTAGGCGGTTCTTGGGCAGGTTAAATTCCTTTTGGAGGTCAGCCAGCTGAGCACTGGCATTATATGACCGGCGGAAATTCACACAAACTTTCCTGGCCTGCCTCAGGACATCCTGTAAGCCTGGGTACCTGCTCAAGAACTGCTGCACCACCAAGTTAAGGAAGTGAGCCAAACAGGGCACATGTGTCATCTGTCCCTGTCGGAGGGCGAGAGGAGGTTGGTGCCATTGTCGCAAACCACTATTCCTGGCTTAAGCTGGCGTGGCGTCAACCACCTCTGAGCCTGCCCCTGCAGAGCTGACAGAATCTCTGGCCCAGTGTGGCTCCTGTCTCCCAAGCACACCAGCTCAAGCACTGCATGGCATCTTTTTGCCTGCGTACTTGCATAGCCCCTTGAACGCCTACGGAGCACCACTGGTTCCGAGGACAAATCAGCAGAGGAAGAGGCCATGGAGGAAGAAGAAGAGGAGGGGGTGGAGGAGAGAGGTGTGTCAGAATCACCACTAGTAGCATTTTGGAGGCGTGGTGGCTGAACAACCTCCAACACTACTACACCCTGTCCTTCATCCTTCCCAGCTGCCAGCAGAGTCACCCAGTGGGCCGCGAAAGATAGGTAACGTCCCTGTCCATGCCTGCTGGACCATGAGTCACCAGTAATATGCACCTTATCACTGACCGCCCTGTCCAGCGAGGCCAAGACATTGCCTTCCATATGCCGGTAGAGAGCCGGAATCGCCTTCCGTGAAAAATGTGGCGTTTGGGAACCTGCTACTGAGGTACCGCTCATTCCACAAACTCACGGAAAGGGGCAGAGTCTACCAACTGAAAAGGCAGCAGTTGAAGTGCTAGCAATTTAGCCAAGCTAGGATTCAACCGCTGGGCATGTGGATGGCTGGGAGTGAATTTATTTCGCCAGTGTAGCAACTGGGGCAGGGAAATTTGCCTGGTACAATTGGACGTTGGTGTACCGATAGCAGATTGCACGCAAGTACTTGGCAGTGGCACACCTAATTCTACACCTTCATGCCTCTCAGTGCAGGTTTCTGAGAGGACTGAAGGTATAGTGGGGTTGGAGATCCCAGCTGATGAGGAGCAAGGAGAGGTCCGCTTTGTTCTTTGGTGTGGGTCTTTTATGTACGCTTGCCAATGGATTGCATAGCAGGTCGACATATGTCTGGTCAAGCATGTGGTGCCCAAGCGGCTGCTGTTTTGGCCACGCTTGATACGCTTCAGACATATGTTGCAAATAGCAACGGTGTGATCTGCTGCACACGTCTGAAAAAAGGCCCACGCCAAAGAACTTTTGGAAAAACGCGCAGAGTCAGCAGCGCCCTGCACATGCAGACCTCTGCGGTGTGATGCTGTCGGTTGGCTGCCCTTAATCTGGCCCCTGGAGGGCATCCTGCCTCGTTGGAGATGTGCCTCCTCCTCCTCTCTCCTATCAGGCACCCACGTAGAGTCAGTGACCTCATCATCCCTTCCCTCCTCGTCACTGGAGAAAACCTGGCAGTATGCTGCAGCTGGGGGAACATGACTGCCAGTTTGTTGTCCTTCTTGGGCACCCCCTCTGTCTGGGCTCACGTTACTGCCTTCCTTAAGCTGGGTACCATCATCGGAGGCTTCAAAATGCTGCGCATCCTCCTGCAGCATGTACCCAACACTGTGGTCGAACAGTTCGGGGGACTCCTCCGTGCATGATGGTGGGGCTAGGGAAGGAGTAACTGATGACCTTGAGCCGATGGAATAGTCCGCTTTGGCACCTGCATTGGCAGCCAAGGTAGCCTGGGTGACAGAGGATGAGGAGGATGAGGACGGCTTGGTCATCCACTCTACCAACTCTTCTGCATGTTGTGGCTCAACATGGCCAGCTGCCGGAAAAAAGGACAAGCGTGCCCCACGGCCACGTGCTGACGAGGATGCACCGTGTCCACGACCAGCACTGTTGCCTCTAGACACAGAGCTTGCTTGCCCTCTTTTATTGGCCTGTGAGTGTTTGCCTCTCCTTGTTGGCCTTTCACACATACTGTATTTGATGTATTGGAAAGGAATAGGTACAGAATGGCCTGCAGTCAGCTTTACCTGCACACTGTGCCCAGTATACAGTACACTGACTTAATATACTGCAGCTTAGCTCAATTAACTGCCTGTCTGTATTATTAGGAAGAGAACAGGGATGGTCTGCAGTCAGTTTTACCTGCACACTGAGCCCAGTATACAGTACACTGACTTAATATACCGCAGCTTAGCTCAATCAACTGCCTGTCTGTATTATTAGGAAGAGAACAGGGATGGTCTGCAGTCAGCTTTACCTGCACACTTAGCCCAGTATACAGTACACTGACTTAATATACTGCAGCTTAGCTCAATCAACTGCCTGCCTATATTATTAGGAAGAGAACAGGGATGGTCTGCAGTCAGCTTTACCTGCACACTAGGGATGAGCTTTGAGTTCGAGTCAAACCCATGTTCGACTCGAACATCGCCTGTTCGGCTGTTCACCAAATTTCGAACATTATGGGCTGTTCGCGCCAAATTCGAGTGGCACGTCACGGCCCATAATTCACTGCGGCATCGCAGTGCATTGCTGACTGATGATTGGCCAAGCATGCACTATGACCCGCATGCTTGGTCAATCACAGCACTGTAAGTACAGAGAGCCGTAATTGGCCAAAGCCAGGGTGGCTTTGGCCAATCATGGCTCAGAGGAGTAGGTACACGCCCCACACTATATAAGGCCGCCGGCTTGGCAGCCTTGTGTAGTGTGTTGCGGCGTTGGTTAAAGGAAAGAGACAGAGAGAGAGAGACAGTGTAATTTGATTTGAGTTATATAGAGCAGGCAGGTGAGTCAGTTAGCTGCAGTTACAGTGTGTAGAGGATATACTGTATATGCATACTGGGTGTTGTATATATATTTACACACTGTATTCAGTTTAGCTAGATCCGGTTATTCTCTATACTGACAGGCAGGCAGGTGATTGTGCTAGCTGCAGTGTTTCACTTAGTGTACTGTGTCCTTTGCACAGTGTGCACCTAAAGCTTACCTCAATACAATTGCTGGTGTTCTGATACAAATACAGGCAGGGAGATGCAGTATTTTTCTTTAGTGTCCTTTGCACAGTGTGCACCTAAAGCTTACATCAATACAATTGCTGGTGTTCTGATACAAATACCACAGGCAGAGAGCTGCAAGTATTTTGCTTTAGTGTCCTTTGCACAGTGTGCACCTAAAGCTTACCTCAATGCAAATGCTGGTGTTCTGATACAAATACAGGCAGGGAGCTGCAAGTATTTTGCTTTAGTGTCCTTTGTACAGTGTGCACCTAAAGCTTACCTCAATACAATTGCTGGTGTTCTGATACAAATACAGGCAGGGAGCTGCAAAATTTTGCTTTAGTGTCCTTTGCACAGTGTGCACCTAAAGCTTACCTGAATACAATTGGTGGTGTTCTGATACAAATACAGGCAGGGAGCTGCAGTATTTTGCTTTAGTGTCCTTTGCACAGTGTGCACCTAAAGCTTACCTCAAAACAATTGCTGGTGTTCTGATACAAATACCATAGGCAGGGAGCTGCAAGTATTTTGCTTTAGTGTCCTTTGTACAGTGTTCACCTAAAGCGTACCTCAATACAATTGCTGGTGTTCTGATACAAATACCACAGGCAGGGAGCTGCAGTATTTTGCTTTAGTGTCCTTTGCACAGTGTGCACCTAAAGCTTACCTGAATACAATTGCTGGTGTTCTGATACAAATACAGGCAGGGAGCTGCAGTATTTTGCTTACCTCAATACAATTGCTGGTGTTCTGATACAAATACCACAGGCAGGGAGCTGCAAGTATTTTGCTTTAGTGTCCTTTGTACAGTGTGCACCTAAAGCTTACCTCAATACAATTGCTGGTGTTCTGATACAAATACAGGCAGGGAGCTGCAAGTATTTTGCTTTAGTGTCCTTTGCACAGTGTGCACCTAAAGCTTACCTCAATATAATTGCTGGTGTTCTGATACAAATACAGGCAGGGAGCTGCAGTATTTTGCTTTAGTGTCCTTTGCACAGTGTGCACCTAAAGCTTACCTCAATACAATTGCTGGTGTTCTGATACAAATACAGGCAGGGAGCTGCAGTATTTTGCTTTAGTGTCCTCTGCACAGTGTGCACCTAAAGCTTATCCCAATACAATTGCTGGTGTTCTGATACAAATACAGGCGGGGAGCTGCAGTATTTTGCTTTGGTGTCCTTTGCACAGTGTGCACCTAAAGCTTACCTCAATTCAATTGCTGGTGTTTTGATACAAATACAGGCAGGGAGCAGCAGTATTTTGCTTTAGTGTCATTTGCACAGTGTGCACCTAAAGCTTACTTCAATACAATTGCTGGTGTTCTCATAGAAATACCAAAGGCAGGGAGTTGCAAATATTTTCAGATAGTGTACTGTGTCCTCTGCACAGTGTGCACCTAAAACTAACTGATGATGATATGTAAATTTATATCGCGCCAAATACTGTCTTGGAGGACTGCAACTAAGTGCGCTGTACCATTAATTCACCAATCAGCCTTGGGAAAGAAAAAAACTATTTGAGAAAAAGGGAGGGGAGAAAAAGAAAAAAAAAAAAAGGAAGGCTCACGAGGGGAGTCGAAAAACAAAGTTGACATTAATTATTACAGAATTAGATGTCTCTACATCCGTAGTTAGGAAAAAGCGTTTTTAAAAAGGTGGGTTTTTAATTGCCTTTTAAAAAGAGCTTGGGGCATTGGGAGACGGAGATGGTCGGGGAGTTGGTTCCAAAGGGCCGCGCCCATAGTCTGCATTCGTCGACCTCCCAAGGACTGGAGTCGGGCGGGTGCTTGGATGATCCTATTTTGAAGCCCTGACCGCAATGCTCTAATTGGTGTGTAATGGGGGGCCATTTCTGTGAGATAGAGTGGGCCCAGGCCCCAATATGCTATAAACATCAGAACCAAGATTTTAAATTGTACTCTATGCACTATAGGTAACCAATGTAGCTGTGCCAGCACGGGGGTGATGTGATGTCTATATGGTGTACCCGTAATAGTGCGTGCTGCTTGATTCTGTATAATTTGGATTTTTTTTTACCCACTTAAGGGGAAAGCCAAGGCAAAAACCATTGGCAAAGTCTAGTCTGGATTGTACTAGAGCCAAAGTAAGTGTGATTTGGTGTTGATATGAAAGTAGATGTCTGATCTTCCGAATAATTTGCAAATAGAATGAGGCATTTTTCATACAGTTCATAATTTGCGGAATTCAGGTAAACTTTGCATCAAAAATGATTCCAAGGTTCTTGACTTGTCTTTTAGGTTCTGGGCAGGTACCTAGGTCAGATGGCCATCGGGATAGAATGGGAAAGGCTAGAGGTTCGCCCACTTGGAGTATTTCTGTTTTGCAGCAATTGAGGCTCAACCAGTTTCTATTCATCCAGGAATGGATATGAGTCATGCATTCTGCTAGGATCTGGGGATGTCTGTCATTTTTGGAAGTGTTGACTAGGATTTGGATGTCATCGGCATATAATTGGCCTTGAAGGCCATGTAACTGCAGCATATCGGGTAGGGGGCGCATATAACAATTGAAAAGGTATGGAGAGAGGGCAGAGCCCTGTGGTACTCCCCAGGGCACTGGGCTTATGGCTGACCTGAAAGGTCCCAGCCTAACCTGTTGGGTACGATCTTGTAGAAAAGACTGGATCCATAACAGGACAGCACCTCGAATTCCAAACTGGTCATGAAGGCGCGAGATCAGAATGTCGTGATCAATGGTGTCAAAAGCCGCGGAGAGGTCCAATAGCACTAAGGCCGCCGATTCCCCAGCGTCTTTGACCCTCAGCAGCTGTTCCCTCATGGCCATCGTGGAGAGCTCTATTCCCCTGCCCGGACGGAACCCAGACTGGACATCGTGGAATAGGCCCTCCCCTTCAGAGTATTCCTGAAGTTGCTCAAGAACAATGGTTTCCATAATCTTTGCCACAAAATGAATGCTAGAAATGGGTCTTAGATTATTCGGGTCTTGAAGCTCTGTTTTTTTTTTTTTTGGAATTGGCGTAACGTATGAGTGTTTAAGTTTCCCTGGTATAACTCCCAGCTAGGGATGAGCTTCGTGTTCGAATCGAACATACGTTCGACTCGAACATCGGCTGTTCGATCGTTCGACGAAGATCGAACGATTTGGGCCGTTCGCGCCAAATTCGAGTGACGCGAACGGCCCACAATGCACTACGCCATCGCAGTGTCATCCAGGCGCTGTGATTGGCCAAGCATGCACTGTGACCCCGCATGCTTGGCCAATCACAGCGCCGGCAGCGAGGAGAGCAATGATTGGCCACAGGCAGGATGCCTGTGGCCAATTATTGCTGAGGGTGTTTAGTACACGCCCCACACTATAAAAGGCCGCCAGCACGGCGGCCTAGTGTAGTGTGTTCCGGAGCAGGGATAGAGCAGCATAGGCAGGGACAGTGACTTTTATTTCTTTCTTGCTTAACCTGGATTCCTTTAGTTTAGGGAAAGAGAAGGATAGGTAGGGAGAGTGTCAGTGTGTTTTGTGCTTGTGCTATAGTGTGCTTAAAAAAAACATTTTTTCTAGGGACAGAAAACTGTAGGTAGGGAGAGTGTCAGTTTCTTTCACTGTGTAAGTCCTTGTTTCTAGGGACCTGGAAGGACAGTGAGTGAATTCTCCTTGTGCTATATTGTGCTTAAAAAAAACATTTTTTCTAGGGACAGAAAACTGTAGGTAGGGAGAGTGTCAGTTTCTTTCACTGTGCAAGTCCTTGTTTCCAGGGACCTGGAAGGACAGTGAGTGAATTCTCCTTGTGCTATATTGTGCTTAAAAAAAACATTTTTTCTAGGGACAGAAAACTGTAGGTAGGGAGAGTGTCAGTTTATTTCACTGTGCAAGTCCTTGTTTCTAGGGACCTGGAAGGACAGTGAGTGAATTCTCCTTGTGCTATATTGTGCTTAAAAAAAACATTTTTTCTAGGGACAGAAAACTGTAGGTAGGGAGAGTGTCAGTTTCTTTCACTGTGCAAGTCCTTGTTTCTAGGGACTGGGAAGGACAGTGAGTGAATTCTCCTTGTGCTATAGTGTGCTTAAAAAAAACATTTTTTCTAGGGACAGAAAACTGTAGGTAGGGAGAGTGTCAGTTTCTTTCACTGTGCAAGTCCTTGTTTCTAGGGACCTGGAAGGACAGTGAGTGAATTCTCCTTGTGCTATATTGTGCTTAAAAAAAACATTTTTTCTAGGGACAGAAAACTGTAGGTAGGGAGAGTGTCAGTTTCTTTCACTGTGCAAGTCCTTGTTTCTAGGGACCTGGAAGGACAGTGAGTGAATTCTCCTTGTGCTATATTGTGCTTAAAAAAAACATTTTTTCTAGGGACAGAAAACTGTAGGTAGGGAGAGTGACAGTTTCTTTCACTGTGCAAGTCCTTGTTTCTAGGGACCTGGAAGGACAGTGAGTGAATTCTCCTTGTGCTATATTGTGCTTAAAAAAAACATTTTTTCTAGGGACAGAAAACTGTAGGTAGGGAGAGTGTCAGTTTCTTTCACTGTGTAAGTCCTTGTTTCTAGGGACCTGGAAGGACAGTGAGTGAATTCTCCTTGTGCTATATTGTGCTTAAAAAAAACATTTTTTCTAGGGACAGAAAACTGTAGGTAGGGAGAGTGTCAGTTTCTTTCACTGTGTAAGTCCTTGTTTCTAGGGACCTGGAAGGACAGTGAGTGAATTCTCCTTGTGCTATATTGTGCTTAAAAAAAACATTTTTTCTAGGGACAGAAAACTGTAGGTAGGGAGAGTGTCAGTTTCTTTCACTGTGCAAGTCCTTGTTTCCAGGGACCTGGAAGGACAGTGAGTGAATTCTCCTTGTGCTATATTGTGCTTAAAAAAAACATTTTTTCTAGGGACAGAAAACTGTAGGTAGGGAGAGTGTCAGTTTCTTTCACTGTGCAAGTCCTTGTTTCTAGGGACTGGGAAGGACAGTGAGTGAATTCTCCTTGTGCTATATTGTGCTTAAAAAAAACATTTTTTCTAGGGACAGAAAACTGTAGGTAGGGAGAGTGTCAGTTTCTTTCACTGTGCAAGTCCTTGTTTCTAGGGACTGGGAAGGACAGTGAGTGAATTCTCCTTGTGCTATAGTGTGCTTAAAAAAAACATTTTTTCTAGGGACAGAAAACTGTAGGTAGGGAGAGTGTCAGTTTCTTTCACTGTGAAAGTCCTTGTTTCTAGGGACCTGGAAGGACAGTGAGTGAATTCTCCTTGTGCTATATTGTGCTTAAAAAAAACATTTTTTCTAGGGACAGAAAACTGTAGGTAGGGAGAGTGTCAGTTTCTTTCACTGTGCAAGTCCTTGTTTCTAGGGACCTGGAAGGACAGTGAGTGAATTCTCCTTGTGCTATATTGTGCTTAAAAAAAACATTTTTTCTAGGGACAGAAAACTGTAGGTAGGGAGAGTGTCAGTTTCTTTCACTGTGCAAGTCCTTGTTTCTAGGGACCTGGAAGGACAGTGAGTGAATTCTCCTTGTGCTATATTGTGCTTAAAAAAAACATTTTTTCTAGGGACAGAAAACTGTAGGTAGGGAGAGTGTCAGTTTCTTTCACTGTGCAAGTCCTTGTTTCTAGGGACCTGGAAGGACAGTGAGTGAATTCTCCTTGTGCTATATTGTGCTTAAAAAAAACATTTTTTCTAGGGACAGAAAACTAGGTAGGGAGAGTGTCAGTTTCTTTCACTGTGCAAGTCCTTGTTTCTAGGGACCTGGAAGGACAGTGAGTGAATTCTCCTTGTGCTATATTGTGCTTAAAAAAACATTTTTTCTAGGGACAGAAAACTGTAGGTAGTGTGACAGCAGGAAGGTAAAGTCACCTGGTTGCATCCAGGGGGGTAGATATATTTCGCCCAGATTCAGGCTTTACGCCGACTTATACAACTAGGTGGAGAGTTGTATAAGCCCAGCTAAGGCTAGTGGGCTCATGGATGACTCATACCTCTAGGGAGAGTGTGGGGCGTCGTGCAGACAGGGAGTTGATGAGACCAGCTGAAGCTTGTCAGCTCATTTAGGCCTCTATAAGAACTCCCAGCTTCATTAGATGTTAGCTCATGCCTGGACCCAGACCTGTGTGGACTGTCTAGGGAGAGTGAACCCCTGTGCGGTGAGACAAAGCCTGTGTGGCTATTTGCTTGGACATTTAAAACCAGGGACTTAGGGACTAGGACAGCACTAGGCTGATCCCAGTTGTTAGTTAGGAAACCTGTATGTTTAGTCAGAGGTCAAGTTGACCAGGATTTATTTTGTTTATGTTTCTTTTGGCTTTGCTGTGTTTTGTCACTGTAAATAGAAAATAAACCGCACCTTTTTTTGATTTTGAAAACCACAACCTCCGTTTGCTGGGCCTGTTTTTGTGTGGGGAGCCCATCCCGGGGGTCACACACACCCGCTGCCGAGCTAACCCCCTCACAGTTGGTGGAGAACCAGTGGCAGTTTTTTTAAGCCAGCATGGAGGAGATACTGAAGCAGCTGGCTCTAGCAAATGCCAATCAACAGCAGACAAATGCAGGTTTGCAAAAGAGCCTTGCAGCTCATCAACAGAGCCTTGCAGCTCAACAACAGAACTTCGCAGCCCAGCAGCAAGCTCATCAACAGAGCCTTGCAGCCCAGCAGCAAGCTCACCAACAGAGTCTGGAAGCTCAGCAACAAGTCCAGCAGCGATCTGAGGCCCGCTTCATAGACCTGTTACAGAAGCAAGAGCAGAGACTACAACAAATGGAAGCAGTAATGCAGCAACGTCCGCAGACCAGTGAGGAAAGCCGTCCCACTAATACCGCGTCCTTTGGGGTGAGTCGTTTATTGACAAAAATGACTGGAGAGGATGATCCAGAGGTATTTTTGACCACATTTGAAAGGACTGCTGAAAGAGAAAAGTGGCCTGAGGAGCAGTGGGCTGGACTGGTGGCTCCTCTGTTAACTGGTGAATCGCAGAAGGCTTACTATGACCTAGAGCCTGACCAAGCAAAAGACTATGTGATGCTAAAAGCTGAGATATTGGCAAGGCTGGGTGTCACCCAGGCTGTCCGGGCTCAGCGTGTGCATAACTGGACTTTCCAGCTTGGAAAACCCCCCAGGTCTCAAATGTATGATCTCATTCACCTGAGCAGAAAGTGGCTACAGCCAGAGACTTTGTCCGCACCAAAGATTGTGGAACGTGTTGTAATGGATCGGTTTTTGAGAGCTCTTCCTACTGCCATCCAAAAGTGGGTAAGCCATGGAGACCAAGAGACGGCCGATGGTCTTGTGGATCGTGTGGAGAAATACTTGGCTACAGAGAACCTGACGGCCTCTTCCAGAGACACTCGGACTTTCCACCCTAAGACCAGACCATCCCCAGGGGCGGATAAGAGGATTCCAAGGGGTGAGGGTGGAGAGAGTGAGAGGGTGGGAGCTCTACCCCAAGTTTGGCGAGAACAGCCTGGGAAATCAGCGGCTCAAGAGGCGGCAAGAAGGATCGTTTGCTACCGCTGCCGGCAAGCGGGACATATTGCAGCCAATTGCCCGGTTGTGGAGGAACCCATGCAGTGTGACTTTCTGACGGGCAGACGTCAGTCGCTGTGTGCGACAGTCGCATGCACTGCCATTCGAGGAACTGAGAAACATTTATGCAAAATGTGTGTTAATGGTAGAAATGTTGTGGTATTGCTGGATTCAGGTAGCCTTGTGACCCTGATAAAGGCTGAGTTAGTTAAAACAGAGGTCTCTGGGAATAGCAAGGTAGCTGTTATTTGTGTGCATGGGGACACCCGAGAGTATCCAGTGACTACAGTGTGTTTCGAGACCCCCAAAGGTACCCTCTCTCATCCAGTGGGCTTAGTATCTCAGTTACCGTATGACGCCATTGTGGGAAGGGATTTTCCGAAGTTCTGGGAACTGTGGGATGATCCTGAGCCCCCCACTGGTGCCCCTATGTACCAGGAATGTGATAGCCAGAACTCCCCTGAGAGTGGTGAGGACTCTCCGGAATTTCCCTTATCAGTATTGGCAGGGGAGACTCAAGAAACTGGAGAGGAGCCCACCTCCTCAGACGAAAACCTACCGTCTGTGGAGTTTTCTGATCTTGAGGTTCACAGGGAAAACTTTGCCACAGAACATTTGAAAGACCCCGTCCTAATAAAGGCACGGGAAAACGTAGTGAAAATAGATGGCGAGTTAGTGAACCCAGATAATACCTGCACTTACCCATACTTCAGCGTAGAGAAGGACCTACTGTATCGGGTGGCAAAAAGGGCAGAAGAAACCGTTGAGCAGCTTGTGGTGCCCAAACCTTACAGGAAGTTGGTGTTGGAGTTGGCCCATGGGCACATTCTTGGAGGTCATCTGGGGACAGAGAAAACCCGAGAGAGGGTATTACAGAGATTCTATTGGCCGGGGGTGATGAAGGACATAGAAAATTATTGTTCCTCCTGCCCTGTGTGTCAGAGGTCGGCCCCGATGCCACATTTCCGTAGCCCGCTGGTCCCTCTACCCATCATTGAGGTCCCGTTTGAGAGGATCGCCATGGATTTGGTAGGTCCTATAATCAAGTCCGCTAGGGGGCACCAGTACATATTAGTTATAATGGACTATGCCACCCGTTATCCAGAAGCGATCCCTCTCCGAAATACCTCGGCCAAAACCATAGCCAAAGAGCTATCTCTTGTGTTTAGCCGGGTGGGTATTTGTAAAGAACTGCTTACGGACCAAGGTACACCCTTTATGTCCCGGGTTATGAAGGAGCTGTGTAAATTGTTCAAAGTGACGCAATTACGTACATCTGTGTATCACCCCCAAACCGATGGGCTGGTTGAAAGATTCAACAAAACCCTAAAACAAATGTTGAAGAAAGTGGTGGATAGAGATGGAAAGGATTGGGACTGTCTACTTCCTTATCTGATGTTTGCTATTAGGGAGGTGCCCCAATCCTCTACGGGATTCTCCCCCTTTGAGTTACTGTATGGGAGACACCCAAGAGGGCTGTTGGATATTGCCAAGGAAACTTGGGAAAGTGAGAGTTCTCCCCACAGGAGTGTGATTGAGCATGTCGCCCTGATGCAAGACCGAATTGCACAGGTAATGCCCATCGTGAAGGAACATTTGGCCCAAGCGCAGTTAGCACAGCAGAGAGTGTACAACCGTGGAGCCAAGACCCGTACCTTTTCCCCGGGGGATAGGATACTGGTACTTGTCCCTACGGTTGAAAGTAAATTCCTTGCCAAATGGCAAGGCCCCTACGAGATAATGGAAAAAGTGAGCGAAGTGAATTACAAGGTCAGACAACCAGGAAGGCGAAAGCCCGAACAGATCTATCACGTTAATCTGTTGAAAGCCTGGAGGGATAGAGAGTCCCTAGTCGCAGACACTTGGTCACCAGCTCAAACTGGTTGCGTGATTCCTGAGGTTGGAATAGCAGCCACCTTGTCACAACCCCAACAACAGGAGGTTAAGGAGTTTGTGCTTCGTAACAAGGAGGTATTCTCTGAGCTGCCGGGACAAACATCTGGGGTAGAGCATGATATTATTACCCCGCCCGGTGAAAGGGTGAAGTTAAAACCCTATCGGATCCCAGAGGCCCGACGGGAGGCAATACGGGAGGAAGTACAGAAAATGCTGAACTTAGGGGTGATAGAGGAGTCCCAAAGTGATTGGTCTAGTCCCATTGTGTTGGTGCCTAAACCGGATGGGAGCTGGCGATTTTGTAACGATTTTCGTCAGTTGAACAAAGTTACAAAATTTGACACCTACCCCATGCCACGTATAGATGAGTTGATCGACCGGCTGGGAACAGCCCGATACATGACGACTCTTGACCTCACAAAAGGGTATTGGCAAATCCCCCTGGCCAAATTGGCCAAAGAGAAAACCGCATTTGTAACCCCAGACGGGGCGTTCCAATATAAAAGAATGCCGTTCGGGTTACAGAATGCGCCGGCCACATTCCAGCGGAAAATGGACCAGATGCTGAGGCCCCATCGGAAGTATGCTGCGGCTTACCTGGATGACGTAATTGTCCATAGCACAGATTGGGCCTCACATCTGCCAAAAGTGCAAGCAGTCCTGGACTCTGTTCGGGAAGCGGGGTTTACGGCTAACCCCAAGAAGTGTACCATTGGGCAGGAGGAGGCCAAATATCTTGGGTACACCATTGGGAGGGGAGTAATAAAACCCCAACTCAACAAAGTCGAGGCCATCCAGAGTTGGCCACGTCCCAACAGCAAGAAGCAGGTACGAGCCTTTCTGGGAATCGCTGGGTATTATCGGCGATTCATTCCCCACTTTGCTTCTAAGGCTGTGCCCCTAACCAACCTAACGAAGGGGAAAGGGTCGGTCATGATTAAATGGACCCCCGAGGCTGAGGCAGCATTCCAATTCTTGAAACAAGCCTTATGTAGCCAGCCAGTGTTGTACTCACCCGACTTCTCTAAAGACTTTGTCGTACAAAGTGATGCGTCAGATGTGGGGTTAGGAGCAGTATTGTCCCAGGTCTGGAACGGGGAAGAGCACCCAGTCATTTACCTCAGCAGGAAGTTGAAGTCCCATGAGGTAAATTACGCCACCGTTGAAAAGGAGTGTTTAGCGGTGAAGTGGGCTCTAGATTCCCTTCGGTACTACCTGCTAGGTAGGCACTTTGACATGGTTACGGATCACGCTCCGTTAAAGTGGATGGCTCAAAACAAGGAAACAAATAGAAGAGTGAATAGGTGGTTCCTGGCCCTCCAGGAATTCAACTTCACAGTAAAGCATCGCCCTGGCGTTCAAATGGGGAATGTGGATGCTTTGTCTCGAGTACATGAATGCCTGATTGCTGGTGTTCCAACCCCGAGGTTAAAACAAGAGGGGGGGGTATGTGACAGCAGGAAGGTAAAGTCACCTGGTTGCATCCAGGGGGGTAGATATATTTCGCCCAGATTCAGGCTTTACGCCGACTTATACAACTAGGTGGAGAGTTGTATAAGCCCAGCTAAGGCTAGTGGGCTCATGGATGACTCATACCTCTAGGGAGAGTGTGGGGCGTCGTGCAGACAGGGAGTTGATGAGACCAGCTGAAGCTTGTCAGCTCATTTAGGCCTCTATAAGAACTCCCAGCTTCATTAGATGTTAGCTCATGCCTGGACCCAGACCTGTGTGGACTGTCTAGGGAGAGTGAACCCCTGTGCGGTGAGACAAAGCCTGTGTGGCTATTTGCTTGGACATTTAAAACCAGGGACTTAGGGACTAGGACAGCACTAGGCTGATCCCAGTTGTTAGTTAGGAAACCTGTATGTTTAGTCAGAGGTCAAGTTGACCAGGATTTATTTTGTTTATGTTTCTTTTGGCTTTGCTGTGTTTTGTCACTGTAAATAGAAAATAAACCGCACCTTTTTTTGATTTTGAAAACCACAACCTCCGTTTGCTGGGCCTGTTTTTGTGTGGGGAGCCCATCCCGGGGGTCACACACACCCGCTGCCGAGCTAACCCCCTCACAGTAGGGAGAGTGTCAGTTTCTTTCACTGTGCAAGTCCTTGTTTCAAGGGACAGAGAAGGACACCTGAAGGTAGCCCTTATTGCTTTTTTCCCATCTCCCTGCAGGCCATCTATTAGAATGTCTGGAAGGCAAACAAGGAGAGGCAGACAGTCAGGAGGCAATAAAAGAGGGCAAGCAGGCTCTGTGTCTGGGGGCAACAGTGCTGGTCGTGGACGCGGTGCATTGTCATCAGCACATGGCCATGGGACACGCTTGTCCTTCTTTTCCGCAGCTGGACATGTTGAGCCACATCATGCCGAAGACTTGGTAGAGTGGATGACCAAGCCCTCCTCCTCCTCCTCATCCTCTCTCACCCAGGCTCAGGGTACTGGCAAAGCAGCTGCCAAAGCGTCCTCTTCCCTGGTATCAATGTCAGACTCATCATCAGTCACTCCTTCCCTAGACCCACCATGTCCTCCTCCTGAGGAGTCCCCCGAACTGTTTGAGCACAGTGTTGGGTACATGCTCCAGGAGGATGCCCAGCGTTTCGAAGGGTCTGATGATGAAACCCAGCTACAGGAAGGCAGTAGGGTGAGAGCAGACAGAGGGGATGCTCAAGAAGGACACCAATCTGGCAGTCATGTTCCAGCAGCTGCAGCATACTGCCAGATTGGCTCCAGTGATGAGGAGGGAGGGGATGATGAGGTCACTGACTCCACGTGGGTGCCTAATAGGAGAGAGGAGGAGGAGGATGAGGAGGAGGCACATCTCCAACGAGACAGGATGCCCTTTGGTGGCCAGCGTAAGGGCAGTACACCGACGGAATCACACCGCAGAGCTCCGCCTGTGCAGGGCGCTGCCTCTGCCCGTCATTCAAAAAGTTCCTTGGTGTGGGCCTTTTTTGAGGCTAGTGCATCAGATCGCACAGCTGCTGTTTGCAACATATGTCTCAAGCGTATATCGCGTGGCCAAAACATCAGCCGCTTGGGTACCACATGCCTGACCAGACATATGTTGACCTGCCATGCAGCTCGTTGGCAAGCCTACCTCAAAGACCCACACCAAAGAACAAAGCGGACCTCTCCTTGCACCGCATCAGCTGGGATTTCCAACCCCACTATAACTTCAGTCCTCTCTGAAACATGCACTGAGAGGAATGAAGGTGTAGAATTAGGTGTGTCACAGCCAAGTACTTGCGGCCACTCTGCTAGCAGTACACCGACGTCCGATTCTAGCAGGCAAATTTCCCTGCCCCAGCTGCTGGACCGTCGAAAGAAGTTCACTCCCAGCCATCCACATGCCCAGCGGTTGAATGCTAGCTTGGCTAAATTGCTAGCGCTTCAACTGCTGCCTTTTCAGTTGGTAGACTCGGCCCCCTTCCGTGAGTTTGTGCAATGTGCGGTTCCTCAGTGGCAGGTTCCCAAACGCCACTTTTTCTCACGGAAGGCTATTCCGGCTCTCTACCGGCATGTGGAAGGCAATGTCTTGGCCTCGCTGGACAGGGCGGTCAGCGGTAAGGTGCATATTACCGCTGACTCATGGTCCAGCAGGCATGGACAGGGACGTTACCTTTCTTTCACGGCCCATTGGGTCACTCTTTTGGCAGCTGGGAAGGATGCAGGACAAGGTGCAGTAGTGTTGGAGGTTGTCCCACCGCCACGCCTCCAAAATGCTACTACTGGTTGTGACACACCTCTCTCCTCCACCCCCTCCTCTTCTTCTTCCTCCATGGCCTCTTCCTGTGGTTTGTCCTATGAACCAGCGGTGCTCCGTAGCCGTTCACGGGGCTACGCAAGTACGCAGGCAAAAAGATGCCATGCCGTGCTTGCGCTGGTGTGTTTGGGGGACAGAAGCCACACTGGGGCAGAGGTCCTGTCTGCTCTGCAGGGCCAGGCTGAGAGGTGGTTGACGCCACGCCAGCTTAAGCCAGGAATGGTGGTTTGCGACAATGGCACCAACCTCCTCTCCGCCCTCCGACAGGGACAACTGACCCATGTGCCCTGTGTGGCTCACGTCCTTAACCTGGTGGTGCAGCGGTTCTTGGGCAGGTACCCGGGCTTACAGGATGTCCTGAGGCAGGCCAGGAAAGTCTGTGTGCATTTCCGCAGATCTTATAATGCCAGTGCTCGCCTGGCTGAGCTGCAAAAGGAGTTGAACCTGCCCAAGAACCGCCTTATATGTGACATGCCCACCAGGTGGAACTCAACGTTGGCCATGCTGCAGCGGCTGCACACACAGCAGAGGGCCATCAATGAGTACCTGTGTGACTACGGCACCAGGACAGGGTCAGGGGAGCTTGGTTTTTTTTCTCCACGCCAGTGGGGCATGATCAGGGATGCATGCACTGTCCTGGCACCATTTGAGGAGGCCACGAGGATGGTGAGCAGTGACAGTGCATGCATCAGTGACACTGTACCTCTTGTCCACCTGTTGGAGCACACGCTGCGTGGAATAATGGACAGGGCACTTGAGGCAGAACAGAGGCAGGAAGAGGAGGACTTCCTTGCCTCTCAAGGCCCCCTTTACCCAGACAGTGTTCCTTCTGTCCCACCCATCGCACAGGAAGAGGAAGAGGAGGAGGAGGAGGAGGAGGAGGAGGATTGTGTCAGCATGGAGGTGGAGGCTGGCACTCAGCATCATCAGCAGCAGTCTTTTAGGGATGATTTACAGTCCCAAGAAACCAGTGGACTTGTACGTGGCTGGGAGGAGGTGACTGCGGATCATGTCGTCCTTAGTGACCCAGAGGACTCCGGAGCGAATGCCTCAGCAAACCTACGCTGCATGGCCTCCCTGATCCTGCAAAGTCTGCGGAAGGATCCTCGTATTCTTCGGATCAAGGAGAGGGACCATTACTGGCTGGCCACTCTCCTTGATCCACGGTACAAGGGTAAGGTTGCGGACCTTATGTTACCGTCGCAGAGGGAGCAGAGGATGAGACAACTCCGGGAGGCCTTGCAGAAAGGTCTGTGCAACGCGTTCCCAGAGACTGGGAGGTTACAAACTCCTGGTCCAGGACAACGAGTTGCTGAGGCTTCGGCCAGTCAAAGAAGGAGCGGTGGGGAAGGTGGCCGTCTGACCGATGCGTTCAGACAATTCTTTAGTCCGCAGCCCCAAAGTATGATTGGTTCCAGCAACCATCGCCAGCGTCTGATAAACATGGTGCAGGAATATCTAGGGGCAAGGTCAGACTTGGACACCTTCCCCACCGAAAATCCTCTGGCTTACTGGGTCTTGAGGATGGATCACTGGCCAGAGCTTGCACAGTATGCAATTGAGCTACTGGCCTGTCCTGCATCCAGCGTTCTTTCGGAACGCACATTCAGTGCTGCTGGAGGATTTGTCACGGATCACAGGGTGCGCCTGTCCACCGACTCGGTTGATCGACTGACTTTCATCAAGATGAACCAGTCTTGGATCACCACCAGCTACCACACACCTGATGCTGATATAACAGACTAATTGATTTTAACATGTCACATCCCTTCAAGACTGATGCTGATGCTGAGTGTCTGTGCTGTTATGTTGACTGGCTATCCTCCTCCTCCGAGTCCTCAATGATACGATTGATGATGATAGCTTGGAAGATCATTTTTGTTTATGGGTGCCGCCACCAGTGGCTAAGGCCCAATTTTTCAGCCCCTGTTTTACAGGGGCGTGTAATTACAATTTTTTTAGCAATAATTTGCCATAGGGCTCATTGCTGTGCTCCAAGTACAGTATCTGTGAGGGGTTGGAGTGTTGTGGCACCAGTGCCTAAGGCCCAATTTTTCAGCCCCTGTTTAACAGGGGCGTGTCATTACAATTTTTGAAGCAATACTTTGCAACAGGGCTCATTGCTGTGCTCCAAGTACAGTATCTGTGAGGGGTTGTAGTGTTGTGCCACCAGTGCCTAAGGCCCAATTTTTCAGCCCCTGTTCAACAGAGGCATGTAATTACAATTCTTGATCTAATAATTCACAGCAGGGCCCATTCCTGCACCCACCAAGAGTAACTCTGAGGGCTTACAGTGTTGTGTCAACACCACCACCACCACCAAAGGCCCAATTTTTCAGCCCCTGTTCAACAGGGGCATGCAATTACAATTCTTGATCTAATAATTCACAGCAGGGCCCATTGCTGCACCCACCAAGAGTAACTGTCAGGGCTTACAGTGTTGTGGCACCAGCACCACCATCAAAGGCCCAATTTTTACTACCACTGTTCAACAATTATATGTAATTACAATTCCTGATATAATAGTTGACAGCAGGGCGTTCCAGCACCAACCAAGAGTAACTGTGAGTGCTTACAGTGTTGTGCCAACACCAACAACTAAGGGGCCTATTTCTGCAGAGTATCTACGGCAGGTCCCTACTTTCAAACATCCAACTTACAAACGACTCCTACTTGCAAACGCAAGAAGACAACAGGAAGTGAGAGGAAATCTACCCCTAGGAAGGAAAATTCTCTCCTGTAAGAATTAATATGGGAGAAAGGTGTCTCCTCTGTACTGATGCTTTATCAGCAATCCTTGTTTCAAGAAAAACACCACATTTCAAAAACAGTTGTCATTGGGACGGAAAGTGAGGTGAAATGTTCTGAACAGGGGCACAGACAGCAAAACAAATGTTACAGGGGTGATAACCCTTACCTATGTTTTCCAAAAAGTTTAAAAATAGATTTTTGGGCTGGAGCTACACTTAAACAATGTACCTGTTCAAAATTACAAACAGATTCTACATAAGAACAAACCTACAGTCCCTGTCTTGTATGCACCGCCTGTATACGGCTGTTCAGAGTATATAGGGCCTTTTTTATTTTATGTGCGGGGTTCCCCTTAATATCCATACAAGACCCAAAGGGGCTGGTAATGGGCTGGGGTAGGGGGGGGGGGTCATGGGGTAGCTATGCCATTTTTCTTAAAGACTTTCATCCATATTACCGGGACCAGACATTACATTAAAGCCGCAAGCAGTTTTAAATGGCTTTTTTTTCCTTTAGAAGTGTCATTTTGTGCAGGGACAGTTCTAAACACGGGAAACACGTGGCACTTCACAGGCATACTTTAGACACCCCCCAGGTACGATATTTAAAGGAATATTTGACTTTTTTTTTTTCACTTTAAGCATCATTAAAATGACTGCTCCCGAAAAACGACCGTTTTTAAAACTTATTTTTGCATTGATACATGTCCCCTGGTGCAGAACCCGGGTTCCCAAACCCTTTTTAGGACAATAACATGCATAATAGTTGTTATAATTAGCACTTTAGAATTCGAACGTTCGCATCCATTGTATTTAATAGGGTTCTAATGTTCGTACGAACTTTCGGTCCGTTCGCGGGTTCTGGTGCGAACCGAACCCGGGGGTGTTCGGCTCATCACTACTCCCAGCCTTAAACTGAAGTTGATGATTGTACATAGGTCTTGAAGGAATGCCTTTGACTGGAGTTTGAAAAACCAGACAGGGCAAAATTCATTCGCAAAGTGTGTGGGCTTCAATTTAAGAATTACTCTGTGTAGTAACTCCGGCGTGGTAGGTAACTGAAGACAATTGCTGGTGTTTTCATACTAATACCACAGCAGGCAGTTGATTCTGCTAGCTGCAGTATAATCAGTATATATATATATATATATATATATATATACATATATATATACATCCCACCTTTGTGCAGCTACATCTCACTGCAGGCCATTGGTATGTCCGGAAGGCAAACAAGGAGAGGCAGACAGTCACGAGCCAATAAAAGAGGGCAAGCAGGCTCTGTGTCTAGAGGCAACAGTGCTGGTCGTGGACACGGTGCATCCTCATCAGCACGTGACCCCGGGACACGCTTGTCGTTTTTTTCGGCAGCTGGCCGTGTTGAGCCGCAACATGGCGAAGACTTGGTAGAGTGGATGACCAAGCCGTCCTCACCCTCCTCATCCTCTCTCACCCAGGCTCAGGGTACTTTGTCTGGCAAAGCAGCTGCCAAAGCAGCCTCTTCCCTTGGCTCAATGGCATCAGTCACTCCTTCCCTAGCCCCACCATGTCCTCCTGAGGAGTCCCCCGAACTGTTTGACCACAGTGTTGGGTACATGCTCCAGGTGGATGCCCAGCGTTTTGAAGGCTCCGATGATGGTACCCAGCTAAAGGAAGGCAGTAATGTGAGCCCAGAGAGAGGGGGTGCCCAAGAAGGACAGCAATCTGGCAGTCATGTTCCCCCAGCTGCAGGTTTGCTACAGTGATGAGGAGGGAGGGGATGATGAAGTCACGGACTCCACGTGGGTGCCTGATAGGAGAGAGGAGGAGGAGGAGGCGGCACATCTCCAACGAGGCAGGATGCCCTCCAGGGGCCTGCTTAAGGGCAGCACACCGACAGCATCACACCGCAGAGCTCCGTATGTACAGGCCGCTGCTGTCTCTGCGCGTTATTCCAAAAGTTCTTTTTTGTGGGCCTTTTTTCAGACGAGTGCATCAGATCACAGTGCTGCTATTTGCAACATATGTCTCAGGCGTATCTCGCGTGGCCAAAACATCACCCGCTTGGGCACCACATGCTTGATCAGACATATGTCTGATCATCATATATGACGTATGTCGACCTGCCATGCAGTTCGTTGGCAGGCACACCTAAAAGACCCACACCAAAGAACAAAGCGGACCTCTCCTGGCTCCTCATCAGCTGGGATCTCCAACACCACTATATTTTCAGTCCTCTCTGAAACCTGCACTGAGAGGAATGAAGGTGTAGAATTAGGTGTTTCACAGCCAAGTACTTGCGGGCAATCTGCTATCGGTACAGCGACGTCAGATTGTACCAGGCAAATTTCCCTGCCCCAGCTGCTGCACCGCCGAAAGAAGTTCGCTCCCAGCCATCCACATGCCCAGCGGTTGAATGCTAGCTTGGCTAAATTGCTGGCACTTCAACTGCTGCCTTTTCAGTTGGTAGACTCTACCCCCTTCCGTGAGTTTGTGTGCGGTTCCTCAGTGGCAGGTTCCCAAACGCCACTTATTCTCACGGAAGGCGATTCCGGCTCTCTACCCGCATGTGGAAGGCAATGTCTTGGCCTCGCTGGACAGGGCGGTCAGCGGTAAGGTTCATATTACCGCTGACTCATGGTCCAGTAGGCATGGACAGGGACATTACCTATCTTTCACGGCGCATTGGGTAACTCTGATGGCAGCTGGGAAGGATGCAGTATAAGGTGCAGTAGTGTTGGAGGTTGTTCCGCCACCACGCCTCCAAAATGCTACTACCGGTGATTCTGACACACCTCTGCTCCACCCCCTCCTCTTCTTCCTCCATGGCCTCTTCCTGTGCTTTGTCCTCGGAACCAGCGGTGCTCCGTAGGCGATCAAGGGGCTATGCAAGTACGCAGGCAAAGAGATGCCATGCAGTGCTTGAGCTGGTGTGCTTGGGAGACAGGAGCCACACTGGGGCAGAGATTCTGTCAGCTCTGCAGGGGCAGGCTCAGAGGTGGCTGACGTTACGCCAGCTTAGGCCAGGAATGGTGGTTTCCAACAATGGCACCAACCTCCGACAGGGACACCTGACCCATGTGCCCTGTTTGGCTCACGTCCTTAACTTGGTGGTGCAGCAGTTCTTGGGCAGGTACCCAGGCTTAAAGGATGTCCTGAGGCAGGCCAGGAATGTCTGTGGGCTTTTCCGCTGGTCATATAATGCCAGTGCTCAGCTGGCTGACCTGAAAAAGGAATTTAACCTGTCCAAGAACCGCCTAATCTGTGACATGCCCACCAGGTGGAACTCAACATTGGCCATGCTGCATCGGCTGCACAAGCAGCAGAGGGCCATCAATGAGTATCTATGCCAATATGGCACAAGGACAGGGTCAGGGGAGCTTGTTTTTTTTTGCCACGCCAGTGGGTCATGATCAGGGATGCATGCACTGTCCTGGCACCATTTGAGGAGGCCACGAGGATGGTGAGCAGTGACAGTGCATGCATCAGTGACACTGTCCCTCTTGTCCACCTGTTGGAGCACACGCTGCGTGGAATAATGGACAGGGCACTTGAGGCAGAACAGAGGGAGGAAGGACTTCCTTACCTCTCAAGGCCCCCTTTATTCAGACAGTGTTCCTGCTGGCCCGCCTATCACACAGGAAGAGGACGAGGAGGAGGAGGATTGTGTCAGCATGGAGGTGGAGCCTAGCACTCAGCATCAGCAGCAGTCTTCAAGGGATCAATTACAGTCCCGAGACACCCATGGACTTGTACGTGGCTGGGAGGAGGTGGCTACGGATCATGTCGTCCTGAGTGACCCAGAGGACTCTGGACCAAATGCCTCAGCAAACCTACGCTGCATGGCCTCCCTGATCCTGCAAAGCCTGCGGAAGGATACTCGTATTCATGGTATCAAGGAGAGGGATCATTACTGGCTGGCAACCCTCCTTGATCTACGTTACAAGGGTAACCTTATCTCGCCGTCGCAGAGGGAGCAGAGGATGAAACATCTTCGGGAGTCCTTGCAGAAAGGTCTGTGCAACGCGTTCCCAGAGACTGGGAGGTTACAAATTCCTGGTCCTGGACAACGAGTTGCTGAGGCTTCGGTCAGTCAAAGAAGGAGCGGTGGAGAAGGTGGCCGTCTGACCGATGCGTTCAGACAATTTTTTAGTCCGCAGCCCCAAGGTATGATCGGTTCCAGCAACCATCGCCAGCGTCTGATTTACATGGTGCAGGAATACCTAGGAGAAAGATCAGACTTGGACACCTTTCCCACCGAAAATCCTCTTGGTTACTGGGTCTTGAGGATGGATCACTGGCCAGAGCTTGCACAGTATGCAATTGAGCTACTGGCCTGTCCTGCATCCAGCGTTCTTTCGGAACGCACATTCAGTGCTGCTGGAGGCTTTGTAACTGATCACAGGGTGCGCCTGTCCACCGACTCGGTCGATCGACTGACCTTCATAAAAATGAATCAGTCTTGGATCACCAAGCACCTGATGCTGATGTAACCGAATATTTTTTTTTGAAATGTCAGATCCCTTTAAGACTGCCTATGCTGATGCTGAGTGACTATCCTGTTATGCTGAGTGACTATCCTCTTCCTCCTCAATGATCATGCTGATAGCTTGTAAGAACATTTTTGGTTCTGTGCACCGCCACCAGTGGCTAAGGCCCAATTTTTCAGCCCCTGTTTAACAGGGGCATGTAATTACAATTTTTGATGCAATACTTTGCAGCAGGGCTCATTCCTGCGCTCCGACTAGAGTATCTGTGAGGGGTTGCAGTGTTGTGGCAACAGCACCAGTGCCTAAGGCCCAATTTTTGAGCTCCTGTTTAACAGGGGCGTGTAATTACAATTTTTAATGCAATACTTTGCAGCAGGGCTCATTCCAGTGTTGTGGCGCCAGTGCCTAAGGCCCAATTTTTATGCCCCTGTTCAACAGGGGCATGTAATTACAATTCTTGATATAATATTTCACAGCAGGGCCCATTCCTGTGCCCACCAAGAGTAACTGTGAGGATTTACAGTGTTGTGGCACCAGCACCATCACCACCACCAAAGGCCCAATTTTTCCTACCACTGTTCAACAATGGCATGTAATTACAATTCTTGTTATAATAGTTCACAGCAGGGCGTTCCAGCGCCCACCAAGAGTAACTGTGAGGGCTTACAGTGTTGTGGCAACACCAACACTTAAGGGCCAAATTTCTGCAGAGTATATACGGCAGTCCCCTACTTTCAAACATCCAACTTACAAACGACTCCTACTTGCAAATGGAAGGAGACAACAGGAAGTGAGAGGAAAACTACCCCTAGGAAGGGAAATTCTATCCTGTAAGATTTAATATGGGAAAAAGGTATCTCCTCTCCACTAATGCTTTATCACCAATCCTTGTTTCACTAAAAACCCCAAATTTTCAAAAAACATTTGTCATTGGGATGGAAAGTGAGGTGCCATTTTTCTCAATGATTTTCATCCATATTGCCAGGACCAGACATTACATTAAAGCCGCAAGCAGTTTTAAATGACTTTTTTTCCTTTAGAAATGTTATTTTGTGCAGGGACAGTTCTAAACACGGGAAACACGTGCCACTTTACAGGCATACAATAGACACCCCCCAGCTATGATATTTAAAGGAATATTCCACTTTTTTTTCACTTTATGCATCATTAAAATCACTGCTCCCGAAAAAACTGACATTTTTAAAACTTCTTTTTGCATTGATACTGGGGCAGGACCCGGGTCCCCAAACCCTTTTAGGACAATAACTTGCATATTAGCCTTTAAAATTAGCACTTTTGATTTCGAACGTTCGAGTCCCATTGACTTTAACAGGGTTCTAAAGTTTGCGCGAACTTTCGGTCTGTTCGCAGGTTCTGGTGCGAACTGAACCGGCGGGGTGTTTGGCTCATCCCTACTGCACACTGAGCCCAGTATATAGTACACTGACTTAATATACTGCAACTTAGCTCAATCAACTGCCTTCCTATATTATTAGGAAGAGAACAGAGATGGTCTACAGTCAGCTTTACCTGCACACTGTGCCCAGTATACAGCACACTGACTTAATATACTGCAGCTTAGCTCAATCAACTGCCTGTCTGTATTATTAGGAAGAGAACAGGGATGGTCTGCAGTCAGCTTTACCTGAACACTGAACCCAGTATACAGTACACTGAATATACTGCAGCTTAGCTCAATCAACTGCCTGTCTGTATTATTAGGAAGAGAACAGGGATGGTCTGCAGTCAGCTTTACCTGTACACTGAGCCCAGTATACAGTACAACTGACTTAATATACTGCAGCGAGAATAACAGGAACACTCTGAAGTGAGATCTAGCTAAACTGAATACAGTGTATATATATATATATATATATATATATATATATATCTGGGATGCATATATATATATACTAAATACACTGACTGCAGCTACCTGAATCGCCTGCCTGCTCGATCTAACTGAAATGAAATGACACTCTGACTCTCTCTCTATCAGGGATGAGCCGAACACCCCCCTGTTCGGTTCGCACCAGAACCTGCGAACAGACAAAATGTTTGTGTGAACTTTAGAACCCTATTAAATACAATGGACTCGAACGTTCGAAATCTAAAGTGTTAATTATAAAGGCTAATATGCAAGTTATTGTCCTAAAAAGTGTTTGGGGACCTGGGTCCTGCCCCAGGGGACATGTATCAATGCAAAAAAAAGTTTTAAAAACGGCCGTTTTTTCGGGAGCAGTGATTTTAATAATGCCTAAAATGAAAAAATAAAAGTGAAATATTCCTTTAAATTTCGTACCTGGGGGGTGTGTATGATATGCATGTAAAGCGGCGCATGTTTCCCGTGCTTAGAACTGTCCCTGTAATTTTGTAAGAAAAAAGTCATTTAAAACTCACTTGCGGCTATAATGAATTGTCGGCTCCCGGCAATACATTCAAAAGTCATTGATAAAAAAAAAAGCGCGGGGGTTCCCCAGAATTCCATTACCAGGCCCTTCAGGTCTGGAATTGATATTAAGGGGAACCCCGCCGCAAATTTTAAAAAAAATTGACGTGGGGTTCCCCCAAATATCCATTCCAGGCCCTTCAGATCTGGCATGGATTTTAAGGGGAACTCCACCCCAAATGAAAAAAAAATGGCGTGGAGTCCCCTTAAAAATCCATACCAGACCCCTTATCCGAGCACGCAACCTGGCCGGCCGCAGGGGAAAAGGGGGGGACGAGAGAGCGGCCCCCCCTCCCTCCTGAACCGTACCAGGCCACATGCCCTCAACATGGGGAGGATGTCCCCATGTTGATGGGGACAAGGGCCTCATCCCCACAACCCTTGCCCGGTGGTTGTGGGGGTCTGCGGGCGGGGGGCTTATCGGAATCTGGAAGACCCCTTTAACAAACGGGACCCCCAGATCCCGCCCCCCCCCCATGTGAATTGGTAAGGGGTACATTGTACCCCTACCATTTCACGAAGAAAGCGTAAAAAAATGTTTCAAAAAAACACACAAACACCTTGAAAAAGTCCTTTATTTAAAAAAAAAAAACATTCCAGCGGTGAAATCCAGTGTCCCGCGGCGAACCCGATGTCCAGCGCTGTCCTTCATTGGTTGTGCCTGAGCGGACCTGATGGGGAACTCCCTCTCAGTGTTTTAAATGTATAGACCCGCCCCTTCTAAAGTTCCCCATCAGGTCCGCTCAGCGGACCAGATGCGGAACATGAGAAGGGGCGGGTCTATACATGTATTACCAAAGTGAGAGAAGTTCCCCATCAGGTCCGCCCTCTCGGTATGTCGGACCCGCCTACGTCATTGGCTTGAGCGGGGAACTTCCTTCACTGTGTAAATTTAAATCACATAGTGAAGGAAGTTCCCCGCTCAAGCCAATGACGTAGGCGGGTCCGACATACCGAGGGGGCGGACCTGATGGGGAACTGCTCTCACTTTGGTAATACATGTATAGACCCGCCCCTTCTCATGTTCCGCATCTGGTCCACTGAGCGGACCTGATGGGGAACTTTAGAAGGGGCGGGTCTATACATTTAAAATACTGAGAGGGAGTTCCCCATCAGGTCCGCTCAGGCACAACCAATGTAGGACAGCGCTGGACATCGGGATCGCCGCGGGACACTGGATTTCACCGCTGGAATGTTTTTTTTTTTTTTTTTAAATAAAGGACTTTTTCAAGGTGTTTGTGTGTTTTTTTAAACATTTTTTTACGCTTTCTTCGTGAAATGGTAGGGGTACAATGTACCCCTTACCAATTCACATAGGGGGGGCCGGGATCTGGGGGTCCCCTTTGTTAAAGTGGTCTTCCAGATTCCGATAAGCCCCCCGCCCGCAGACCCCCACAACCACCGGGCAAGGGTTGTGGGGATGAGGCCCTTGTCCCCATCAACATGGGGACATCCTCCCCATGTTGAGGGCATGTGGCCTGGTACGGTTCAGGAGGGAGGGGGGGCCGCTCTCTCGTCCCCCCCTTTTCCCCTGCGGCCGGCCAGGTTGCGTGCTCGGATAAGGGGTCTGGTATGGATTTTTAAGGGGACTCCACGCCATTTTTTTTACATTTGGGGTGGAGTTCCCCTTAAAATCCATGCCAGATCTGAAGGGCCTGGAATGGATATTTGGGGGAACCCCACGTCAATTTTTTTTAAAATTTGCGGCGGGGTTCCCCTTAATATCCATTCCAGACCTGAAGGGCCTGGTAATTGAATTCTGGGGAACCCCCACGCTTTTTTTTTTTTTTTTTTATCAATGACTTTTGTATGTATTGCCGGGAGCCGACAATTCATTAATAGCCGCGAGTCAGTTTTAAATGACTTTTTTTCTTTCAAAAATGACATTTTTTGCAGGGACAGTTCTAAGCACGGGAAACATGCACCACTTTACATGCATATCATACACACCCCCCAGGTACGAAATTTAAAGGAATATTTCACTTTTATTTTTTCATTTTAAGCATTATTAAAATCGCTGCTCCCGAAAAAACGTCAGTTTTTAAAACTTCTTTTTGCATTGATACATGTCCCCTGGGGCAGGACCCGGGTCCCCAAACACTTTTTAGGACAATAACTTGCATATAAGCCTTTATAATTAGCACTTTAGATTTCTCCCATAGATTTTTCGAATTTTCCGCGAACACCCCAATTTGTTCGCTGTTCGGCGAACGGGCGAACAGGCAATGTTCGAGTCGAAGCTCATCCCTATTCTCTATCTCTCTCACAACACTCTACACAAGGCCGGCGCGCAAGCGGCCTTATATAGTGTGGGGCGTGTACCTACTCCCCTGAGCCATGATTGGCCAAAGGCACCCTTCCTTTGGCCAATTTTGGCTCTCTGTGCTGACAGCGCTGTGATTGGCCAAAGCATGCGGGTCATAGTGCATGCTTGGCTAGTCATCAGCCAGCAATGCACTGCGATGATGCAGTGAATTATGGGCTGTGACGCGCCACTCGAATTTGGCGCGAACGGCCCGTAATGTTCGAAATTCGGTGAACGAGCAAACAGCCGATGTTCGAGTCGAACTCATGTTTGACTCGAACTCGAATCTCATCCCTAAGTTATTATTAGTTAGTGTAAAAAGTGAATAATACCAATGAAACGTGGACAGCTGCTACATACAAATGTAACAAAGATTGGTGAACAAGGTAAATCTAAAATGTAGAGCTAAAAAGTTGAATAAGCAATATTCAAATAATCATATGTTGCTATACACATGAAGGTAGGTCACAAAGTGTGAAAACCTAACATATATAAATATAACTCATATATGGAAGATTATGGGAAATGTCCAAATGAATGAACCAATCCTGTAGTGAACACATAAAGTTCAGTATAAAATAGTTGTTGCTCAAAAGTGAAGCTCAGTGATATAGTGAACATGTGGAAACATCGAGGTGTTGTATCTTCAATCAAAATAATGGGGTATGTACTCTTACCAGAGATGGTGGACTAGAACGTTGATGACAATGAGTCAATCGAGCAGAGAGAGCCAAGATGGGCAGTCTTCCGGCTTGGCTTATTGCTCCCCATATTGCTCCTTTTTACTTTTGTGATCACAAATTTTTATTACTACGGATGCCAATCGGTTTTTATTCAATAAAACCTATCCTTTTTGAACTTTACCATGTGGAGCCCTTTTCTTTTTACATCTTTCTCGATGAGAGTTTTTTTTGTACCTTCCATCCAGCTGTTTCCACTTGGTTTCTCAACCTTACGGTCACCTACAAGACCCCTGGAAGCTGCTCCTGGAAACGCCTGCGTTCCCATGATCTTTCTGTTAGACTGCCCATCTTGGCTCTCTCTGCTCGATTGACTCGTTGTCATCGACATTCGAGTCCACCATCTCTGGTAAGAGTACATACCCCTATATTTTGATTGAAGATACAACACCTCGATGTTTCCACATGTTCACTATATTACTGTGCTTCACTTTTGAGCAATAATTATTTTATACTGGACGTTATGTGTTCACTACATGGATTGGTTCATTCATTTGGACATTTCACATAATCTTCCATATATGAGTTATATTTATATATGTTATCTTTTCACACTTTGTGACCAACAGCAACATTTGATTATTTAAATATTGCTTACTCAACTACATTCTCCATTTACCTTAAGTTATTATTAGTTATTTATTATTTAGAATTTTACTGATTTTCTTTCTTTTTTTCTAATTTTCGGATTTTCTAATTTTAGAATTTCCGAATTTTCGAATTTCCGAATTTTCGAAAATTAAAAAATTCGGAAATTCGGAATTCGAGAATTAGAAAATTCGGAAATTTGGAATTTTGATCATTCGAAAAGTCGGAAATTCAAAATTCTGAAAATTCGAAAATTCGAAATTCGGAATTCGATAATTCGGAAATTCGGAATTTGATAATACAGAAATTCGGAAATTCGAAAATCGATTTCCTTATGTGCCCTGCCCCCATGTAATGTGCCCTGCTCTCATGCAATGTCCCCTGACCCCATGTAATGTGCCCTGCACTTATGTAATGGGCCCTGCTCCCGTGTAATGTGCCCTGATTTAATGTGCTTTGCTCTAATATAATGTGCCCTGCCCCAATGTGATTTGCTCTACTCCCATATAATGTGCCCGGTTCCCATGTAATGTGGCCTGTTCCCATGTAATGTGCCCTTCTCTCATGTAATGTGTTCTGCCCCCATCTAATGTGTCCACTCCCATGTAGTGTGCCCTGCTCCCATATAAAGTGTCCTGCTGTGTGTCCCATAATGTGCCCTGTCCCATGTAATGTGCCCTGCTGTTTGTCCCATAATGTGATCTGTTGCTAGGCAATGCATTCTGTTCCCATGTAATGTGCCCTGCACCCATTCAATGTGCCCTGCTCCCGTGTAATTTGTCCTTCTCCCATGTAATGTTCCCTGCTATCATGTAATGTGCCCTGCCCTCATGTAATGTACTCTGCTACAAAAAAATGTGCCTTGTTCCCATGTAATGTGCTCTGTTCCTATGTAATGTGCCATGCTTTCATGTAATGTGCTCTGTTCCTATTTACTGTGCCCTCCTTTCCTGTAATGTGTCCTACCCACATGTAATGTGTCCTGCCCACATGTAATGTGCCCTGCCCCAATGTGATGGGCTCTACTCCCATATAATGTGCTGGTTCCCATGTAATGTGGCCTGTTCCTATGTAATGTGCCTTTCTCTCATGTAATGTGCCCTTCCCCATGTAATGTGCCCTGCTGTGTGCCCCATAATGTGCCTTGTTCCTAATCAATGCGTTCTGCTCCTATGTAATGTGCCCTGTTCCCATGTAATGTGCCCTGCTCCTGTTTAATTTGTTCTTCTCACATGTAATGTACCCTGCCCTCATGTAATATACTCTGCTCCCCAAAAATTGTGCCCTGCTCCTGTGTAATGTGCCCTGCTCTAATGTAATGTGCCCTCTTCCCATGTAATGTGGCCTGTTCCTATGTAATGTGCCTTTCTCCCATGTAATGTGCCCTGCGTCTATTTAATGTGCCCTGCTCTCATGTAATGTACCTTGCTCCTGTGTAGTGATGAGCCGAACACCCCCGGGTTCGGTTCGCACCAGAACCCGCGAACGGACCGAAAGTTCGTACGAACATTAGAACCCTATTAAATACAATGGATGCGAACGTTCGAATTCTAAAGTGCTAATTATAACGACTATTATGCATGTTATTGTCCTAAAAAGGGTTTGGGAACCCGGGTTCTGCACCAGGGGACATGTATCAATGCAAAAAGAAGTTTTAAAAACGGTCGTTTTTCGGGAGCAGTCATTTTAATGATGCATAAAGTGAAAAAAAAAAAGTCAAATATTCCTTTAAATATCGTACCTGGGGGGTGTCTAAAGTATGCCTGTGAAGTGCCACGTGTTTCCCGTGTTTAGAACTGTCCCTGCACAAAATGACACTTCTAAAGGAAAAAAAAGCAATTTAAAACTGCTTGAGGCTTTAATGTAATGTCTGGTCCCGGTAATATGGATGAAAATCTTTAAGAAAAATGGCATAGCTACCCCATGACCCCCCCCCCCCACCCCAGCCCATTACCAGCCCCTTTGGGTCTTGTATGGATATTAAGGGGAACCCCGCACATAAAATAAAAAAAAGGCCCTATATACTCTGAACAGCCGTATACAGGCGGTGCATACAAGACAGGGACTGTAGGTTTGTTCTTATGTAGAATCTGTTTGTAATTTTGAACAGGTACATTGTTTAAGTGTAGCTCCAGCCCAAAAATCTATTTTTAAACTTTTTGGAAAACATAGGTAAGGGTTATCACCCCTGTAACATTTGTTTTGCTGTCTGTGCCCCTGTTCAGAACATTTCACCTCACTTTCCGTCCCAATGACAACTGTTTTTGAAATGTGGTGTTTTTCTTGAAACAAGGATTGCTGATAAAGCATCAGTACAGAGGAGACACCTTTCTCCCATATTAATTCTTACAGGAGAGAATTTTCCTTCCAAGGGGTAGATTTCCTCTCACTTCCTGTTGTCTTCTTGCGTTTGCAAGTAGTAGTCGTTTGTAAGTTGGATGTTTGAAAGTAGGGACCTGCCGTATATACTCTGCAGAAATAGGCCCCTTAGTTGTTGGTGTTGGCACAACACTGTAAGCACTCACAGTTACTCTTGGTTGGTGCTGGAACGCCCTGCTGTCAACTATTATATCAGGAATTTTAATTACATATAATTGTTGAACAGTGGTAGTAAAAATTGGGCCTTTGATGGTGGTGCTGGTGCCACAACACTGTAAGCCCTGACAGTTACTCTTGGTGGGTGCAGCAATGGGCCCTGCTGTGAATTATTAGATCAAGAATTGTAATTGCATGCCCCTGTTGAACAGGGGCTGAAAAATTGGGCCTTTCGTGGTGGTGGTGGTGGTGGTGGTGTTGCCACAACACTGTAAGCCCTCAGAGTTACTCTTGGTGGGTGCAGGAATGGGCCCTGCTGTGAATTATTAGATCAAGAATTGTAATTACATGCCCCTTTTGAACAGGGGCTGAAAAATTGGGCCTTTCGTGGTGGTGGTGGTGGTGGTGGCGTTGCCACAACACTGTAAGCCCTCAGAGTTACTCTTGGTGGGTGCAGGAATGGGCCCTGCTGTGAATTATTAGATCAAGAATTGTAATTACATGCCCCTGTTGAACAGGGGCTGAAAAATTGGGCCTTAGGCACTGGTGGCACAACACTACAACCCCTCACAGATACTGTACTTGGAGCACAGCAATGAGCCCTGTTGCAAAGTATTGCTTCAAAAATTGTAATGACACGCCCCTGTTAAACAGGGGCTGAAAAATTGGGCCTTAGGCACTGGTGGCACAACACTCCAACCCCTCACAGATACTGTACTTGGAGCACAGCAATGAGCCCTATGGCAAATTATTGCTAAAAAAATTGTAATTACACGCCCCTGTAAAACAGGGGCTGAAAAATTGGGCCTTAGCCACTGGTGGCGGCACCCATAAACAAAAATGATCTTCCAAGCTATCATCATCAATCGTATCATTGAGGACTCGGAGGAGGAGGATAGCCAGTCAACATAACAGCACAGGCACTCAGCATCAGCATCAGTCTTGAAGGGATGTGACATGTTAAAATCAATTAGTCTGTTATATCAGCATCAGGTGTGTGGTAGCTGGTGGTGATCCAAGACTGGTTCATCTTGATGAAAGTCAGTCGATCAACCGAGTCGGTGGACAGGCGCACCCTGTGATCCGTGACAAATCCTCCAGCAGCACTGAATGTGCGTTCCGAAAGAACGCTGGATGCAGGACAGGCCAGTAGCTCAATTGCATACTGTGCAAGCTCTGGCCAGTGATCCATCCTCAAGACCCAGTAAGCCAGAGGATTTTCGGTGGGGAAGGTGTCCAAGTCTGACCTTGCCCCTAGATATTCCTGCACCATGTTTATCAGACGCTGGCGATGGTTGCTGGAACCGATCATACTTTGGGGCTGCGGACTAAGGAATTGTCTGAACGCATCGGTCAGACGGCCACCTTCCCCACCGCTCCTTCTTTGACTGGCCGAAGCCTCAGCAACTCGTTGTCCAGGACCAGGAGTTTGTAACCTCCCAGTCTCTGGGAACGCGTTGCACAGACCTTTCTGCAAGGCCTCCCGGAGTTGTCTCATCCTCTGCTTCCTCTGCGACGGTAACATAAGGTCCGCAACCTTACCCTTGTACCGTGGATCAAGGAGAGTGGCCAGCCATTAATGGTCCCTCTCCTTGATCCGAAGAATACGAGGATTCTTCCGCAGACTTTGCAGGATCAGGGAGGCCATGCAGCGTAGGTTTGCTGAGGCATTCGGTCCGGAGTCCTCTGGGTCACTAAGGACGACATGATCCGCAGCCACCTCCTCCCAGCCACGTACAAGTCCACTGGTTTCTTGGGACTGTAAATCATCCCTAAAAGACTGCTGCTGATGATGCTGAGTGCCAGCCTCCACCTCCATGCTGACACAATCCTCCTCCTCCTCCTCCTCCTCTTCCTGTGCGATGGGTGGGACAGAAGGAACACTGTCTGGGTAAAGGGGGCCTTGAGAGGCAAGGAAGTCCTCCTCTTCCTGCCTCTGTTCTGCCTCAAGTGCCCTGTCCATTATTCCACGCAGCGTGTGCTCCAACAGGTGGACAAGAGGTACAGTGTCACTGATGCATGCACTGTCACTGCTCACCATCCTCGTGGCCTCCTCAAATGGTGCCAGGACAGTGCATGCATCCCTGATCATGCCCCACTGGCGTGGAGAAAAAAAACCAAGCTCCCCTGACCCTGTCCTGGTGCCGTAGTCGCACAGGTACTCATTGATGGCCCTCTGCTGCGTGTGCAGCTGCTGCAGCATGGCCAACGTTGAGTTCCACCTGGTGGGCATGTCACATATAAGGCGGTTCTTGGGCAGGTTCAACTCCTTTTGCAGCTCAGCCAGGCGAGCACTGGCATTATAAGATCTGCGGAAATGCACACAGACTTTCCTGGCCTGCCTCAGGACATCCTGTAAGCCCGGGTACCTGCCCAAGAACCGCTGCACCACCAGGTTAAGGATGTGAGCCACACAGGGCACATGGGTCAGTTGTCCCTGTCGGAGGGCGGAGAGGAGGTTGGTGCCATTGTCGCAAACCACCATTCCTGGCTTAAGCTGGCGTGGCGTCAACCACCTCTCGGCCTGGCCCTGCAGAGCAGACAGGACCTCTGCCCCAGTGTGGCTTCTGTCCCCCAAACACACCAGCGCAAGCACGGCATGGCATCTTTTTGCCTGCGTACTTGCGTAGCCCCTTGAACGGCTACGGAGCACCGCTGGTTCAGAGGACAAACCACAGGAAGAGGCCATGGAGGAAGAAGAAGAGGAGGGGGTGGAGGAGAGAGGTGTGTCACAACCAGTAGTAGCATTTTGGAGGCGTGGCGGTGGAACAACCTCCAACACTACTGCACCTTGTCCTGCATCCTTCCCAGCTGCCAAAAGAGTGACCCAATGGGCCGTGAAAGAAAGGTAACGTCCCTGTCCATGCCTGCTGGACCATGAGTCAACGGTAATATGCACCTTACCGCTGACCGCCCTGTCCAGCGAGGCCAAGACATTGCCTTCCACATGCCGGTAGAGAGCCGGAATAGCCTTCCGTGAGAAAAAGTGGCGTTTGGGAACCTGCCACTGAGGAACCGCACATTGCACAAACTCACGGAAGGGGGCCGAGTCTACCAACTGAAAAGGCAGCAGTTGAAGCGCTAGCAATTTAGCCAAGCTAGCATTCAACCGCTGGGCATGTGGATGGCTGGGAGTGAACTTCTTTCGACGGTCCAGCAGCTGGGGCAGGGAAATTTGCCTGCTAGAATCGGACGTCGGTGTACTGCTAGCAGAGTGGCCGCAACTACTTGGCTGTGACACACCTAATTCTACACCTTCATTCCTCTCAGTGCATGTTTCAGACAGGACTGAAGTTATAGTGGGGTTGGAGATCCCAGCTGATGCGGTGCAAGGAGAGGTCCGCTTTGTTCTTTGGTGTGGGTCTTTGAGGTAGGCTTGCCAACGAGCTGCATGGCAGGTCAACATATGTCTGGTCAGGCATGTGGTACCCAAGCGGCTGATGTTTTGGCCACGCGATATACGCTTGAGACATATGTTGCAAACAGCAGCTGTGCGATCTGATGCACTAGCCTCAAAAAAGGCCCACACCAAAGAACTTTTTGAATGACGGGCAGAGGCAGCGCCCTGCACAGGCGGAGCTCTGCGGTGTGATTCCGTCGGTGTACTGCCCTTACGCTGGCCACCAAAGGGCATCCTGCCTCGTTGGAGATGTGCCTCCTCCTCATCCTCCTCCTCTCTCCTATTAGGCACCCACGTGGAGTCAGTGACCTCATCATCCCCTCCCTCCTCATCACTGGAGCCAATCTGGCAGTATGCTGCAGCTGCTGGAACATGACTGCCAGATTGGTGTCCTTCTTGAGCATCCCCTCTGTCTGCTCTCACGCTACTGCCTTCCTGTAGCTGGGTTTCATCATCAGACCCTTCGAAACGCTGGGCATCCTCCTGGAGCATGTACCCAACACTGTGCTCAAACAGTTCGGGGGACTCCTCAGGAGGAGGACATGGTGGGCTTAGGGAAGGAGTGACTGATGATGAGTCTGACATTGATACCAGGGAAGAGGACGCTTTGGCAGCTGCTTTGCCAGTACCCTGAGCCTGGGTGAGAGAGGATGAGGAGGAGGAGGAGGGCTTGGTCATCCACTCTACCAAGTCTTCGGCATGATGTGGCTCAACATGTCCAGCTGCCGAAAAGAAGGACAAGCGTGTCCCATGGCCATGTGCTGATGACAATGCACCGCGTCCACGACCAGCACTGTTGCCCCCAGACACAGAGCCTGCTTGCCCTCTTTTATTGCCTCCTGACTGTCTGCCTCTCCTTGTTTGCCTTCCAGACATTCTAATAGATGGCCTGCAGGGAGATGGGAAAAAAGCAATAAGGGCTACCTTCAGGTGTCCTTCTCTGTCCCTTTACTTAAGGATTTCTAAATATGGTTGAGGATGATTGCTTTCGCACAGAATAGCACAACGACAATTTCCCTGACTGTCCAAAAAACAAGGATTTCAAAGATGGTTGATGAGGAATGCTTTAGCACAGTATAGCACAAGGAGAATTTCCCTCACTGTCCTTCCCTGTCCCTAGAAACAAGGATTATCACAGTGAAAGAAACTGACACTCTTCCTACCTATAGTTTTCTGTCCCTAGAAAAAATGTTTTTTTAAAGCTGATTGATGATCAATGCTTTAGCACACTATAGCACAAGTAGAATTTCCCTCACTGTCCTTCCCTGTCCCTAGAAACAAGGATTATCACAGTGAAAGAAACTGACACTCTTCCTACCTATAGTTTTCTGTCCCTAGAAAAAATGTTTTTTTAAAGACGGTTGATGATCAATGCTTTAGCACACTATAGCACAAGGAGAATTTCCCTCACTGTCCTTCCCTGTCCCTAGAAACAAGGATTATCACAGTGAAAGAAACTGACACTCTTCCTACCTATAGTTTTCTGTCCCTAGAAAAAATGTTTTTTTAAAGACGGTTGATGATCAATGCTTTAGCACACTATAGCACAAGGAGAATTTCCCTCACTGTCCTTCCCTGTCCCTAGAAACAAGGATTATCACAGTGAAAGAAACTGACACTCTTCCTACCTATAGTTTTCTGTCCCTAGAAAAAATGTTTTTTTAAAGCTGATTGATGATCAATGCTTTAGCACACTATAGCACAAGGAGAATTTCCCTCACTGTCCTTCCCTGTCCCTAGAAACAAGGATTATCACAGTGAAAGAAACTGACACTCTTCCTACCTATAGTTTTCTGTCCCTAGAAAAAATGTTTTTTTAAAGCTGATTGATGATCAATGCTTTAGCACACTATAGCACAAGGAGAATTTCCCTCACTGTCCTTCCCTGTCCCTAGAAACAAGGATTATCACAGTGAAAGAAACTGACACTCTTCCTACCTATAGTTTTCTGTCCCTAGAAAAAATGTTTTTTTAAAGACGGTTGATGATCAATGCTTTAGCACACTATAGCACAAGGAGAATTTCCCTCACTGTCCTTCCCTGTCCCTAGAAACAAGGATTATCACAGTGAAAGAAACTGACACTCTTCCTACCTATAGTTTTCTGTCCCTAGAAAAAATGTTTTTTTAAAGCTGATTGATGATCAATGCTTTAGCACACTATAGCACAAGGAGAATTTCCCTCACTGTCCTTCCCTGTCCCTAGAAACAAGGATTATCACAGTGAAAGAAACTGACACTCTTCCTACCTATAGTTTTCTGTCCCTAGAAAAAATGTTTTTTTAAAGACGGTTGATGATCAATGCTTTAGCACACTATAGCACAAGGAGAATTTCCCTCACTGTCCTTCCCTGTCCCTAGAAACAAGGATTATCACAGTGAAAGAAACTGACACTCTTCCTACCTATAGTTTTCTGTCCCTAGAAAAAATGTTTTTTTAAAGACGGTTGATGATCAATGCTTTAGCACACTATAGCACAAGGAGAATTTCCCTCACTGTCCTTCCCTGTCCCTAGAAACAAGGATTATCACAGTGAAAGAAACTGACACTCTTCCTACCTATAGTTTTCTGTCCCTAGAAAAAATGTTTTTTTAAAGACGGTTGATGATCAATGCTTTAGCACACTATAGCACAAGGAGAATTTCCCTCACTGTCCTTCCCTGTCCCTAGAAACAAGGATTATCACAGTGAAAGAAACTGACACTCTTCCTACCTATAGTTTTCTGTCCCTAGAAAAAATGTTTTTTTAAAGATGGTTGATGATCAATGCTTTAGCACACTATAGCACAAGGAGAATTTCCCTCACTGTCCTTCCCTGTCCCTAGAAACAAGGATTATCACAGTGAAATAAACTGACACTCTTCCTACCTATAGTTTTCTGTCCCTAGAAAAAATGTTTTTTTAAAGCTGATTGATGATCAATGCTTTAGCACACTATAGCACAAGTAGAATTTCCCTCACTGTCCTTCCCTGTCCCTAGAAACAAGGATTATCACAGTGAAAGAAACTGACACTCTTCCTACCTATAGTTTTCTGTCCCTAGAAAAAATGTTTTTTTAAAGCTGATTGATGATCAATGCTTTAGCACACTATAGCATAAGTAGAATTTCCCTCACTGTCCTTCCCTGTCCCTAGAAACAAGGATTATCACAGTGAAAGAAACTGACACTCTTCCTACCTATAGTTTTCTGTCCCTAGAAAAAATGTTTTTTTAAAGACGGTTGATGATCAATGCTTTAGCACACTATAGCACAAGGAGAATTTCCCTCACTGTCCTTCCCTGTCCCTAGAAACAAGGATTATCACAGTAAAACACACTCTCCCTACCTATAGTTTTCTGTCCCTAGAAAAAATGTTTTTTTAAAGATGGTTGATGATCAATGCTTTAGCACACTATAGCACAAGGAGAATTTCCCTCACTGTCCTTCCCTGTCCCTAGAAACAAGGATTATCACAGTGAAAGAAACTGACACTCTTCCTACCTATAGTTTTCTGTCCCTAGAAAAAATGTTTTTTTAAAGCTGATTGATGATCAATGCTTTAGCACACTATAGCACAAGTAGAATTTCCCTCACTGTCCTTCCCTGTCCCTAGAAACAAGGATTATCACAGTGAAAGAAACTGACACTCTTCCTACCTATAGTTTTCTGTCCCTAGAAAAAATGTTTTTTTAAAGACGGTTGATGATCAATGCTTTAGCACACTATAGCACAAGGAGAATTTCCCTCACTGTCCTTCCCTGTCCCTAGAAACAAGGATTATCACAGTGAAAGAAACTGACACTCTTCCTACCTATAGTTTTCTGTCCCTAGAAAAAATGTTTTTTTAAAGATGGTTGATGATCAATGCTTTAGCACACTATAGCACAAGGAGAATTTCCCTCACTGTCCTTCCCTGTCCCTAGAAACAAGGATTATCACAGTGAAAGAAACTGACACTCTTCCTACCTATAGTTTTCTGTCCCTAGAAAAAATGTTTTTTTAAAGATGGTTGATGATCAATGCTTTAGCACACTATAGCACAAGGAGAATTTCCCTCACTGTCCTTCCCTGTCCCTAGAAACAAGGATTATCACAGTAAAACACACTGACACTCTCCCTACCTATAGTTTTCTGTCCCTAGAAAAAAAGATTTTTTAAAGATGGTTGATGATCAATGCTTTAGCACACTATAGCACAAGGAGAATTTCCCTCACTGTCCTTCCCTGTCCCTAGAAACAAGGATTCGCACAGTAAAACACACTGACACTCTCCCTACCTATCCTTCTCTTTCCCTAAACTAAAGGAATCCGGGTTAAGCAAGAAAAAAAAAAAATTCACTGTCCCTGCCTATGCTTCTCTTTCCCTGCTCCGGAACACACTACACTAGGCCGCCGTGCTGGCGGCCTTTTATAGTGTGGGGCGTGTACTAAACACCCTCAGCAATAATTGGCCACAGGCATCCTGCCTGTGGCCAATCATTGCTCTCCTCGCTGCCGGCGCTGTGATTGGCCAAGCATGCGGGGTCACAGTGCATGCTTGGCCAATCACAGCGCCTGGATGACACTGCGATGGCGTAGTGCATTGTGGGCCGTTCGCGTCACTCGAATTAGGCGCGAACGGCCCAAATCGTTCGATCTTCGTCGAACGATCGAACAGCCGATGTTCGAGTCGAACGTATGTTCGACTCGAACACCGAGCTCATCCCTACTCCTGTGTAATTTGTCCTTCTCCCATGTAATGTTCCCTGCTATCATACAATGTGCCCTGCTCCCATGTAATGTGTCCTGCTGTATGCCCTATAATGTGCTCTGTTCAAATTTTATGTGCCCTGCTGCCCCCCATGTAATGTGCCTGCTGCCCCCCTATGTAATTCGCCCTGCTTCCCCCATGTAGTGTGCCCTCCTGTCCGTCTGTACAGTGCCCTCCTGACTCCCTGTACTCAGTCCTGCTGCCCCCCTGTACACTGTTTATATGAAGCTGAAACCAGAGTTCAGCAGAAAAAAGGAAAAACAAGTTTGGCATTAAGTATTAAGCATGTTTTAATATTTTTATAATTTATGAGTCCATTATTTAAGGCTATTTCTAAAAAATATAGTTGTTATATCAACAGCTGGCTTATCATACCAATGTTCCATGAGCTGTAAATTCAAGGTTATTATTATTTCAAGGTTTCCCCCCGAGATCTAATTTTTTTTTGTCAAGGGTTCCTTCAAGGTAAAAAGGTTGAGAAACCCTGGTCTGTATGCTAATAAATATAGTATGTGAATTGATTTAAAACTCTGCCAATACTTTGCAAATTTCTGGACAAGAACTAATTGATTTTACTCTTTATTTTCAGCACACGTGTGAAACAACAAAAACAACATACAATGCTGAGAGAGCTATTGAAGATCTTTTATATTATTTTAAAAGCTAAGATGACACCATTAGTGTTCATATTTATGTGTAATTTACTTTTACACTGCAACCACTTTAAAACAGCCTACCGAATATACTGTCAGGTTAACTCCATTACCTGTGTAAAATAACATGTATTGTTATAATGGAGTTATTTCAAAATGCATTCATGAATTGTATGTAATATTTAATAATAATTTATTGTTAGCGATACACTGAAAAAATAAAAATAAATGATATCCTTTTTTACTCTACTGTTGTAATAGAATGCTGCTAAATGTGCACAATGCAATTTAAATAGCACTCTGCTCAATGTATAACTAAACTTGAGAATAAGAGTGCAATATTATACAGCCCATCTCCGCTGTGACAGCTATATTAGTTTAGCCTGGCAGACAACTATGGCTCCTTCCATAGAGACAGTGGGGCATAGCCACCCAGGGACAGGAACTGTGTTATTTGCAGTTTACACAGGTAAAAATAAAGAAAAAAGAATCACCAGAAATAATCTAGGAAAAAAAAGAAAAGAGAAAGTTAATATATATATATATATATATATATATATATATATATATATATATATATAATGTACAGTGATCTTGCACATGTCCTTCAATATCACACCATAAGGTGAGGAAGTCACGTGATGTGACGTCACGTGTAGGGCGTGGCGGTGAAAACGCTGATGCTTTGTCTTTCTAATGCCGTGTACACACAACTGTTTTTCTCCTCGAGAAAAATGTAATTTTTTCCTTTTGACAAGAAAAACGATCGTCTGTGGGCATTTTGTCGTTTTTCTCGACTAGAAAAACTGCATTAAAAACGCAGAGAAAAATTAGAACATGTTCTAATTTTTCTCGTCGTTTTTTCCGACTTTTCCATAGGGAAACACTGCCGCGGAGCCCACAGACGGTTGTTTTTCTCGACAAGAGAAAAAATTACGTGAAAAACGACCGTGTGTGGGGAACAAGCCGTTCCCTCGTTTTTAATGTCATTATTCACGGCGGTTTTTTAACCGCCGTGAATAATGATTGTGTGTACGCGGCATAAGTGTTTTTAATGTACTCATGTAAGCAGGCACTTTTTGGTTTTATATGGTAATGCACTATTGGAGGCTTGTCTACTTTACAAGTGGGAAGGAATACTTTACATGTGGGACTGAAACCTTTATTGAAGAGCTTATTGATTCCTATTGGATTGGTATCCAAGGCTTATGTTTCATGCCTATGAGGTGAGAGTTCTGGGAGCACAGAGGTGTTGGTGACAGCGTTTTGTTCTTCTGAGAACCACTACTAGACTCTCTTCTCACTATCTTCACTATTTGAAACACTGGATGAGCTACGTCATTGGACTTTATCTACTATATTTAATTAATTTTTCATCTTTCACCTATGGTTTATATACTCATATGGTGTGATATTGAAGGTTATGCGCAAGATCACTGTATATATATATATATATCTTTACATGTGTAGTTGTGAACACTTAGTTTTTGCAGAATTTTCACTAATTTGATTTGATTAATAAAAATTTTCCCGATTATCTGTTAGCGTAGAGGACTATTTATATAGAAAATTAATGTATCCACCACATCTAAGGACGGGTAAGCTGCTATATATTAAATTTTTGTTTTTTGCTTTGGATACACTTTAATTAATTGGTCTCATAAATTAAATGAACTACACATACTCAGTGGCAAAACTTTATCCTTAGTAGCCTACGCAGCTGCCAGGGGGCCTGTGTCACGAATGTCACGTCTACCACAACGCAGGTGGTCAGACACTATAGCTGGCTACTGTGCGCTTCACCTATAGCAGCCCCCTTATCCTTAAGACAAGCAGGCCTACCGGTACTTGGTTTCCCCCAGGACAACAATTATACACAATGCTGTAGTGCCTGGCCACCACGCCTGGGCAGATGTGAACTGAGCAAAGCAAACAGGTACTTGCAGTTTAGCAGATAGCGTGGTTCAAAGACAGTTCAGTGAAAGGCAAGCTGAGTCCAGGGGATAATCCAGTATCCGTCCTGGGTAAAAGGCAGGCTGAGTTCAGGGGATAATCCAGTCCAATCCGGGTCATACACAGGGGATCCAACAGAAAACAATGCAGACTAACAGGAGGCTTGGTCTAGAACAATGCAGGTAAGTCTGTCTCTATCACAAGCAAGGAATAGAGTGTTCGGTTTGCTTATATCATGTGACTGAGCAGATCAATCACCTAACAGGTGAACACAGACAGGGAGGAAAAGCAAGTGCCAACACCGCTGGAATGAGGAACAGGGGCACTAAGTGATCATGACAGCCTGGGGGTGCAAGGAGGCCCCATTAGGGATATAGTGTACATAAACTCAAACTTTTTTTTTCACTTTGGTTTGGATCTAGGGTGATACACTTAATGGTTAACTAAATAGCTTGCAGTGCAAGCTTTTGAGGCAGGCAAGGCTCTTCTTTAAGAAATAAGGAATGGTAGTAAGATATATGCATTTTATACTATTAGCAGAAAAGGGAATGCAGATGGTATTACCATGATACATATGAGTGGCATAAGGTGCTACAGTTTTGGATAGAATAGGGGTATGATAAAACTCTTGTTAAGCTATTTTTTGCTGACTATGCCCCCTGGGAAAATTTTTCTTTACTCTATCCTAGAGATGCAATAGGAAATAAAAAGAGATCTCCCCAAAGTGAAAATAATTCTCATCTTAAGCTGGATATACTCTAGTAGATTTTTGTATGAAAATTTGTACAATAATTTGTATGAAAATTCTGAGAGCATTCAACGGCTTGACTAATGTTATTTCGAAATCTCCTTTGCTTTTAATATTCAATTTGAAATGAATGTATTTTCCAGAACAAAAAAAAACACATACACTGTTAGAAAAACGTTCATTCCAGAACAATTTCCATCCTGTGATGTGAATTTTCTTGTCACCATCGAAGATTGTCGAAAACAAACTTTGCTTTCATCCCACTAACGATTAGAAAATCTAATTAAAATTCTTATAATGAAAATTTTTATTCTGAGATTCTATTAGTGTATACCGAAGCAAAAGGTTAGCCCTGGGACTTTAAATGAGCTGGGTACTTTTCCGCCAGTGAGTATGACATTAATAAATATGGTACAAGATTTTAATGGGGTAAAATTGTTACAAGCATGATTCACATAAACAGTAGCCAACTTAAAGAATAATGCAACAATGATAAAACATGATAATTGTGGTAGTCATAGTACACGGGCACTGTGTGTACCCAATTTCCATCCAGAGTTATATATACAGTATTGGTCACATGGTTGTAATGACAACAGTAATGCTGCGGCATCAAGAGATATACCCAACGCGTTTTGCGAGAATCACTCGCTCATCAGGGGTAGATGCACGTAAGGGTGTTCTAGAGTATAAGATATTAAAAAATGTGTAAGTTGGCAATACAACAAAAATGTTAATAATAGCAGTACAGGGTGAGGGGGGTCCGAGAGGGGACCCCGTACTTACCCCTGAACTTTGACCAGGGCAGGAACTGTGTGGACTCCAGAGGCAGCGACAAAAAAGCCTCCCCAGGGAGCTGAGGAGGCAGGCTCCAACGAGCCCCCGCCAGGGGCCAAACCGAAGGCAGACATGGTGCAATTGTGGGAGTGAGTGTGTCCCTGAAAGCCTCAATAGTCCATATGCGGTAGGCTGTAAACATATATAGATATTTGTCAGGAGTCTGCAGTATCGGGGTAAGATCAGTAAATATAGCATGTAAAATATGCTTAAAAAGAGAACCTGAACCAGAAATAATGAGCATATGGAGGCTGTAGGGAATTCCAGGAATAAGTGGATGGCAGCTGGAAGTGAAGTGAGGATGAATCAGAAAAAGAAAGAAGAAAAAGAAAGAGAAAAAAAGCGATAAAGAGAAGAGAAAAGGAAAAGAGAGGTATAAGTGTGTGGTGAAGGTATGAAAGAATGAACAGAGCCAGATCGAAGTGAATGTTGAAGCAAGGGTGAAAACACAGGTACGAGCGTATCTGAGTGAGGTGATAGTGTAAAGGTACATACCTAAATGTAAATCAAGTGTAGATGTGAGTAGTAATGAGCCTCGGATGAGTAGTCTCCACAGGCATGTGTGTCCTGGGTGAATGAGGAGTGAATTGCACACCATAACCTGCCCTCCATAAGAATCCCCAGGAGAGCCCAATAGGAGTCCGCCCCCAACGCCATGTTAGGACGGCCGACGTGGGGCCGTCGTTAGACGTCCAATGTCAGCTGGAGGCGTGCATGCGCGAGCACTCCCAACAGCCGCCCAGATGACACAGCACGTCCAGCCGTGTTGACGTCAGCAGGATGCAGACACCCTGCGGCTGGCGCTCAAACATGGCGCCGATGTGTAGGTGTCCCCACCCGCTCGAAAGCAGGTGGGGACAGCGGGAGGCAGGAAGCCTCCCTTTGTACACATCGCAGCTCCCACTGCGAGACACAGAGGCACCGCCAATGGTGGAATCCAGCAGCATCCAGCTGTGGTGTGTAAAACGCTACTAAGTGTGAATAATAAGTCGGAGCATGAACAATGAATAAATAAACATAGAAGTGCCATAGTAAAAATGCATAATGTATAACATATAGCTCTAACTGGCGGGGGTGACAGCAAACCAAGTTTGGGCTGGTTGGGTGTCTTCCACCCGGGTTAAATGTGAAAATAAAAATAAAATAAAAGGTTTGTTGTCCCCAGTAGACCACCTCCATCCCTATAGTCTGTGACAGAAGCAAAAGGTTAGCCCTGGGACTTTAAATGAGCTGGGTACTTTTCCGCCAGTGAGTATGACATTAATAAATATGGTACAAGATTTTAATGGGGTAAAATTGTTACAAGCATGATTCACATAAACAGTAGCCAACTTAAAGAATAATGCAACAATGATAAAACATTATAATCGTGGTAGTCATAGTACACGGGCACTGTGTGTACCCAATTGCCATCCAGAGTTATATATGCAGTATTGGTCACATGGTTGTAATGACAACAGTAATGCTGTGGCATCAAGAGATAAAACCGACGCGTTTCACGAGAATCATTCACTCATCAGGGGTAGATGCACGTAAGGGTGTTCTAGAGTATAAGATATTAAAAAATGTGTAAGTTGGCAATACAACAAAAATGTTAATAATGTTAATAATAGCAGTACAGGGTGAGGGGGGTCCGAGAGGGGACCCCGTACTTACCCCTGAACTTTGACCAGGGCAGGAAATGTGTGGACTCCAGAGGCAGCGACAAATAAGCCTCACCAGGGAGCTGAGGAGGCAGGCTCCAACGAGCCCCCGCCAGGGGCCAAACCGAAGGCAGGCATGGTGCAATTGTGGGAGTCAGTGTGTCCCTGAAAGCCTCAATAGTCCATATGCAGTAGGCTGTAAACATATATAGATATTTGTCAGGAGTCTGCAGTATCGGGGTAAGATCAGTAAATATAGCATGTAAAATATGCTTAAAAATAGAACCTGAACCAGATATAATGAGCATATGGAGGCTGTAGGGAATTCCAGGAATAAGTGGATGGCAGCTGGAAGTGGAGTGAGGATGAATCAGAAAAAGAAAGAAGAAAAAGTAAGAGAAAAAAAGGGATAAAGAGAAGAGAAAAGGATCAATCACCTAACAGGTGAACACAGACAGGGAGGAAAAGCAAGTGCCAACACCGCTGGAATGAGGAACAGGGGCACTAAGTGATTATGACAGCCTGGGGGTGCAAGGAGGCCCCATTAGGGATATAGTGTACATAAAGTCAAACTTTTTTTTTTCACTTTGGTTTGGATCTAGGGTGACACACTTAATGGTTAACTAAATAGCTTGCCTTGCAGTGCAAGCTTTTGAGGCACGCAAGCCTCTTCTTTAAGAAATAAGGACTGGTAGTAAGATACATGCATTTTATACTATTAGCAGAAAAGGGTATGCAGATGGTATTACCGTGATACATTTGAGTGGCATAAGGTGCTACAGTTTTGGATAGAATAGGGGTATGATAAAACTCTTGTTAAGCTATTTTTTGCTGACTATGCCCCCTGGAAAAAAATGTCCTTTACTCTATCCTAGAGATGCAATAGGAAATAAAACGAGGTCTCCCCAAAGTGAAAAGAATTCTCATCTTAAGCTGGATATACACTAGTAGATTTTTGTATGAAAATTTGTACAATAATGTGTATGAAAATTCTGAGAGCATTCAACGGCTTGACTAATGTTATTCGAAATCTCCTTTGCTTTTAATATTCAATTTGAAATTAATTTATTTTCCAGAACAAAAAAAAACACATACACTGTTAGAAAAATGTTCATTCCAGAAAAATTTCCATCCTGTGAAAAATTTTATTCTGAGATTCTATTAGTGTATACCCAGCTTTTTACAGCTGTCTTTAATATTGATTGGACCCTGGGCAAACATTCTCTCCCCCCCTCCCCTTGCTCTGAGACATACAATAAATAGAAGCTAGACTCAAAATCTGTTTACTGTAGCAGATAAGGCAGAAATTACGATTGGTTGCCAGAGGCTACAGCATATCATTACTGCTCACTGGCTGGATGCTAGAGGTTACAGCACACATTACGACTCACTGATTAGTTGCTAGGTTACAGCACATAATTTCTGCTTGCTGATTGTTTGCTAGAAGGTACTGCACATTATTACCGCTCACTGATTGGTTGCTAGAGGTTACTGTGCCTCATTAACATTTATTGGTTGCTAGAGGTTACATCACATCAATACAGCTTACTAATTGGTTGCTGAAGGTTACAGCACATCATCTCCCCACTGCCTGCACACCATGGACTGGGGAGGTGAGGGGACCCACCAAAAGTCAGAAAACTCATAGAACTTGCTATTAGCAATGGGCAGAGCAGAGTACACACAACTATGAAGGTTAACTGATTGCAAGTAGGAACAAAGTCCAATGTGAGCAGTATCCCTGAGGACAGGCTCCCAGAAATAAATGACTAGTCTTCCCGCCTGCAGTAGAGCAGTTTTGAAGGGTGAGCTACATACAGAGTGCAGGATTGAGGGGTGTTCTTTGTATGGAGTGCAAGGTTGAGTGGTGTGCTATGTACAGAATGCAGGGCTGAGGGGTGCGCTATGTACAGAGTGCAGGATTGAGAGGTGATCTACGTACAGAGTGCATGATTTAAGGGTGTGTTACATACAGAGTGCAGGGTTGAGGAGTGTGCTACGTACAGAGTTTAAGGGTGCGCTACGTAGAGAGTGTAGGGTTAAGGGGTGTGCTTTGTACAGAGTTCAAGAGTGCGCTATGTACATGGTGCAGGGTTGAGGGGTCAACTACCTACAGAGTTCATAGTTGAAGGGTGTGCCATGTACAGAGTTCAAGTTTGAGGGGTGTGCTTTGTATGGAGTGCAGGGTTGAGGGGTGTGGTATGTATGGAATGCACAGTGGAGGGATGCGATGCGCTATGTATGGAGTGCACAGTAGAGGGGTGTGCTATGTATGGAGTGCATGGGGGAGGGGTGCGCAATGCAAAGAGGTGCACAGTGGAGGGGTGAGCTATGTATGGAGTGCCCAGTGGAGGGGTGCGCTATGTATGCAGTGCACGGTGGAGGGGTGTGCTATGTATGGAATGCACGGTAGAGGGGTGCAGCTATGTATGGAATGCATAGTGGAGGGATGCGCTATGTATGGATTGCAAGGTTTAGGGGTGTGTTGTGTACATCCAAGTCCCCCCCCAAGTATTGAGCTTTCCTTCCCCAGATTCCAGTTTGTCCCTCCCCCTTTCAATACACAGCATTCCTCAGCACCAATCCCACCCCCACCCCAACCCTCCTTCAATACATAACATTCCTCCTGCACTATTCCACCCCACCTCGGTCAATACACAGCATTGCTTTGCACTAATACCACCCCCCCCCTCCAGACTTCATTACCTAAAAACCATCAGAGGGGGACTGCACAAGAGAAACTGCAACATGCATGTAAATGGAGGAGCTTCTTATCCCCCCACCTTCTTCCTCCTCTGCTCTCGTATATAGCTCAATGTGTAGAGCAGAGAGGGGTGTGAACGGCAGCTGGGAGAGGAGCACTGTCACTTGTAAATAGGGAAGCAGCACTTCTGTATTAACATGTGACAGTAGCGAGCAGCTTGCAAGTGACAAGCGCCAGAGTAGAACTCCGGCTGAAAAAAAAACGGCAGGCAGCGAGGTCTCCGGGGGCATCTCAGCTGCTTTGGGCCCCCCTACAATGGCTGAGCCCTGGGCAGATGCTCGTTTGCCCCACGTTAAAGACGGCCCTGTGGTCATCAGTACATTTCTAACATTAGATTTAGCCTCATCTCTTGTTCTGGAGACAACATTTTTTTATTTTAATCAAATATTCTTTATTTCTTTACCACATATTTAAAACATATTTCCATTTCCTTTCATATACAATAATACATACAGTATATAGCAGTTATCACACAAAAGGGTCCACCTTCCTCCCCCCTCCCCTCCGTCCCCCATTCACAACTTCCTACCCTCCTTACTCCCTTAACCATCACCCACCCTTTAACGTGTTTCCACTTCTATCCATTTTTTTCATATACTGTTAAATTTATTTTTATTTCCCCTCTTAATATATATGAATTCCTCTTTGACCATGGTGTCGTCTATCACTCTCTCCCATTCTGTCACTGTAGGAGGGTTTTCCGCCCTGCACAATAAGTTTCCTTCTTTGAAACAAACATCTTATTATTGCCGTTTGTTCATCTCCTGACAATCCCCGCTCTTCGAGGAGATCCAGTACACATAGCCTAACCCTTGGCTGCAGAGATGTCGCAAACACAACGTTTATTTTTTCTACAACTTGTTTCCAATATTGGTATAACTTGGGACACCTCCAGACCATGTGTACTAGGTCCCCCCTCTCATCCCCACATCTCTGACATTTCGCATCCAACCTCCTACCAAACTGGTACATATTTTGAGGTGTATAGTACGCTCTGTATATCAAATAAAGATGAGACACTATTTGGGAGGGTGACAATTAGGGGTGCGGAATTTAATCGTTGCATCGGTGCATCGCGATTCGGGCGTCCCCGATGCGGCACCCATGCAGGGAAACCTATTAAGCGATTATCCCAGATGTCTAGCCCCGCCCCTTCATTCCCGGGAGAGCCGTTTCCTCATTTGTTATTTTTTTCCTATGACGCGCTCATGTGACTGCCCGGCCCGCCTCTCTGCTTTCACGTCTCACGTACGCCAGGAGAGACGTGAAAGCAGAGAGGAGAGAGGGCAGTCACATGACCGCGTCATATACACTCACTGTTCCCCCGCCGGATTCTGTTCCCCTGGCTCTCGGCTACTATCGGAACTCCGCCCCCCCAGCCCTGTACATTGCCGCTCCCTCCTCCTACGAATGCTAATGCTCCTAATACCGCCCTGCCCCGCCTCTCCAGCCCTCGGCTACTGTTTAACGAATGCTAATGAGCAGAGGGCTGGAGAGGCGGGGCGGGGTGGTATTAGGAGCATTAGCATTCGTAGGAGGAGGGAGCGGCAATGTACAGGGCTGGGAGTGGGGGGGGCGGAGTTCCGATAGGACCCGAGAGCCAGGGGAACAGAATCCGGTGGGGGGAACCATTCTCGGCACAACAGGAAAGTTCTTCTCACTACTGCAGAAAAGGTTAGTTTGGAATTAGGAATTAGGTTAGGGATTAGAATAGGGTAAAGAAGTGTGAAAAAAGTTCATTAAAGTGCCAGTATTATTTTTTTTTTGTTTTTATTTTTTTATTGTTTTTTTAAAACGGATATTATACTTACCTACTGATCTTCTGTAGCATGTCCGCAGTCACCAACCATCTCCTGTAGCATGTCCGCAGTCACCGACTATCTCCTGTAGCATGTCCGCAGTCACTGACCATCTCCTGTAGCATGTCCGCAGTCACTGACCATCTCCTGTAGCATGTCCGCAGTCACTGACCATCTCCTGTAGCATGTCCGCACTCACTGACCATCTCCTATAGCATGTCCACAGTCACTGACCATCTCCTTTAGCATGTCCGCAGTCACCGACCATCTCCTGTAGCATGTCCGCAGTCACCGACCATCTCCTGTAGCATGTCCGCAGTCACTGACCATCTCCTGTAGCATGTCCGCACTCACTGACCATCTCCTATAGCATGTCCGCAGTCACCGACCATCTCCTGTAGCATGTCCGCAGTCACCGACCCATCTCCTGTAGCATGTCCGCAGTCACTGACCATCTCCTGTAGCATGTCCGCAGTCACCGACCATCTCCTGTAGCATGTCCGCAGTCACTGACCATCTCCTGTAGCATGTCCGCACTCACTGACCATCTCCTATAGCATGTCCGCAGTCACCGACCATCTCCTGTAGCATGTCCGCAGTCACCGACCCATCTCCTGTAGCATGTCCGCAGTCACTGACCATCTCCTGTAGCATGTCCGCAGTCACCGACCATCTCCTGTAGCATGTCCGCAGTCACTGACCATCTCCTGTAGCATGTCCGCAGTCTCTCTGACCATCTCCTGTAGCATGTCCGCAGTCTCTCTGACCATCTCCTGTAGCATGTCCGCAGTCTCTCTGACCATCTCCTGTAGCATGTCCGCAGTCTCTCTGACCATCTCCTGTAGCATGTCCGCAGTCTCTCTGACCATCTCCTGTAGCATGTCCGCAGTCACTGACCATCTCCTGTAGCATGTCCGCAGTCTCTCTGACCATCTCCTGTAGCATGTCCGCAGTCTCTCTGACCATCTCCTGTAGCATGTCTGCAGTCTCTCTGACCATCTCCTGTAGCATGTCCGCAGTCTCTCTGACCATCTCCTGTAGCATGTCCGCAGTCTCTCTGACCATCTCCTGTAGCATGTCCGCAGTCTCTCTGACCATCTCCTGTAGCATGTCCGCAGTCACTGACCATCTCCTGTAGCATGTCCGCAGTCTCTCTGACCATCTCCTGTAGCATGTCCGCAGTCTCTCTGACCATCTCTTGTAGCATGTCCGCAGTCTCTCTGACCATCTCCTGTAGCATGTCCGCAGTCTCTCTGACCATCTCCTGTAGCATGTCCGCAGTCACTGACCATCTCCTGTAGCATGTCCGCAGTCACCGACCATCTCCTGTAGCATGTCCGCAGTCACCGACCATCTCCTGTACTATGTACAAGTTGTTGTCTGCTTTGTTTAGACTTTGCTACATGCAGGGAGTGTTGTCTTTTTTTAAAAAGAACAGATATAATAAAAAAAATGGAGATCTCCTGACTGCTTGAATTTTTTTGATGAAAACCATGCGCACTTGCGCTGTAATCGTGATGCATCGTGATGCATCGCGGAATCGAATCGAATCGTTGACCTGATAATCGTAATCGAATCGAATCGTGAGGCCAGTGAAGATGCGCACCTCTAGTGACAATGACACTCTGGGTCCTAATGCTAGTATATGTTCCCATTGTTCTTGTGATATTGGGCCTACATCTCTCTCCCATTTAGCCTTATTTTTAATAACTGATATTTCTCCCTGATCTGCCTTTTCTAAAGATCCATATATATCTGAAATCATCCCTCTGGATGATTTCCTAAGAAGAGGTATATCATCCCATACTGGTAAACCCTGTGCAAACTGTGCGGTAAACGCATGCCTAATTTGCAAGTATCTGTAGAAAGATCTGTTTGGAACTGCATAATCCTCTCTTATTTCTTGAAATTATTTTATACTCCCTGCTTTAAAAAGCTGTATCAGAAGGTGTATGCCCAGTCTATCCCACTCCTCAATTTTTCCCATAGCTTTAAGTTCCTTCAAGTTACTGTTATCCCATATAGGGGAAAATTCGGAAAATCCGCTATATCCCAGAATTTTCTTGACATCTGTCCAGCATTTTATCATCAGTTGGGCTGTGGGACACCTAGAGCAAAAAGAGTCCACCTCTACTGCCTCTACTTCCTTATCGTGACTTGTATCATTCAAAATTAACCCTTTTATTGTTTCTCTTCCTTCTGTTCGATTGCTACCCCACATATGCTGCATTTGAGCGGATAAAAAATAATATCTGGGGTTCGGGAGAGCCAATCCCCCCTTCTCTCTTGGTTGTTGTAGGGCTCAGAGGCGGATCCTTGCTGCTCCATTCTTCCATATCAGTTCCCTAAACACCCTTTCCAGTTTCTTAAACCAATGTCTTTGGATCCACACTGGGGAATTGTGCAAGACATATAAGATTTGCGGCAACCAGACCATTTTAATCAAGTTTCTCCTACCAGCCACTGAAAGTGGAAGCCGATTCCAAACCTGACATTTTTGTCTTAACTTTGTCAGTAGTGGTACAAGGTTTCCCGCTATTTACTGCCCTGGATCCCTTGTAATATTTATTCCCAGGTATCTCATTTGACTCACCACCTTCACTTGTTCTATCTGCCCTAATAATGGGTCTATCAGCAAAAGTGCTGATTTATCTCAATTAATTGCTAGTCCCGAGAATTTACCAAACTCCCCTATTATCCCCATTACCGTCTCCAGTGAGGAACAGGATAAATTTTTTTTTCAAAGGGTAATTTAGCCTTAGACAATAACAACTTTAATTTGAATTTATGACTGCAGCTGCCCAAGTCTGAAGCCTCGTACACACGACCGAGTTTCTCGTCGTAAAAAACACGTTGTTTTTTTCGATGAGATTCTTGTTAAGCTTGTCGATTTTCTCGTCAAGCTTTCCATGCGTACACACTGACATTTCCCAATTTCCTCGTTGTTCTCCGCGGTCACGTCCATCACGTACGACGGCACTATAAAGGGGAAGATCTTTTTTCTTGGCGCCACCCCTTGGGCTGCTTTTGCTGATCTCGTGTTACCGCGTGTGAAGTAAAAGTTTGGGAAGAGACGATTCGCGCTTTTCAGTCTTCGTACTTTTCAGATCGTTTTCTGCGGTTCAGTTTGTGCTTGTGGGTAGGGATGAGCCGAACACCCCCGGGTTCGGTTCGCACCAGAACCTTCGAACGGACCGAAAGTTCGCGCAAATTTTCGAACCCTATTCGTTATAATGGACGCGAACGTTCGAAATCAAAATTGCTAATTACAACGGCCAATATGCATGTTAATGTTATAAAACAGGTTTGGGGACCCGGGTCCTGCCCCAGGGGACATATATCAATGCAAAAAGAAATTTTAAAAACTAAAGTTTTTTCGGGAGCAGTCATTTTAATGATGCATAAAGTGAAAAAAAAAAAGTGAAATTTTCCTTTAAATATGGTACCTGGGGGGTGTCTAAAGTATGCCTGTGAAGTGGCATGTGTTTCCCGTGTTTAGAACTGTCCTTGCACAAAATGACATTTGTAAAGGAAAAAAAGAAGCCATTTAAAACCACTTGCGGCTTTAATGTCATGTCTTGTCCTGGCCGCCATATGGCTGAAAATCCTTGAGAAAAATGGCATGGCTACCCCATCACCCCCCCCCCCCCCCCCACCCCAGCCCCTTTGGGTCTTGTATGGATACTAAGGGGGACCCCGCACCCAAAATAAAACCCTATACCTACAACCCTATATACTCTGAACAGCAGTATATAGGTGGTGCAAACAAGACATGGACTGTAGGTTTGTTCTTAAGTAGAATCTGAACAGGTACATTATGAAGTGTAGCTACATCCCAAAAAAATCAATTTTTAAGCTTTTTGGAGAACATAGGGAGGGGTTATCACCCCTGTAACATTTGCTGTCTTTGCACATCTGTTCAGAACATGTCACCTCACTTTCCGTCCCAATGACAAATGTTTTTGGAAAAGTGGGGTTTTAATTGAAACAAGGATTGGTGATAAAGCATCAGTAGAGAGGAGATACCTTTTTCCCAAATTAAATCTAACAGGATAGAATTTTCCTTCCTAGGGGTAGATTTCCTCTCACTTCCTGTTTTCTCTTGCCGTTTGCAAGTAGGAGTCGTTTGTAAGTTGGATGTTTGAAAGTAGGGGCCTGCCGTATATACTCTGCAGAAATTTGCCCTATTAGATGTTGGTGTAGCCACAAGACTGGTGGGCACAGGAATGGGCCCTGCTGTGAGTTAATAGATCAAGATTTGTACTTGCATGCACCTGTTGAACCGGGCAGAAAAATTGGGCCTTTGGTGGTGGTGGTGGTGGTGGTGGACGGTGTTGCCACAAGACTGTAAGCCCTCACAGTTACTCTTGGTGGGTGCAGGAATGGGCCCTGCTGTGAGTTATTAGATCAAGATTTGTAATTGCATGCACCTGTTGAACAGGGCAGAAAAATTGGGCCTTTGGTGGTGGTGGTGGTGGTGGTGGACGGTGTTGCCACAAGACTGTAGGCCCTCATAGTTACTCTTGGTGGGCGCAGGAATGGGCCCTGCTGTGAACTATTAGATCAAGATTTGTAATTACACGCCCCTGTTAAACAGGGGCTGAAAAATTGTGCCTTAGGCATTGGTGCTGGTGCCACAACACTGCAACCCCTCACAGATACTGTACTTGGAGCACAGCAGTCACACCTGTTGCGAAGCATCTTTTTAAAAAATTGTAATTACACGCCCCTGTTATACAGGGGCTGAAAAATTGTGCCTTAGGCACTGGTGCTGGTGCCACAACACTGCAACCCCTCACAGATACTGTACTCTGAGCACAGCAATGAGACCTGTTGCAAAGCATTGCCTAAAAATTGTAATTACACGCCCCAACAGGGGCTGAAAAATTGTGCCTTAGGCACTGGTGCTGGTGCCACAACACTGCAACCCCTCACAGATACTGTACTCTGAGCACAGCAGTCACACCTGTTGCGAAGCATCTTTTTAAAAAAATTTAATTACACGCCCCTGTTATACAGGGGCTGAAAAATTGTGCCTTAGGCACTGGTGCTGGTGCCACAACACTGCAACCCCTCACAGATACTGTACTCTGAGCACAGCAATGAGACCTGTTGCAAAGCATTGCCTAAAAATTGTAATTACACGCCCCAACAGGGGCTGAAAAATTGTGCCTTAGGCACTGGTGCTGGTGCCACAACACTGCAACCCCTCACAGATACTGTACTCTGAGCACAGCAGTCACACCTGTTGCGAAGCATCTTTTTAAAAAATTGTAATTACACGCCCCTGTTATACAGGGGCTGAAAAATTGTGCCTTAGGCACTGGTGTGGTGGCATGGATCATTGAGGAGGAGGAAGAGGATAGTCAGTGAACATAACAGGACAGTCACTCAGCATCAGCATAGGCAGTCTTGAAGGGATGTGACATTATAAATTATTCCGTTATATCCGCTTCAGGTGTCTGGTAGCTGGTGGTGATCCAAGACTGATTCATTTTTATGAAGGTCAGTCGATCAACCGAGTCGGTGGACAGGCGCACCCTATGATCGGTGACAAATCCTCCAGCAGCACTGAATGTGCGTTCCGAAAGAACGCTGGATGCAGGACAGGCCAGTAGCTCAATTGCATACTGTGCAAGCTCTGGCCAGTGATCCATCCTCAGGACCCAGTAAGCCAGAGGATTTTCGGTGGGAAAGGTGTCCAAGTCTGACCTTGCCCCTAGGTATTCCTGCACCATGTATATCAGACGCTGGCGATGGTTGCTGGAACCGATCATACCTTGGGGCTGCGGACTAAAAAATTGTCTGAACGCATCGGTCAGACGTCCACCTTCCCCACCGCTCCTTCTGCTACTGACCGAAGCCTCAGCAACTTGTCGTCCAGGACCAGGAGTTTGTAACCTCCCAGTTTCTGGGAACGCGTTGCACAGACCTTTCTGCAAGGCCTCCCTGAGATGTCTCATCCTCTGCTCCCTCTGCGACGGCAAGATAAGGTCCGCAACCTTACCCTTGTACCGTGGATCAAGGAGAGTGGCCAGCCAGTAATGGTCACTCTCCTTGATCCGAAGAACACGAGGATCCTTCCGCAGGCTTTGCAGGATCAGGGAGGCCATGCAGCGTAGGTTAGCTGAGGCATTCGGTCCGGAGTCTTCTGGGTCACTGAGGATGACATGATCGCCAGCCACCTCCTCCCAGCCACGTACAAGTCCACTGGTTTGTTGGGACTGTACATCATCCCTAAAAGACTGCTGCTGCTGATGCTGAGTGCCAGGCTCCACCTCCATGCTCACACAATCCTCCTCCTCCTCCTCCTCCTCCTCCTCTTCCTGTGTGATGGGTGGGACAGAAGGAACATTGTCTGGATAAAGGGGGCCTTGAGAGACAAGGAAGTCCTCCTCTTCCTGCCTCTGTTCTGCCTCAAGTGCCCTGTCCATTATCCCACGCAGCGTATGCTCCAACAGGTGGACAAGAGGTACAGTGTCACTGATGCATGCACTGTCACTGCTCACCATCCTCGTGGCCTCCTCAAATGGTGAGAGGACAGTGCATGCATCCCTGATCATGCTCCACTGGCGTGGGGAAAAAAAGCCAAGCTCCCCTGACCCTGTCCTGGTGCCGTAGTCGCAAAGGTACTCATTGATGGCCCTCTGCTGCGTGTGCAGTCGCTGCAGCATGGCCAACGTTGAGTTCCACCTGGTGGGCATGTCACATATTAGGCGGTTCTTGGGCAGGTTCAGCTCCTTTTGCAGCTCAGTCAGCCGAGCACTGGCATTATAAGATCGGCGGAAATGCACACAGACTTTCCTGGCCTGCCTCAGGACATCCTGTAAGCCTGGGAACCTGCCCAAGAACCGCTGCACCACCAGGTTGAGGACGTGAGCCATACAGGGCACATGGGTGAGCTGCCCCTGTCGCAGGGCGGAGAGGAGGTTGGTGCCATTATCAGAAACGACCATTCCTGGCTTAAGCTGGCGTGGCGTCAACCACCTCTCGGCCTGCCCCTGCAGAGCTGCCAGAACCTCTGGCCCAGTGTGGCTCCTGTCCCCCAAACACACCAGCGCAAGCACGGCATGGCATCTTTTTGCCTGCGTACTCGCGTAGCCCCTTGTACGCCTACGGAGCACCGCTGGTTCCGAGGACAGAGCACTCGAAGAGGACATGGAGGAAGAAGAAGAGGAGGGGGTGGAGGAGAGAGGTGTGTCACAACCAGTAGTAGCATTTTGGAGGCGTGGTGGCGGAACAACCTCCAACACTACTGCACCTTGTCCTGCATCCCTCCCAGCTACCAATAGAGTGACCCAATGGGCCGTGAAAGAAAGATAACGTCCCTGTCCATGCCTGCTGGACCATGAGTCAGCGGTAATATGCACCTTACCGCTGACCGCCCTGTCCAGCGAGGCATGGACATTGCCTTCCACATGCCAGTAGAGAGACGGAATCGCCTTCCGTGAGAAAAAGTGGCGTTTGGGAACCTGCCACTGAGGAACCGCACATTGAACAAACTCACGGAAGGGGGCCGAGTCTATCAACTGAAAAGGCAGCAGTTGAAGTGCTAGCAATTTAGCCAAGCTAGCATTCAACCGCTGGGCATGTGGATGGCTGGGAGTATACTTCTTTCGACGGTCCAGCAGCTGGGGCAGGGAAATTTGCCTGCTACAATCGGACGTCGGTGTACTGCAAGTACTTGGTTGTGACACACCTAATTCTACACCTTCAGTCCTCTCAGAGCAGCTTTCAGAGAGGACTGAAGATATAGTGGGGATGGAGATCCCAGCTGATGAGGAGCAAGGAGAGGTCCGCTTTGTTCTTTGGTGTGGGTCTTTTATGTGTGCTTGCCAACGAGCTGCATGGCAGGTCGACATATGTCTGCTCATGCTTGTGGTGCCCAAGCGGCTGATGTTTTGGCCACGCGAGATACGCTTGAGACAAATATTGCAAATAGCAGTGGTGCGATCTGATGCACTCGTCTCAAAAAAGGCCCACACCAAAGAACTTTTGTGATAACGTGCAGAGGCAGCGCCCTGCACAGGCGGAGCTCTGCGGTGTGGTACAGTTGCTGTGCTGGCCTCTAGCTGGCCTCCAGGGGGCATCCTGCCTCGTTGGACATGTGACGCTGCATCCTCCTCCTCCTCCTCCTCTCTCCCTTCAGGCACCCACGTGGAGTCAGTGACCTCATCATCCCCTCCCTCTTCACCACTAGAGCAAACCTGGCAGTAAGCTGCAGCTGGTGGAACACTACTGCCAGATTGCTGTCCTTCAGCATCCCCTCTCTCTGCGCGCACACTACTGACTTCCTCAAGCTGGGTATCATCATCCGAGCCTTCGAATCGTTGGGCATCCTCCTGGAGCATGTACCCAACACTGTGCTCAAACAGTTCGGGGGACTCCTCAGGAGGACATGGTGGGTCTAGGGAAGGGGTGGCTGATGATGCCATTGAGTACGCGTTGGCAGCTGCTCTGCCAGTACCCTGAGCCTGGGTGAGAGAGGATGAGGAGGATGAGGAGGGCTTGGTCATCCATTCTACCAAGCCTTCGGCATGATGCGGCTCCACATGTCCAGCTGCCGAAAACAAAGACAAGCGTGTCCCATGGCCACGTGCTGATGACGATGCACGACCACGTCCACGGCCAGCACTGTTGTCTCTAGAAACAGAGCCTGCCTGCCCTGTGTTCTTGCCTCGGCACGCTCTGCCTCTCCTTGGCGGTCTTCCAGCCATTGTAGTCGGTAGTGTATATAGTATAAAAAATAGAACTCCTATGTGTGCTCACAACACACTGTAGGTCCTATGGGTGCTGACACTAACACACTATAGGTACTATGTGTGCTGCTGACAAGAAAATATAGGAGCTCTGTTTGCTGCCACTAACACACTAGAAGTCCTATGGGTGCTGCTGAGAAGAAAATATAGGAGCTCTGTTTGCTGCCACTAACACACTAGAAGTCCTATGGGTGCTGCTGAGAAGAAAATATAGGAGCTCTGTTTGCTGCCACTAACACACTAGAAGTCCTATGGGTGCTGCTGAGAAGAAAATATAGGAGCTCTGTTTGCTGCCACTAACACACTAGAAGTCCTATGGGTGCTGCTGAGAAGAAAATATAGGAGCTCTGTTTGCTGCCACTAACACACTAGAAGTCCTATGGGTGCTGCTGAGAAGAAAATATAGGAGCTCTGTGTGATGCCACTAACACACTAGAAGTCCTATGGGTGCTGCTGAGAAGAAAATATAGGAGCTCTGTTTGCTGCCACTAACACACTAGAAGTCCTATGGGTGCTGCTGAGAAGAAAATATAGGAGCTCTGTTTGCTGCCACTAACACACTAGAAGTCCTATGGGTGCTGCTGAGAAGAAAATATAGGAGCTCTGTTTGCTGCCACTAACACACTAGAAGTCCTATGGGTGCTGCTGAGAAGAAAATATAGGAGCTCTGTGTGATGCCACTAACACACTAGAAGTCCTATGGGTGCTGCTGAGAAGAAAATATAGGAGCTCTGTTTGCTGCCACTAACACACTAGAAGTCCTATGGGTGCTGCTGAGAAGAAAATATAGGAGCTCTGTTTGCTGCCACTAACACACTAGAAGTCCTATGGGTGCTGCTGAGAAGAAAATATAGGAGCTCTGTTTGCTGCCACTAACACACTAGAAGTCCTATGGGTGCTGCTGAGAAGAAAATATAGGAGCTCTGTGTGATGCCACTAACACACTAGAAGTCCTATGGGTGCTGCTGAGAAGAAAATATAGGAGCTCTGTTTGCTGCCACTAACACACTAGAAGTCCTATGGGTGCTGCTGAGAAGAAAATATAGGAGCTCTGTTTGCTGCCACTAACACACTAGAAGTCCTATGGGTGCTGCTGAGAAGAAAATATAGGAGCTCTGTTTGCTGCCACTAACACACTAGAAGTCCTATGGGTGCTGCTGAGAAGAAAATATAGGAGCTCTGTGTGATGCCACTAACACACTAGAAGTCCTATGGGTGCTGCTGAGAAGAAAATATAGGAGCTCTGTTTGCTGCCACTAACACACTAGAAGTCCTATGGGTGCTGCTGAGAAGAAAATATAGGAGCTCTGTTTGCTGCCACTAACACACTAGAAGTCCTATGGGTGCTGCTGAGAAGAAAATATAGGAGCTCTGTGTGATGCCACTAACACACTAGAAGTCCTATGGGTGCTGCTGAGAAGAAAATATAGGAGCTCTGTTTGCTGCCACTAACACACTAGAAGTCCTATGGGTGCTGCTGAGAAGAAAATATAGGAGCTCTGTTTGCTGCCACTAACACACTAGAAGTCCTATGGGTGCTGCTGAGAAGAAAATATAGGAGCTCTGTTTGCTGCCACTAACACACTAGAAGTCCTATGGGTGCTGCTGAGAAGAAAATATAGGAGCTCTGTGTGATGCCACTAACACACTAGAAGTCCTATGGGTGCTGCTGAGAAGAAAATATAGGAGCTCTGTTTGCTGCCACTAACACACTAGAAGTCCTATGGGTGCTGCTGAGAAGAAAATATAGGAGCTCTGTTTGCTGCCACTAACACACTAGAAGTCCTATGGGTGCTGCTGAGAAGAAAATATAGGAGCTCTGTTTGCTGCCACTAACACACTAGAAGTCCTATGGGTGCTGCTGAGAAGAAAATATAGGAGCTCTGTGTGATGCCACTAACACACTAGAAGTCCTATGGGTGCTGCTGAGAAGAAAATATAGGAGCTCTGTTTGCTGCCACTAACACACTAGAAGTCCTATGGGTGCTGCTGAGAAGAAAATATAGGAGCTCTGTTTGCTGCCACTAACACACTAGAAGTCCTATGGGTGCTGCTGAGAAGAAAATATAGGAGCTCTGTTTGCTGCCACTAACACACTAGAAGTCCTATGGGTGCTGCTGAGAAGAAAATATAGGAGCTCTGTGTGATGCCACTAACACACTAGAAGTCCTATGGGTGCTGCTGAGAAGAAAATATAGGAGCTCTGTTTGCTGCCACTAACACACTAGAAGTCCTATGGGTGCTGCTGAGAAGAAAATATAGGAGCTCTGTTTGCTGCCACTAACACACTAGAAGTCCTATGGGTGCTGCTGAGAAGAAAATATAGGAGCTCTGTTTGCTGCCACTAACACACTAGAAGTCCTATGGGTGCTGCTGAGAAGAAAATATAGGAGCTCTGTGTGATGCCACTAACACACTAGAAGTCCTATGGGTGCTGCTGAGAAGAAAATATAGGAGCTCTGTTTGCTGCCACTAACACACTAGAAGTCCTATGGGTGCTGCTGAGAAGAAAATATAGGAGCTCTGTTTGCTGCCACTAACACACTAGAAGTCCTATGGGTGCTGCTGAGAAGAAAATATAGGAGCTCTGTTTGCTGCCACTAACACACTAGAAGTCCTATGGGTGCTGCTGAGAAGAAAATATAGGAGCTCTGTTTGCTGCCACTAACACACTAGAAGTCCTATGGGTGCTGCTGAGAAGAAAATATAGGAGCTCTGTTTGCTGCCACTAACACACTAGAAGTCCTATGGGTGCTGCTGAGAAGAAAATATAGGAGCTCTGTTTGCTGCCACTAACACACTAGAAGTCCTATGGGTGCTGCTGAGAAGAAAATATAGGAGCTCTGTTTGCTGCCACTAACACACTAGAAGTCCTATGGGTGCTGCTGAGAAGAAAATATAGGAGCTCTGTGTGATGCCACTAACACACTAGAAGTCCTATGGGTGCTGCTGAGAAGAAAATATAGGAGCTCTGTTTGCTGCCACTAACACACTAGAAGTCCTATGGGTGCTGTTGGGGTGCAATGCTGTGCTAACAGCACTGCGGTTGGTACTACTGCAATACTGTACTAACAGTAAGCACGCACCAGACTAATCCCCAGCAGCAGCTAATAACACACTAACTGTGCAATCAGCAGCAATGAACGATCAATGACTTAGGTAGCAATGGTTTAGCAAAGAAATAGCCAATGGTTTAGCAAAGAAGAGCAAATCTTTCAGTATCAAGCAAAGACAGAATCAGCAGACTAATCTCTCCTAAAGCCGGAACTCATGTGACCGGGGCCGATGGCGTGGCGGCCTTTTAAATGGTGGGGCGTGTACTAAAGCCCCTGAGCTGTAATTGGCTACAGCCGTCCTGCCTGTAGCCAATTATTGCTCTCCGAGTTTCGGGCGCTGTGATTGGCCAAGCATGCGGGGTCACAGTGCATGCTTGGCCAATCATCAGCCAGCAATGCACTGCGCCGGCCGCGCCGGCCGCAATGCATTGCGGGGCCGCTCGCATCACACGAATGTGATGCGAACGGCCCAAATAGTTCTGGGCTCGACGAGCGAGCGAACGCCCGATGCTCGATTCGAACATGGGTTCGAATCGAGCACCGGGCCCATCCCTACTTGTGGGTTCGTATCTTGACTTTCAGGGCGTCTAGGCAGGTCGTATCTGTTTTACAGTGCGTTCTTGCCTGTTCGTTTCTGATTTTCAGTTCGTTATTCATAGGCCTTGCTGTTCTAAAGTGCGTTCTGTTCTGTACGTTCTGATAAGACGACCGTTTCCTAGCCATGTCGCCTGGACGTTCTCGTCGTCGAGTTCGTGCTGTGCGTGCGCTTGGTGTTGGTCTGCTTGTTTTGGACCAAGACCAGTCCATGAATGGTGTGAGGAGGAGTTCATGGACCAAGAATTGGTTGCTCCAGCGGGACCAAATCTGCCACATGCCTCTGCTGCGGGAGATCGTCGAGAATAATCCTGAGGACTACAGGAATTTTCTGCGGATGTCTGACCCCGTTTTTTAGGAACTGTTGGCTTTGGTGTCCCCCTATATTACCAGGAAGGACACCGTTATGCGGGAAGCCATCAGTGCTGAGCAGAGGCTCATCGCCACCTTACGGTACCTGGCGACAGGGAGAAGTCTTCAGGACTTGAAGTTCACGACAGGCATCTCCCCTCAGGCTCTGGGCCTCATAATCCCAGACACCTGTTCTGCCATTATACAAGTCCTGCAGGAGGACTATATTAGGGTAAGTTTTCTCCATTAACATCACATTTTATGTATTACATGTATGCTAATGTATTGTATTTCTTTCATCCTTCCCTAATTACCATGATTGTAATATGCTGAGAATGTCCCCTTTGTCCCCATGCATGCTGGAAGCTTTAGATTGCCCCTTTTTTCTCCTCCATGCATATTTCCCTTCACTAACCTTTCCAGCAGGGGCACCTGTTGCTCCAAATGTTTGGGGGTTCAAACCCCAATTTAGGAAATAAACTTCCTCCTTTTTTGCTCTGGTGCCTATTAAACGCCCCCATTTGTCCCCTCCAATGCAGCCATTTTGTCCCCTCCAATGCAGCCATTTTGTTCCCTCCAATGCAGCCATTTTGTTCCCTCTAATGCAGCCAGTTCCCCCCCCCCAGCCCTGCACTTACCTTCTTGTGGTCAGCGCCATACTTCTTCTGTCCTTGATGTCTTCTCCTTCCCTTGATGTTGCATCAGCCAATCATGTTACCATTAAACAGACTTGGTGAACATGATTGGCAGAGCAGCCTGTCAGTGTTTACCCAAGGAATGCCCCCCCCCCCCCTGCGTCCCCTATTTAACTTTTCTGAAGCCAATTACATCCCTCAGGCTGTAATGTGCAAGACAATTTTCCTTACTGTTTCTGATATGCAATTTTAAGCCCATAAATGCCGCAGTTCTTCATATGTCGGTCGCTTAACAGGGGGCCATCCACCTGAATAGTGGGCGGCATAGACAATACATAGGTTAATGCAAGGCATAAACCTATGTATTGTTCTGAGTGACAGGCACAGGAGAGAGGGGGCAGTGCTCCAGCGCCCACTCTGGACGCACCGCCACTGCAATGCTATCCTGTGGCCAAACACATCCCCCCCCCCCTCCCCATTAGAATTTATTAATGGACCATCATAGGGGGTGATGAATATGATACATGAGCCTTCCATTATACTTATTTAAAACACCTTAATAAACGTAGACTTTGCTTGATGTTGGCCTCTAATGTATTTTCGTAGAATATACTTGTAATGTTTGATTTGTGTATTCTAATATTTTTTCATCTTGTTTGACTCCACAGCTTCCTTCCACGCCACAGGAATGGCAGACTGTGGCATCGGAGTTTGCCACGCGGTGGGACTTCCCCAACTGCGGTGGTGCTATAGACGGGAAGCACGTCCGCATCGTGCCGCCACCCCGTTCTGGGTCCTACTACTACAACTACAAGGGGTTTCATAGCATTGTGCTGATGGCGGTGGTGTCAGCACGGTATGAATTCCTCTATGTTGATGTAGGGAAGAATGGCCGGATGTCCGATGGGGGATCCTTCATCCAGACGGAGTTTGCCCTCCGTCTCCAGAGTGACGACCTTGCATTGCCACCGGATGCAGGGAATATTGAAGGACTCCCCTTTGTTTTTTTGGCTGATGAAGCCTTCGGGCTCGGACCACATCTTATGAGGCCATTTCCTCAGAGGACCCTGACCCCAGAGAAGAGGGTGTTCAATTACCGGCTGGCCAGGGGCCGAAGAGTCGTTGAAAATGCCTTCGGCATAATGGCCAGCCGGTTCATAATAACAAAATAAACTATGTAGTGTTATGCTGCTGTGTGCTACACAATTTTCTTTGCCGCAAATCAAATTCATATATGGCCTCAGTTTTGCCAGAGGCTGGACTTTCCACTGATAATCCCCTGCCGGGCCTGGAATCTGCCCGTGCTGGCTTGCCCCCCCAAAATGCCCGTGAGGTTCGGGACAAAAACATGGACTATTTCACGGGTAGGGGGGCAATTCCTATGCCAGGCTATGTCTAAAGATTGCTGTCTAATGATCCAAATAAAAATCTTGTTTAAACTTCTAACTTTTGTTGGTTTCCTGTCTCCTAGTTTGTCTTACTGCATTTGTAGTGCCAAGTGTATTTTCCTTTAGTAAATACCAACCATTTCACTATGTAACCTTTAAAATTTTTCCAAATAAGGTTAGAGCATATTAGAAAAAGAAGCTACATGTTGTTTGTGTTCAAATCTTTTACTATGTGCAAATTCACACACCTTTTTTTTTTTAATTTTAAATTTTTTGTTTGCCTGGCCACAAACCGGCAATTGTTTTCTTAGGAAAATACAAAAACAACAGTTGCATTCCAAAAATTACAAAATTGGATACCTCGGAGCAATCTGAGACATTCACTTACACAAACTATATGTCTCTATGTGCCCGTCCTAATATGGGGTCCTGCCACCCCTTGCCCAGCCAAAAATTGAATATGCACACAATTGGGATTATTTTCCTATAGGGATTTTAGACTCCTGATCCCTATTGTCAACATGTGCTATCTGCCATCAGGGGTGATCAATGGACGTGTTTTGGGGGTGCAACCCCTTCCTCAGTTCACCTACTTTAGATACGAGGAAGGGGTTGCACCCCCAAAAGACGTACATGGATATCCCCTGATGGCAGATAGCACATGTTGACACACTGTGTGCATATTCAATTTTTGGCTGGTTTGATTGTCAAAAAGTTTTTTAAAAGTTGCAAAACAAACATGAGAAAAAAGGGGGTTGGGATGCCTTATTGAATTCTCCCCAATACATCGAGAATGTCTTTAAATGTTTGATCCATCACATGTATTCTTTCTTTAATTTTGTCCAGTTCCGTGCTACATTCCATCACTTGCTGGATGAGGCGGAGGGCACTGTCAGCAGAGAAACCTGTACTATCCTTCACCCCAACATTCACATCCCCTAAAAACAAAATAAAAAGGTATTATAACTCTGCAGGCCTACCTCTCTTACCTGAAGCTGTGGTGACAGATACTGACCTGTTGTGGTGACCAGTTCCACAACGTCATCCACCTCTCCTTCCTGCACTTCTCCTTCCTCCACCTCAACTTCCTCTACATCCTTCGTTTGTGGGTCTTTGGGAGTTTGGGGTTGTTGTGAAGCTGTGGGGTTCTTGTGCTCCCTGGAGTGTCCTCCTCCCAGTCTTCTCTCCCCTATGAGAATCAAAGAAAAGGTAGAGTTATCACACAGAAATTCTCTATGTTAAACCAAAAAACAGGCTAAATTGCTTGGAAGTGGGGTACAAGTGTGTGTTTGGGCGGAAGTTAAAGATGAATGCATTATTTCTGACCAAGAATATGCTTAGTATTCACCTTTGTCTGTCATTTTTTAGACATGTAGGCAACACAAAAATTCTCTGAAGCACCTGTGTGGGACACCCAAAAAAGGCGGGTCTGTTGGCCCACACTATAGTGCTCCAAAGTACAGATGTGGAAGCAGCTGCTGAGTGTCCTCTCCTTTACACTGACAAAAGTTTGCATTTCATTCTCTTTACAAACACATCATCTAGCCTAAAACTTTGTGCCCCAAATTTCACAAAAAATGGCAGATGTCTAATTACTTTTGTGGCTGTAAAATAATCCAAAACAGCGGATAGTGGCCGAACGAAGTGTCTATAACATTACGTACGATTACTGTGCCCAACCAAGTTCAAAATATAACATTTTGGAAGGGAGTCCAATAAGAAAAACAAAAAAAAACAGCAACATGTCAGTTTAGAAAAGGATTAATAGCATAAAAGTGTACATTTTACTTACTTTTAGCGAGCATTCTCTTAATGCTCCTCAACTGCTCTGGCTCCCTCAGTTTGAGGTCTGACCACCTCTTTCTGAGCTGCTCATTTGAGCGTTTCACCCCGAAATTTGTCTTCAGACTCTTCACGACTTTAGTGAGGATTTTGGCCTTCCTTCTATTTGGTTTGCTATACGGCCCATGCTTTGCGTCATAATCAGACTTGAGCAAGATGTCCACCATCTCCGCCATCTCCGCAAAAGACATATTCCATGCCTTGAATCTCCTCCTTGATCGTGACGTTTCCTCGGTCTCCGGGCTTGTCTCCTCCTCGTTAGTTGCGGAATTATCAGACACCTGCTGTAACTCCGCCATATCTGTCTGCGCGCCGAAAGAGAAGGGGCGGGGAAAAGATGTTAGTTAGAACGTCATGGGCGGGCGACGTGTGCGGAGCGACGTGTTCGAATTTTGACGCATGCGTGGTATGTATATAGCAAACACACATGTGACTATAGTACGTTCGGTGTGCGGAGAGAGGAGTTCAAGTGACGGACGTGCGAACGAAGGTATGTGATTTTGTGACTTGTACAAATTGTTGGCCTATACTGTTTTGAGAATGTTGTAGGATATATATGGTGACTACGATGTTAAGGAGGTTAGACTGTTTGCCTCACATTAGTTATATATTATTTCTTAAACTTGCAGATACAATATGAATGTCTTTATTAGCGACAAAGAGTTCCTGGCGGAATTTATTGACCGGGTAAGGGAGCTGCTCACTCTGTGGGAGACGAAAAACCCCATCCATAAAAAAAGAGGGGTGAGAAAAGCAGCGCTGGAGAAGCTGCTCCCATTTGTGCAGACCAAGGTGCCCACAGCCACAGCAAAACAAGTGGACACTAAAATTGGGAGCTTAAGAGGCACCTACAGGACTGAACGCTCTAAGGTCCTGGCTTCTCAGAGGTCAGGAGCAGCAGCAGATGATGTGTATGTCCCGATTTTGTGGTACTACAGCAGGATGTCCTTCCTGGATGACCACATTGAGGCAAGGCCATCACTCTCCACTCTTCCCCCCAGACTTCCCTGCAGCCAACCTGAGCCTTCTCTGGAGCAAGAGGAGGCAGCCATCCTGGATGATCCTGATTTGGCCATCTGGAACCAGGTATAGTATTAAATGAAAATGTATTGGGATAAAATTAATGTTTGACAAATATGTCAAGATGAGAAACATACAATATTTTGGGTTCCACAAGTGAAATCAAGATCTCGAGACATTAGTCTGCACTTAATTGGGTGCTAAATAGTCAATCTGATGTAGGTGTAAATTCTAAAAAATTATTTCTGGATTTACATTCTAATTGCTTCAATCATGTTTATAAAGTTTGATGCAAAGATTAAAACAACATATTAAACTATGTCCCTTTTTCATACACAGGATGAAATCAGCCAGGAGGAGGGTCTGGAAACTGTCAGGCAGGAGGAGGAAGGGCCCAGTGGCAGCCAGGAGGTGGCAGGGCCCAGTGGCAGCTAGGAGGTGGCAGGGCCCAGTGGCAGCCAGGAGGTGGCAGGGCCCAGTGGCAGCCAGGAGGTGGCAGGGCAAAGGAGAAGCACCAGATCCCAGGTGCCTCCCATCCGGCTTCCCAAAAGAGGCAGGAGGGACAGGACCACCAGTGAGGCAGCAATAGCCCTTATTAAAGAGGCCCATGCCACCCTCAAAGAGCCCACATCCCCTGAAGAGGCCATTGCCGGCCTAGTGGAGGCAAAGTTCAAGGTGATGAGCATGGAGCAATGCCTCCTATGCGAGCCCCTGCTCATCACCTTGCTCAACAAGGGGGTGATGGGAAAAATTACCCCCAATACCGCCATTTGTGAGGTGGCACAACTGTCCCAACCTCAACCTCCTCCTCCACCTCCACATTCTTCTTCTGCCCCACCCCCTTCTCCTCCACCTCCACCTTGTTCTTCCGCCCCACCCCCTTCTCTTCCACCTCCACCTTGTTCTTCCGCCCCACCCCCTTCTCCTCCACCTCCACCTTGTTCTTCCGCCCCACCCCCTTCTCCTCCACCTCCACCTTGTTCTTCTGCGCCACCCCCTTCTCCTCCACCTCCTCCTCCTCCTGACAGGAGTACCCCTCCAGTGGCCCAGCCTCCAGCCAAACGAAGAAGGAAGGCTGCAGGGAAGGCTTCAGGGAAGGTTGCAGGGAAGGTTGCCAGGAAGACGAGGAAGTGATGGCCTTGCTTCATTGTGGTCGGACAGAAGGCAGCCTGTTGTAGTACCACACACTTGGGACATATATATCACCTGCTGCTGTTCCTGACCTCTGGGAGGCCAGCATCAGATTGTGTTCAGAAATGTTGGCTTTCTCAAGCTCCCAATTTTAGTGTCCACACAGGGTTGCTGTGTGCTCTGGGGTCCCTGGGATGCACAAATGGCAGCAGGTTCTCCAGCGCTGCCTTCTCTTTATTTTATTTGAAACATGAATAAATGATATTTTTGTTTAAGTTCATACTTGACTATGTGTATTTGTAAAAATGTAAAATCTAGCTTTGGAGTAAGCAGATACATTTGACTGACAAAAAAAGGGACAGATAACAACCCCCCCAAAAAATAACTAAATCGTGTTTCCCAAAAAAGTGTGTAAATTTAAATCATATATATTAAAAGATTCAATGGGAGATCACTACCAAAACATTGCGAAATTACAATTAACATCAGTTAGAAAAATAACTAATTTTTAAATATTCCTAAAAACTTGCACGATATAATACACATAAATCTTCTTAAGAGCAGCATGAAAAAGGTTAAAAAAAGATAGTCATAACTCTGTGTGAATATCAGCAGCAAAAGAAGTTCATTCGTTTGGATTAATGTCACATTCTAACGAAGATTTCAATGCACAACATTTAAACGATGCAAAAATTTGGAGAGTGACGAATGTGCTATCTCCATTACAAAGGCTTGTTTTACCAGAAGATGCGCTCCCGTCTCATAGTTGCTTGTGAGCATGCGCGCTTTTGGAAGAGTCGTAAAAGCATACACACGAACCATTTTCTCGTCACAAAACAGGCCGACGAGAAACACGACGAGGAAATCTGGAATCCTGACGAGAAAATAGAGAGCAGGTTCTCTATTTTCTCATCGAGATTCACGGCAGTTTTCTCGTCGTAAAACCATACACACGAACGGTTTTCTCGACAAAAAAGCTCTTGCGGCACTTTTCTTGCCGGTTTTGGACGAGAAACTCGGTCGTGTGTACGAGGCTAGAGAGTTATTATTTGTCACCCAGAAGATCAAAGGTGCTAATAAAACCGAGCAATCAGATTGCTGTACATTTTAGCAAATGGGAAAAATATGTATATTAGGAAAGGTTATTTTAGGTATGACAGGAAAAATTGGGTTCTCTAAAAGCTTCTGATCATTGCATGAATATTATAAGTACTAGGCTTGTGCAATTCGTTTCGTAACGAATCAAAATTCGTCCGAATTTAGCAACTTTCGGACATTCGGAAGCATTCGAATTTCCGAACAAAGCAATTACGAATAAAACCGAATCCGAAATAAATTATACCGCAAAATAGCGAATGCCCGAATGTCTTCGGCATAATTCGTTATGAAAAAACTTATGAATGTACAAATCCATTGGAAACACAATAACACTCACTCTGCTCTGCTCTCTGCTTCTCCTTCACCGTGCTGAACTCCCTCTCAAAATGGTGTACAGGGGCGGAGGCTATAGCCGCATGTAAAAAACGAAAGTAAAATACGAGATTTCTAATCCATTCGAAGCACAATAACACTCTGCTCTGCTCTCTGCTTCTCCCTCACCGTGCTGAACCCTCTCAAAATGGTGTACAGGGGCGGAGGCTATAGCCGCATGTAAAAAACGAAAGTAAAATACGAGATTTCGAATCGTTACAAATAACCGCTATGTATTTCGAAAAGTACAAATCCATTCAAAGCACATTAGGCATAATAGGCAGCGTCGTCGTGAGAGAGACACAGAAAATTACGAATCAACGAACCCAAAAAAAGTTACGAAAGTAGGAGTTGTGTCCAGAATCAACGAAAAACAACGTACTCTACCGAAAGTACGAATTATAAAGCAACAAAAAATTCAACGAAAAATGTCGCTTGCAAAAATACGAATGAGTCCGAACACGAAAAACCCCGTCTAGCAAAATTACGAATGATTACGAATCAACAGGACCGGAAAGAAACGAACCGAAACGGAACGAATTTTTCCATTGTGCACAAGCCTAATAAGTACCCTGTCATCTACCCTGTCTGTACATCTGTTCTGTTCTGGGATCCAATAAATGCTAATCTCTCCGGAGAATCAAGTTGCTGTGGAAGTTAATTTGAACTGGAGAGGAGTTTGCATTGCACACACCATATTTCCATAATGATTATTAGTCTTCACTCATATATTTACAACAATAGCTAGGCCCGAACTGACTCCAGCCAGGCCTGAAACTAACTGAGCAAGTCAGCCCACAGTACCAGTTGTTCTGCTTTCATGATAGACTTTTGCATCAGACTTAGGACTGAACTCTCCAAACATGAAAAAAAATTGTGAAAGAAAGTGAATGTCAAGTTTGTCACGGAAGCAGTAGCGTAGCGTGGGTTGTCAGCGCCCGGGGCAGGGCAAGAGATTTGCGCCCCCTAACCCGCGGATTTTTAGCACTCTGAGTCCCTATAGATAGTACAGTAGTACTGACCAACCTGATTCCTACACCGACCTACTTGACCACTATACTAGCCTACCTGATTCCTATACTGACCTGCCTGATTCCTACACTGACCACTAAACTGACCTATCTGATTGCTATACTGACCACTACACTGACCCACCTGATTCCTACACTGTCCACTACACACCTTATTATTGGTCACTGATTGGTTCCTAGACGATACTGCACATAAATACCGCTTACCCATTGTTTGCTAGAGGTTACTGCACATCATTACTACAAACTGATTGGTTGCTAGAGGTCACTGAAAAATATTATTGCTCACTGATTGGTTGCTAGAGATTACAGCAGATCATTACTCTTTACTGATCGGGTGCTAAAGGTTGCTGCACATCATTACCACTCACTGGTTGCTAGAGGTTACTGCACATTATTAATGCTCCCCAATTGGCTGCTAGACATTGCAGCACATCATTACGGCTCACTGATTGGTTGCTAGAGGTTACAGCACATCATTACAACCCACTGATTTGTTGCTTAAGGTTACAGCACATCATCTCACTGCCTGCACACCACAGACTGCGGAAGTAACGGGACCTACCAATAGACAGAAAAGAAGAACTAGAACTAATTATTAGCAATGAGGGTTGAGGGGTGCGCTGTGTAGTGAGTGCAAGGCTGAGGGATGCGCTTTGTACATAATGCAGGGTTCAGAGGTGCACTGTGTATGGAGTGCAGGGTTGAGAGGTGTGCTGTGTACTGAATGCAGGGTTTAGAGGTGCGCTGTGTTTTGTGGCATGCAGGGTTGAGGGGGTGCACTGTGTGTGGCGTGCAGGGTTGAGGGGGGTGCGGCGTGCAGGGTTGAGGGGTGTGCGCTGTGAACGGCGTGCAGGGTTGAGGGGGGTGCGCTGTGTACATCTCTCCCCCCCCCGAATACAAAGCTCTCTTTCCCACAGATTCCAGTTCAGAGCTCAGCCCCAGCCCTTCTCCGGCTGCCATCATCCCGTACAGAGCTTTCCTCTGTAGAGGAGTACTCACAATATCCGTGCAGCTGCCAGTGAGGAGGGGCTTCTGTCTGTGTGGATGATGCCTCATCCTCTTCCTCCTGGCCCCGGTTTCCTCCAGTCCTGGGGTGGTCGGTGCAGGGTCAGAGTGCCGGTGACCTGTCGAGAAACACCAGGGCCATGTAGCAGCACACTGACAGGCACAGGCAGGACTCAGGAGAAGCGGCGGTGGTCGGAAGTCTGGGCTGTGGAGCGGGCTAAGTGGACGGAAAGCATGTCGCACGAGCCAGGATCCTGGACCTCGTGTTTGGGGAGTGGCGTGTAATGGAGAGGATGCCTCGTGAGTCGCCTTCCCTCCTCCTGTCCCCCAGTCTCCGCACGGTCACAATCCCTGGGATCATCATGGATGGTCTTCAGTGTTCATTTACTCACTGCTGTGTCAGTGTCACCGCTGGAGCCTAAGCCGGGACTGCACCACAACTTCTTTCTCATAGTGAAGCAGAAGAGCTCACAGTCTCCTACACTGCACAGCGCAGGAGAAGAGCTGCAGGTAACCTGCTGCCTGCTGCTGCGCCCCTCTAAATTTTGCGCCCGGGGCGACCGCCCCCCTGCCCCCCCACGCTACGCCACTGCACGGAAGGTAATTCTTACTGTAGGGTAAGTTCATATTTTTACAAAAACATTTGATTGTTACATTTTTTAAGAATATCCACACTTCTTTTTTATTGAAGGCTTTCCAGGTAATCTTTTTTTTTTAAAAAAAGGAAGCCGCACCCATGTGATCTTTGATCCCTTCCTTTTTGTTCAGGAAGAGCACAACCTCTCAAAGGTTGCCTACCCCTACTTTAAACTAGTTAAAAATAATAACCCTGTCATGCTTACCTGCTCTGTGCAGTTGATTTTGCCCAGAGCAGCACCAATCCTCCTCTTCTCTGGTCCCTCTTCAGTTCTCCCGGCCCCTCCTTCCTGTTGAGTGCCCCCACAGCAAGCAGCTTGCTATGTGGGCACCCAAGCCGAGCTACAGCTCCCTGTGTCCATTCAGATATGGAGCTGTGGCCCGGCCCTGCCCCCTCTCTCTCCTCATTGGCTAATTGACTTTGATTGACAGAAGCGAGAGCCAATGGCGCCACGCTGCTGTCTCAGTCAATGAGGAGGGGATTTCCGGGCAGCTGAGACAATCCTGCAACATCGCTGGATCTAGATGGACCTCAGGTAAGTATTAGAGGGGCTCAGGGGGGCTGATGCACACAGAAGGCTTTTTATCTTAAGTCATAGAATGTATTAGTATAAAAAACCTTCTGCCTTTACAACCACTTTAACCACTTGCCGACCAGCCGCGGCAGTTTTACTGCGGCAACATGGCCCGGCTTGGCGAAACAACGTTATGTTACGTCACTTCGCCCTGTGGCCACTAGGGGCAAGCTGCTCGCCCCCGGAGACATGGGCAAGAACCGGGAGCTGTGTGTGTAGACACACAGCTCCCGGTTCTTTCAGAGGACAAATGACTGATCGTTGTTCATACAAATTATAAACAGCGATCTGTCATTTTCCCTAGTCAGTCCCATTCCCCCTTCAGTTAGAACACACTTTAGGGAACACATTTAACCCCTTGATCGCCCCCTAGTGTTAACCCTTTCACTGCCAGTGCCATTTTTACAGTAATCGGTGCATTTTTATAGCACTGATTGCTGTAAAATTGTCAATGGTCACAAAAATGTGTCAAAACTCAAAAGTGTCCGATCTGTCCGCCATAATGTTGCAGTCCCGGTAAAAATCGCAGATCGCCGCCATTACTAGTAAAAAAAAATAATAATAATAAAAATGCCATAATTCTATCGCCTATTTTGTAGACACTATAACTTTTGCGCAAACCAATCAATGTACACTTATTGCGATTTTTTTTACCAAAAATATGTAGAAGAATACATATGGGCCTAAACTGAGGAAAAATTTGTTGTTTTTGAAAAAAAATTGGGATATTTATTATAGCAAAATGTAAAAGATATTGTGTTTTTTCAAAATTGTCGCTGTTCTTTTGTATATAGCGCAAAATATAAAAACCGCAGAGGTGATCAAATACCACCAAAAGAAAGCTCTTTTTGTGGGAAAAAAAGGACGCAATTTTTTTTTGGCTACAACGTCGCATGACCGCGCAATTGTCAGTTAATGCGACGCAGAGCCAAATTGTAAAAAGTGCTCTGGTCAGGAAGGGGGTAAAATCTTCCGGGGCTGAAGTGGTTAATAACTGGTTTTCACTCCCCTCTCCTGCAGAGATGCATGATTCATTAAAACATTTTAGAAAATGTAGTGATTCGTTTCTACCACTAGATGTCGCTAGGAGCAATAGTTTTATGTTCACATTCAGGTTATAAAGATTGTATTTATAAATGAGTGGACACTAAACTCTGGTGTAACAACAACAAAAAAATCTCTTTGAGTATATATTGTTAACTCAGAAAATACCCTCTGTCTCTCTTAGCTTTCTCCAGTTCTCCAAATTCATCTTTTTTTATTTTTTGCTGCTGTGATCCGACTTCCTCTTGGAGGGCGGCTATGTTTGTTCTCCATGGGTCGATAGCCACCCCCTCCTGCTCGCTCCTGAGATGGACTATAGACTTTGGACTATGGGATTTGTAGTGTGCATAGGGCAGAACACATGACCGCAATTAGTGTGCACTGCTCATTTTAAACAAAGAGAAGTGAGAGAGAAAAGGAGAGGTTAGGGAGCTCATTGAGGACATTAAATGGAGGTAGAAAACACAGTAAGATTTTATTTAACAAAATATAAATTATAGGGCCAAGGATATTGTTTAGTGTCACTTTGAGGGACCATTCTGGTGTGTTAGGCAGCCCAGGAAAATGGCACAGCACAGGATAACACGGCATAATGTGTGTTAACTCACTCAGATACTGTGAATGGGCCCTTAGGTAACTACTACCTAAGATGAATTAAAGTGGAACTAAAGACAAAAATGCAATGTCTCTTCTGCAATAAAATAAACTTAGCATTATTTACGATGATATATGTAGCGCCCTCCACCCTCTCTCTCTTGCTCCGGTTTCTTTCCAACACTCCTTTATTCTTCAATGTCAGGATGAAACACAATCAGTTAGACTCCCTCAACGAACAGACAGGGGGTGTGGGTACGAGTAGGTCCAGGCACAATGAACTCTCCTATTCCTTTGCTAGCGAATAGGCCTGGCGCACAGTCTCTACCACCGACCGTGAGTTTTGGTCGCTGCCACCGACCGGATGAACCGTTGAGGCCACTGCCACAGGCCTAATAGCAGGTCTCTGCCACTGACCTGAGTTGAATAGCTGAACCGTTGCCACCATGAACCACCTTCCTCTCTGAACTTGGCCCCTGTTCGGGAAAGATATCCCTCCGGGCGGTCTCCAGAGGTTCACCCGGCACTGGCAATCTGCTGCACCAGGTCTTCGGGTGAGTAGCTCCTCCGGTCCCTTACGCCTCTGGATTCGGGTACCCTACTCCCAGGGCCCCCTAGGAAATCCTTCCCTCCCGATACAAGCGAAGGAAACTGGGCCCCAGGCCTCCAACCGAGTACCTCACCCCAGGCTGAAGGTGCCTGGGATGGAACACGTGCTCCGAGCGTCCAGGCCTAGGCCGTCTGGACACCCACCATGAATCACAGCCCTCAGGCTGAAGGTGCATGGGACTCGACAACCCCGTGACAAAGATGGCCGGCCCCCTATACCCTCTCCCAGCAAGCACGGCGGTTATCCCCGCCCCACCATACAACCGCTAAGAGAGGCCAAAAAGGGGTACGGCACTCAGCGATGGTTCAACCCCAGCCCACAGGGACAGCTCCACCTGCTGGGCCGCAGAGAACCATACATCACTGGTGTCTCTGCCAGTTTTAAACATGATAGAAAAGTATACACCCGCTACATATATATAGCAAAACATTCAAATGCTATTCTCTCAGGGCTAATTCACACCTGGTGTGTGGTGTAATATGCAAAGTGGTTGAAGGGAAGCTTCAGAATGGCAAGGATGTTTTTATTACAAATTATGTGAGCAAACTGCAGTTCCTCTTTAACTAGCTACCAAAACAATTCAAAATTATAGACACAATGTTATTTTTTACTACGTATATGACATTTTTGACAGAGAAGTGTTTTTACTATCTGTGAGCACCTGGTGCCTGATGAATAGCCTTTTAACCACTTGCTTACTGGGCACTTATACCCCCTTCCTGACCAGGCCAACATTCAGCTTTCAGTGCTCTCACAATTTGAATGACAATTGCGCGGTCACTTTGCTATATATATATCAATTAATTCCACATAGTGTGAAGGGGGGCCCTAAAGCACTGACCTGGTTGTTGCAGATCAGCATTAATGCAGTCATTGCCATACACACTAGAGGACAGTCAGAGACTGCAAAAATCAATATAATCATGGCAACTTTGTTTTTGAATATTAGTTTCAAGATGATTAGAAATGTTTCCATTTTCTACAAGATACATTTGATACTTGCACTGGAAGAAGGAAACTCCCTTATGGCCCGTACCAGGGTTGCCAACTTTCAGTAAATTTACAAACAGTTTGTAAAATCCATAATTGTTGCATTTGTCCAAGAATGTCAGTTACGGACATGCAGCCTACATGTCCGTAATGGACATTCAAGGACAGATGCAAAAAGTACAGATTTTACAAACTGTTCATAAATTTACGGAAAGTTGGCAACCCTGGCCCGTACACACGATCTGAAAATCAGACGACAAAAATGGAGAGTTTACTAAAGTTCCGGAAATTCTTGTACGACAGAATAAAAAATCGTAAGTGATGTAAAGTGTTGTAGTGTATTTGTATTGTATTTTCTGACGACAACTGTACTGATTAAATGAAAATAGTATGATCTGGTATCATTCGAGAAACATTTTTGTGCATGTCCCATCGGATAATATCGGATAAACTGTCGTGATCGGCTCTCGAAAGCTCTGTACTAACGATCCGATTATCGTACGATCACGTCGAAAACTGTATTTTTCGTCTGATTTGCGGATCGGGTGTACGGGCCATTAGGTTTCATTCACATCTTGGAGTATGGGTCGTGACAAGCACGGTAAAAATGCACAAATAGAATCGCAGGATGCCCATCGCCCAAAAGAAGCTTATGTACTGTTTGCACGATTGTACCGCGATTGTCTCCCGATAGATCGTGGGAACATCGCACCGTGTTTGGTGTGCTATTGAACTTAATGGGCATCGCACCGGCGTCCCGCGATTTGCCGTTATTGCGAATCATGCGATTCGGAACGTGGAGATGGGAACGGAGCCTTGGTTTCTTAATCACACTGCAGCTCAAAGAAGCAGCTCCTTCAGGCTTTTGAGCTTTTTTTACCTTTTTTTTTTCCTGCCTGGAAACTCCCCTCCATGCTAGCCAATGTGTCCAAGCACACTATGGCTTTTCAGACTTTTACAGGCATATGCTCTTACAGCCAGAAAAAAACCCCACCAAACTCGCATTTTTGAAAGGAGCTTTCAAGCAGAAAAGACGCCTAAGTGCCCAAAAAAACGCATGAAAACGTGTAAAAAAGCACAAAAGAGCATGAAATAGCTCAAAGATCAGCAAGAAGACCGAAAACACAAAATAGGAAAAAGGGGAGGGTTTGTGAAAAAAATGCTTATGCTCAAAATAGCTCAAAGGAGCTCAAAATAGCTCAAAGAAGCTCAAAGGAGCGCAAAAAAAACATGCAAAAGTGCCCAAAAAAAGTACAAGCTTCTTCAAGCTGAAATAAAAGTTCAAATGCCTGTGTAGCGGGTGTCAAATTTAGTGGGGTGTCTCTGGGCCATAGATGGCCCAGATACATTGATTTTTAGGGATTTATGGACACTTTGGAGTGTGGGAGGTATGAATGGTGTCATGGTCCCTAGGTGGCGCTGTCACCTGGGACCGGGGTTGAACTGCCATTCTAGAGCCGTGCCCTTTTTGTCCTCTCGCAGCAGTAGTGCGGTGGAGCGGGGAACCCGCTGTGCCTGCTGGGAGAGGATATAAAAGGGGGCGGACATCTTGCGCACGAGGTCCATTCCCCAGGCACCTTCGGCCTGGGGGCTGCTGCGGTTTGTCTGTGCCCAGGCGCCCTCGGCCTGGGCGCGTGGAGTCGAGTTCCATCCCAGGCACCTTCAGCCTGGGGTGAGGTACTTTACAAGGAGGCCTGGGGCCCAGTACCTTCGACTTGGTCCCGCAAGGGCGAAGCATTCCTAAGGTGCCCCCGGTATTGGGTGCCTGAATCCAGGGCGTAAGGGACCGGAGACGTAACCTCCCCGAAGAGCCAGCGCAGCATTTGCTGGTGACGGTGGAGGCCTCTGGTGACCGTCCGGATGGATGTCTTCCTCTGACAGGGGTCGTTTGTTCTAAAGGAGGTAATTCATGGTCTGTGGCAGGGACCCATCTTCCTCAGGTCAGTGGCAGGCCTCATCCAAGGCCTGTGGCAGAGGCCTCAACGTTCACCCAGGTCAGTGGCAGTGACCAAATTCACAGTCGGTGGCAGCGACTGTGCGCCAAGCCTGTTTGCACTAAACGGAACAGGAGAAACTCTATTCATTGTGTTGTGCCTGGACCTACTCTTTCCCACACCCTGTCTGTTCTTTTAAAAGTCAACCAGCCTACCTATTGATCAAAGCAATAAAACAGAGTTGGACTTTTTATGTTGTGGAACTCGTGTCAGTGACAGTGGCAATCATCCTCCACAGGAGAAGCTGAGGCTCCAGCCTAAAACGCAGACCCGAAGGTAAACGGTTTAGCTCATATCTCTGCATCCTACATCAGAGAGCCGAGCTGGTGGTGTGAATCTTTCCCCCCTTTTCCCAGATACCCCTAGACGAGTAAAACCAGCCAAAAAGAGAGGGGAGAAGCTGGGGGAGGACCACTGCACCTGTAAAAGCAGCTTTTTTTGGAGCTGCAATATGCATGAGTACCCAATCACGTGCAAGGAAAATTAAAAAAAAGCACCTACCGTATATACTCGAGTATAAGCCGACCCGAATATAAGCCGAGGCACCCAATTTTTTTCCCACAAAAAACTGGGAAAACTTATTGATTCTGGTATAAGCCTAAGGTGTCCATCTGCATTCCTCACTGTGTCCATGCCTCACTGTGTCCATGCCTCACTGTGCCCATGCCTCACTGTGCCCATGCCTCACTGTGCCCATGCCTCACTGTGTCCATGCCTCACTGTGCCCAATCTCCCTACCTGATCTCCGGCGCTGTGTGACTAGACTGACTTTTAACATGGGAGTCTATGGAAGGGGTGCCTGGCTTTAAAAAATCGGTGCTCCTAGGCCGTAGGTCCCCTGGACACTAAACCTTCCACACTTGTAGAGGAAGAGTTGGGATACATGTGTGCTAAGTTTGGCCAGGATCAGGCGCAGAAAGTTGAAGTCGGACACATACTCTAGTATAAGCCGAGGGGGCCATTTTCAGCACAAAAAATATGCTGAAAAACTCGGCTTATGCCGCGTACACACGTACGTTTTTAATGTCATTCTTGCATACACACGTTCATGAAAAAAAACGCTCGAGCAAAGCGCAGTGATGTACAACACGTACGACGGCACTATAAAGGGGAGGTTCCATTCGAATGGCGCCACCCTTTGGGTCGCTTTTGCTAATTCCGTGTTACCGCGTGTTAGTAAAAGTTTGGTGAGAGACGATTCGCGCTTTTCAGTCTTCGTGCTTTTAAGATCATTCTGTGGAGTTCAGTTTGTGCTTGTGGGTTTGTATCTGTCTTTCAGTGCTTGTAGTCTGTTCGTATCTGTTTATTCAGTGCGTTCTTGTCCGCTCGTTACTGTTTTTCAGCTCGTTCTTCATAGGCCTTGCTGTTCTTCCGTGCGTTCTTTTAGTTCGTTCTGACCAGCCGACCGTTATCTAGCCATGTTGCGGCTACATACTCGTCGTAGAGTTCGTGCTGTAGTTGGAGCTGGGGTTCTTTCTTTATCCCGACTCCAGTCCATGAACAGGGTGAGGAGGAGTTCATGGACCAAGAATTGGTTGCTCCAGCGGCACCAATTCTGTCACATGCCTTTGTTGCGGGAGATCAGGGAGAATAATCCTGAGGACTACAGGAATTTTCTCAGGATGTCTGACCCCGTTTTTCAGCATCTGTTGGCTTTGGTGTCCCCCTATATTACCAGGCAGGACACCGTTATGTGGGAAGCCATCACTGCTGAGCAGAGGCTCATCGCCACGTTGCGATACGTTGTGATACCTGGCGACTGGGAGAAGCCTGCAGGACCTCAAGTTCTCAACAGGCATCTCCCCCCAGGCTCTGGGTATCATTATACCAGAGACTTGTTCTGCCATCCTTCAAGTTTTGCAGGAGGACTATATTAAGGTAAGTTTTCTCCTTTAACATCACATTCGATGTATTTAATGCTTAATAATGTTTAATATTTATTTTATCAGTCCCTAATTACCATGATTGTAATATGCTGTGAATGTCCCCTTTCTCCCCATGCATGCTGTAAGTTTTTTATGCTCCTTTTTTGGCCTACATGCATATTTCCCCTAACTAACCTCTCCAGCATGCTATCCTGGGCCCATACCCACCTAGCCTAGTTACTTCCCTTTTTTTTGTGTCTGCTCCATTGTAGTGCTTTACCCTAAACGCCCCCTAAAGCTTTCTTATGAATGTTATATTTTCTTTCAATTCATACAGAGTGCTACAGCCTTGATTTGTGAGGTTCCCAACTCATCTTCAAACCCCCCCCCCCCGCCCCCCATAAAATTTTCTAAAAGGCTCATCAGAGGGGGTGATGAATCTGATAAGTGACAGTGATAATCTTTGTTGTTTTTTTTTTTGTTTTGTTGGTTTCAAATCATCTAAAAATCTAACTTTATCCTGATGTTGGCCAGGAATGATTTTGTCTAATCTGCTTGCAATGTTTCTGTATGAAAGTATTTTTTTTTGGTTAACTCCACAGTTCCCTTCTACGCCACAGGAATGGCAGAATGTGGCATCTCAGTTTGCCCAGCGATGGAACTTTCCAAACTGTGGAGGGGCCATCGAAGGAAAGCATGTATGGGTCGTGCCACCACCCCATTCGGGATCCTATTACTATAATTGTAAGGGGCTCCACAGTATCGTCATGATGGCAGTGGTGTTGGCCAACTACGAGTTTCTTTACGTGGATGTGGGTAAAAATGGACGGATGTCCAATGGAGGAGTCTTTGCTCAGACTGAGTTTGGCCAACGGCTCCTATCTGATGAGCTGGCCTTGCCACCTGCGGACCAGAATGTGGAGGGACTCCCATTCGTCTTTGTCGCGGATGAGGCATTTGGCCTGGGTCCCCATCTTATGAGGCCATTTCCTCAAAAGACCCTCACCCCTAAAAGGAGGGTGTTTAATTATCGGATGGCCAGAGCCAGAAGGGTGGTGGAAAATGCCTTTGGCATCATGGCCAGACGATTCCGCTTGTTCCTGACCTCCATCCATCTTGCCGAATACAAATGGAACCATGTGGTAATGACATGTTGTGTCCTCCACAATTTCTTAAGGGTACATTCCCCAAATGATCTATCTTTTGGTAGGCCTGAGGCCTCAATACAGGACGGAAATCATTTATTGGCCCTGGAAGCTGGCCGTCCAGGCTTGGCCCCCCAAAGCGGCCGTGATGTGCGGCAACAATATCTTGAATATTGATATGCCTGTTGAACCTTAAATCTTTTTTTGGAAAAAATAAAATATTTCTGCAGAAAAAATGTTTTCTTGTCTTTTTGGTTGTGTTTCTTTTATCTTTCTCCTAGGTTCTCCTAGTGCACTTGTAGTGCCATGTGTATTTTCCATTATTAAATACCCATCATTGTCAGTGTAAACACAAAACATAATTTTGCTTACTTTGGCCAACATTGATATAATAAGCCACACATTTGTGTTTTTAAAATCTTTTTACTATTTGCACATTATATTTTTATAAAAAAAAAATATTTTTACAAAAGTATGTTTTAAATTTTGAGTCTTACAAAATATTTTTGGGGGTAAAACGCATGAACAGACATGCTTAAAAAACTTTACAAAAATGGTGCTTCAAAATTTCTACATGTACTATTATTTAAACATTAAACCAAAAAATAACCTTATAAAACAAAGCAAGTTCAAAGTTATTTTGAGCCAACAAATTAAACCCACCCAAGCACAGCCATGATATTTTGTAGCCTTTGCTCCACCCACTTGGTATTTTGCCTGATCTGTATCAAGTCTCCCTTTATTTTTTCAAGGTCACGACAGCAGACCATTAGGTATTGTATCAGGATCTGTGCACTGTGACTTGTAAAAGTTTCTTGGTCTTCAGGCAGAACAGCACCTAAAAATTTCAAAAACAACATGTAGTAAAAATATGCAGGCCTACATCTATTACCTGAATCTGTGGTGTATGACACTGACCTGTTGTGGTGCCAGTTTCCACTTCCTCCACTTCTCGTTCCTCTACATCATGCGGTTGTGGGTCTCTTGTTGGAGTTGTGGGATTTCTAGGCTCATGTCTAGAACCTTTTTGAAGCCCTATTGAGATTGCAAAAAAAGGTATAGTTTAGTTCATAAATAATAATTAACTTAAAAAATCAGCCCTGAAAGAGGAATATGAAACATTCTTTTGAAGTGTGGTACAATTATAATTTTTTGCCAAAGTTCAAAGCTGAACACATGATTGTATCCATACCCAAACCAGGAACATATCTAGATATTTTTATCAAGTTTCACACATGGAAACACCCCCAAGTATAAAAACTGTTTCACCTGTGTGTGACACCCTAAAAAGGTTGTTCTGTTGGGCCACACTTGTGCTACTGAGTCCAGATGTTTAACCAGCTGCTGAGCATTCTCTCCTTTACATTACAATGCATACACTTATCTTTTGAAAATATAGTTCCCCAAAAATCTATTCAACCATCATGTCCAAAAAATCATCTCACCAAAATAGGCATGGTAACATTTTTATAAACGCTGTATCAGCCAAAAACATTGTATTATTAAGTGAATGTACGAAAGAGGTTTACTACGACTGATTACTGTGCCCACGAACATGAAAGTTGCTATCTTTAACTGTACTACATTAAAGAAAAACACATGCAGCAACATGCAAGTAATAATAATCAGAAGTTCAAAGACATGAAAATTACTTACTTTTTCCTATAACTTTCTTTATTCTTTTGTATTTGTCGGGCTCCCGCAACTTGAGGTCAGACCAACGTTTTCTGAGCTGTTCCTTAGTTCTGCACACCCCGAATTTATGGTGAAGAGTTTTAACCACTTCCCCCATAATTTTGGCCTTGACAAGATTAGGCTTTTTATACGGCCCATGCTTGGCATCATAATCCTCCCTCCACCATTTCCTTGAATGTCATGTTGGATGCCTTATATCTCCGGGATCGGGTCTTTGGTTCCTCATGAATTTCATCCTCTGTTGATGTAATCTCAGCCACCTGAGTCTCCGCCATGTTGTGTAGCACTACGACGAGCGAGAAGGGGCGGGAAAAGTACTATAATCGAACGTCAGGGGCGGGGGAAAACGTGCGGAGTTTCACGCATGCGCAGTGTATTTAAAGCTAATACGCATGTGTCGTAACTACGTTCATTGTGCGGAAGAAGGAGTAAGCAACGAACGTGATAACGAAGGTATGTAACATTTTTCAGATTTTGGTTACATCAATTGATGAGATTGTGGCCTATATATGGCCCTAAAGATTATTTGAAGAGTCTTGACTGACACTAGTATTTTTGTGTTGTTTTTGACTTTCAGCAAACATGCAGGCTTTCAAAAGTCCAGAATTTATGGGGGAGTTCCTGGACAGATGGAAGTAACTTCCTGTTCTCTGGCAAACCAAAACAGCAAAAAATAAAAATAAAGCAGCCAGGAAGGCAGCACTGGAGAGCCTGCTTGAATTTGTCAACACCCAGATCCCCACAGCAACCATCCAAGATGTGAACACCAAAATTTCGACCATTAGCGGCACATATAGGACTCAGCAGAATATGGTCCTGAAATCCCAGAGGTCAGGAGCTGCAGCAGAGGAAGTTTATAAACCCAGTCTGTGGTACTACAGCAAATTATGCTTTCTGGATGACCATCTGGAAGTCAGGGATTCTCTTTCAACCCTTCCCCCCAGAAGTCTCTCCAGCCTTCCCTGCAGCTAACCCTCCAGCCTTCCTTGCAATCCAGCTTTGCCTTCTTTGGAGGAACAACCAGGGGTCCTTGAGGAGCCGGATTTGGACATATGGAGCCAGGTATAGTATTGATATCAAGATTTATATGTAAGAAAAGTAATGATGTAAAATAGATGTTACTATTGCTAACTATTTAATGCTTGAAAAAAAAAACGGTTTCAAATATCAATAGACAGTAGTGGTCAAAATTGATGGGGACAAGAATAAAAAATGCAGGGGTCAGAATCATTGTCTTTTGAATTTCTTTTGGCATTCAATTTGCAAATGTCATGAGGTGAAAAATGTGTGTGATTGATGAAGCAAAAAATATAAGTATGTCCCTTTTTTATACACAGCCAGAGTTGAGCCAGGAAGAGGGTGACGTTGTGGACCAGGAGGAGGCAGGACCCAGTGGCACACAGGAGGAGGCAGGTCACAGTGGCACACAGGAGGAGGCAGGGCCCAGTGGCACACAGGAGGAGGCCAGGCCCAGCACAAGAGCCCAGATGCCTCCCCTCAAAATTCAAACAAGAATGCACAGGAGGGTTAGGCAGGTGGAGGAGGAAACACGTGCCTTTATTCGAGAGGCTACTGCGGCCCTCAGAGTGCCCCCCTCCGTTGAAGAGGGCTATGCCGCAGTACTGGCACACAAACTAGCCAGAATGGACATTAGACAACGGCTCTTTAGTGAGAACCTAATGTTGAAGGTCATCAACAGGGGGTTGCTGGGTGAACTAACCCAATTCACTGACCTAGCAGAGGTCGTCCCTCCTCCTCCTCCTGCCACAAGCTCTCCTCCTGAGACACAGCCTCCGAGGAAGCGCGTAACGAAGGCTGCAGAGAAGGCTGGAGAGAAGGCTACAAGGAAAAGAAAGAAATAATGGCCTTGCTTCTGGATGGTCTGACAGAAGGCACAGACTGTTCTAGTACCACAGACTGGGGACATATATCTCACTTACCTGCTGCTGTTCCTGACCTCTGGGAGTCCAGGACAAGATTGTGCTCCTAATCTTTTTTTTTTTCAAATACATATTTTGGTGTTCTATTCCAAAGGATGCACAAATTCAAGCAGGGTCTCCAGTGCTGCCTTCCCCTTTAATTTGTTATGTGCCAGAATAAATGTTTTTTTGATTTACAGTAAATACTTGACCATGTGTTTTTAATTCAAAAAGAGAGTTTGCTAGTGAGTAGGCAGGGACATTTAAAAAATAAATTTTATAAATAACAAGGGCCACCAACCTCCTTGAGGGGAAATAATATAAATTTATAATGTTGGTGTGGTAACTTGACACACAAAAAAAAAAAAAAAAGATTCCAAAATCTACAAAAAAAAAAAAAGCTGATCTTTTAATTAATATTTTTTAAATTAATTTATAATTTATTAAGGAGATCTGGCTTACCAACAAAAAATTTGCAAAATAAGTTCATTATTGTAGCATTATATAAAGAAGAAATGAATGCACTGCATTAAACAATGCAATAATTTTCAGCGTTACGAATGTGCTATCTCCATTACAAACGCTAGTTTTACCAGAACGAGCGCTCCCGTCTCATACTTGATTCTGAGCATGCGCGTTTTTTTTCCCCTCGTAAAAGCATACACACTATCGTTTTTCACGACGTTAAAAAGAACAACGTGAAAAAAGACATGAAAAAATAGAGCCATTTTTCACGTAGTTAAAAATGCTCTGGAGCCTACACACGATCATTTTTAATGCCCAATTTAAAAAATGGCATTTTTAACGTCGTGAAAAACGGTCGTGTGTATGTGGCATTATACTCGAGTATATACAGTATTTTGCTTGCACGTGATTTACTAAACTCTGTGGCACATTCTCTTGCAAAGTGCAACTTACCTTTGCAAAATAGCCCTTTCATGCCTAAGCCTATTTCTGACATTTGTTGCTTACAAGTTAAAATCCGTATTTATTGCTAGAAAATTACTTAGAACCCCCAAACATTATATATATTGCTTTAGCAGAGACCCTAGAGAATAAAATGCTCCGGTATAACCCCTTCAAGCCGAGGCCGCATATGTGCGTATGGTCGGCACTAAGGGGATAAACAGCATACCGTATATACTCGAGTATAAGCCGAGTTTTTCAGCACATTCTTTTGTGCTGAAAATGCCCCCCTCGGCTTATACTCGAGTCACCTTTTTGCGCCTGATCTCCCGGACTTTGGGGACCCGGTACCGGCCGGCCGTAGGTCCCCTGGACCCCAAACTTGGCACACATGTAGCTCCACTCTTCCTCTACAAGTGTGCAAAGTTTGTTGTCCGGGTGACCTACGGCCAGGGAGCACCGATTTTTCAAAGCCGGGCACCCCTTCAATAGACTCCCATGTTAAACGGTAATTTCTCTGGTAACTTTGGGGACCCACTACCGGCCGGTCGTAGGCCCCCTGGACCCGAAACTTGGCACACATGTAGCCCATTTTCTCCTCTATAAGTGTGCAAAGTTTGTTGTCTTGGGGACCTATGGCCAGGGAGCACTGATTTTCAAATCCGGGGCACCCCTTCCCTAGACTCCCATGTTAAACGTCAGTCTAGTCGTGGACACAGTGAGGTATGGGCACAGTGAGGCATGCACATGGACACAGTGAGGCATGCAGATGGACCCCCTGGGCTTATACTCGAGTCAATACGTTTTCCCAGCTTTTTGTGGTAAAATTAGGTGCCTCGGCTTATATTCGGGTCGGCTTATACTCGAGTATATACGGTATTTGCTTTTAGTAAATCAACCTCAGTGCCTCAAAAAAAATTCTCTTTTGCCTCCAAGTGGACATGTTTTGCCTTCATTGTACCCATGATGCACTCCAAGATTTTAGTGGGTTACCCCAACCACGGAAGCAGCCAATCCATCCTATAAAAACCAATAGCCGTAACAACAAGTATTTCCAGAATGTTGTGAGAAGAGATGACACACAGGTCTGTTAACCCTTTTGCTGCAGGAGCCAGTTTTGCATTTTTGCACACAAGCTTAACCACTTAAAGCGGAGTTCCACCCAAAATTGGAACTTCCGCTTAATCCACTCCTCGCCCCCTTACATGCCACATTCGGCATGTAATTTTTTTTGGGGGGGAGTGGGGGCTTCAGTAGGAGTGGGACTTCCTGTCCCACTTCCTCCTTCGACCCTGGGGTCGCCTAGGCGATACGTCATATCGCCTTTTGGCGGCCCCTCCCTGTAGGCGATCACCTGGGACGTGACAGAGAGCGCTGCGCCGTTGACGCCGAAAGCTGTCACGGCCGGGTGCCCACACTATGAATGGAGGCGTCGGCGGAGAAGGGGGGGAGAGGAGCGGAGCTCGACAGTGGAACGGGTAAGTGTATGTTTATTAAAAGCCAGCAGCTACACTTTTTGTAGCTGCTGACTTTTAATAAACATTAAAAAAATCTGGAACTCCCCTTTAAGGAACAGAAAAATTTGCCCCCTTAATGACAAGGCCATTTTTTGCGATACGGCACTGCATCGCTTTAAGTGACAATTGTGCGGTCGTGCGACGTTGTACCCAAACAAATTTTTTTTTCCCCACAAATAAGAGCTTTTTTTTGGTGGTATTTGATAACCTCTGCTGGTTTTATTTTTTGCGCTATAAACAAATAGCGACAATTAAAAAAAATATATATATATCCCAAAAAATATATATATATAAAAAAAAATTATTCATCAGTTTAGACTGATAGATATTCTTCCAAATATTTTTGTAATGGTGGCGAGCTGCCACTTTTGGTAGGACTGCGACATTGCGGCAGACAAATCTGACCCTGAATTACACTTTTTGGGGACCAGTGACATTATTACATTTATCAGTTCTATAAAAATGCACTGATCAATGTAAAAATGACACTGGCAGGAAGGGGTTAACACTAGGGGGGGCGATCAAGGGGTTAACTGTGTTCCCTCAGCGTGTTCTAACTGTAGGGGGGATGGGCTCACTGGAACATAACAGAGATCACTGTTCCTGATCACTGGGAACAGCAGATCTCTGACATGTCCCCTGTCAGAATGGGGATCCGCCTTGTTTACAAAGGCAGATCCCCATTCTGTCTCTGTACTAGGCGATCGCGGTTCGCTGGCGGACATCGAGTCCACCCGACCTGTGGGCACGCTCCTGCCCACCCGCAACTGCGCCTGCACAAGCCCGCCGTACAGCTACGGCGATTCCCGCAGGAGAGCCAACCTGTCGCCGTATAACGTCTGCGGCTGGTCGGCAACTAGTTAAACAATAATTTCAGGTTGAAAGATTTAAAATCAATTTTTTTTTTCCCGAAAGCAGACACCCTGGAAATTAAAAGTGGCAGTTCTAATTTTTTTTATGTCGCACAATATTAGCGCAATGGTTTATGAAATGCAATTTTGTAAAATACACTGTTAAATTACCAGTATTATATATATTTTTTAAAAATACACAATTTAATTTTAGGGAAATTTTAGGGCACATAAAAGCAATATAATATCCTTCTTTTTTTTGGTAAAATATAAAAGATGAGGTTACGCTGAGTAAATAAATACTTAACATGTCAAGCCTTAATATTGCAGGTGCCCCATCCTCTGTTGATTTTTTTTTTTTTTCCTGAAACTCTATTGTGGCACAAAGCAGCACTTTTGCATTTCTTGCCTAGGCGAGAATGATGTCTGGGAACCCCCTGCATGTGATTGGATATTCCAAATGAACACTTTCCTAACTAAACTAAAGCAGGGACAGGAGGAATTTCGTTCCATGTATGGGCAGGGAGGTTGTACAGAAACCGATCTACCAATCGACTTCTGTACAACCATCCTGTTGGATTTTCCTTGCATGTTCACCGCTGCAAGCTACAGCCTGCAATGCTGATCAGTGTATTCTAACAGCAAGGAAGTTTCTCCACTGTCAGAATACAATAGCTCAGCAGGGAGGATTCCCTTATCCACATCAAGTGTGTGGATGGGGGAATCAAGTCAGTTTCTTTTGGTCAACCCACTGGTTGATCGAAAAAAAACTAACTTATCTATGGATTTAATAAAATCAACTATTATTTTGCTGAGAGAACATTCTCTATTTCTAGAAAAACCAATTTCACGGAATCTTAGATGGGTTTTTTCTGTATTGTTACAATATCTTATCTATTAGGTTGATTTATCAAAAGCAGAACTCTTTCCCAAAGCAGCCTTTGATGGTTTGTATTTTTTACACTGTAAAAATGAAACTACTAGTACTCTGAAATGGGAAGTGAAAAATTATTTGGTTGGGTGGGGAGGGGTAGATAGTATTGATGACTCGTGGAAAAGTAACTTAAAGCATAGGCAGAGGGATGAGCAGTATGACCATAACCTTTCCCAATGTCCTTTGTGATGTAATGGTTATAAATAGCCATAAATATGTCATGTATAACAACTATTGTTAAACACAGATTTAAATTAGGTCTCCCCATATAGTGCTAGTGAATAATAACACACTCATACACAATTAAAATAATATTTACTAATCTTAGTTACAAACAATTGGATACAAAAATAGCCGTTTCAGCATCATTTCAGTCGGGATGAGTGGAGTATTCAGACCAAACATGAAAACGGACCCTGAAAATTTAGGATGTGTGGCATGGACAAACATGGCAGCTACTTACTATGAATGGTTGCTAAGGAAGCCGGGGGAGTCTCACGTTGGATAAGGACCTGGTATGGATGAATGGAATCTCTGGCCACTCAAACAGAGTGAAGCAGCTAGGAGCTGCCATTTTGCTGGCAATTTATGAATACAAAGAGATGGGGAATGTATATCTACATATACTGGGACTTTAAATGAGGTGCACAAGGGGAGGTGCACCTCCATCCCTAATCTGTATACAAAAATAGCAAGTTTGGGACTTTGAATGAGGCAGACAATAACACAACTATATATTAAAATGTTGGTAAACAAGTCACGCGCACCCTGACTTATTATCCCACCACTGCGCTCAAGTAAAGTATACCCTAAAGCTGCCACTTAAATAAATTGAGTAAATATATAGTGCATTTAAATGAAAAAATAGTAGCGCTATGTTCATACAATTCCAGTATAAGCAAATCTAAATAAACAGACAAATAAAGCACCACGTGATAGTGAAATTAAATTGCATGTATGTATCTCAAATTTCAAACAAATATGTGTACATAACGTCCATTGGGTGAAAAAAATTGTAAAAAATCCCAAATAAAGTCCATAAACTATGATGTGTTTTCAAGTGATTAACTTAAATAAACAATTTTCTTAGACAAAAATATATGAATGTTTTCTTCCACCACACCACTTGTGACTGTGATTCCACTTCCCTTAAGAAATGCACTCACCAAAAAGATGTGCCTTGCACTCTCATGCTCGGCAAAAATGCTGTTTAAACTCACCAGGGTAAATAAACCTTAACGATTTCCAACGATGCTCAACAGAAGAGGATAACTCCACATGTAAAATGAAAAAGTGCCACCAATAGTGAAGTAACGTAAAAACCATTTATTGAAAGATAGGCCCACGAAACCTTCAACCATTGCACTTACATCACTTCAAACATATAAAAGCAATCAAGGGTAAAACTTCTGAAAACAAAGAGCTGCAGCGGTGTATTGCGGTCACGGTGGACCTGGGATATGGCTTGTTAGTCTCACCCTCCACTAGCTCACTCGTCTGTGTTGAAACAACGCCACAACCGGAGATTCCAGAACGTCATGCGTCACAGATGGTTGCCGTACAGCCATGCCCCGACATGTTTCGCCATTCCGACTTATTCATGGGATTGGCTGTACGGCAAGGCAACCTCCCCTTTATACCCCTCCCGTCATCCAATGGCGGGAGTGATCCCTAGTGCGCAGGTGCGCATCCCATGTCTCCGCGACCACAATACATCGGCTTTGACACTGCACAATTTGATCAATAGGACACGGTAATGATACAAAATAACCATAAAATATTGGCGTATCAAGATTACTATATATATCCTAACTGCTAAGACTAACGGATCTATAATGAGCACAATTATACATTACGCCAATCAATACATGAATACTTAAAATTAGGGCTGTTACTGATTACAATTTTCGTGTTCGATTAATCGATTTTTTTTAATCGATTAATCGACTAATTTCGATTAATTATAATGCACATACAGATCCAACTACTTTTAGCTGATCTGCTAGCAGGCTGATTCCCAGTGCAGCTACCAACCACTGGAAAAATGATTAGCAGGATACAAAAACTACACAAAGGCAGCGCTCGATGGGAATAGCATTAAAACTTTTATACTCTAACAAAATAAATATTGCACTGGAGATAAAATCGATGTAGCTACATAAACTGTAAAAATGGTAATACCAAACGGTAGCAAAAGCAGTCATAAAAACATGTAGCTAAGTATGATACTGGTATAAAAATGTGTACAACGATACCACTGCTGAATACAGATGAGGAGGGGTTAACATCAGTCTGTCGGCATGTAGATGTCCCGTGAAGGGAACTATCACAACTCCCAGTGGATGGCTGTAGAATCCCAGGTTGATAGAGGGAAGTGATAGAGGGAAGTATAACAGCCCTTGCGTGTGGCAGATAGTAAGGTCCCGCCGGCATGCAGATATTAAGGCACAGCAAAGGAGCCCTTCAGATGGACAAGGTAAGCCCTGCCGGTGTCTGTGGCGTCACCGGATCTCCGACGGAACTCCCTGAAGACCCGGAATTTTGATAGATCAAAAGAATTTTGATCGATCAAAAAACTTAATCGATTAATCGAGGAATTAATAGTTAATTTCCACAGCCCTACTTAAAATAATTAAAAACTACTTTTAAAAATTTGTATTTTAAACTATTGAGTGGTTAGAGCATAAAAATAAATTTTCAAAATGAATATGCACAACTTACAGGGGGTCCCCTACTTACAAACATCCGACTTACAAACGACTCCTACTTACAAACGGAGGGAGACAACAGGAAGTGAGAGGAAATCTACCCCTAGGAAGGGAAATTCACTCCTGTAAGAGTTAATATGGGAAAATTGTGTCTCCACTGGAGCGTTATCACCAATCCATGTTTCCCTAACAACCAAAAATTTTCAAAATCCATTTGTCATTGGGATGGAAAGTGAGGTGAAATCTTCTGAACAGGGGCACAGACAGCAAAACAAATGTTACAGGGGTGATAACCCTTCCCTATGTTATCCAAAAAGTATAAAAACAATTTTTTGGGCTGGAGCTACCCCTAAAAAATGTACCTGTTCCGACTTACAAACAAATTCAACTTAAGAACAAACCTACAGTCCCTATCTTGTTTGTAACCCGGGGACCCCCTGTATATACAAAAGCGATCTAAAACAGTGTGTGCACCCACCTAAAAAGAAATTCTCTATTAAGGCGAATCAGCTACATCTCATTACGGTCACAAAATTAAAAATTATTAATGAAACAATTAAGGTCTAGTTCAATATTTTATTCTCTCGAGTAGAGACTCTTTAAAAGAAAAATCCATCTTGTTTCTCTCTGTGATAGATCCCTAATTTGATTAAAGCCCCTCTTAAACAGAATTGGAGTACCGAAGGGTCTTGATCGTGTTTCTCCTTGAAGTGCAAGGAAACACTGTGATGTTTGAATCCCTTCCTAATGTTAGCTAAATGTTCAGCTATCCGGACCTTTAAAAGTCGCTTAGTTCTTCCTACAAAGTATAAGCCACATGGGCACCATAAAAGGTACACTACATAGGAGGAATTGCATGTTATGAATTGGTCTATCTCAAATGTTTCATGATCTAGATTAGTGACCCTAGTCATGCCCCTATTGCTTACATTAACTGTCCTGCAGCAAATGCATTTTCTACAGGAGAGAAAACCTTTTAGATCTATTCTCAGATTCTGTTTATCAAGTGGATCCAAGATTTTTCGTACCACCTGATCACCAAAATTTGGAGCCCTTCTATAAATAAACTTTGGTTTATCCAGTAAGGAGTCACATAAATGTCTGTCCCTGCATAGTATATGCAAATATTTACAAAAAATATTCTCCATCTCCTTATATTGATAGTGAAAATTAGAGATGAAACCCCATTGTTGTTGATTATTAATTATTTGGCATCCTTCTTCCTCAAACATTGTTTTCTTGGTATTCTCGCTATTTCTGTAATAGTGTTATCTATTACTTCCTCCTTATACCCTTTCTGTAAAAATTTGTCTTTAAGTACATCGGCTTGTGCGAAATAGTCAGTTGATTCAGTACAATTGTGCCGGACCCTCAGCATTTGTCCCTTAGGGATATTTTTAATCCAGTCGGGGTGGTGCCCACTTCTAATAGACAAATAACTGTTTCTATCAGTTGGCTTAAAGTAAACCTTAGTACTAAGCTCAGCTCCAGATTTCATAATGGTTAAATCCAGGAAGTTTACATTCTTATCACTGATGACATAGTCCAGCACGATATTATTAGCATTGTTGTTGAGATGTTGCAAAAACTCGACCGCAGACTCCTCAGACGCTTCCCATATGAACAGGAGGTCATCAATGAATCTGCGGTAGAGTTTCAGCTCAGGTCTATGTTAGTTAAAAACATGTTTGTCCTCCCATTCTGCCATAAACAGGTTGGCGAGGCTGGGAGCAAATTTCGCTCCAATTGCCACGCCAACCTGCTGGGAGAAAAACTGGTTATGGTACCAAAAATAATTATGGGCCATACAAAAGTCTAATACTTTCCCTAAAAAGCATTTCTGCATATGTGGGATATCTTCACGCTTACTCAAGGTCCAATTTAGTGCCAGTAGAGCATCATCATGCTGTATGATGGTATATAATGAACAGACATCCGCGGTTACTAGGTGTGAAAGCTGGATTTAGCTCAGGCATGTCCAAAGTCCGGCCCGTGGGCCAATCACGGCCCGCGGCCTGGTTTTGAACGGCCCGCCTGGTTATCTAAACATATATATCTTTTGTGGCCCCCGACGATCTCCCAGTGCCGGGGCCACAAAAGATATACCGTATTTATCAGCGTATAACACGTACTTTTTTCCCCTTAAAATCAGGGGAAAATCGTGAGTGCGTGTTATACGCCGATCCCTGCTGTCTGTGAGGGGAGCGAGCACCGCCGAAATAGCCCGAGCCGAGTGTACTGTGTACTCGGCTAGGCTCAGGTCCGCTCGCAGTCACGCCCACGAGAGGAACCGAGTACACAGGACATCCGGCTCTAAGTATCTCGGCGGGTGGCAACATTTAAAAATGATAAAGCTTAATTTTTGGGCACAGCTGCAGATGGACACTTGGGACAGGCTGCAATGGTGAGTGCATTCCTGGCAATGGTGGGGCTGCATTCCTGGCAGTAGTGGGGATGCATTCCTGGCAATTAGAGTTCATTCCTGGCAATGGTGGGCTGCATTCCTGGCAATTAGAGTTCATTCCTGGCAATGGTGGGGCTACATTCCTGGCAATTAGAGTTCATTCCTGGCAATAGTGGGGCTGCATTCCTGGCAATGGAGGGGCTGCATTCCTGGCAATTAGAGTTCATTCCTGGCAATGGTGGGGCATGCATTCCTGGCAATGGTGAGTGCATTACTGGCAATGGTGGGGCTGCATTCCTGGCAATGGTGGTGTTGTGGAGAATTTTATGAAGATGTATTTAATATGTATTGTCATAATGTCACCCAGTGATAGTACTTACGCAACCCGCTCTAAAGAGCTGACTGGGGCAGTCTGAGGCTGGTTGAATCCCGTCTGGTAGGGGAAAACGTCTTGAGGTTGGAGTGTGATGTTTGCAGCTTGCGGATATGCTTGCCAATGAGGGACCCTCTGTGCATTAGCACGGACGATCGTTGAGGAGGGGATATGCTCACTCTGCAACGACATCATTGGTTATAGGCAGATGCGCGCTCTTGTTTTGGCGGTGTGTTGATCAGCATTGGTCCGGATTCGTAGTGCACGCCTGCAGATAGCCTCTCACAAGCAATAATAGTATAATCTGAATATGCGTTATTTTATGGAATAGCGTAGAATAAGGATTCCTATCAGCGGTAATATGAGAGCTTGCAAGCGTTTTCAGAGTCAGGGAAAGCGTCCATGTTTTAAAGCAATACGGCTTTGTTTGCTGGGAGCATACACGCTTTCCCTGCCCGGACACGCCCGTAGGACTTTAGCCATCATGTTGTTGAATATGTTGTTGTATTGGTATTATATTGTATGTATTTAAATAACCCTGTTGGAAAGGATATCTTTATATGAACATTTGCTGTGTAAAGAGGACATCATGTGATGACCACTCCCATGGAGGTCAGATGCTGTGTCCTAACTTCCTATGGAGGAGGTCACATTCTGTGATGACCACTCCCATGGAGGTCACATGCTGTGATGACCACTCCCATGGGGGAGGTGATTATCTGCTGGTGAGATCTTTTGATAATAAAAAGGACCCGTAAGGCTTGAGGCGACCGGTTGATGCTGGGATGCCTTGATGATAAGACCAGTCTGGTGATGCTTCTTGATTTGTATGAATGGGACGAATGAATGGTGAGTGAATTTTAGTTTAAGAAGCATTATTGCAATAAGATGAAGTGTGTGCTTATTTAGCACAAGGCAAAAATGGCTGTGTGCTCTGCAAACAACCAATTTTGCCATGACAGAATGGCGGCTCTGAAGGGACTAGGTGGGGCCCCCTTTACGCATCGAGTCGAGATGGGGGAGTATGGATGCAGGATCCGATGCGTGGGGGCTCTGCTCTGTAAAAGAACAATTTTTTCGTCTTTTTGAAATAATGCTGTAAGTTTGCAGTATGTGTGTGTGTGTATATGTCTGTGAATCCGATCGTGTGTGTGTGTGATTTTGTTGGGAGAGAGATCGTATGCCTGTGAATCTGATCATGTGGGCCTGTGTGTGGATGTCTGTGAATCCGATCGTATGTGTGTGATTTTGTCATGGATCATTTGTCTGTGTGTCTGTGGTATGAGAGATGCCTGTTGTGTGAGAGTGTAGATGATGGTTAAAATGTTTGCTGCCATGTGCTTTGGTGGGGGAGGCGCAGGCAGCATGGCCATCAGTTACAATTTTGGTGGGTCTCTGTGTATCTTCTGACTACAAGTTTGATGCATATGGAGACTGTATATTGTATATGAAATGAAGGTATAGCTGTGGTACTTGGTGCAGCCTACACTGAGCAGTTTGTAAGTAGAGGATTGTTTGGGTGCCATGTGGATTGGGGGAAGGGCAGCCCACTACTTACAATGGAGAATGTTTTGTGTTGGGGAGGGGGGCTATGCCCTGAGGGAAGAGAACTCTGATGTTCTATGCAGGCAGCATTGTACTGTATGTGTGTGGTGAATATTTCAGAGTATATGAACTTTGAGAAAAAAAGCGTGTTGTTTTAATGTTGTGCATGTAACTAACATTTATTGAATGTGCTGTTTAGTGGCCAAAGGGTCTTAAAATGTTTAAGTGTACATGTGGTGTCTCAGGTGTGTGGCTTTGTGGAGATGGCATGAGCCTTGTGGAGTGTAGCTGACACAAATTTTTCAGTGGATTTTGATGGTCATTTAAAAAAAAGTTTCAATGGTGTAGTCAGTCTTTGTGGAGAAAAACATTTTTGGTTCTCTAGTGAAGAGATCCTAGTTTTGGCGTCAAAAACTGCATGTGGTGGCCATCTTGTGGTCTGCCATGCTGCCATGGTCGGCGGCGGCCATCTTGAGAGATGCCATTTCTCCTTAGCCCGTGGGCCATCCTATAAGGGGAACGCACAGCCACTTTTCCTGTGGGTGTGATATCATGTGACCGTGCTGTGGCATTCGTCGGCTATTTTGCTGATGGAATTTCTCAGCTTTTGGGGCAGATTTTGATGTTTGGTGCGAGTTGAGTAGTGCGGTCTTTTCTGTGTTGGAGTCTGGTGGAGACCATTTTTGTTTTCCTTTGTGTGTGGGAACCCATGTGGTCTTGCGTTTTTATATTTAAGTGTTCATTTGATGTCTCATGTTTGTCAGTTTTTGGCTGGTAGGGAAGTTTGTGCTGATTTTGGCGAAATCAAAAACTGCATTGCATGCGTTAATGGCGCCATTTTTTTGTTGTGGCCTGGCTTGTTGGCCATCTTGAGAGGCAGTTTAAGGATTTTGTGTCGTTTGTCCTGTGGGTTATCCTAGAGAGGAAGCTGCTCCAATTCCTTTGTGTGTGTGTGTAGTGCAGTCTGTTCTGTTTTAAAAAGGTGATTTAGAGGCGCAGTTCTTAACGTTTTTATCCGAGAACCCACATTTTGAGGGATTTTCAGTTTGGCCTGTGGGTCGTCCCAGAGTAGTGAGACACCAGGGTGACATACTGAGAGGCTCTTTTTGTTTAATGTTAAATTTGCTAGTTTAAATAGTTTTTCTTAGCATCGCCTTTTGAGTTGAGTAGAGTGGTATCTTGATATAGCGGGGTCTTACCCCGAGGGGTCCCAACGCGCTTGCGGACACATGCACATGCTGGGGCCCATTAATGGATGGGATCTGGTTGACCTACCAGCATGTCTTTGGAGTGTGGGAGGAAGCCAACGCAGACACAAGGAGAACATGCAAACTCCATGCAGATGGTGTTAGGATGGGGATTTCTCTGTTTTCATTTAAGTGAATGTAAACTATTGCAGGGTTAGCTGACTTTGCATTATATGAGCGACGGTTTTTGTATTTGATTATGGTTAAGTGAAAACTCTACTTTACACTGAATTTTTATAGATTGTAAGACTAGCTGAGTTTTTGTACACAGTGTGTGTGTTGTTTTTATGTTCAAATATTTGGGAGTTTCCCAGAAGGCAATTCATTGTTTTTGAAGCTTGTACTGTATAGCCATCTTTTGGCAGGAGTTTGTATTTGTATCTGACAACTTGTGGTTTGACTTCCAGGGGATGTTTGGGTCAGGGGGGATTCCCTCCCATTTAAAAAAGGGGGGTTTATTCCATCATTTCCTTGACAAAAGTTTTTTTTAATTGTTGAAATATATATGATGTTTAGCCATGGATTTGTTTTAGTGTCTTAATAGACAAGGTGATGGGGCTAGGCTCCCCCTCCCCCTCCCTCTTCCTGTACGGTGATATGTATGTTTTTTGGAGAGCTGAGCATGCCATAGGAAGTTCTTTTCAGCATTTTTGTATCAGAAGAAAGTTGGTGGGAGGAGTTTGGGGTTTTCTGAAAGGTTAAGCAATGAGATTTGTGTTTGGAAGGAAAATGGAAAGCATTTTGGCGTTTAAAAGTGTTTTATATTTTGTTCCAGTTTTGTGAAGTTTTGTACTGTAATACAGTTTTGGGTAGAGGGCAAACAGGGGGGCATCACCATTATTGTAACATCTGGATACAGAGAAAAGCCACATTGTTCCGCAGGTGGCAAACAGGCGTAAGTGTTCTGTGTGGTTTAGTCTGGCGACGCAGTGTATGGGTGTATAGCGGAAAACGCTTCTGTATGCATACACTGTGAGGGGTGGAGGCCTAATTCGGGGGGTGATAACGCCTCGGTTAGGGTTTCTAGTTGGGGGACTGGACCAGATATAGTGGTTGTAGTCCATCAATCCACCGTAGAAGAAGACACCAGGCGGTGCTCTCCGAAATGGGTGCAATGATTTCTCCTGGACGCGGGAGTAAGACGATAAGCCGATTCTAATCGCCATGGACACAAGGAGGTCTGTGCAAGGGAAGGAATGGAGGCCTCCCACAGTCAGATGGTCACACAGTGCACAAAGCCTAGTTTTGGGGCAAAGGCCTTTGAACCCCAAAAAAAGATCAATATAGGTGATCCAAGGATACTATTTTGGGTATCCCTCTGGAATGGATGTAGTTCAGCTGCGGCTTCAGAAATCTGTAATGATGAGTGTGTTGATGGAGGTGTAGTACACGTTTTTGTGATTCTCAGAGAAGGAACGGTGGTTAAATTCTCATGCCCGTTTGTTTGAACTTTGTATGGCTGGTCCATGCAAGGTTCTCAAGCTGCTCTCATGTTTGTCCCATTGTATTTTTTTCTATTGCTGAAAGAGTGAAGATAGAATTCTGTCTGTTTTGTTTTTTCATTTTTGGTTTTGGAAACTATGAAGTATCTCCCCCACATTTGTATCTAAATGTTTGTATGTAGTAACGTGAATATGTTCGAACTTACCGCGGTGATCCTCCGATGCGTCGCGGCTGTTGTATTTTTATAGGAACGGGAAAAGTAAGGGTTACAGAGGGTTTTGTTTGAATCGGTTTTAAAGAATGTCATTGACAATTTACCAATGTACAGGAATATCATTATTGTTTACCATTCTTTGCAGGTTAAATATAAAGGATAGAGTAATGATTTTGCTTATAAGTATTTTTCAGATCCAAAGGAGCTTCTGAAAGTGTATGTACACAGAGAGCAGGTGTATGTAGACAGCTGTACATATGGATACATACATGAGTCTAAGGAGGTAAAAGTATCATAGGCTATTTCATTGTTTCTTTTTTCCTGCACCACTCATTTCTTCCTTCAGTTTCTAATGAGGAGGAAAATGGGGGGAGAAGTGATAAATGTAAGAATGACAGTTTGTTTTCAAACAAATAATGTTAACCTCTGTAATTCTAACCAAGTTTGTGCCAAGACTGTCTTTCTTTGATAGAATTTAAATCGGCAAGCAGCAGTCTGGTGAAGTAGGTTCCCATCCCAGATGCTAAGAACCTTTTGTCAATGGTTCCAGGTATTGTAAGCCACGCACAGGTTATGCAGTGACCACAGTCCCGATGTCTGGGTTGTTGTCATATAAGGTGTTGTTTGGAGGTCAATCATAACCAGAGTCGTACTTTCCTCATTAGCTGTCACTTATATTCTCGGCTGATGGGGTGGGTGCGATCGTTGTGACATGAACTTCAAAATGTCCACCACAGGGTTCACGAGTCACTCTTGGACCCTGACACAATAACTATTTACATTCTTTCCAACCAGGTGACTGGGTCGTTGTAAAGAAGCTTGAGGGATGAGACCACGCCAGCCACTGCAAGAAGCGACTCAACCACACCAAAGGACTTAGTAGTATCTTTGTTTATTTATATATTTTTTTGTTTAGTAAATTTTAGCAAGGGTAACGATGAAAAGCATCCTAAGTTATTATTTAAAGTGTATTTCCTGATTAGCTCAGAAAGCGAACAGGACCGATTGCTAGGTCTGTTCTGAGTCTCCACCGAGTTTTAGTACCCCAGCGATGACCACGGTACATGCCATTTATGATGTTATTATGGGTATGAGGAGTTTTGACAAACTGGTGAAGACTCCAAACAGACACTTGTCAATGGAATCTAACAATGCATTTTTAGAGGGTAAAATTAGTTAGTTTTAATAGCTCTGCCTCTTGTCGGTTTGGGTATCTAAGCAGCCCACAAGTGTGTTTGAACTTTAGTTTGGTGCTTATGCGGATCTGCAGCTTATAAGGTAATTCCCCCAAAGCAAGAGGTTCATGCGTGATGGTGAAGCTGTCCCAGCATCTTATGTCACGGCCGATCGCGAGGATCTGATGGCGCGAGAAATAAGGATTGGCAGGGACAGCTAGAAGGGAGTTGTTCACCAACCCCGACCAGGTCTGGGCATGGTTTCCTGGATGTAAAAGGTGGGGGGGGGGCTCGAGCTTAGGATACAATTGAACAATTCTCATCCATTTAAGGATAGGATTCTTCATGTAACTGTTGAAGCCAGAGCTATAGCTAGTGAAGGTTGGGAGTCTTTTTACGGGTCTGGAAATCTTTGGGAATCTAATTTTTATTTTACAGTGGATCGTGGTTAAAGGAAGTGGGAATATATATACTTATGTCGTTTTTATTTCTATTCTTTCTATGTCGTGACGAGGTGCTCCTGTTGCCTGATTGGACGCGTGACCAGAGTTTCCCTGATGAGACGCCCCGAAGCCAGACCCACGTACAAGACACAGAGGATCACAGACGGATCGGCGATTACTACAGCTCACCATGTCGTGTCCTCCTTTATAAGTCATGCTCCTGAAGAACAGAGTCTACCTTTTTATGGACTCGTATGGACTGTAAGGACTGATTAATTTTCAGGTGTAAGAAGGCATTGAAATACACGTGGGAGCATATGACAAAAAAGGGAGGACTGTTGTGGAGAATTTTATGAAGATGTATTTAATATGTATTGTCATAATGTCACCCAGTGATAGTACTTCCGCAACCCGCTCTAAAGAGCTGACTGGGGCAGTCTGAGGCTGGTTGAATCCCATCTGGTAGGGGAAAACGTCTTGAGGTTGGAGTGTGATGTTTGCAGTGTGCGGATATGCTCGCCGACGAGGGACCCTCTGTGCATTAGCACGGACGATCGTTGAGGAGGGGATATGCTCGCTCTGCAATGACATCATTGGTTATAGGCAGGTGCGCGCTCTTGTTTTGGCGGTGTGTTGATCAGCATTGGTCCGGATTCGTAGCGTGCGCCTGCAGATAGCCTCCCACGAGCAATAATAGTATAATCTGAATATGCGTTATTCTATGGAATAGCATAGAATAAGGATTCCTATCAGCGGTAATATGAGAGCTTGCAAGCATTTTCAGAGTCAGGGAAAGTGTCCATGTTTTAAAGCAATACGGCTTTGTTTGCTGGGAGCATACACGCTTTCCCTGCCCGGACACACCTGTAGGAATTTAGCCATCATGTTGTTGAATATACTGTTGTTGTATTATTATTATATTGTATGTATTTAAATAACCCTGTTGGAAGGGATATCTTTATATGGACATTTGCTGTTGTGAGGGGGTTAGCTCGGCAGCGGGTGTGTGTGATCCCCTGGATGGGCTCCCCACACAAAAACAGGCCCAGCAGACGGAGGTTGTGGTTTTCAAGATCAAAAAGGTGCGGTTTATTTCTCTATTTACAGTGACAAAAAACACAGCAAAGCAAAAAGAAACATAAACAAAATAAACCCTGGTCAGCTTGACCTCTGACTAAACATGCAGGTTTCCTAACTAACAACTGGGATCAGCCTGGTGCTGTCCTAGTCCCTAAGTCCCTGGTTTAGTAAATGTCCAAACAAATAGCCACACAGGCTTTGTCTCACCGCACAGGGGTTCACTCTCCCTAGACAGTCCACACAGGTCTGGTTCCAGGCATGAGCAAACACCTAATGAAGCTGGGAGTTTTTATAGAGGCCTTAAACGAGCTGACAAGCTTCAGCTGGTCTCATCAACTCCCTGCCTGCACGACGCCCAGCACTCTCCCTAGAGGTATGAATCATCCATGAGCCCACTAGCCTCAGCTGGGCTTCATCAACTCTCTCCCTAGTTGTATAAGTCGGCATAAAGCCTGAATCTGGGAGAAATATACCTACCCCCCTGGATGCAACCAGGTGACTTTACCTTCCTGCTGTCACATACCCCCCCCTCTTGTTTTAACCTTGGGGTTGGAACACCAGCAATCAGGCATTCATGTACTCGAGACAAAGCATCCACATTCCCCATTTGAACGCCAGGGCGATGCTTTACTGTGAAGTTGAATTCCTGTAGGGCCAGGAACCACCTATTTACTCTTCTATTTGTCTCCTTGTTTTGAGCCATCCACTTTAACGGAGCGTGATCCGTAACCATGTCAAAGTGCCTACCTAGCAGATAGTACCGAAGGGAATCTAGAGCCCACTTCACCGCTAAACACTCCTTTTCAACCGTGGCGTAATTTACCTCATGGGACTTCAACTTCCTGCTGAGGTAAATGACTGGGTGCTCTTCCCCGTTCCAGACCTGGGACAATACTGCTCCTAACCCCACATCTGACGCATCACTTTGTACGACAAAGTCTTTAGAGAAGTCGGGTGAGTACAACACTGGCTGGCTACATAAGGCTTGTTTCAAGAATTGGAACGCTGCCTCAGCCTCGGGGGTCCATTTAATCATGACCGACCCTTTCCCTTTCGTCAGGTTGGTTAGGGGCACAGCCTTAGAAGCAAAGTGGGGAATGAAGCGCCGATAATAACCAGCGATTCCCAGAAAGGCTCGTACCTGCTTCTTGCTGTTGGGACGTGGCCAACTCTGGATGGCCTCGACTTTGTTGAGTTGGGGTTTTATTACTCCCCTGCCAATGGTGTACCCAAGATATTTGGCCTCCTCCTGCCCAATGGTACACTTCTTGGGGTTAGCCGTAAACCCCGCTTCCCGGATAGAGTCTAGGACTGCTTGCACTTTTGGCAGATGTGAGGCCCAATCTGTGCTATGGACAATTACGTCATCCAGGTAAGCCGCAGCATACTTCCGATGGGGCCTCAGTATCTGGTCCATTTTCCGCTGGAATGTGGCCGGCGCATTCTGTAACCCGAACGGCATTCTCTTATATTGGAACGCCCCGTCTGGGGTTACAAATGCGGTTTTCTCTTTGGCCGACTTGGCCAGGGGAATTTGCCAATACCCTTTTGTGAGGTCAAGAGTCGTCATGTATCGGGCTGTTCCCAGCCGGTCGATCAACTCATCTATACGTGGCATGGGGTAGGTGTCATATTTTGTAACTTTGTTCAACTGACGAAAATCGTTACAAAATCGCCAGCTCCCATCCGGTTTAGGCACCAACACAATGGGACTAGACCAATCACTTTGGGACTCCTCTATCACCCCTAAGTTCAGCATTTTCTGTACTTCCTCCCGTATTGCCTCCCGTCGGGCCTCTGGGATCCGATAGGGTTTTAACTTCACCCTTTCACCGGGCGGGGTAATAATATCATGCTCTACCCCAGATGTTTGTCCCGGCAGCTCAGAGAACACCTCCTTGTTGCGAAGCACAAACTCCTTAACCTCCTGTTGTTGGGGTTGTGACAAGGTGGCTGCTATTCCAACCTCCGGAATCACGCAACCAGTTTGAGCTGGTGACCAAGTTTCTGCGACTAGGGACTCTCTATCCCTCCAGGCTTTCAACAGATTAACGTGATAGATCTGTTCGGGCTTTCGCCTTCCTGGTTGTCTGACCTTGTAATTCACTTCGCTCACTTTTTCCATTATCTCGTAGGGGCCTTGCCATTTGGCAAGGAATTTACTTTCAACCGTAGGGACAAGTACCAATATCCTATCCCCCGGGGAAAAGGTACGGGTCTTGGCTCCACGGTTGTACACTCTCTGCTGTGCCAACTGCGCTTGGGCCAAATGTTCCTTCACGATGGGCATTACCTGTGCAATTCGATCTTGCATCAGGGCGACATGCTCAATCACACTCCTGTGGGGAGACCTCTCACTTTCCCAAGTTTCCTTGGCAATATCCAACAGCCCTCTTGGGTGTCTCCCATACAGTAACTCAAAGGGGGAGAATCCCGTAGAGGATTGGGGCACCTCCCTAATAGCAAACATCAAATAAGGAAGTAGACAGTCCCAATCCTTTCCATCTCTATCCACCACTTTCTTCAACATTTGTTTTAGGGTTTTGTTGAATCTTTCAACCAGCCCATCGGTTTGGGGGTGATACACAGACGTACGCAATTGCGTCACTTTGAACAATTTACACAGCTCTTTCATAACCCGGGACATAAAGGGTGTACCTTGGTCCGTAAGCAGTTCTTTACAAATACCCACCCGGCTAAAAACAAGAGATAGCTCTTTGGCTATGGTTTTGGCCGAGGTATTTCGGAGAGGGATCGCTTCTGGATAACGGGTGGCATAGTCCATTATAACTAATATGTACTGGTGCCTCCTAGCGGACTTGATTATAGGACCTACCAAATCCATTGCGATCCTCTCAAACGGGACCTCAATGATGGGTAGAGGGACCAGCGGGCTACGGAAATGTGGCATCGGGGCCCACCTCTGACACACAGGGCAGGAGGAACAATAATTTTCTATGTCCTTCATCACCCCAGGCCAATAGAATCTCTGTAATACCCTCTCTCGGGTTTTCTCTGTCCCCAGATGACCTCCAAGAATGTGCCCATGGGCCAACTCCAACACCAACTTCCTGTAAGGTTTGGGCACCAGAAGCTGCTCAACGGTTTCTTCTGCCCTTTTTGCCACCCGATACAGTAGGTCCTTCTCTACGCTGAAGTATGGGTAAGTGCAGGTATTATCTGGGTTCACTAACTCGCCATCTATTTCCACTACGTTTTCCCGTGCCTTTATTAGGGCGGGGTCTTTTAACTGTTCTGTGGCAAAATTTTCCCTGTGAACCTCAAGATCAGAAAACTCCACAGACGGTAGGTTTTCGTCTGAGGAGGTGGGCTCCTCTCCAGTTTCTTGAGTCTCGCCTGCCAATACTGACAAGGGAAATTCTGGAGAGTCCTCACCACTCTCAGAGGAGTTCTGGCTATCACCTTCCTGGTACATAGGGGCACCAGTGGGGGGCTCAGGATCATCCCACAGTTCCCAGAACTTCGGAAAATCCCTTCCCACAATGGCATCATGCGGTAATTGAGATACTAACCCCACTGGATGAGAGAGGGTACCTTTGGGGGTCTTGAAACACACTGTAGTCACTGGATACTCTCGGGTGTCCCCATGCACACAAATAACAGCTACCTTGCTATTCCCAGAGACCTCTGTTTTAACTAATTCAGCCTTTATCAGGGTCACAAGGCTACCTGAATCCAGTAATACCACAACATTTCTACCATTAATACACATTTTGCATAAATGTTTCTCAGTTCCCCGAATGGCAGTGCATGCGACTGTCGCACACAGCGACTGACGTCTGTCCGTCAGAAAGTCACATTGCATGGGTTCCTCCACAACCGGGCAATTTGCTGCAATATGTCCCGCTTGCCGGCAGCGGTAGCAAACAATCCATTTGGCTGCCTCTTGAGCCCCTGACTTCCCAGGCTGTTCTGGTCTTAGGGTGGAAAGTCCGAGAGTCTCTGGAAGAGGCCGTCAGGTTCTCTGTAGCCAAGTATTTCTCTACACGATCCACAAGACCACCGGCCGTCTCTGGGTCTCCATGGCTTACCCACTTTTGGATGGCAGTAGGAAGAGCTCTCAAAAACCGATCCATTACAACACGTTCCACAATCTCTGGTGCGGACAAAGTCTCTGGCTGTAGCCACTTCCTGCTCAGGTGAATGAGATCATACATTTGAGACCTGGGGGGTTTTCCAAGCTGGAAAGTCCAGTTATGCACACGCTGAGCCCGGACAGCCAGGGTGACACCCAGCCTTGCCAATATTTCAGCTTTTAGCATCACATAGTCTTTTGCTTGATCAGGCTCTAGGTCATAGTAAGCCTTCTGCGATTCACCAGTTAATAGAGGAGCCACCAGTCCAGCCCACTGCTCCTCAGGCCACTTTTCTCTTTCAGCAGTCCTTTCAAATGTGGTCAAAAATACCTCTGGATCATCCTCTCCAGTCATTTTTGTCAATAACCGACTCACCCCAAAGGACGCGGTATTAGTGGGACGGCTTTCCTCACTGGTCTGCGGACGTTGCTGCATTACTGCTTCCATTTGTTGTAGTCTCTGCTCTTGCTTCTGTAACAGGTCTATGAAGCGGGCCTCAGATTGCTGCTGGGCTGCAAGGCTCTGTTGATGAGCTTGCTGCTGGGCTGCGAAGCTCTGTTGTTGAGCTGCAAGGCTCTTTTGCAAACCTGCATTTGTCTGCTGTTGATTGGCATTTGCTAGAGCCAGCTGTTTCAGTATCTCCTCCATGCTGGCTTAAAAAAAAAACTGCCACTGGTTCTCCACCAACTGTGAGGGGGTTAGCTCGGCAGCGGGTGTGTGTGATCCCCTGGATGGGCTCCCCACACAAAAACAGGCCCAGCAGACGGAGGTTGTGGTTTTCAAGATCAAAAAGGTGCGGTTTATTTCTCTATTTACAGTGACAAAAAACACAGCAAAGCAAAAAGAAACATAAACAAAATAAACCCTGGTCAGCTTGACCTCTGACTAAACATGCAGGTTTCCTAACTAACAACTGGGATCAGCCTGGTGCTGTCCTAGTCCCTAAGTCCCTGGTTTAGTAAATGTCCAAACAAATAGCCACACAGGCTTTGTCTCACCGCACAGGGGTTCACTCTCCCTAGACAGTCCACACAGGTCTGGTTCCAGGCATGAGCAAACACCTAATGAAGCTGGGAGTTTTTATAGAGGCCTTAAATGAGCTGACAAGCTTCAGCTGGTCTCATCAACTCCCTGCCTGCACGACGCCCAGCACTCTCCCTAGAGGTATGAATCATCCATGAGCCCACTAGCCTCAGCTGGGCTTCATCAACTCTCTCCCTAGTTGTATAAGTCGGCATAAAGCCTGAATCTGGGAGAAATATACCTACCCCCCTGGATGCAACCAGGTGACTTTACCTTCCTGCTGTCACACTGTGTAAAGAGGACATCATGTGATGACCACTCCCATGGAGGTCAGATGCTGTGTCCTAACTTCCTATGAAGGAGGTCACATTCTGTGATGACCACTCCCATGGAGGTCACATGCTGTGATGACCATTACCATAGGGAGGTGATTATCTGCTGGTGAGATCTTTTGATAATAAAAAGGAGCCGTAAGGCTCGAGGCGACCGGTTGATGCTGGGATGCCTTGATGATAAGACCAGTCTGGTGATGCTTCTTGATTTGTATGAATGGGACGAATGAATGGTGAGTGAATTTTAGTTTATGAAGCATTATTGCAATAAGATGAAGTGTGTGCTTATTTAGCACAAGGCAAAAATGTCTGTGTGCTCTGCAAACAACCAATTTTGCCACGACAGTGGGTGCTGCATTCCTGGCAATGGTGGGTGAGTGCATTCCTGGCAATGATGGGTGCTGCATTCCTGGCAATGATGGGTGAGTGCATTCCTGGCAATGGTGGGTGAGTGCATTCCTGGCAATGATGGGTGCTGCATTCCTGGCAATGATGGGTGAGTGCATTCCTGGCAATGGTGGGTGAGTGCATTCCTGGCAATGATGGGTGAGTGCATTCCTGGCAATGGTGGGTGCTGCATTCCTGGCAATGATGGGTGAGTGCATTCCTGGCAATGGTGGGGCTGCATTCCTGGCAATTAGAGTTAATTCCTGGCAATGGTGGGGCATGCATTCCTGGCAATGGTGGGGCTGCATTCCTGGCAATGGTGAGTGCATTCCTGGCAATGGTGGGTGCTGCATTCCTGGCAATGGTAGGTGCTGCATTCCTGGCAATGATGGGTGAATGCATTCCTGGCAATGATAGGTGAGTGCATTCCTGGCAATGGTGGGTGAGTGCATTCCTGGCAATGGTGGGTGCTGCATTCCTGGCAATGGTGGGTGCTGCATTCCTGGCAATGGTAGGTGCTGCATTCCTGGCAATGATGGGTAAGTGCATTCCTGGCAATGGTGGGTGCTGCATTCCTGGCAATGGTAGGTGCTGCATTCCTGGCAATGATGGGTGAGTGCATTCCTGGCAATGGTGGGGCTGCATTCCTGGCAATTAAAGTTCATTCCTGGCAATGGTGGGGCATGCATTCCTGGCAATAGTGGGGTTGCATTCCTGGCAATGGTGAGTGCTGCATTCCTGGCAATGGTAGGTGCTGCATTCCTGGCAATAATGGGTGAGTGCATTCCTGGCAATGATGGGTGAGTGCATTCTTGGCAATGATGGGTGAGTGCATTCCTGGCAATGGTGGGTGAGTGCATTCCTGGCAATGGTGGGTGCTGCATTCCTGGCAATGGTAGGTGCTGCATTCCTGGCAATGATGGGTGAGTGCATTCCTGGCAATGGTGGGTGCTGCATTGCTGGCAATGGTGGGTGCTGCATTCCTGGCAATTGGGGGTCTGCAGATGGGCACTGACCCTTATTTTGCTTCACAGTTCTTTATTTAATTTTTCTTTCCTGAAACTTCCCTCTTAAAGGGGGGTTCCACCCGTGATTTTTTTATTTAAATTTAGCAGCTACAAACACTGTAGCTGCTGACTTTTAATAAGGACACTTACCTGTTCTACTCGCCCGCGATGTCAGCCCCCCCGAGGCCGATCCCTCGATTCTGGCAGCTCCCGGCGCCGCCATCCTCAGTAAGGGAAACAGGCAGTGAAGCCGTGCGGCTTCACTGCCCGTTTCCTACTGCACATGCGCGAGCCGCGCGGCGTTTTGTGAATGGGCCGGCTTCTCTCTGGGATACACACAGTTCCCAGAAGGCAGCACGCCCCATTCACCAGAAGACAACGCAAGTAGGACGGAGGAAGGAGACCTGCCATGGACAATGAAGCGGAAGATTAGGGACTTCCGCATAGCAACCGCTATCTCTGGTGAGTAAATTTTTTTTTTTTTTTCAATTTTTTTTTTAATTTTTGGGGGAAAAAAACACACCCCTGATGTAGCTTGACCTCATCAAGTAATCGCCGAAGGTCCGTAGTGTGCTTAACCACTTAACGACCGCTCACTGTATATATACGACGGCACAATGGCACCGACAGGCACAATCACGTAGAGCATACGTGATTGCCTTTGTACAGTTGGGGGGTCCAATCGGACCCCCCTTCTGTACAGTGAGCGGATGGAATTCGTTGGGGAGCGATCCGACATGAGGGGACGGCCGTTCGATTCCGGCCACCCCCCCCCCGCGATCGCTCCCGGCGAATAGAAATGCCCCCTCTGTCTGTGGAATGTACACACAGACAGAGAAAGCAGGAGGAAGTGATGTCATCTCCTGTGCGGCGCTCACATATACCGAGCGCCGTACAAGAGAAGACATCAAGGTTAGTGCACAAACACTACACTAACACCAGCACACATAGGCACATAAATCGCCCCCCAGGCCCCCCCAGATCACCCCCCAGCCCCCAGTCACAGTGCCACTGATTGCAGTGACCATTTATTTACTGATCACTGCAATCAGTGACATTTGTGACTGTAAAAGTGTCACTACATTTAGTTTTAGGTCCAGTGTAGCCCCCTAACCCCCCCCTAATAAAGGTTTAACCCCTTGTTCACCCCCCAGATAACCCTTTCACCCCTAGCACCGCCGTCGCTAAGCGATCATTTTTCTGATCGCTGTCTTAGCGTCGGTGATGCAGATCGGTACCCAGTAATTTTTTTTAGGTTCGCCGCAGGTTTTTATAGCGTCGGGTACCCCCATAAATTATCTAATAAAGGTTTAAACCCCTTGATCGCCCCCCAGGTAACCCTTTCACCCCCTATCACCACTGTCGCTAAGCGATCATTTTTCTGATCGATGTCTTAGCGTCGGTGATGCAGATCGGTAGCCAGTATTTTTTTTTTAGGTTCGCCGCAGGTTTTTATAGCGTCGGGTACCCCCATAAATTATCTAATAAAGGTTTAACCCCCTTGATCGCCCCCCAGGTATCCCTTCCACCCCCTATCACCACTGTCGCTAAGCGATCATTTTTCTGATCGCTGTCTTAGCGTCGGTGATGCAGATCGGTAGCCAGTAATTTTTTTTAGGCTCGCCGCAGGTTTTTATAGCGTCAGGTACCCCCATAAATTATCTAATAAAGGTTTACCCCCTTGATCGCCCCCCAGGTAACCCTTTCACCCCCTATCACCACTGTCGCTAAGCAATAATTTTTCTGATCGCTGTCTTAGCGTCGGTGATGCAGATCAGTAGCCAGTATTTTTTTTTTTAGGTTCGCCGCAGGTTTTTATAGCGTCAGGTACCCCCATAAATTATCTAATAAAGGTTTAACCCCCTTGATCACCCCCCAGGTAACCCTTTCACCCCTATCACCACTGTCGCTAAGCGATCATTTTCTGATCGCTGTCTTAGCGTCGGTGATGCAGATCGGTAGCCAGTAATATTTTTTAGGTTCGCCGCAGGTTTTTATAGCTTCAGGTACCCCCATAAATTATCTAATAAAGGTTTAACCCCCTTGATCGCCCCCCAGGTAACCCTTTCACCCAATATCACCACTGTCGCTAAGCGATCATTTTTCTGATCGCTGTCTTAGCGTCGGTGATGCAAATCGGTAGCCAGTAATTTTTTTTAGGTTCGCCGCAGGTTTTTATAGCGTCAGGTACCCCCATATATTATCTAATAAAGGTTTTAACCCCCTAATTGCCCCTAGTTAACCCTTTCACCAGTGATCATCATATAAGTGGTACGGGTGACGCTGGTTAGTTAGTTTGCTTTTTATAGTGTCAGGGCACCCGCCGTATATAACCCAATAAAGGTTTAACCCCCTGATCGCCCGGCGGGTGATATCAATTAGGTTTTAGCGTCAGAGAGGGTCTGCGTCACACCCCAGGCAGCGTCAGGTTAGTGCCAGTAACGCTAACACCCACGCGTGAAGCATACACCTCCCTTAGTGGTATAGTATCTGAACAGATCAATATCTGATCTGATCAGATCTATACTAGCGTCCCCAGCAGTTTAGGGTTCCCAAAAATGCAGTGTTAGCGGGATCAGCCCAGATACCTGCTAGCACCTGCGTTTTGCCCCTCCGTCCAGCCCAGGCCACCCAAGTGCAGTATCGATCGATCACTGTCACTTACAAAACACAACACACATAACTGCAGCGTTCGCAGAGACAGGCCTGATCCCTGCGACTCCAGTGCTGTAGGAGGTGATTTCACCACCACAGTTAAAAAAAAAAAGAAAATATGCCGAAGCATTGGGGCAGCAGGGGCGGAGGAGTGATTTTGCTCCTAATGCCGCGTACATACGGTCGAAATTCCGACGGAGGCTTGCCCGTGGAAAAGTCCGACCATGTGTGTGCGGCATAACTTTTTTGCGGGAGGATGCCCCCATGCTTCGGCATATATAAATGGTGCATGTATGCCCATCATTAGAAGTGGGTGGATGAAGGGCGGTATTCTAATGGTGGGCATACCCACCGATCAATCTCTTTTTTCGTTCAGCCACCTGGCTGCATGAAAAAAAAAGATTACAATACATGTCCAACAAGGACCAGCAACGTACTGGTATGTTGCTGGACTTTGAATGGTTATTCCAGATTGATGCCTGTGGGTTTAGGTATCATCTTGGTATCATTCTTTTCAGCCAGCGGCCGGCTTTCATGTAAAAGCAATCCTAGTGGCTAATTAGCCTCTGGACTGCTTTTACAAGCAGTGGGAGGGAATGTCCCCCCCCCCCGGATATAAAAAGCGCCATTGGGAAATTGGGAAAGCATTTTATCACACCGATCTTGGTGTGGTCAGATGCTTTGAGGGCAAAGGAAAGATCTAGGGTCTAGACCCCAGTTTTTTCAAAAAAAGAGTACCTGTCACTACCTATTGCTATCATAGGGGATATTTACATTTCCTGAGATAACAATAAAAATGATAAAAAAAAAAAATATGGAAGGAACAATTTAAAAATAAAATAAAAAAGCAAAATTAATAATAAAAAAATAAATAAAAAAAAAGCACCCCTGTCCTGCCCTGCTCTTGCCCAATGGCGAACGCAAGCGTCGGTCTGGTGTCATATGTAAACAGCAATTGCACCATGCATGTGAGGTATCACCGCGAAGGTCAGATCGAGGGCAGTAATTTTAGCAGTAGACCTCCTCTGTAAATCTAACGGGGTAACCTGTAAAGGCTTTTAAAGGCTTTTAAAAATGTATGTAGTTTGTCGCCGCTGCACGTTTGTGCGAAATTTTAAAGCATGTCGTGTTTGGTATCTATGTACTCGGCCTAAGATCATCTTTTTTATTTCATCAAACATTTGGGCAATATAGTGTGTTTTAGTGCATTAAAATTAAAAAAGTGTATTTTTTCCCCAAAAAATGCGTTTGAAAAATCGCTGCGCAAATACTGTGTAGAAAAAAAAAAAAGCAACACCCACCATTTTATTCTGTAGGGTCTTTGCTTTAAAAATATATATAATGTTTGGGGATTCAACATAATTTTCCTGCAAAAAAAAATATGTTTTCATGTAAACAAAAAGTGTCAAAAAGGGCTTTGTCTTCAAGTGGTTAGAAGAGTGGATAAAAGCTTCCTAATGTTGTGTATAAAATGCCAGAACAGTTCAAAACCCCCCCAAATGACCCCATTTTGGAAAGTAGACACCCCAAGCTATATACTGAGAGGCATGTTGAGTCCATGGAATATTTTATATGTTGACACAAGTTGCGGAAAAAAGACAATTTTTTTTTTTTTTTTTCACAAAGTTGTCACTAAATGATATATTGCTCAAACATGCCATGGGCATATGTGGAATTGCACCCCAAAATACATTCTGTTGCTTCTCCTGAGTACGGGGATACCACATGTGTGAGACTTTTTGGGAGCCTAGCCGTGTACGGGACCCCAAAAACCAATCACCGCCTTCAGGCTTTCTAAGGGTGTAAATTTTTGATTTCACTTCTCACTGCCTATCACAGTTTCGGAGGCCATGGAATGCCCAGATGGCACAAAACCCCCCCAAATGACCCCATTTTGGAAAGTAGACACCCCAAGCTATTTGCTGAGAGGTATTGTGAGTATTTTGCAGATCTCACTTTTTGTCACAAAGTTTTGAAAATTGAAAAAAAAAAAGAAAAAAATATATATTTCTTTCTTCATTTTCAAAAACAAATGAGAGCTGTAAAATACTCACCATGCCTCTCAGCAAACAGCTTGGGGTGTCTACTTTCCAAAATGAAGTCATTTGGGGGGGTTTTGTGCTATTTTGGCATTTTATGGCCTTCGAAACTGTGATAGGTAGTGAGGAGTCAAATCAAAAATTTGTGCCTAGAAATCCTGAAGGCGATGATTGGTTTTCGGGGTCCCGTACGCGGCTAGGCTCCTAAAAAGTCCCACACATGTGGTATCCCCGTACTCAGGAGAAGCAGCAAAATGTATTTTGGGGTGCAATTCCACATATAACCATGGCATGTGTGAGCAATATATCATTTAGTGACAACTTTTTGTAATTTTTTTTTTTTTGTCATTATTCAATCACTTGGGACAAAAAAAAAATATTCAATGGGCTCAACAGGCCTCTCAGCAATTTCCTTGGGGTGTCTACTTTCTAAAATGGGGTCATTTGGGGGGGTTTTGTGCTATTTTGGCATTTTATGGCCTTCAAAACTGTGATAGGTAGTGAGGAGTGAAATCAAAAATTTGCGCCCTTAGAAATCCTGAAGGCGGTGCTTGGTTTTCGGGGTCCCGTACGTGGCTAGGCTCCTAAAAAGTCCCACACATGTAGTATCCCCGTACTCAGGAGAAGCAGCAGAATGTATTTTGGGGTGTAATTCCACATATAACCATGGCATGTGTGAGCAATATATCATTTAGTGACAACTTTTTGTAATTTTTTATTTTTTTTGTCATTATTCAATCACTTGGGACAAAAAAAAAATATTCAATGGGCTCAACATGCCTCTCAGCAATTTCCTTGGGGTGTCTACTTTCCAAAATGGGGTCATTTGGGGGGGTTTTGTACTGCCCTGCCATTTTAGCACCTCAAGAAATGAGATAGGCAGTCATAAATTTAAAGCTGTGTAAATTCCAGAAAATGTACCCTAGTTTGTAAACGCTATAACTTTTGCGCAAACCAATAAATATACACTTATTGACATTTTTTTACTAAAGACATGTGGCTGAATACATTTTGGCCTAAATGTATGACTAAAATTGAGTTTATTCGATTTTTCTTATAACAAAAAGTAGAAAATATAATTTTTTTTCAAAATTTTCGGTCTTTTTCCGTTTATATCGCAAAAAATAAAAATCGCAGAGGCAATCAAATACCATTAAAAGAAAGCTCTATTTGTGGGAAGAAAAGGACGCAAATTTCGTTTGGGTATAACATTGCATGTCCGCACAATGTACAGTTAAAGCAGCGCAGTGCAAAATTCTGAATTCACCTCTGGTCCTTTAGCTACCAAATGGTCCGGGGCTTAAGTGGTTAAGGTACGGCCTAGTCATTTTGACACTTGGTTGAAGGAATTTATCCAAGTATTCCCCAAGTCTTGCAGTCACTGATCCTATACCATTGACGATTGGACGTGCCTGGTGGTGTTTCTACATTCTTATGAATTTTAGGCAATGTATATATTACCGGTATCCTGCAAGAACTTAGGTTAAGATATTTACTTTTCTTCAAATTTAAGGCATTATTTCTAAAGCCCCATTCAACCAATAAGTTCAATTGTTACCTGATCCCCCAAAAGTTCCAACAATTGGTTGTGATAAAAATATTTCTCCAACAGCACAACACCCCCTCTTTATCCGCCGGTCGGATTATAATATCCTTTCTATCCTCCAAGGACTTTATTCCTTCTCTGATGTATTCTGGATTTACTCGTTTTTTCTGGGGTAGTTCTTCAATATCCTTTAACACCATGTTCTTGAACATTTCAATGTAATGATTGTTGGAGTTTTGAGGATTAAAAATGTATCTATTTCGCAAGCCGCTATCTATCTTTCCTGAATCGTTCACTAATCTTCTAGACGTATCACTTGGGTGACTCAAAAAATATTTCTTCATATTTAATGTACGAATAAACTTGTGTGTATCAATATACACATCTAATTTATTCATAGTTTTTTTAGGTGCGCATTTCAAACCAAGGTTTAAAATGTTCATTTCATCATGGTTGAGTTCAGCCTTACTTAACTTATAGATGCCAGTATTTAAATGTCCCTCCTTCTTTTTCTGGGATTGTTTTCGTCTCCCTGTCCGGCACCCTCTCTCTCTGTTCGGAAAGGCGCTGTGTCTCTGTTTGGGTAATGAGGGGCTGAGTTTCTCCCCCTCCCTCTGTTGTTCACAGCATAGGGGTTCCCTCGTGGTGTCACCCCTCCCCTCCCCCACGTTGGTCTAAAAAGAGTTCTGTTGCATACTGTTTCCATTATATTCATCATAACCTAAGGCTTGATATCTATTTTGAATGGGTATTTGATATCTGGGATCTGAATACTGGTTTGTGGAATGCTGGTTCCATTGTTGGTAATCAGGTTGAGGGTTATAGGAGTAATCCTCTTCCCTTTTCTGTTAAGGGTGTCTGGGGGTCATATAATTGCCACCATATTGATTGCCATCATGGTGATTTCTCCTATACCCCTGAACAACATTATTACGATTTCCTCTCTAGGTATTACTATGATTTCCTCTCAGAGTATTATTCTTTCCTCTCATGCTATGATTCTTATTCTTAGCCTGATTGTTTTTTTGTGGGGCACTCTCTGTTATCACTTGTTTTTCACCTGTATTTTAACCATTAGAACTATTAGCTGCATTAGCATTCTGCCATAGGTATACATTATTACTTTTAAAATCATTAGAGTCTCTATTATATTTTTTAACTTTCTTTTTTTGTGTGTCTCTATCTACTTTTTCTATTTTTTTGCGCATATTCGTATTGAATTCCTTGATCTGACTAGACTCATTGATTGATTCCAATCTGTTTTGTAGTACGCTGATATTTTCATTCACTCTACCTAGCTTGATTCGCTTTCTTTTTAAAACCAAACCCTGCAGTTCCCTCCCCACCCTGTTAAAGAACTCTAACCACTCATCCATATATTTTGGATCTGTAAGCCCATCCTGGGGGGAGATCTCCCATCTTAAACTTCTGAAGATGAGACCCTCCTTCTGATAGTGCTCAAATGTAAATATGTCCCACCAGGTTTTGACTTGTTTCTCTAAAAGACTCTAGTGATTTTAACATCCCTGTAAAATCTTCTTCACACTCTGTCATTTCCTGATTAGAGGAAAATACACATTGAGGGTCCATCTGTCTATTAGACAGGAAATTAATAGCTTCCATGGCTGCAAGTGGTAAAGTGTAATTATATATTCAGATGTTGGTAAACAAGTCACGCGCACCCTGACTTATTATCCCACCACTGCGCTCAAGTAAAGTATACCCTAAAGCTGCCACTTAAATAAATTGAGTTAATATATAGTGCATTTAAATGAAAAAATAGTAGCGCTATGTTCACACAATTCCAGTATAAACAAATCTAAATAAACAGACAAATAAAGCATCACGTGATAGTGAAACTAAATTGCATGTACAGTATGTATCTCAAATTTCAAACAAATATGTGTACATAACGTCCATTGGGTGAAAAAATGGTAAAAAATCCAAAATAAAGTCCATAAACTATGATATGTTTTTTAAGTGATTAACTTAAATAAAAAATCTTCTTAGACAAAAATATATGAATGTTTTCTTCCACCACACCGCTTGTGACTGTGATTCCACTGCCTTTAAGAAATTCACTCACCAGAAAGATCTGCCTTGCACTCTCATGCTCGGCAAAAATGCTGTTTAAACCCACCAGGGTAAATAAACCTCAACGATTTCCAAAGGTGCTCAACAGAAGAGGATAACTCTACATGTAAAATGAAAAAGTGCTAACAATAGTGAAGTAACGTAAAAACCATTTATTGAAAGATAGGCACACAAAACCTTCAACCATTGCACTTACATCACTTCAAACATATAAAAACAATCAAGGGTAAAACTTCTGAAAACAAAGAGCTGCAGCGGTGTATTTTTGCAACATCTCAACAACAATGCTAATAATAATGTGCTGGACCATGTCATCAGTGATAAGAATGTAAACTTCCTGGATTTAACCATTATGAAATACCCGCTATCATTCTTGGTGACTTCAACATTCCTGTCAATGTTAACAGCCCAACTACAGCTGAACTTCTCAACTTAACCTCTTCTTTTGACCTAACCCAATGGACACATACTTCCACTCACTCCAATGGTAATACCCTTGACCTTGTATTCTCCCATCTCTGCAATCCTGGCAACCTCACCAACATTCCCTTTCCTCTCTCTGATCACAACCTCATTAGTTTCACTGTATACTTGCCTCCAACCAACCATCCCTCCAAGCAGCAAACAATTACTTGTAGGAACCTTTGCAACTTTAACCCTTCTCTTCTCTATTCTGCTACTGACCACCTATATGACATAATCTCTCCCCTGTCCTGTCCTGTCCTGGCCACCTCTGTCTACAACAGTTCACTCTCATCATCACTAGATACACTTGCTCCTCTAACCACACGCAGAATCAGGCCCCAACCGTTAAAACCATAGCAAACTGACAACACTAGAAATCTCAAGAGACATTGCCGTGCTCTTGAACGACTGTGGTGTAAAACCAAATGCCTGCAAGACTTCACCCTATATAAATCTGCCCTTCTAAAATACAATTCCTACCTCCATGCTGCCAAACAAGCCTACTTTGTCTCTCTTATTAATACCTTGTCATTCAGTCCCCATCGGCTCCTTCTCAACCTTTAACTCTCTGCTTCGTCCCCCACCCCCTCTACCCACTAACTCACTCACTGCCCAAGAGATTGCCAATGACTTCAAAGACAAGATTGATGCAATTCGTGAGGACACCTCCACTGTCTGTACATCTTCACCACCCAACATAACTTACCTAATGGCACTTTCAACACTCTCCTCTTTTGAATTGGCTACTAATGAAAAGGTTACAAAACTTTTCTCAGATGCCCACCTAACCAATTGTCCATTGGACCCTGTTCCCTCACAACTACTACGGTCACCCTCTTCTTCTATCCTATCCTCCCTCGCTCAAATCTTCAATCTCTCGCTCTTTAGTGGCACCTTCCCCTCCCCTCTAAAACATGCGCAGATCACTCCCATACTTAAAAAGCCCTCACTGGACCCCACCAACCTGAACAACTTAAGGCCCATCTCATTGCTCCCATTCACCTCTAAACTTCTAGTCTACAACCGTCTTGGCTCCTACAGTCTGGCTTTCGCTCACAGCACTCCACGGAAACTGCCTTACTAAAACTCACTAACGATTTACTAACTGCTAAAACCAACAGCCAGTACTCCATACTCCTTCTACTTGACCTCTCTGCAGCCTTTGATACCGTTGACCACCCGCTCTTTCTCAATAAACTACATTCCCTTGGCCTCCAAGATTCTGCTCTATCCTGGTTCTCTGCCTATCTATCACAGCGCTCCTTCAGTGTTATCTACAACTCTGTCTCCTCCTCTCCATTGTCCCTTTTCTGTAGGGGTCCCCCAAGGCTCTGTTCTTGGACCACTTCTCTTCTCTATCTACACCTCCTCCCTTTGTCACTTGATAACCGTCCACGGCTTCCAATACCACTTATACGCCAATGACACCCAAATCTATCTGTCTACTCCTCACCTCACTCCTTCAGTCTCCTCTCGCATTACTAATTTACTAACTGACATCTCAGCATGGATGTCGCACCACTTCCTTAAACGAAATCTCTCTAAAACTGAGTTACTAATATTCCCCCCTGCCCGTGCCCCCCTCCATGACTTTTCCATCAAAATCAACAATGCAACCATCACTCCCTCCCCTCACGCCAGGGTACTAGGTGTAATCCTAGACTCTGACTTGTCATTTCAGCCCCAAGTCCAATCGCTTTTAAAGGTTTGTAGGATTCACCTCCGTAACATCTCTAAAATTCACCCCTTTTCAACAAATGAAACCACCAAGCTCCTCATTCACTCCCTTGTTATCTCTCGCCTTGACTATTGCAACTCCCTTCTTATTGGCCTGCCTCTCTATAGGCTATCCCCTCTTCAGTCTATCATGAATGCTGCTGCCAGACTTATCCACCTTACCAACCGCTGAGTGTCTGCCAACCCTCTCCTCCAATCCCTACACTGGCTCCCGATCACCCAGCAAATTAAATTCAAAATACTAACCACAACTTACAAAGCCATCCACAACTCTGCCCCGAGCTACATCACCAATCTTGTCTCCAAACATATCGCAAACTGTCCTCTCTGCTCTTCTCAAGACCCCCTACTGTCAAGCTCTCTCGTCTCCTCCTCCCATGCTCGTCTCCAGGATTTCTCCAGAGCCTCTCCCATCCTCTGGAACTCACTACCTCAACCTGTCCAGCTATCCCCTACTCTTGCTACCTTCAGGCAATCCCTGAAAACTCATCTCTTCAGGGAAGCCTATCACGTCTCCAACTAATGTTTTACCACTTCCATCAGCTCATTCCCCACAGTTACAATCTTTTGTACCACCTGCCCCACCCTATTGGATTGTAAGCTCTTCTGAGCAGGGCTCTCTTAATCAACTTGTATTTTATTGTATTATAACTGTATTGTCTCCCGTTTATATTGTAAAGCGCTGCGTAAATTGTTGGCGCTATATAAATCCTGTATATTAATAATAATAATAATAATTATGAAATCTGGAGCTGAGCTTAGTACTAAGGTTTACTTTAAGCCAACTGATAGAAACAGTTATTTGTCTATTAGAAGTGGGCACCACCCCGCCTGGATTAAAAATATCCCTAAGGGACAAATGCTGAGGGTCCGGAGCAATTGTACTGAATCAACTGACTATTTCGCACAAGCCGATGTACTTAACCACTTGTCCACCGCCCACCGTCAAATGATGGCGGGCGGAAGACTCTCTTGTTCTGACAGGACGTCATATGACTTTGCACCTTTAAGAGCCACTAGGGGCGTGCGTGCGCGCACCGCGTCACTGGGGACCCGATTGCGGCCGCCGGGCACCCACGATTGCCCAGTAACTGAGCAGGACCGTGGATCTGTGTGTGTAAACACACAGATCCACGTCCTGTCAGGGAGAGGAGACCAATGGTGTGTCCCTTGTACATAGGGACAACCATCGGTCTCCTCCCCCAGTCAGTCCCCTCCCCCCACAGTAAGAATCAGTTCCAGGGAATACATTTAACCCCTTCCTCGCCCCCTAGTGTTAACCCCTTCCCTGCCAGTCATGCAGATACAGTAATCAATGCATTTTTATAGCAGGGATTGCTGTATAAATGTGAATGGTCCCAAAAATGTGTCAAAAGTGTCCGATGTTTCCGCCGCTATATCGCAGTCATGATAAAAATCCTTGATCGCCGCCATTACTAGTAAAAAAAAAAAAATGCTATAAATCTATCCCCTATTTTGTATCTGCTATAACTTTTGCGCAAACCAATCAATATACGCTTATTGCGATTTTTTTTTAACAAAAATATGTAGAAGAATACGTATCGGCCTAAACTGAGGAAAATTCAAAAAAATATTTTAAAAAATGGATATTTATTATAGCAAAAAAGTAAAAAATATTGTGTTTTTTTTTCAAACTTGATGCTCTTCTTTTGTTTATAGCGCAAAAAATAAAAACTGCAGAGGTGATCAAATACCACCAAAAGAAAGCTCTATTTGTGGGAAAAAAAGGACGTAAATTTAGTTTGGGTACAGCATAGCACGACCGCGCAATTGTCATTCAAAGTGTGACAGCGCTGAAAGCTGAAAAATGGCCTTGGCAGGAAGGGGGTGAAAGTGCCCAGTAGGCAGGTGGTTAAAGACAAATATTTACAGAAAGGGTATAAGGAGGAAGTAATAGATAACACTATTACAAAAATAGCGAGAATACCAAGGGAACAATGTTTGAGGAAGAAGGATGCCAAATTAATTAATAATCAACAACAATGGGGTTTCATCTCTAATTTTCACCATCAATATAAGGAGATAGAGAATATTTTTAGTAAATATTTGCATATACTATGCAGGGAAAGACATTTATGTGACTCCTTACTGGATAAACCAAAGTTTATTTATAGAAGGGCTCCAAATTTTGGTGATCAGGTGGTACGAAAAATCTTGGATCCACCTGATAAACAGAATCTGAGAATAAATAAAGGTATTTTCTCCTGTAGAAAATGCATTTGCTGCAGGACAGTTAATGTAAGCAATAGGAGCATGACTAGGGTCACAAAACTAGATCATGAAACATTTGAGATATACCAATTCATAACATGCAATTCCTCCTATGTAGTGTACCTTTTATGGTGCCCGTGTGGCTTATACTATGTAGGAAGGACTAAGCGACTTTTAAAGGTCTTTAAAATAGCTGAACATTTAGCTAACATTAGGAAGGGATTGAAACATCACAGTGTTTCCTTGCACTTAAGGGGAAACACGATCAAGACCCTTGGAGGGGCCCTTGGAGGGGCTCTAATCAAATCTAATCAAATTAGGGATCTATCACAGAGAGAAACAAGATGGATTTTTCTTTTAAAAAGTCTCTACCCGAGAGAATAAAATATTGAACTAGACCTTAATTGTTTCATTATTACAAAAGCACATTACAGGGGGGGCGGGGCATACTAGTAATCTTTGGTTACTAGGAGGGTGGCACTCGGAGAGCATTTCTGGGATTGCACGGGATGATTGGCAGCAGCTCCGGCCAACCCAGAAGCCTCTCATCACACCGCGTATGGGAGAAGAGCCGACACATGCAGAGGGGGCGGGACAGACAGGAGACTGCTCCACGCGCACCGGACAGAATAATTAGTGGAGCCTAGTACCGGAATGAGTTGTATCGGTACTAGGCTCTGCTGCGGTACCCAGCCCGGATTCCGGGGACAGCAGGAGGGATGCGCTCTTGTCGGTTGCCAACGGAGAGAGCAAGCGGGATGGAGAACCGCAGCACCCGCTACATGCGCTCTGCCTCTGGACACAGACAAGGAGGAGGGATAGGAGCACCCTGGAGCTTCGGCGCCCCCACCACTGCCGCGCCTGGGTGCAGAGCACCCCGCGCTCCCTGCCTAGGATCGGCCCTGGTGAAAACCAAGGTAGGTAAAACAGCCGTTACACACTGGCCAGGTGTGATGTGCAGTGTATCCGAGCTGTGCAACCTGATTGCCTGAACTATTCCAAATGAGGATGCCCGGACAAGCCCAATATAGCCCAACAGATCCCCACCCACCAATGTCACGCTGGCGTAATATCAAGCGGGAGGTGTCCGCTGCCAGCTTTGGCGCCAAAACGCTCCCTGCGTAAAAGCTACAAAGATTTGCTGGCAATTTAAACACATTTTTTATTTTATAAAAGTCAGTTTTGCTGTAGTAGTAGGTTGTATACATCACACAGATGCACTACATCACAGATGAGGTTGTCCCCAGAAAAGTAATAGAGGGAAAACCCTTCAATAGCGAAAATTAGTTCTGGTCCTTACATGTTTTAAAAAAGGTTGTAAACCGCTAATGTTAAAAGGAAAAAAAAAAACCTGCAAGGCAATGGCATAATGTGCTAGTATGCATCACATACTTGCACATTCTGAAATACTCACCTTGGAACAAAGCCCTCAAGCACTGTAAAGTCCCCACTGAGAGGGCTGACATTGTCCCCCCTGTCTTTCTACCAGGTTCACGAGCTCCAGCGATGTGATTGGTCGGAGTCGCGATGACGTCACTCCCATGTGCGCGGGAGCCCTCAGTTCCGGTGTTCTGCTGAAAACTCCAACTCGCCAAAATCTCCAACCACGTCACTTCCGGTGAGAGATATCAGCAATAATTGGAGATTTAGTCCACCTGCTAGTAACCAACAACATGGCCGCCTCCAAGGCGGCAACAACTTTTTTCCTCCTTACCTGCTGTTCTGTCAAAACAGTGAACTCGTCCTGTATACACTGCTTGTCTTCTGTGAAAACAAGCAACGTAGTTGGAGGTTTCGGCAAGTTTGAGTTTTGCAGGAGAACACCAGCACGAAGCTCTGAAGTTCCGGCAAGGTATGCCGGACCTTCAGAGCGCATATGCCAGTGATGTCACTGGCTGCATGCAGGGCGAATATTTCCCGAACGGTGGACGTTTAGGAGATATTAATTTTACCTACAGGTAAGTCTTATTATAGGCTTACCTGCAGCTAAAAATTACCATGTGGGATTTACAACCTCTTTCATAGCTAATTGAGAAAATAATGATTATCTGGACAGCCGCACTCCAATCCAACGTGGCTTTATTCACAAAGTAAAATGAAAACAGGCACTACATGTCACAGCAACAGCTATGAGTAAGCGCGTTAGCTGTCCCTATTTTTCTGTTGCTGTGACATGTGCCTGTTTTCATTTTACTTTGTGAATAAAGCCACATTGGATTGGAGTGCGGCTGTCCAGATCATCATTATTTTCTCAATTGCCTAGTGCATTGCCAGCACCCTCGGTTCCTGGAAAGGTGAATTTTATTTTGGGTAAGCCTGTTTGGAGCGGCAATCCTTGCTGGTATATATTTTGGACTTTGCACCTCTTTCATAGCTAGAGGGGACACAATTCCTTCCATATTGATTAAATGCTAGAATGACTCAAATCTTTTGATTCCAGTTAAAATATATGTAAACCTTGACAATAAACACCTTTTGCTCCCTTTTGGTCTGTTAAATTTGCAATTGAAAGCATTTTTTATATCTGTTCGATAACTGCAAAATAATACTTGTCAGTGTGCCAAAATACTTGTGAGCTGATAACTTCCTGTGATTTCTGCTTCTGCTGACTATTAGCATTCATGTCAAGCTAATAAAATGTTATAGAGAAGAATATAAAGAGGGATAATTATCTTCAGTAGAGACAGTGGCGGAATTTTCAGGGTCGCAGCAGTCGCAGTTGCGACTGGGCCCTGTAGTTTTGTGAAGTCCGGGGGGCCTGCCCGCCGCCCGTGTGAGGGGCCCGCCCACCGCCCGCCAGTGGATGCAACCTCCCAAGACATCTCCCCTGTCTGCACCTCTGGCTGCCCGTTTAGAGTGCAGTGGGGAGATGTGGAAGGTGGCGATCGGCAGCTCTATGGTGCCTGTGTGGGCAGGGATCTCCCTGGGGCTTGTAGTACTCTCTCTCTCTCTCTCTCTCTCTCTCTCTCTCGTGTCAGTGTGTATACAGTGGAGAGGGGAGGGGAGGGGCCTCTGACCCGGGCAGGTATTAGTTTCACTTTCACTCTGCTTGTACAATGTTGCTGATGCCTGGGTAAGAGGCCCCTCCCCCTCTGCTGTATACATTCGGAGATAGAACTACTAGCCCCAGCAAGACCCCCCTGCCTGTGGACGCCATAGAGCTGCCAATCGCCGCCTCCCACCTCCACCAGCCAGGTACAGGGGAACCCCTGCAAGGGGGGAGTCAGCTGTTTGGGGACCCTGATGTAAGGGGGGGGTCTTTCTGGGGACACTAATGTAAGGAAGGGGGCCTCTGGGGACACTAATGTTAGGGGGGGCTCTCTGGGGACCCTGGTGTAAGGGGGGAGGCTCTCTGGGGATCCTGGTGTAAGGGGGGGCTCTATGTGGACCCTGGTGTAAGGGGGGGCTCTATGTGGACCCTGGTGTAAGGGGAGCTCTATGTGGACTCTGGTGTAAGGGGGGGCTCTCTGGGGATCCTGGTGTAAGGGGGGGCTCTATGTGGACCCTGGTGCAAGGGGGGGCTCTCTGGGGATCCTGGTGTAAGGGGGGGCTCTATGTGGACCCTGGTGTAAGGGGGGGGGCTCTATGTGGACCCTGGTGTAAGGGGGGGCTCTATGTGGACCCTGGTGTAAGGGGGGCTCTCTTGGGACTCTGGTGTAATGAGGGGCTCTATGGGGACCCTGGTGTAAGGGGGAGGCTCTCTGGGGACCCTGGTGTAAGGGGGGGCTCTCTGGGGACCCTGATGTAAGGAGGGGCTCTCTGGGGACACTAATGTAATGTAAGAGGGGAGGCTCTCTGGGGACACTAATGTAAGGGGAGGTTCTCTGGGGACCCTGATGTAAGGGGAGGTTCTCTGGGGACCCTGATGTAAGGGGAGGTTCTCTGGGGACCCTGATGTAAGGGGAGGTTCTCTGGGGACCCTGATGTAAGGGGAGGTTCTCTGGGGACCCTGATGTAAGGGGAGGCTCTCTAGGGTCCCTGATGTAAGTAGGGAGGCTCTCTGGGGACCCTGATGTAAGAGGGGCTCTCTGGGGAGTCCCCCTATGTGATGGTGTGTGTGGGGGGGGCGGTATTGGAGGACCTGGCCTTGGGGCGACAAAGAGAGTAAATCTGGGCCTGGGCAGAGGCAGCGCTGAGACTGGGGGCAGACACTGAAAAATTAAGTCAGTAGACATGCTGACACCAATGAGAGAAGGCGAGGGAGGAGCTTTCCTCTCTGTGTGGAATACCTGTACCGTCTACCCATGAGGCAAGAAGGCATCCTGGCGGGAGATTAGAAGGCACCGTGACAGATCGAACGGAATTCCCGGGGAATCGATTGATTGACCGTAAGTGACATTTTGCAGAGCTGAGCAATCGATGCCAACCTCCACCACCTGTGCCTCTTACTGATCCCATCCCTATCCCCCCATTACTTCTATAACAGAGGTGATGGGGGGATAGGGATGAAATCAGTGGTGGGAGGATGGGATCAGTAAGAGGCACAGGTGGTGGTGGTGGGAGAGGATGGCACCACCACTGCCACCGCAGCCACCCCCCCCCCTCAAGTACCACCACTGCCACCCCCCTCAAGTACCACAGCTGCCATCCCCCCTCAACTACCGCCATTGCCACCCCCTCAAAAAAAAAGTATCAAAATCATGCTTTTTTTGAGGGGGGGGGGGGCCCTTTGTGATTTCTCGCACCGGGGCCCAGAGGTTTCTAGTTACGCCTCTGAGTAGAGATAGCATACTTCCTGTACTGGGGTGACGATAACAGTGCTCCTCCATAAAGTACATTGAGTCAGCATTGCTACCCTAGGTAGGGAAGTATGTTACTTACAAGATCAAAATAAGGAGAAAGAAATTCCTGGAAAAAAGAAAACCAATGCAACCACCACATCTGACAATTAATAACAGGCACTATATACACTTTTTATTAAGATAGATACACTTTCAAATTAGGTTTATGTATATTGATTCAATTATAGTAGTTAAGGGAGACTTGTAGTTAATTGTAGTTCTTTTTTTTTTTTTTTTGTTTCCTCTACCTAACATTATATATTTCCTTTCATACAGGTGCAGAAAGCATATTTAATCCTGTCTCTCCTATGAGGTTTTGAAAAGCAAACGAGAGGTAGACAGAGACAGCAGAGTAGAACTGCACAAAGCGCTAGCTGTTCATGGATTTCTTGCACATGTAGCGGGGTATCGTTTTACCCACAAGACTACGTTTCCCAGCACGCTTTGCGGCACCCAGGGTGCCATTCCCCGTGCAAGGACTGCTGGGGTGGACTATAAAAGGGGAGAGGCGGGGTTCGCTCGGCCTCTTGGAACGCCGCCCTCCTTGCAAGAGGATCCCCTGTACTCACCGGCTGCGCACGCTAGGCCTGAAACCTGGGCCTCGCGTTCTTTTGTTCCAGAGAGCCCTTCCGTTCCGCTGGGGAGTTGGTGAGGCATCCGATCCACCTGAGGTGCCATCATCTTCTGAAGAACCGAGGACTCGATGCATCGTGGACTCGGTGACGCCACTCACAGTAGCGGAGGAACCAGACAGGAATCGGTCCGGTCTGGGTGAGAGAGCTTCAGCTCAGAACCTTATAAGAATAACTTTGTGCCTATTGACTTTGCTTAGGCCCCCCTCTTTGAACACAGTTATACTTTGGAGAGACTGTTTGTGCTGAACTGAGTTTGATGGTCTCTCCATCTTTGCCTAGTAGGCTAACATCTGTTACCCCTTTTACTGGATTACAAATTGGTTTCTCCATGTGCACCACCGACAGTTGCTAGCGAAGATTCTCCAGCAAACTATACCCTAAGTTATAGTCAGGCCTGACTGGGTAGTTTAGGACTTTGCTGGGCACCATTTTTATTGCTCACGAGGGAGGATTGCAGCAGTGGGACTGATGTGTTATTGCATTATTGACTGTTATACCCTTTTAATGTGCACACCTATACTGCAGGGATCTGCATAGAACATTTTTATACAAATTACTGTTATCTTTCTACTTCCAGTAAAGAATTATAGTTAAGTAATTTGGTGGTGAGTGTCAATTACTGTGCTGGTATACAAGGCGGGTTGTACTGTATAATAGTGTATCGAGATAATACAATTGTACCATCCTCCCCTTTCCTAACTGTGTCAGAGAGAAGTCAGAGCCGATTGCCAGGGGTTGGTAGCAGTGCATTACCGGGTCCAAACAAACAAGCAGCCCTCTTAGTCTGGGGGTATCGCTACAAGTGGGGGCTCGGTCCGGGACCCGTGTATATTGCACGCTGCGATCAAGGCGGCCTGAAATACCAGCATGGACTCACAGGCAGTAATAGAATGGTGCGCAGAGGAGGGCGTGGATCCACTCCGGGCGGTAGTTGTTGAACTCCCGGGAGAGATCCGGGAGAAAGAAGAGATAAAACAACTAATAATGTCAATCTCCCCAAAATGGAAAGCATGGCCGGTAGATGTGAAGACAAATGCCGCGGGGACATATACACTAATAGAGTGGACAAGAGGAGTCCCAGAGGAGTTCAAAGGGCAAAGTATAAAAGACTTAGATGACAGAACGTATCGCTTAGTGCATACTGGGGCTGTGAAGAAAGAGTCCCCACGGACCTCCCCACAGTTATCTCCGTCACTCCTCTCCAAAATGGGAGGCAGTAGCGAAACGAAAGCACCAAAGTCACCCCTGACCGCCATAGGTCCCGAACTGTTGACTGCTTTGGGGGACTTTGTCATTAAATGCCAAAATAATAACACGGTGCATGTGGAAGCTGGGTACCGGAAACTTCGGGTGTTTTCAGGAACACAACCTGTGCCACCCGGGGAGGAAGAATTTGATACTTGGATCGAGCAGGCAATGCAGGCAGAAGAAGGTTGGGAAGTTCCAGAAGCGCAGAAGAAGCAGCGCATCAGTGAGAGCTTGAAAGGCCCTGCTGCTGAGGCGGTGAAAAACCTTAGGTGCAGCAATACTGTGTGTACAGCAATGGATTACTTGTCTATGTTGCAGGAAGAGTTTGGCCAGCTGGAGAAGGTGTCAGACTTGGTGTATAAATTTGAACATACCTTCCAACAGCCAAAGGAGAAGTTGTCCAAGTATGTCCGGAGACTGAATAGAATGCTGTGCCAGATTGTACTGAGAAAAGGGATGCAACCACAGGTCATAGATGCTACCAGGATGAAACAGATCCTAAGGGAGCCTTACGGTAGGACCCAGTCTGGCTCCACCTAAAGACCTCTGACGGAGTCATGGCCCTGAACTACACAGACCTTGTGCGGATTATAAGGGACAAGGAGGCCCTGATGAAGGATCAAGAGGGGTTTGAGAGAGCCACCCCGCCTGTTTCGGTAGGAGTCAGAATGACAGTAGTCACAGAAGTTGAAACCTTTAAATTTATTTAAACTGAAATGTAATTTACTGGATGTTACCATTTCTTTTATGTATTGACTGTGTTCCTTTTGTTTGTTCAAACTTTTTTTATCTTTGTTTTCACCTGCTGATTTTGCTAGTAGCACACTTCCCATCCTGGGGTGACATTCACTCACTAAAGGAAGCCATAGATGATGCAATTTTCTTTCCTGCAACCTCAGAAATCCCTCCCGCAGCACTATTGTGTTCTGCTGATGGGGAGCTTTCCCTGCCAGCAGAACACAATAATCACTACTGGTGGCTATAGCCGCCAGCAGTAATCTCATGCAAAACATCGGACAGACTGGATGTACTGAAGTTCAACAATGCAGACCTCTCCCAGTCCACAATCATGAAGAGGAGACAGATGAAGCCTTACACCTCTGCATTGCTGCCCCACCAAATTCGGTACCGTTGTGGTTTTTCTCTTCAAGCTTTCCTTTTTCTATAAGGGCACACTCATACTTTCACCCTCTCTGGACGAAGAACAGGCAATCCTGGAATCCCTTCATCTCTTGCCATCTAGCAAAGGAAACCAGAGCCCGGCTGACTCTGCTCCTCCCCGCCCTGCTACCAACCTCCTGGGCCGCACCTGGGAAATGGCGAAAAGCCACAAGCTCTCTCGTCCACGCATCTCATCAACAACTGGCTTCCCATGCTCTGACCTGGGATGAGCATTGGAACTGTAAGTTCGACCTTGTTTGAATGAGTCCCCTGGACTTACTGATTCAAGTTTCCTACCGTCCACTGTGAGAGACGGTAGGTGCAGAAATCCTCTCCTCCTTTGACTTTAACTAACGTTTGGCCTCTCTATGTTTCCATCCCCACCCCCTTTTTTTTTGCGGCTCATCCTTGCTTGGACCTCAACTGGGCGGTTTGCCATTAGCCTTCGCTTGCCTGTGTGCCGCTGTCCTGCATCTCACCCTCCCATGTAATTCTACCTGCCTCTGGGATCGTTGGCACTCGAACTATGGTAGACGCAAAACTGTAGCAGTGTTTTGTTGTTTTGCCTTTTTATTTGTTATTATTTTTTTTTCTCATTATTGTTGGTGGCTAAACCGCCATTGCCACCTTGGACATTGTTTAAGCTGTACTTATGATGTTGACTTAGCAGGGGCTCGCACGCAGGGCTCACATGACCCTTTCTCTCCCCTTTTCCCCTTACCCAGTCCCTGTCCCACCTCTTTAACCCCCCCTTCACCCCAATCTCTCAATACACTATCGGCTGAGTTCCTGCCTGTGAGCCCCACAGTTGGCCTGTGATTTGACATCATGCCTCCTGTTTTTGTTCCCCCTGGGATCTTAGGGAGAATTTGTTTCCTCGTGGGTTAGCGGGGACAGGCTAGCCCCGGGGGTCTCCCCGGTGGATCCTGCATTGTACTCCTCTATTCAGCTGGTCCGGGGCTTCTGTATGGTTGTACATTCTTCTTGCCTCTTTCTCCACAAGTTGTGGCCTGTTTTACTGGCCCCCCACATGTTAGTTGTCATCATTGATCCTGGGGGAACCTGTTATATCTTCCATTTGTCCTCCCCCATTGCAGTTGTTTGTCCCTTCTTTTTTCTATTTTTTTTTCTCTCTCCTTCTCATCCCCTTTTCTTTTCCCTGGCCAATACTCTCCCTCAATTTAACAATTTTGGTTACTCAAGCCCCACGCAGCCATGTATCCGGCGGCAGAGCCCCCCTGCCTTGCACATCTTACCTTTTAGATGTAGTTCACGCTTGTCGTGATGTACTCAGTATTACCCTCCATCCTTTACTATCTGTTTTTTGTTTTGCTTCTCCTCCCTTCTGGTCTTTTCTCTTCTTTTTTTTTTGTCTCTGTCTTTCCCTTTTCTTGTCCCCCAGGTCAGTGCTCGATTATGGCCCAAAACACACATACCTGAAGGCCGCAGCGGACTCCCCACAGTTCAGCTCAACTTCATCTCCTCGCTATGGCTATGACCCCATTGAAATTTTATTCACACAATATCCACGGGTTTAACTCACCAGTTAAATGTTCAAAGGTATTCCACTATCTTAAAACTAGCGATGTTGACGTGGTATGCCTAGAAGAGACCAGGTTTTCCTTCTCCTCCGCCCCAAAATACCTCTCTCCTCGTTTCCCTACCTTCCACGTAGCTTCTGCGCCCCAAAAATTTAGAGGAGTTCTAATCGCCTGCTGGCGCAACCTTTTATTTTCTTGCACTAAGGAAATTGCGTATCCGACCGGTAGATACATGTTGCTTCAAGGCGCTCTTAATGGTCATGACGTAACTTTAGTAGCCTACTATGCTCCAAACCGCTTCCAACACAAATTTTTCTCCCACCTCTTATTCTTGTGGGTGGCTCAAACGTAACTTTGGACTCCTCAGTGGACAGGAAATGCGCGCAAGGAGCATCCCCTTCCCATGACTTGGCTGTAGAAGCCCAAATGCGATCCCTCTTGCAATCGCACGGCCTGGTGGACGCATGGAGGGAACATCATCCCCGTACCCGTGACTTTACCTTTTACTCCAATCCGCATGACAGCTTTTGCAGGATCGATCATGTCTTCATCCCTCTGCAAATCATTTCTAACATACATAAGATAACGATCCCTGCCTTTCCATGGTCAGATCATGATCCCATAGTCTTCCCGCTTGCACTCACTGGCCTAACTCGCTCGCCCTACCAATGGTGGCTCAATGACTCTTTTAACGTCCCAGGATGCCCTTCTTGAACTTCACTCCCGCCTCCAGCACTTCTTCTCAGACAACGTAGGCTCCGTGACATCGGCTATCTCCCTGTGGGAAGCCCACAAGGCCACCATGCGGGACCACTGCATTCAGCTCGCTTCCTATGGTAAAACACACATTTGTGAACTCATGACCCGCCTGGTATCCACTTCTACGACATGGAAATCCAACCCTACCCCTGCCAATAAGAAGGCTCACGACACCATTGTCGCAGAACTTGATTTATTACCCACCGACAGAGCCGAAAAAGCCCTGCAATGGGCCAAACACAAATTCTACTCCTGTGCAAACAAACCAGGCGTGATGCTGGCCAGAAAGCTCAATGCCACGGGCCATGCCTATAAACCGATTCGCCTTAGCTCAGCCGGAGGTGATCTTACTTCTGTCTAATCGGCTGGTGCCGGCGGACATCCACAGTACCCATCCAGTGGCGTCACTAGGGTTGGTGTCACCTGATGCAGTAAAACATGGTGTCACCCCCCCTCAACCTGCCACAATGGATGAAGCAAGGATGTGAATGGGGGGGTGGATGGAGCCGGGATGGGATGAGGGTGGTGGATAGAGCCAGAATGGGATCGGGGAATGGATGGCACCGGAATGGGATTGTTGGGATATATGGAGCCAGGATGGGATCAGGGAAATGGATGGAGCCGGGATGGGATAGAGGAATGGATGGAGCCAGGATGGGATCGGGGAGGTGGATGGAGTCCAGATGGGATTGGGGTGGTGGATGGAGCCCAGATGGGATTGGGGTGGTGGGTGGAGCCCGGATGGGATCGGGGTGGTGGGTGGGGCCCGGATCGGATGGGGTGGTGGATGGAGCTGGGATGGGATCAGGTGTGAGGGGATGGACCCGGGATGGGATCGGGCTGGTGGATGGAGCCCAGATGGGATCAGGGTGGTGGATGGAGCTGGGATGGGATGGGATGGGGTGGTGAATGGAGCGGGGATGGGATTGGGTGGGGGGTGGATGGAACCGGGATGGGATGGGGTGGTGAATGGAGCTGGGATGGGGGGAGTGGATGGACCCGGGATGGGATGGGGTGGTGAATGGAGCTGGGATGGGATGGGGTGGGGGTGGATGGACCCGGGATGGGGTGGTGAATGGAGCTGGGATGGGATGGGATGGGGTGGGGGGTGGATGGACACGGGATGGGGTGGTGTGGTGAATGGAGCTGGGATGGGGTGGGGGGTGGATGGACCCAGGATGGGATGGGGTGGTGAATGGAGCTGGGATGGGATGGGTGGGGGGTGGATGGACCCAGGATGGCATGGGGTGGTGAATGGAGCTGGGATGGGATGGGGTGGGGGGTGTATGGACCCGGGATAGGATGGGGTGATGAATGGACCTGGGATGGGATAAGGGGGGGTGGATGGACCCGGGATGGGATGGGGTGGTGAATGGAGCTGGGATGGGATGGGTGGGGGGTGGATGGACCCAGGATGGCATGGGGTGGTGAATGGAGCTGGGATGGGATGGGGTGGGGGGTGTATGGACCCGGGGTAGGATGGGGTGATGAATGGACCTGGGATGGGATAAGGGGGGGTGGATGGACCCGGGATGGGATGGGGTGGTGAATGGAGCTGGGATGGGATGGGGTGGGGGGTGGATTGAACCGGGATGGGATAGGGTGGTGAATGGAGCTGGGATGGGATTGGGTGGGGGGTGGATGGAACCGGGATGGGATGGGGTGGTGAATGGAGCTGGGATGGGGTGGGCGGTGGATGGACCCGGGATGAGATGGGGTTGTGAATGGAGCTGGGATGGGATGGGGTGGGGGTGGATGGACCCCGGATGGGGTGGTGAATGGAGCTGGAATGGGATGGGATGGGGTGGGGGGTGGATGGACACGGGATGGGATGGGGTGGTGAATGGAGCTGGGATGGGGTGGGGGGTGGATGGACCCAGGATGGGATGGGGTGGTGAATGGAGCTGGGATGGGATGGGGTGGGGGGTGGATGGACCCGGGATAGGATGGGGTGGTGAATGGAGCTGGGATGGGATGGAGTGGGGGGTGGATGGAGCCCAGATGGGATCAGGGGGATGGATAGATTCGGGATGGGATGGGGTGGTGGGTGGAGCCAGGATGGGATTGGGTTGGGGGGTGGATGGACTCAGGATGGGATCTTTGATTTGGGGGGGTGGGGGGATTGGTTAGAGGATATGTGCTAGGGGGTGCTTTGGGAGAGGAGAGGAATTTGGCTGGGGGGTTAAACTTTAAATCTGCCCCCCTCCTCCTACTTCTAGCACAAGTCATTTCTAACCACCCCCTTGTGCATATCCTCAACCCCCCTCCTAAAATTACTGCTGGCAGCATAGATGTTACGTGCCAATGCCGCCCCCCAAATCTCCATACCCCGTGTTAATACATACCTTTTTTTTTCATTCGCGGTGTCCCTCTTCTCCCTCCTCGGCTCCTCCTCCCGGCCTGTGTACTTGAAACTTCAGACCCGAGGAGGAGGCGGGTGCAGCCAGCGGGGAGAGGGACATATGAAAGCAGCATTTGGGATCATTGTCGGACCCCGGCACCTCTGTCTCTCCCTCACTCCCTCCTTCCCCACTCTCCCTGCACATCGCATGCAGCAGAGGAGATCCCGGAAGGGAAGGAGGGAGCCACGACGACTGTGCCAGTCAGACCAGTCTGAGCCGGGTGTCACCCTCTGGCGGGTGTCACCCGAGTGCGGGCCGCACCCCGCTAGCAACGCCACTGTACCCGTCGCTGGGCTCTTGCTGTGCGTGATCACAGCAGAAGCGGGTCGCTGGTGATGCGCGCGCGTGCCCCAGGCTCATAAGTGTCAGATCACGTATTAGGTACGTGATCTGGCACAGAGCGGCCGTCCCCTGCCGCAGTAAATGTAAGATGATGGGCGGTCTGACAGTGGTAATTGAACACGCTGAAGTTAGAAGCTGATTGGTGTCCATGCACAGCTGCACCAGATTCTGCGTGCCCTAGTTTTAGTAAATCTACCCTACTGTTCCTATGTTCCAGTGTTGTTATCCTGATAAACAACTTTTAAGTAAACTAAATGGCATCCATTTAGGGCTTACATCTACCTTAATTCAGGAATGTGCGGTGAGGTCAGTGGCTGGTGAGGCACTGGCTAGTATCAGAGCCAGATACACGCAGGTTAGCGAACGTTAGAGTGAGAGCAATAATTCTAGCACTAGACATCCTCTGTATTTCTAAACGTGTAACCTGTAAAAAAAATTAAAGCGTTTGGAGATTTTTAAGTATTAATGTTTGGCGCCATTCCACAAGTGTGCTCAATTTTAACCACTAGCCAACCAGCTCACACAGATTTAGTGTAACAGGTCGGCTCTCCTGCGCGAATCAACGTACCTGTACATCGGTCCATGTAGGATGGATAGCGGGTGCGCTATCCACCCTGAGGGTAAAGGTGATGCACTGGCCAAGCATGTCTCCAGACCTAAACCCTATTGAGCATCTGTGGGGAATCCTCAAATGGAAGATGGAGGAAGGAGCGCAAGGTCTCTAACATCCACCAGCTCCGTGATGTCGTAATGGAGGAGTGGAAGAGGACTCCAGATGCAACCTGTGACGCTCTGGTGAACTCCATGTCCAAAAGGGTTAAGGCAGTGCTGGAAAATAATGGTGGCCACACAAAATATTGACAATTTGGGCTTAATTTGGACATTTTCACTTAGGGTTTTCACTTAGGGGTGTACTCACTTTTGTTGCCAGCGGTTTAGACATTAATGACTGTGTTTTGAGTTATTTTGAGGGGACAGCAAATTTACACTGTTATACAAGCTGTTCACTCACTACTTTACATTGTAGCAACGTGCAGATTCTTCAGTGTTGTCAAGATATAATTAAATATTTAAAAAAATGTGAGGGGTGTACTCAATTTTGTGAGCTACTGTGTGTGTATATATATATATATATATATATATATATATATATATATATACACTGTATACAGTAGTTTGCAAAAGTCTTAGGCAGGTGTAAAAAAAAAAAAGAATGCTTTCAGAAATAGAAGTTTTTCTTTTTTTTAATCAATTAACAAAATGGAAAGTAAATGAATAAAAGAGCAATCCAAATCCATTCAGCAGATGGTGTGATCACCCTTTGCCTTCAATCTGGTTCCCAAGTTTTTGTGCGTTTTTGAGCCATACAGCCTTGTTTCCTTGTCCTGTGCATGAAAAAATAGCAACTGGAAACGTGGCAGCAGGTGCTCTGGACTAATAAGTCAAAATCTAAAATATTTGGCAGTAGCAGGAGGCAGTTTGTTTGTGAAGAACTAGAGAGCGATATACAATAATGAGTGTCTGCAGGCAACAATGGAGCATGGTGGAGGTTCCTTGCAAGTTTGGGGCTGCATTTCTGCAAATGGAGTTGGAGATTTGGTCAGCATCAATGTTTTCCTCAATGCTGAGAAATGCAGGCAGATACTTATCCATCATGCCATACCATCAGGGAGGCATGTGATTAGCCCCAAATGTATTATGTGGCAGGACAACGACCCCAAACATATTATCTTCAGTGTAAAGAACAAGGAGTCCTGGAAGTGATGGTTTGGCTCCCACAGAGCTCTGATCTCAACATCATAGAACCTGTTTGGGATTACAAAGACAGAGACAGAAAGGGTTTGAGGCAGCTTACATCCACAGAAGATCTGTGGTTAGTTCTCCAAGATGTTTGGAACAAACTACCTGCTGAGTTCCATCAAAAACTGTGTGCAAGTGTACCTAGAAGAATTGAAGAACTGATGCTGTTTTGAAGGCAAAGGGTGGCCACAACACATATTTTTAGCACCCCCCTGACCCCCGGCATCAGGGAGGGCTGACATTTCACCTCAGGGTGCTGGTTCTTCGGCATGATGGGTTTGTAAAGTTGCAGAAAGATGGGCGCCAGTCACTTTTAGGATGAACAAAAGTGAGTTTATTGCTCACAACAAAATGTAGAGAGAGGGTAAGACTCCATTCACACAGGGGCAACACGACTTTCAGCGCGACTTTGGGAGGCAACTTGGACACGACTTGAGCATGAATCACAGCACGACATGAGGCAACTAACAAGGCAACTTCAAGTTGCCTCCAGGACAGGAGGCTTTCCAGTGGCCAATCAAACAAGAATCAGCTCTGTGGGAGGGAGGGGTTTGCCTGAGAAATGTATGTTCTCTTCCTGTATTGTTGCTTCTGTTAGGACAGTGATCCGACTTCTGAGGCGACTTCCATTGATTCAATGGATACAAGTTGCCTTACAAGTCGCCTAGAAATCGGATTGAAGTAGTACAGGAACCTTTTCTGAAGTTGGAGCGACTGCAGTAGTGTACATTAAGACGGCTCCATTCACTTACATTGATTTTCTCATGCAGTGCGACTTGAGGCGACTTGGGGCGACTTGAAGTCGGATTCAAAGTTGTCCCTGTGTGAATGGGCTCTTAGGGCACAGGACACCCTAGGTAGGACAGTAGGCAGATAGATGAGCAGACTCTGAAAACAAAACAGCCAGGTAGACAGCAATACAGAACGAGAGCACCCAATGCTACCAATGTTCTGTATTCACATAGGAACAGCTGTCTCCTAAAGCAACCAAAAAAATCACAGCATCGTGCAGAGTTTACTTAAAATATAGCAGCAGCACCCTAATCTGATTCGTTTTAGTTTGAAAAAAAATTATAGTAGTAGACATGCTTTGATTGGCAAAAAAGAAATTGCCCAGTAGTCTACTGAGCCTGTTCTACCAGATGCAAAACTGTCCTGCCACTGGGCAATTTTATCACACTCTCGTTACGAATTAAAAGACTGTAGATGATAGACTGTAGTGTAAAAATGATAAGCAGCAGGACAATTGATGAAGGAAAATGGGCCGAAATGTACTAGAGAAAAAGAGTACAAGCATGTGTTTTATTACCAAATTAAGACCCCGCAGACAAAATAGTGTAAAATTGGCCGGCAGCAGGACAATTTTAAGTATAAAGACTAGACCCAAAGTCACTAGCAACAAAGAGCACAGGCTGGGGCTTTACTACAGGAATTCCTATACTGCAGGGGATACATCAGTGTAACATTTGCCACTAGCAGGACAGGTTTATTTAGGGATAATAGGCCAAATAGGTCAGGTGGTTTAAATGCACACTGGTTTTGCTCTTAAAGGGGTTGTAAAGGCTCGTGTTTTTTCATCTTAATGGATCCTAATGTAGACTCTAGACAGAAGGAATAAACATTTCAACCGCATTCGAAAACATTCCAACCGCATTAGAAATCATTTCAAGGCACTAGAAAACATTTCAGCCGCATTAGAAAACATTTCAACCACAATAATAAACATTTCAACTACATTCGAAAACATTTCAACTACATTCGAAAACATTTCAACCGCATTAATAAACATTTCAACTACATTAGAAAACATTTCAATCACAATAATAAACATTTCAACCCCATTAGAAAACCTTTTGACAGCATTAATAAACATTTCAGCTACATTACAAAACAATTCAACTGCATTAGAAAACATTTCAACTGCATTAGAAAACATTTCAACCACATTAGAAAACATTTCAACCGCACCAATAAACATTTCACCTGCATTAGAAAAATTTCAACTGCAGTAATAAACATTTCAACCGCAGTACAAAACATTTAAACCAAATCTGTGTGTGACAAATGTTTTGGTGTGCAGTGCTACACACTGAGACAGCTGTACACTTGAACATGCCTGCTGTGACAGCTGCTTGGTAGCACTGTAAGCTTTGACAGATGTTGATTGGACACACATTACTACTAGGGATGAGCCAACTACGGTTCGGTTTGCACCAGAACATGCGAACAGGCAAAACATTTGTTTGAACACGCGAACACCGTTAACGTCTATGGGACACGAAAATGAAAAATCAAAAGTGCTCATTTTAAAGGTTAATATGCAAGTCATTGTCATAAAATGCCCCAGGGAACATGTATCAATGCAAAAAAAAGTTTTAAAAACGCCCGTTTTTTAGGGAGCAGTGCTTTTAATAATGCTTAAAGTGAAACAATAAAAGTGAAATATTCCTTTAAATTTCGTACCTGGGGGGTGTCTAAAGTATGCCTGTAAAGTAGCGCATGTTTTCCGTGTTTAGAATTGTCTCTGCACAAAATGTCATTTCTGAAGGAAAAAAAGTCATTTAAAACTACTCGCGGATGTAATAAATTGTCGGGTCCCCGGCAATAAAGAGAAAAGTCACTGAAAAAAACGGCAGGGGTCCCCCCCAGTCCATTACCAGGCCCTTTGGGTCTGGTATGAATATTAAGGGGAACCCGTGCCATTTTTTTTCAATTACTTTTATCTGTATTGCCGGGACCCGACAATTCATTAATAGCTGCGAGTAGTTTTAAATGACTTTTTTTCCTTCAAAAATTACATTTTGCGCAGGGAACCAGAATTAGAAAAAAATGCGTAGGGGGTCCCCCCAAAATTCCATTACCAGGCGCTTCAGGTCTGGTATGGATATTAAGGGGAACCCCGTGTAATTTTTTTTTTAAATGGCATGGGGTTCCCCCCAAAAATCCATACCAGACCCTTCAGGTCTGGTATGGATTTTAAGGGAAACTCTGCGACAAAATAAAAAAAAATGGCGTGGGGTTCCCCCAAAAATGCATACCAGACCGACCCTTATCCAAGCATGCAATCTGGCAGGCCGCAGGAAAAGAGGGGGGACGAGAGAGCGCCCCCCTCCTGAACCATACCAGGCCACATGCCCTCAACATGGGGAGGATGTTTTGGGGGTCTGTGACCCCCCTATGTGAAATGGTAATGGGTACATTGTACCCTTACCATTTCACAAAGAAAGTATAAAAAACAGACACAGCTGGACAAGTCCTTTATTTAAAAATAAAAAAATAAAAAATGAATTTCCAGCGATGTAATCCCGTCTCCCATCTCCCCGAGGTCCAACGATGATCCATTCCAGCAATGCTGCAGTCTTTCCACTCATTCCCAGCGAGGAACGAAACCCCCATGACGCGCAAGAGGGGGCGGGGTGACCCGTCCGTCACGTGCGCCCACGTCATTGGGAAAGCCGGGAAAGGGGCTTCCAGATTTCAATAAGCCCCCCACCCAAGGACCCCCACAACCACCGGACAAGGGTTGTGGGGATGAGGCCCTTGTCCCCATCAACATGGGGACAAGGTGCTTTGGGGGTCACAGACCCCCAAAGCATCCTCCCCATGTTGAGGGCATGTGACCTGGTACGGTTCAGGAGGGGGGCGCTCTCTCGTCCCCCCCCCTCTTTTCCTGCGGCCTGCCAGGTTGCGTGCTCGGATAAGGGTCTGGTATGGATTTTTAGGGGAACCTCACGCCATTTTTTTTTACATTTTGGCGCAGAGTTCCCCTTAAAATCCATACCAGACCTGAACCATTTTTTTTTTTTTATTACGTGGGTAATAACTGGGGGGGACCCCTGCCATTTTTTTCAATGACTTTTCTCTGTATTGCCGGGGACCCGATAATTCATTATAGCCGCGAGTTGTTTTAAATGACTTTTTTTCTCCAGAAATTTTGTGCAGGAACAATTCTAAACACGGGAAACATGCGCTACTTACAGGCATACTTTAGACACCCCCCAGGTACGAAATTTAAAGGAATATTTCACTTTTATAGTTTCACTTTAAGCACTCTTAAAATCACTGCTCCCGAAAAAACAGCGGTTTTTAAAACTTTTTTTTGCATTGATACATGTCCCCTGGGGCAGGACCCGGGTCCCCAAACACTTTTTATTTCAATAATAAGCATATTAACCTTTAAAATTAACACTTTTGATTTCTCCCATATACTTTTAAAGGGTGTTCCGCGGCTTTTCGAATTTGACGCGAACACCCCAAATTGTTTGCTGTTCACCGAACGGGCGGACAGCCAATGTTCGAGTCAAACTCATGTTCAACTCGAACATAAAACTCATCCCTAATTACTACTACAGATGTTTTTGGGCACAGGTACATTGTGGCAGATGTTGAAGGGGCAGTACACGTGATCTAGATACAATATTTTTAGAAAGGAAGAATGACCATTATTTTCAAATTCAAATCAATTGGAATTAGTAACAATTGGAATATTGGATTGTTATTTCTGTCAGCTCAGGTAGCCTGTGTACAATGCACATATATGTGTCTTTTAACCACTTCGGCCCCAGACCATTTGGCTGCCAAATGACCGGGCCACTTTTTTGCGATTCGGCACTGCGTCGCTTTAACTGACAATTGCGCGGTTGTGCGACTTGGCTCCCAAACAAAATTGATGTCTTTTTTTTTCCCCACAAATAGAGCTTTATTTTGGTGGTATCTGATCACCTCTGCGGTTTTTATTTTTTGCGCTATAAACAAAAATAGAGCGAAAATTTTGAAAAAAAAGCAATATTTTTTATACTTTCCCCAATTTCTTTTTAAAAAAGTGAATTTTTTCTCAGTATAGACGGATACATATTCTTCTACATATTTTTGGTAAAAAAAATTGCAATAAGCGTATATTGATTGGTTTGCGCAAAAGTTAGAGCGTCTACAAAATAGGGGCTAGTTTTATGGCATTTTTATTATAATTTTTTTTTTTTACTGGTAATGGTGGCGATCGGCGATTTTTATCGTGACTGTGACTTTATGGCGGACACATTGGACACTTTTGACACATTTTTGGGACCATTGTCATTTTTACGGCGATCAGTGCTATAAAAATGCACTGATTACTGTACAAATGACACTGGCAGTGAAGGGGTTAAACACTAGGGGGCGCTGAAGGGGTTAAGTGTGTCCTAGGGAGTGATTCTAACTGTTAGGGGGAGAAGCTATTAATGACACGTCAGCGATCACTGTTCCCGATCACAGGGAACAGTAGATCCCTGACATGTCACTAGGCAGAACAGGGAAATGCCTTGTTTACGAAGGCATCCCCCTGTTCTGCCTTTGCTGACATCGAGTTCCCGGGACCCGCGGGTGCACTCACGAGGCACACGGCGGCGCTGGGCGGCAAATTTAAAGGGACGTACAGGTACGCCCATTTGCCTGCCCGTGCCATTCTGTTGACGTATATGGTCGTGCGGCGGTCGGCAAGTGGTTAAACACCTGAATACTGGACAATGCCCAGGCTATTTTTCATCTTTCACATCGGATGTTGCTGGGACACTAGTATTACAGAGGTTTTGTGAAATGGTACACTGTGACAGATGTTTTGGTGTGCACTGGTACACACTGAGACAGATGCTGATGGGACAATAGTTGTACAGATGTTTTTGTACAGTACTAGTAGTAGTAGTAGTATTCATTATTTTTTTTCTATTCTATTCTATTATTTTCTATTCTAATCTATGCTTTTATTTTATATTCTATTCTAATCTATTCTTTTCTATTCTATTCCAAATCAAATTTATTTTATTTGTAATTCGAATTTCAGAAGAGGATTATATTAGTTTCTATTCGGCTCTATTCTTTTCTATTCTATTCTATTCCTTTATTTTATATTCTATTTTATTCAGTTTTTTTCTAATCCATTTTGTTCTGTTTTAATCTATTCTTTTCTATTCCTTTATTTTCTGTACTATTTCTTTATTTTCTGTTATATTATTTTCTATTCTATTCTATTCTTATATATTATTTTCTATTCTATTCCTTTATTTTCTATTCTATTTTATTGTATTCAGAAATTCTAATTTAAATCGCATTCGAAAACTATTCGAATTCGAAAACAATTTGACTCAAATTCGAAAATGGTTTGATTTGATTTGAATTTCGTCCTAAATTTTGTTTCATTATTTCATTATTCTGTTTAAATTCCTTACTATTGAAATTTGGAAAATCAGATGCATCCGAACTTCCAAATAATGAATAATTCGTCCGAATTTTGATTTGGAACGAAACGAACCACACATGTCTACAGGCCAGCCAAACAAGCCAAAGGAAATAGGAAGTCTCGAGAGTCGATTCAGGATCAGTGGACTGATCAGTGTGAACAAGCTTTCCGAAGTCTAGCGAATGCCCTTGTTCTAGCCTATGCCAAGCCTTATAAACAGCATATTGATGCTAGCTGAGATGGGTTAGTTGGTGTGTTCTACTAAGAGCATGATGGACACCTACGACCTGTTGACTATGTGAGCCAAAGCCTCACCCCTTCTGAGAAGACGTATCCCACCCACATGCTAGAGTTTCTTGCCTTATAGTGGGCTGTAGCGGATAAGTTGAAAGTCTACTTGTATGGTGCAGACTTCATGATCAAAACCAATAATAACCCACTTACATATATCCTCACCACAGCCAAGTTGGATGCCACAGGGCACAGATGGTTAGCCGTGCTATCAGGAAGAGAGATGCCGACACCCTGTTGAGGAGATCTTATGACTTAGGGACTCCCTCTGAAGAGTGGACCCAACTGAAATCAGAAGGGGTACAAGCTCTGTGCCTAGGAACTGAGTACAGAAGCAACAGAGCGACATGGGCCAAAGCTATTGGAATCTCTGCTGTAGGTGTTTCCAAGCTCTACTGCAACCTCACTTAAATTAAAGATGGAAGCCTACGCAAACTCTCTAAGAAGGACTTGAGAAAGGACCAGATGCAAAAGCCCCTGTGCAAGGGGCCAGTAGGGACTATTGGATTAGTGAGAAACCTTTTCTACTGGTCTTGTATGCGGGCCGAAGTCGAGAGCTATTGCCACTCCTGCCTACGCTGCACACAAAGGAAGACTCTGCCATCCAGAGCTGCCCCAATGGGTCAACTCCAAAGCCAAAAGCCTATGGAGTTCTGTACATTAATTTCTTATGCCTAGAACATGAAATGTTCTAATGGTGACAAACTATTTCACCTGTTATGCCCAGACATTTCCAACAAGCATCCACAATAGCCAAGGTCATAGTAATGAAGTTCTTTGTTCATTATAGACTGCTTCAAAGAATCCAAGAATTTAATCAAGAAAGAGACTTTGAAAGAAAACGCATTAAGAAATTACTAGATTCATTGAGCATTCAGAAGTCCAGAACAACCCTATACCACCCACAAAGGGACCCACAGCCAGAAAGGTTCAACTGCACCCTCCTAGATATGCTTGGGACTCTCACTGCCGAAAAGAAACAACAATGGAGCAGGCTTAGCTTAGCAGTTTTCATGTCTATAATAGCACAGAGAATGATGCCACAGGATATTTCACCTATATACTTATGCTTGGGAGAGAGGCCCGGTTAGTAGTTGATCTAGCATTCAGTACATCTGTAGACCAAACATCTGTAACATCCCATAGGGGGCATGTAGATCATCTGAAAAATAATCTAAAGATGGAATACGAGAAGGCCCGGGCTGCCTCAGATGCTCGAGGCATCAAAATAAAAGGAACTATGATTTGAGAGTTAGGGTCCAGGACTTGGAACAAGGTGATCAATTGCTACCGAGAAATCTGAGAGGAGAGCCTGTGGGAAGGAGAAAATAGATGTTGCAGCTGTATGGAACCTTTGGAGTTGTAGTTCCCAAGGAGCCTGGCGCTGTGGAGACCAGCGGGTTGCAAACTACAAGGAAAACAACACCCTTCAAATAGGGCAGTAGAACACAGAGCTTTTCCTGGGATTTCGTGGAGGAAACTGGGTCTTTTGTGGGAGGAAGCCAAGCTGCACAGAGCAGTGCCACAGCTGAGTGCATTGCTGGGAACCAGAGAGTGGGACCTGTTGCCTGTCAGCCTGTGTAGAGACTGGGTTGCCATTGGGTCTGAGCCTTGTAAGTGTTCTGGACCGGACTCATTGTGTACCAGGAGTGGCGAGCGGAATCAACTGTGCCCACCCCATCATTGTCAGCAGTTTAATGCCAGGAGGAGACTGCCTAATTTGACTAGCAGCCCTTGCCTATCCTCACCAAAGTTTGCTCACTGCATGCAGTTCAAAGAGACGGTAACACCTGCATCACTGTACAGACGGGGCACGACATTATCCAGCGTAAATTTGCTAATCACGCAGCAGGTACTTTACAGCCATCTTAAGGAAGGCATACACCCATTCACTATTAGGGGTGTATGTCCAGAGTGCGCTAGAAGACACTTTTTGACTGGCCATTGCCGAGAGTTACATTAGAATTTTCTTTGTGATATTTATAATTTTTAGGTTATGTTATTCTTATTAACACTGTGTGTACCAGTGTAAATTGTGTTAGCCTTATTGTGGCCTAGTCTAATTGCCATATTATTGACTAATATTTACCCTATTTAGTTCAACATAGCTGCTTGCCCTCCCGGGGTTAGTTGACTCTTTGGCCATTAATAGGGCGATGCGTACTCTATTGGGTCTCCTATTATTTTATGCCAGAAAGGAGATAGTGCTTAAATGGAAATCAGATATGGCTCTCTGCCCTTCTGGAAGCATCAATAGTGTTGTACCCTATACAAAGCTACTTAGTTTTAGTTGCCCTAAAAAAATTGAGACGGTCTGGCATTTGTGAATAAGTTCAGAGTGTACAACGTAACAACAGATAACCAGGAGTCTATGGACTGAATCCATTCTCTCCTGATAAGGTTTATCCTAGGTTATGGACAGATATACTTCTCTGCAGTGACCCATGTTACATTTGTTTAGATAGGAATCCTAATGTTAATGTTCTCCTGAGATATTATCCTGATGGTTGAGAGGGAACAGAAATCTTCTTTTAATTCATTAACCCTGGAACTGATTCTGTAGAGTACAACTGAGCGCAGTGTATGGAATGTTTTTTTTTTTTTATTCTTTTTTTTTTCTATAATAGGATGTGTTATTTTGTAGTTTTGGGTTTTATGTATTGGTTAGCCGGGGAATGGCCAAAGGCTATGTTTTGTATCTTTACACTTAAATTTTCCAAAAAAATAAATTTAAAAAAGACAAAAACATAGTCAGTTGCCTGTATATTGCTTGGTGCATTGCATTTATCTTGCCTTGCGATAATACGCTTACTTTATTTACCATTAAGTAGGCTGTGGCCTATTTCCTGTACGCTAATATACACTGAGCAAAATTATAAACGCAACACTTTTGTGTTTGCCCCCATTTATCATGAGCTGAACTCAAAGATCTACAACTTTTTCTATGTACACAAAAGGCCTATTTCTCTCAAATATTGCTCACAAATCTGTCTAAATCAGTGAGCACTTCTCCTTTGCCGAGTTAATCCATCCACCTCACAGGTGTGGCATATCAAGATGCTGATTAGACAGCATGATTATTGCACAGGTGTGCTATAGGCTGGTCACAGTAAAAGGCCACTCTCAGGCCGGGTTCACACTGGTACGACAAACGCTCCGACATTGGGAGCTCATGTCGTATGACAAGTGAAAATCAATGTTTCCCTATGGGAGCCGTCTTAACTGGTCTGGCACAATTCAGTCCGACTTTGAAAATGCTCCCTTGTACTACTTTGGTCCGACTTTGATCCTACTTCAGCCCATCGAATATCACTGAATTCGGATCAAATCGGATCACTGTCTTGCCTGATCCGACTTTGGCATGCGACTTGTGCTCTGATAATCTTGAGGGGGAACTCCACACCAAATTTAAAAAAAAACTGGCATGGGTTCCCCCTCCAAGAGCATACCAGGTCCTTCGGTCTGGTATGGATTTTAAGGGGAACCCCCTATGCTGAAAAAACACAGTGGGGCCCTCCCCCAAAGTCCATACCAGACCCTTATCTGAGCATGCAGCCCGGCCGGTCAGGAAAGGGTGGGGGGCCGGGATCTTATTAAAAGGGGCTCCCAGATTCCGATAAGCCCCCCGCCCACAGACCCGACAACCAACGGCCAGGGTTGTCGGGAAGAGGCCCTTGTTCTCATCAACATAGGGACAAGGTGCTTGGGGTGGGGGGGGCGCAGGACCCCCCTGCCCCAAAGCACCCACCCCCCATGTTGAGGGCATGCGGCCTGGTACGGTTCAGGAGGGTGGCACTCGGTCGTCCCCACCCCCTTTCCTTACCGGCCGGGCTGCGTGCTCGGATAAGGGTCTGGTATGGATATTGGGGGGACCCCTACGCCGTTTTTTCAGTGTAGAGTGTTCCCCTTAAAATCCATACCAGGCCGAAGGGAACCCATGCAGGGGGAACCCATGCCGTTTTTTTTTTTCAATTTGGCATTGAGTTCCCCTTCAAGATTCATACCAGACACAGTGCCTGGTATTGTCGGGGACCAAAGTCTGATCCCTGTTCATTGAAGTCGGACGCATGTCGGACTTCAAGTCGCAGGGAAAAGTCGGATCCAAAGTAGTACTACTGTCGTGTCGTACCAGTGTGAACCCGGCCTAAAATGTGCAGTTTCATCACACAGCACAATGCCACAGATGTCGCAAGATTTGAGGGAGCGTGCAATTGGCATGCTGACTGCAGGATTGTCCATCAGAGCTGTTGTCCTTGAATTGAATGTTAATTTCTCTACCATAATCCGTCTCCAAAGGTGTTTCAAAGAATTTGGCAGTACATCCAACCGGTCTCACAACCGCAGACCACATGTAACCACACCAGCTCAGGACCTCCACATCCAGCATCTTCACCTCCAAGATCATCTGAGATCAGCCACCCAGACAGCTGCTGCAACAATCAGTTTGCATAACCAAAGAATTTCTGCACAAACTGTCAGAAACCATTTCAGGGAAGCTTATCTTCATCAGGGTCTCGACCTGACTGCAGTTGGTCATCGTAACCGACTTGAGTGGGCAAATTCTCACATTCAATGGCGTCTGGTACTTTGGAGAGGTGTTCTCTTCAGGGATGAATCCCCATTCTCACTGTACAGGGCAGATGACAGACAGCGTTTATGGCCTCGAGTGGGTGAGCGGTTTGCTGATGTAAACATTGTGGATCGAGTGGCCCATGGTGGCAGTGGGTTATGGAACGGGTTATGGAATAGGCCGGCGTATGCTATGCACAACGAACACAGGTGCATTTTACTTATGGCATTTTGAATGCACAGAGATACCGTGACGAGATCCTGAGGCCCATTGTTGTGCCATTCATCCACGACCATCACCTCATGTTGCAGCATGATAATGCACGACCCCATGTTGCAAGGATCTGTACACAATTCCTGGAAGCAGAAAACATCCCAGTTCTTGCATGGCCAGCATACTCCCCGGACATGTCACCTATTGAGCATGTTTGGGATGCTCTGCGTCGACATATACAACAGCGTATTCCAGTTCCTGACAATATCCAGCAACTTCGCACAGCCATTGAATAGGAATGAACCAAGATTCCCCAGGCCACAATCAACAACCTGATCAACTCTGTGCAAAGTAGATGTGCTGCACTGCATGAGGCAAATGGTGGTCACACCAGATACTGACTGGTTTTCGGACCCCCGGACCATCCCAATACAGTAAAACTGCACATTTTAGAGTGCCCTTTTATTTTGGCCACCTAAGGCACACCATAATCATGCTGTCTAATCAACATCTTAATATGCCACACTTGTGAGGTGGATGGATTATCTTGGCAAAGGAGAAGTGCTCACTAACACAGATTTAGACAGATTTGTAAACAATATTTGAAAGAAAAAGGCCTTTGTGTACATAGAAAAAGTCATAGATCTTTGCGTTCAGCTCATGATAAATAGGGGCAAACACAAAAGTGTTGCGTTTATAATTTTGCTTAAATTGTACATTTAAGTTGTACAGGTGTGTGCAGCCTTCAATTATTAAACGGAGGTGTGTCAGAGGGGACAAAGCAGTTTACAGAGTTGTGGCAGAACAGGGAACCCATCGTACCAAACGGCTCCTTTGGGGGTAAGCGCTACACTTTTATTTCCATTCACTCAATTTGCCATCTTTGCACTAGGCACTGGATGTCCTTGTCCTGGCACTGGACACACGTATCTAACATTTCTCCCAACTTTCTGTGATGGGAATGAGGGATACCTATTAGCAAAAGTATGTAAGCATAGGATACACCAACAAGTGCTTTTTTTACCACTACTATTCCTTTATATTGGTTTTTGAAATTTGCAAATGCAGCAATTCAAAAATTTGGTGAAAGGTTTAGCACTGGGAAACACTTTTTGATAGATAAGTGGTGCATTTTATATACAACAATATAGATCAGACCAAACTGAGCAGTGTTGCCAACCGCCCATATTTTTACGGGCATCCCGTAAAAACAGGGCACTTTCCCCCCGCCCGTAAATGTCCGTAGCACGGGAATAGTGCCAGTAAAAATGTCTGAGACGAGCTCAGCTTGGAAGTGCGCATGCGCAATTCCCGGGGATGCCCGAGAGCCAGCTGCCGAGATGATCCGATCTGCACCTCTAATAATTGCTCCGCCCACCACCGCCTCTCAGCCAATCAGCATTACTGTAACCCGCCCTCCTCCTGCAGCCCGCCACATTTGACAAGTAGATGCAGGCAGAGACGAAAGTGTGTCTGCATTGTATTGAGGTGGGCAGGTGGGAGTGTGCTCTCCTCTGTCTGTTCCCTGCACTTTACATCACCATCACACTCGCTTGTTCTCCAGGCCACACTGACAGAGGAGAGGCACGGCTGTGGGCTGCATGTTCTAGAGAGCCTGCTTCTCCTCTGTCAGGACCGGAGCGGCTGTGAGTCTGACAAGGAGTGAGGCAGAGCAGGCTTTCTGTGATGTCCCCCCCCAGGCCCCCCTCCCCCTTCTCCGGTCAGCAGCACGAGCAGGGAGATCAAAGACACACAGACAGGGCTGTGTGCATTCTTCCTCACCCTGATTAATCACCCTCACCCTGGTGATTAAGAAAAGCAGCAGCAGGACTGAGCAGTTTGCAGAAAGGGACTGAATTGCAGGTAATCATTGTGCAGTAACCTCTAGCAACTGAATGATGGGCAGTACTGTGTAGTAACCAAATGGTGCTGGGTAGTAATGTTTAGTAACCTCTAGTAACCGAATGGTGGGCAGTAATGTATATTATAGTAACCAAATGGTGGACAGTAATGTATAGTATAGTAACGGAATGGTGGACAGTAATGTGTAGTAACTAGGGATGAGCCGAACACCCCCCCGGTTCGGTTCGCACCAGAACCTGCGAACGGACCGAAAGTTTGCGCGAACGTTAGAACCCTATTAAATACAATGGACGCGAACGTTCAAAATATAAAGTGCTAATTATAACGGCTAATATGCATGGTATTGTCCTAAAAAGGGTTTGGGGGCCCGGGTTCTGCCCCAGGAGACATATATAAATGCAAAAAGAAGTTTTAAAAACGGCCGTTTTTTCGGGAGCAGTCATTTTAATGATGCATAAAGTGAAAAAAAAAAAGTGAAATATTCCTTTAAATATCGTACCTGGGGGGTGTCTAAAGTATGCCTGTGAAGTGGCACGTGTTTCCCGTGTTTAGAACTGTCCCTGCACAAAATGACATTTCTAAAGGAAAAAAAAGCCATTTAAAACTGCTTGCAGCTTTAATGTCATGTCTTGTCCTGGCAATATGTATGAAAATATTTGAGAAAAATGGCATGGCTATTGTAATTATATGCCCCTGTTAAACAGGAGCAGAAAAATTGGGCCTTAGGCACTGGTGCCACAACACTGTAACCCCTCACAGATACTGTACTTGGAGCACAGCAATGAGCCCTGTTGCAAAGTATTGCATCAAAAATGTTAATTACACGCCCCTGTTAAACAGGGGCTGAAAAATTGGGCCTTAGGCACTGGTGCTGGTGCCACGACACTGCAACCTCTCCCAGATACTCTAGTTGGAGTGCAGGAATGAGCCCTGTTGCAAAGCATTGCATAAAAAATTGTAATTACATGCCCCTGTTAAACAGGGGCTGAAAAATTGGGCCTTAGCCACTGGTGGCGGCACCCAGAAACAAAAAAGTTCTTCCAAGCTATCATCAAGAATCGGATCATTGAGGAGGAGGAGGATAGTCAGTCAACATAACAGGACAGTCACTCAGCATCAACATCAGTCTTGAAGGGATGTGACATTTGAAAATAAATTATTCTGTTATATCAGCTTCAGGTGCTTGGTAGCTGGTGGTGATCCAAAACTGGTTCATCTTTATGAAGGTCAGTCGATCAACCGAGTCGGTGGACAGGCGCACCCTGTGATCCGTGACAAAGCCTCCAGCAGCACTGAATGTGCATTCCGAAAGAACGCTGGATGCAGGACAGGCCAGTAGCTCAATTGTATACTGTGCAAGCTCTGGCCAGTGATCCATCCTCAAGACCCAGTAAGCCAGAGGATTTTCGGTGGGAAAGGTGTCTAAGTCTGACCTTGCCCCTAGGTATTCCTGCACCATGTATATTAGACGCTGGCGATGGTTGTTGGAACCAATCATACCTTGGGGCTGCGGACTAAAAAATTGTCTGAACGCATCGGTCAGACGGCCACCTTCTCCACCGCTCCTTCTGCTACTGACCGAAGCCTCAGCAACTCGTTGTCCAGGACCAGGAGTTTGTAACCTCCCAGTCTCTGGGAACGCGTTGCACAGACCTTTCTGCAAGGCCTCCCAGAGTTGTCTCATCCTCTGCTCCCTCTGCGACGGCAAGATAAGGTCCGCAACCTTACCCTTGTACCGTGGATCAAGGAGAGTGGCCGGCCAGTAATGGTCCCTCTCCTTGATCCGAAGAATACGAGGATCCTTCCGCAGACTTTGCAGGATCAGGGAGGCCATGCAGCGTAGGTTAGCTGAGGCATTCGGTCCGGAGTCCTCTGGGTCACTAAGGACGACATGATCCGCAGCCACCTCCTCTCAGCCACGTACAAGTCCACGGGTTTGTTGGGACTGTAAATCATCCCTAAAAGACTGCTGCTGTTGATGCTGAGTGCCATGCTTCACCTCCATGCTGACACAATCCTCCTCCTCCTCCTCCTCCTCCTCCTCTTCCTGTGTGATGGGTGGGAAACAAGGAACACTGTCTGGGTAAAGGGGGCCTTGAGAGGCAAGGAAGTCCTCCTCTTCCTGCCTCTGTTCTGCCTCAAGTGCCCTGTCCATTATTCCACGCAGCGTATGCTCCAACAGGTGGACAAGAGGTACAGTGTCACTGATGCATGCACTGTCACTGCTCACCATCCTCGTGGCCTCCTCAAATGGTGCCAGGACAGTGCATGCATCCCTGATTATGCCCCACTGGCGTGGTGAAAAAAACCTGAGCTCCCCTGACCCTGTCCTGGTGCCGTAGTTGCACAGGTACTCATTAATGGCCCTCTGCTGCGTGTGCAGCCGCTGCAGCATGGCCAACGTTGAGTTCCACCTGGTGGGCATGTCACATATAAGATGGTTCTTGGGCAAGTTCAACTCCTTTTGCAGCTCAGCCAGCCGAGCACTGGCATTATAGGATCTGCGGAAATGCACACAGACTTTCCTGGCCTGCCTCAGGACATCCTGTAAGCCCGGGTACCTGCCCAAGAACTGCTGCACCACCAGGTTAAGGACGTGAGCCACACAGGGCACATGGGTCAGTTGTCCCTGTCGGAGGGCAGAGAGGAGGTTGGTGCCATTGTCGCAAACCACCATTCCTGGCTTAAGCTGGCGTGGCATCAACCACCTCTCGGCCTGCCCCTGCAGAGTAGACAGAACCTCTGCCCCAGTGTGGCTCCTGTCCCCCAAACACACCAGCGCAAGCACGGCATGGCATCTTTTTGCCTACGTACTTGCATAGCCCCTTGAACGCCTACGGAGCAACGCTCCGAGGACAAAAGCACAGGAAGAGGCCATGGAGGAAGAAGAGGAGGGGGTGGAGGAGAGAGGTGTGTCACAACCAGTAGTAGCATTTTGGAGGCGTGGCGGCGGAACAACTTCCAACACTACTGCACCATGTTCAGCATCCTTCCCAGCTGCCAAAAGAGTGACCCAATGGGCCGTGAAAGAAAGGTAACGTCCCTGTCCATGCCTGCTGGACCATGAGTCAGCGGTAATATGCACCTTACCGCTGACCGCCCTGTCCAGCGAGGCATGGACATTGCCTTCCACATGCCGGTAGAGAGCCGGAATCGCCTTCCGTGAGAAAAAGTGGCGTTTGGGAACCTGCCACTGAGGAACCGCACATTGCACAAACTCACGGAAGGGGGCCGAGTCTACCAACTGAAAAGGCAGCAGTTGAAGTGCTAGCAATTTAGCCAAGCTAGCATTCAACCGCTGGGCATATGGATGGCTGGGAGTGAACTTCTTTTGACGGTCCAGCAGTTGGGGCAGGGAAATTTGCCTGCTATAATCGGACGTCGGTGTACTGCTAGCAGAGTGCCCGCAAGTACTTGGCTGTGACACACCTAATTCTACACCTTCATTCCTCTCAGTGCAGGTTTCAGAGAGAACTGAAGGTACAGTGGGGTTGGAGATCCCAGCTGATGAGGATCAAGGAGAGGTCCGCTTTGTTCTTTGGTGTGGGTCTTTAAGATACGCTTGCCAACGAGCTGCATGGCAGGTCAACATATGTCTGGTCAAGCATATGGTGCCCAAGCGGCTGATGTTTTGGCCATGCGAGATATGCTTCAGACATATGTTGCAAACAGCAGTGGTGCGATCTGATGCACTCGACTCAAAAAAGGCCCACACCAAAGAACTTTTGGAATAACGGGCAGAGGCAGCGCCCTGCACAGGCGGAGCTCTGCTGTGTGATTCAGTCGGTGTGCTGCCCTTACGCTGGCCCCCGTAGGGCATCCTGCCTCGTTGGAGATGTGCCTCCTCCTCATCCTCCTCCTCCTCTCTCCTATCAGGCACCCACGTGGAGTCAGTGACCTCATCATCCCCTCCCTTCACATCACTGGAGCCAATCTGGCAGTATGCTGCAGCTGCTGGAACATGACTGCCAGATTGGTGTCCTTCTTGAGCATCCCCTCTTTCTGCTCTCACGCTACTGCCTTCCTCTAGCTGGGTATCATCTTCAGACCCTTCGAAACGCTGGGCATCCTCCTGGAGCATGTACCCAACACTGTGCTCAAACAGTTCGGGGGACTCCTCAGGAGGAAACGGTGGGTCTAGGGAAGGAGTGACTGATGATGACATTGAGGACGCTTTGGCAGCTGCTTTGCCAGTACCCTGAGCCTGGGTGAGAGAGGATGAGGAGGATGAGGAGGGCTTGGTCATCCACTCTACCAAGTCTTCGGCATGATGCGGCTCAACACGTCCAGCTGCCGAAAATAAGGACAAGCGTGTCCCATGGCCACGTGCTGATGATGATGCACCGCGTCCACGACCAGCACTGTTGTCTCTAGACACAGAGCCTGCTTGCCCTCTTTTATTGGCTCGTGACTGTCTGCCTCTCCTTGTTGGCCTTCCAGACATAGTAATGGCCTGCAGGGAGATGGGAAAACCAGCAATTGGGTAGTGTATATTGTGCTGGAGGCACACAACGCCCACTAACTCCAGCAGATGCCTTTATTAGAGAACAGCAATGACGGGTATATACAGGTGTATACTGTGCCACTAACTCCTGCAGATGCTGTATTTGAGAACAGCAATGACGGATATACAGGTGTATACTGTGCCACTAACTCCTGCAGATGCCTGTATTTGAGAACAGCAATGACGGATATGCAGGTGTATACTGTGCCACTAACTCCTGCAGATGCTGTATTTGAGAACAGCAATGACGGATATACAGGTGTATACTGTGCCACTAACTCCTGGAGTTGCTGTATTTGAGAACAGCAATGACGGATATACAGGTGTATACTGTGCCACTAACTCCTGCAGATGCCTGTATTTGAGAACAGCAATGACGGATATACAGGTGTATACTGTGCCACTAACTCCTGCAGATGCCTGTATTTGAGAACAGAAATGACGGATATACAGCTGTATACTGTGCCACTAACTCCTGCAGATGCTGTATTTGAGAACAGCAATGACGGATATACAGGTGTATACTGTGCCACTAACTCCTGCAGATGCCTGTATTTGAGAACAGCAATGACAGATATACAGGTGTATACTGTGCCACTAACTCCTGCAGATGCTGTATTTGAGAACAGCAATGACGGATATACAGGTGTATACTGTGCCACTAACTCCTGCAGATGCCTGTATTTGAGAACAGAAATGACGGATATACAGCTGTATACTGTGCCACTAACTCCTGCAGATGCTGTATTTGAGAACAGCAATGACGGATATACAGGTGTATACTGTGCCACTAACTCCTGCAGATGCCTGTATTTGAGAACAGCAATGACAGATATACAGGTGTATACTGTGCCACTAACTCCTGCAGATGCTGTATTTGAGAACAGCAATGACGGATATACAGGTGTATACTGTGCCACTAACTCCTGCAGATGCCTGTATTTGAGAACAGCAATGACAGATATACAGGTGTATACTGTGCCACTAACTCCTGCAGATGCTGTATTTGAGAACAGCAATGACGCATATACAGGTGTATACTGTGCCACTAACTCCTGCAGATGCCTGTATTATAGAACACCAATGACGGGTATATACAGGTGTATACTGTGCCACTAACTCCTGCAGATGCCTGTATTATAGAACACCAATGATGGGTATATACAGGTGTATACTGTGCCACTAACTCCTGCAGATGCCTGTATTTGAGAACAGCAATGACGGATATACAGGTGTATACTGTGCCACTAACTCCTGCAGATGCCTGTATTATAGAACACCAATGACGGGTATATACAGGTGTATACTGTGCCACTAACTCCTGCAGATGCCTGTATTTGAGAACAGCAATGACGGATATACAGGTGTATACTGTGCCACTAACTCCTGCAGATGCTGTATTTGAGAACAGCAATGATGGGTATATACAGGTGTATACTGTGCCACTAACTCTTGCAGATGCTGTATTTGAGAACAGCAATGACGGATATACAGGTGTATACTGTGCCACAAACTCCTGCAGATACCTGTATTATAGAACACCAATGACGGGTATATACAGGTGTATACTGTGCCACTAACTCCTGCAGATGCCTGTATTTGAGAACAGCAATGACGGATATACAGGTGTATACTGTGCCACTAACTCCTGCAGATGCCTGAGAAAATAAAACAGAACATAGAACACACTGTCCCTGCCTATGTATCTCTTTCCCTGCACGCCAACACACTACACAAGGCAGCCGCGCTGGCGGCCTTTTTATAGTGTGGGGCGTGTACTAAACCCCCCTGAGCTATAATTGGCCACAGGCATCCTGCCTGTGGCCAATTATGGCTCTCCTCGCTGCCGGCGCTGTGATTGGCCAAGCATGCGGGGTCACAGTACATGCTTGGCCAATCACAGCGCCGGGATTGCACTGCGATGGCGCAGTGTATTGTGGGCCGTTCGTGTCACTCGAATTTGGCGCGAACGGCCCAAATCGTTCGATCTTCATCGAACAGCCAATGTTCGAGCCGAACGTATGTTCGACTCAAACACAAAGCTCATCCCTAGTAGTAACCGAATGGTGGGCAGTAATGTATAGTATAGTATAGTAACAGAATGGTAGACAGTAATGTGTAGTAACCGAATGGTGGGTAGTAATGTATATTATAGTAACGGAATGGTGGACAGTAATGTGTAGTAACCGAATAGTGGGCAGTATTGTATAGTATCCGATACCAACCAAATGGTGGGCAGTAATGTATAGTAACCGATACCAACCGAATGGTGGGCAGTAATGTATAGTAACCGATATCAACCGAATGGTGGGCAGTAATGTGTAGTAACCGATACCAACTGATACCAACCGAATGGTGGGCAGTAATGTGTGTGTAGCGGGTACCTCAATATGGGGGTTGCTATGTACTAAATTTAGGGGGTAGTATGAGCCATAGTTGGTTCAGGTTCTCTAATTTGTTATATTGGACTCTGCTCTGCTGTAAGTGTTGTCTGGTGTACGGTTCCCCCTTTGGCCTGTGGGTGGCACTGTTGCCCAGGCCTAGGGTTGAACTTCAGGTGACACAGTGGCGTGATTGGGTGTCCTCTCTCGGCTACCGTTCGGGGGTGGGGTTTCACCTGCTGTGCATGCCGGGAGGGGATACATAAGGGGCAGACGCCATGTTTAAGGGGAGTGCCAGGGAGTGAGTCCCAAAGGAGTGTGCCCCATGGGGGTGCGTGGCCTGGTCTCGGAGTCTCGGGCACCTTTTGCCCGAGGCTACAACGTTCCGGGTAGGCCCAGTACCTTCAACTAGTCCTGCAATTAGAACACTGGAGTCCCAGGGTACCAAGGTGAGGGTGACCCGCTCTGACCGAGAGGAAGCCAGGGGAGGATCGGTCCCACGGAAGAGACGAGTGATAGTAGGTCGCTGTCTCGGGAGAGGCCTGGTGACCTGTCAGAGGGAAGGATTACTTACTCCGCAAGATAACCCTGTAAAGTGCCCATTGGCATCATTGGTTCTTTTAGTTTTACAGAGGTTTAAGTAAAGTTCTGGATTCAGGAATAACAGGATTCTGCTCTATTAGAGGATCTCCTGAACCCATCCCAGGCAGAGGGGACAAAGTTACAGTATTGTTTGAGCTACACTCCGGCTGCTAGAACTGTGAGAGGGATCTATCCGGGTGAGCTAAACCCACTCGGGATCGAGTGGCGACGAGTAAGGCAAGTGGTACGTGCCTGAATCTACCTCCTAACTTCGCTAGCTTCTTTCTCTCTTCAATTTCCCTGTTAACTGAGGCAAAGGAAAATAAACTCTTTGTTGGAGTTGAAGTTGTGTGGACATTGACTTTTATAAGGGAAGGAACACAGACTTTTCCCTATACTCTAGGGACGAGAACCAACGTATGGAGGTAACTCGCTGTAGGACCCAAAATTAAAGAACACCGCTCAACCTTCTAAAAAAGGAGGATCCGGGCATGTGGCATGGTGTGCCTTTATCCTTGCAAGGTGGAGGTAAACAGGAGAAAAGGGTCAGTGTGCTACACGTAGTAAGCAATAGCAACCGAATGGTGGGCAGTAATGTGTAGTAACCGATAGAAACCGAATGGTGGGCAGTAATGTATAGTAACCGAATGGTAGGCAGTAATGTATAGTAACCGAATGGTAGGCAGTAATGTATAGTAACCGATAGCAACCGAATGGTGGACAGTAATGTATAGTAACCAAATGGTGGGCCGTAATGTGTAGTAACCCCTAGAGCACGTCTATGGCGCACAGATCAGCGTGCCAGCACCAACAGCATAATTTACAGAAGCTGGCTTGTGGTGCACACTCTGACCGTGTGCTGCCGGCCCAAAACTAGCCTGCCCAGCGTCTATAAGGGAAAAAATTATTGGGGGAGGGGGGTGACACCAACCCTAGTGATGCCACTGCCAGTAAGTGCTAACAATACTTTGTGATCTTGTCACATAACTGTGTGTGAAGTTGAATCAGGTAAACAGACTTGAAGCGCCGGGAATGGGAAGCAGTAAGCAGCAGTCTCTTTATTCTGTTTGCTGGGCAGGCTGAGGCTCACTCTGTGGGGGCACAGCAGTTGGTCTGTCTCTCTAGCTGTACAAGGTAATGTGGGAGCTGTTGTGTTACACTATGTGATTATTCTTGCTCTGTGTCTTTAAGATCTGTCCCCTTCTTTCTAGCTGAACTCTCTCTCTCACCGTAGTTCTTTATATGTCTCCTCCACTTCCTGATTCTGGTCATTACTCCTGTATTTCTTCCATGCTAACATCTTACATGTGGCTTACAACTGCAACGTTTTTCTACCTATGAATATCCATCATTAAACGGAACATTCGAAAGGATTCATCGTCTGTCGTCCTAACTGTGAGTTTATTCATTGAGTTAAACTGCCTGTATCGATGCAAGGGATGAATATCAAACCAGCTTGAGTAAGGCCTACTTAAACCTGGAGATGAACTTTATCGCTTTGTAGTTGAGACAGAACAGTAGAAAAACTAAGTTTCGCAGCCTAATTACAAGATTTCTGCATGTCAGTACTGAAACAGACAAGATTTACTGCCCTCATAGCAAGACAGAAGGGACAGAGCAGCACATGGCAGCCTTATAGCCTGAGACAATCTGCACAGTGTCATATTTCAGCACACAGATCCTGCCTGCTTTCACAGTCAGTCTGCTATCATGAGTGACCAAGCTTCTGCATGTGAACTCACATCTACCTCCCCACAAGTTCCTGAAGAAACTGAGTTACCCAAACGCTCAGTTAAACCCACTTGGAAAGTAATGGAGAATTATGAAGCTTCAAGGACTGAATTGTCAGATAGCTTGGAATTAGTCTGGGAGAAAATCCTTGCTGAAGCCAATACAGTGTCTGTTGAACGTGAACTACTGACACTAGAGGGCGCCATTAAACAACTTTCTGCCTCATATGAGCTTTATCAGCTTACCAGCATCAAATTCACTAATGTCTTACAAAACATGAAGTCAGAAAATGCGATGATGCAGTTAAAGCGCATCAATGCTCTCAATATTGAAAGAGACAGTTTTATCCAGCAAACCAGATTAAAGGCAGAAGCAAAAATAAAGCTGTTACAGGACACTGCATCTCACAGATCTGTTTCCACCAGACGTTCTAAAAACTCGTCAAGATCCCATAGTTCAAGATACTCAACACTCAGTGAGCGACTTATTAATGCCCGCGCTGAAGTGGAAGCCAGCAAAGTGCAGGTGGCATATGCAGAAAAAAGAGCAGAGTTGGAAGCTCAAAGGGCAGAGTTGGAAGCGCAGTCAGCACGTCAAAGAGCAGAGTTGGAAGCGCAGCCAGCACGTCAAAGAGCAGAGTAGGAAGCTCAGAGAGCAGAGTCGGAAGCTCAGTCAGCACGTCAAAGAGCAACAATGGAAACCTTAAATGAACAGTGTAAACATGACACAGCTATGGCAAAGCTAAGGGTCCTACAGCAAGCTATCAGTGCAGACGAAGGTGCAAGTGAGAAAGACAGCATTAACCTAAACATAGCAGATATGGAAGACCCCCTCAAACGCACTAAAGACTATGTCCTAAGCCACTGCAGTGCACACTCCATTGTCTCCAATGCTCCCGACTACATAGAGACTCCTTCACAGCTTCAAGTTAAAGAGGTTCCAGCAACTTCCTGCACTCAAAATCACTCCACTGCATTTCCTACCTGCCTACCTTGCCTGCCTTCATACGTCACAGAGCATCAGTGCAAGCTTCAAGCAAGTCATCAATCTCCAGTCATCGGTACAGCCTTGAATCAACGTACCATTGGAACAACTGACTTCAAGCAAGCAACTCACCTGGATGCATCTGCTGCACCATATTTCCCTGTGTCCTTTAACAACAATGTCAAAGATAACGCAATCAGCACCATACAGCCAACAGCATCTCACATAAAGGCGGAGACAACTGAGACAGAAGAGTTTGTGAGGTACATGCTTCGCAGAGAGCTCACAAAGACTGGTCTTACAAGCTTTGATGACCAACCTGAGAACTACAGAAGTTGGAAATGTGCCTTCAGAACTACAATCAGCAATATTGGCATTACAGCTGATCAAGAATTTAATCTTGCTGATCAAATGGCTTGGTCCTCTATCTGCTGCACGTGTTAAGCCATTAAGATCGGTTTTCATGGACAATCCTACTGCAGGCCTTACAGCTGCATGGGAGCGACTAGAGCAAAGTTATGGCAGTCCAGAAGCTATAATAAATGCTTTGTTCATGCGTCTGGAAACTTTCCCAAAGATATCCGGTAAGGACAATAAGGAGTTCCAGAGACTGAGTGACCTTCTCCTTGAGCTTCAGCTAGCCAAGACAGACCCAAAACTACCTGGACTCAGTTACCTTGACACTCCAAGAGGGGTAAACCCAATTGTCTCCAAGCTCCCGTATGGTTTGCAAGAGAAATGGACTGCACTAGGGTCATCATACAAAAGAGAGAACAAGGTTTCCTTCCCTCCATTCTCTTTCTTCTGTGAATTCATCAGGAAAATTGCACAGACCAAGAACGATCCAAGTTTTTCCTACGGTGAGTACAGCCTCTCCTCACCCTTTCCTAAGAGTACCAGTCTTCAGGGCAACTATAGAAACCATAGAGGCCCAGTGTCTGTGAAAAAGACTGACATCCTTCCCACTCCTACCACAGTTCTGGCCACGAACAAACAGAGTAGGAAGATTGAAAACCCTAACAGAGAGTGTCCCATACACAAGAAGCCACACCCCCTCAATAAATGTATCGGCTTTAGGAAAAAGCCTCTGGAAGAGCGCAAGGAGCTTTTAAAGACATTTAGGGTATGTTTCAGGTGCTGTGCTTCTACAGAACATTTTGCAAGGGACTGTAATGTGTCCATCAAGTGCATAGAGTGTGGCTCTGAAGAACATGTGCAAGCCCTCCATCCTCTTGAGTAGGGATGAGCTCGGTGTTCGAGTCGAACATACGTTCGACTCGAACATCGGCTGTTCGATCGTTCGCCGAACAACGAACGATTTGGTCCGTTCGCGCCTAATTCGCGGCCCACAATGCACTACGCCATTGCAGTGTCATCCAGGCGCTGTGATTGGCCAAGCATGCACTGTGACCCCGCATGCTTGGCCAATCACAGCGCCGGCAGCGAGGAGAGCAATGATTGGCCACAGGCAGGATGCCTGTGGCCAATTATTGCTGAGGGTGTTTAGTACACGCCCCACACTATAAAAGGCCGCCAGCACGGCGGCCTAGTGTAGTGTGTTCCGGAGCAGGGAAAGAGAAGCATAGGCAGGGACAGTGACATTTTTTTTTCTTGCTTAACCTGGATTCCTTTAGTTTAGGGAAAGAGAAGGATAGGTAGGGAGAGTGTCAGTCTGTTTTACTGTGCTAAACCTTGTTTGTAGGGACAGGGAAGGACAGTGAGGGAAATTCTCATTGTGCTATACTGTGCTAAAGCATTCATCATCAACCATCTTTAAAAAAACATTTTTTATAGGGACAGAAAACTATAGGTAGGGAGAGTGTCAGTGTGTTTTACTGTGCTAATCCTTGTTTGTAGGGACAGGGAAGGACAGTGAGGGAAATTCTCATTGTGCTATACTGTGCTAAAGCATTCATCATCAACCATCTTTAAAAAAACATTTTTTATAGGGACAGAAAACTATAGGTAGGGAGAGTGTCAGTGTGTTTTACTGTGCTAATCCTTGTTTGTAGGGACAGGGAAGGACAGTGAGGGAAATTCTCATTGTGCTATACTGTGCTAAAGCATTCATCATCAACCATCTTTAAAAAAACATTTTTTATAGGGACAGAAAACTATAGGTAGGGAGAGTGTCAGTGTGTTTTACTGTGCTAATCCTTGTTTGTAGGGACAGGGAAGGACAGTGAGGGAAATTCTCATTGTGCTATACTGTGCTAAAGCATTCATCATCAACCATCTTTAAAAAAACATTTTTTATAGGGACAGAAAACTATAGGTAGGGAGAGTGTCAGTGTGTTTTACTGTGCTAATCCTTGTTTGTAGGGACAGGGAAGGACAGTGAGGGAAATTCTCATTGTGCTATACTGTGCTAAAGCATTCATCATCAACCATCTTTAAAAAAACATTTTTTATAGGGACAGAAAACTATAGGTAGGGAGAGTGTCAGTGTGTTTTACTGTGCTAATCCTTGTTTGTAGGGACAGGGAAGGACAGTGAGGGAAATTCTCATTGTGCTATACTGTGCTAAAGCATTCATCATCAACCATCTTTAAAAAAACATTTTTTATAGGGACAGAAAACTATAGGTAGTGTGACAGCAGGAAGGTAAAGTCACCTGGTTGCATCCAGGGGGGTAGATATATTTCGCCCAGATTCAGGCTTTACGCCGACTTATACAACTAGGTGGAGAGTTGTATAAGCCCAGCTGAGGCTAGTGGGCTCATGGATGACTCATACCTCTAGGGAGAGTGTGGGGCGTCGTGCAGACAGGGAGTTGATGAGACCAGCTGAAGCTTGTCAGCTCATTTAGGCCTCTATAAGAACTCCCAGATTCATTAGGTGTTAGCTCATGCCTGGAACCAGACCTGTGTGGACTGTCTAGGGAGAGTGAACCCCTGTGCGGTGAGACAAAGCCTGTGTGGCTATTTGCTTGGACATTTAAAACCAGGGACTTAGGGACTAGGACAGCACTAGGCTGATCCCAGTTGTTAGTTAGGAAACCTGTATGTTTACTCAGAGGTCAAGTTGACCAGGATTTATTTTATTTATGTTTCTTTTGCTTTGCTGTGTTTTGTCACTGTAAATAGAAAATAAACCGCACCTTTTTGATTTTGAAAACCACAACCTCCGTTTGCTGGGCCTGTTTTTGTGTGGGGAGCCCATCCCGGGGGTCACACACACCCGCTGCCGAGCTAACCCCCTCACAGTTGGTGGAGAATGCAGGCAGTTTTTTTTAAGCCAGCATGGAGGAGATACTGAAACAGCTGGCTCTAGCAAATGCCAATCAACAGCAGACAAATGCAGGTTTGCAAAGGAGCCTTGCAGCCCAGCAGCAAGCTCATCAACAGAGCCTTGCAGCCCAGCAGCAAGCTCACCAACAGAGTCTGGAAGCTCAGCAACAAGCCCAGCAGCAATCTGAGGCCCGCTTCATAGACCTGTTACAGAAGCAAGAGCAGAGACTACAACAAATGGAAGCAGTAATGCAGCAACGTCCGCAGACCAGTGAGGAAAGCCGTCCAACTAATACCGCGTCCTTTGGGGTGAGTCGTTTATTGACAAAAATGACTGGAGAGGATGATCCAGAGGTATTTTTGACCACATTTGAAAGGACCGCTGAAAGAGAAAAGTGGCCTGAGGAGCAGTGGGCTGGACTGGTGGCTCCTCTGTTAACTGGTGAATCGCAGAAAGCTTACTATGACCTAGAGCCTAACCAAGCAAAAGACTATGTGATGCTAAAAGCTGAAATTTTGGCAAGGCTGGGTGTCACCCAGGCTGTCCGGGCTCAGCGTGTGCATAACTGGACTTTCCAGCTTGGAAAACCCCCCAGGTCTCAAATGTATGATCTCATTCACCTGAGCAGAAAGTGGCTACAGCCAGAGACTTTGTCCGCACCAAAGATTGTGGAACGTGTTGTAATGGATCGGTTTTTGAGAGCTCTTCCTACTGCCATCCAAAAGTGGGTAAGCCATGGAGACCCAGAGACGGCCGATGGTCTTGTGGATCGTGTGGAGAAATACTTGGCTACAGAGAACCTGACGGCCTCTTCCAGAGACACTCGGACTTTCCACCCTAAGACCAGACCATCCCCAGGGGCGGATAAGAGGATTCCAAGGGGTGAGGGTGGAGAGAGTGAGAGGGTGGGAGCTCTACCCCAAGTTTGGCGAGAACAGCCTGGGAAATCAGCGGCTCAAGAGGCGGCAAGAAGGATCGTTTGCTACCGCTGCCGGCAAGCGGGACATATTGCAGCCAATTGCCCGGTTGTGGAGGAACCCATGCAGTGTGACTTTCTGATGGGCAGACGTCAGTCGCTGTGTGCGACAGTCGCATGCACTGCCATTCGAGGAACTGAGAAACATTTATGCAAAATGTATGTTAATGGTAGAAATGTTGTGGTATTGCTGGATTCAGGTAGCCTTGTGACCCTGATAAAGGCTGAATTAGTTAAAACAGAGGTCTCTGGGAATAGCAAGGTAGCTGTTATTTGTGTGCATGGGGACACCCGAGAGTATCCAGTGACTACAGTGTGTTTCAAGACCCCCAAAGGTACCCTCTCTCATCCAGTGGGGTTAGTATCTCAATTACCGCATGATGCCATTGTGGGAAGGGATTTTCCGAAGTTCTGGGAACTGTGGGATGATCCTGATCCCCCCACTGGTGCCCCTATGTACCAGGAATGTGATAGCCAGAACTCCTCTGAGAGTGGTGAGGACTCTCCAGAATTTCCCTTGTCAGTATTGGCAGGGGAGACTCAAGAAACTGGAGAGGAGCCCACCTCCTCAGACAAAAACCTACCGTCTGTGGAGTTTTCTGATCTGGAGGTTCACAGGGAAAATTTTGCCACAGAACAGTTAAAAGACCCCGCCCTAATAAAGGCACGGGAAAACGTAGTGGAAATAGATGGCGAGTTAGTGAACCCAGATAATACCTGCACTTACCCATACTTCAGCGTAGAGAAGGACCTACTGTATCGGGTGGCAAAAAGGGCAGAAGAAACCGTTCAGCAGCTTGTGGTGCCCAAACCTTACAGGAAGTTGGTGTTGGAGTTGGCCCATGGGCACATTCTTGGAGGTCATCTGGGGACAGAGAAAACCCGAGAGAGGGTATTACAGAGATTCTATTGGCCTGGGGTGATGAAGGACATAGAAAATTATTGTTCCTCCTGCCCTGTGTGTCAGAGGTAGGCCCCGATGCCACATTTCCGTAGCCCGCTGGTCCCTCTACCCATCATTGAGGTCCTGTTTGAGAGAATCGCAATGGATTTGGTAGGTCCTATAATCAAGTCCGCTAGGGGGCACCAGTACATATTGGTTATAATGGACTATGCCACCCGTTATCCAGAAGCGATCCCTCTCAGAAATACCTCGGCCAAAACCATAGCCAAAGAGCTATCTCTTGTTTTTAGCCGGGTGGGTATTTGTAAAGAACTGCTTACGGACCAAGGTACACCCTTTATGTCCCGGGTTATGAAAGAGCTGTGTAAATTGTTCAAAGTGACGCAATTGCGTACATCTGTGTATCACCCCCAAACCGATGGGCTGGTTGAAAGATTCAACAAAACCCTAAAACAAATGTTGAAGAAAGTGGTGGATAGAGATGGAAAGGATTGGGACTGTCTACTTCCTTATTTGATGTTTGCTATTAGGGAGGTGCCCCAATCCTCTACGGGATTCTCCCCCTTTGAGTTACTGTATGGGAGACACCCAAGAGGGCTGTTGGATATTGCCAAGGAAACTTGGGAAAGTGAGAGTTCTCCCCACAGGAGTGTGATTGAGCATGTCGCCCTGATGCAAGACCGAATTGCACAGGTAATGCCCATCGTGAAGGAACATTTGGCCCAAGCGCAGTTAGCACAGCAGAGAGTGTACAACCGTGGAGCCAAGACCCGTACCTTTTCCCCGGGGGATAGGATACTGGTACTTGTCCCTACGGTTGAAAGTAAATTCCTTGCCAAATGGCAAGGCCCCTATGAGATAATGGAAAAAGTGAGTGAAGTGAATTACAAGGTCAGACAACCAGGAAGGCGAAAGCCCGAACAGATCTATCACGTTAATCTGTTGAAAGCCTGGAGGGATAGAGAGTCCCTAGTCGCAGACACTTGGTCACCAGCTCAAACTGGTTGCGTGATTCCTGAGGTTGGAATAGCAGCCACCTTGTCACAACCCCAACAACAGGAGGTTAAGGAGTTTGTGCTTCGCAACAAGGAGGTATTCTCTGAGCTGCCGGGACAAACATCTGGGGTAGAGCATGACATCATTACCCCGCCCGGTGAAAGGGTGAAGTTAAAACCCTATCGGATCCCAGAGGCCCGACGGGAGGCAATACGGGAGGAAGTACAGAAAATGCTGAACTTAGGGGTGATAGAGGAGTCCCAAAGTGATTGGTCTAGTCCCATTGTGTTGGTGCCTAAACCGGATGGGAGCTGGCGATTTTGTAACGATTTTCGTCAGTTGAACAAAGTTACAAAATTTGACACCTACCCCATGCCACGTATAGATGAGTTGATCGACCGGCTGGGAACAGCCCGATACATGACGACTCTTGACCTCACAAAAGGGTATTGGCAAATCCCCCTGGCCAAGTCGGCCAAAGAGAAAACCGCATTTGTAACCCCAGACGGGGCGTTCCAATATAAAAGAATGCCGTTCGGGTTACAGAATGCGCCGGCCACATTCCAGCGGAAAATGGACCAGATGCTGAGGCCCCATCGGAAGTATGCTGCGGCTTACCTGGATGACGTAATTGTCCATAGCACAGATTGGGCCTCACATCTGCCAAAAGTGCAAGCAGTCCTGGACTCTGTTCGGGAAGCAGGGTTTACGGCTAACCCCAAGAAGTGTACCATTGGGCAGGAGGAGGCCAAATATCTTGGGTACACCTTTGGGAGGGGAGTAATAAAACCCCAACTCAACAAAGTCGAGGCCATCCAGAGTTGGCCACGTCCCAACAGCAAGAAGCAGGTACGAGCCTTTCTGGGAATCGCTGGGTATTATCGGCGATTCATTCCCCACTTTGCTTCTAAGGCTGTGCCCCTAACCAACCTGACGAAGGGGAAAGGGTCGGTCATGATTAAATGGACCCCCGAGGCTGAGGCAGCATTCCAATTCTTGAAACAAGCCTTATGTAGCCAGCCAGTGTTGTACTCACCCGACTTCTCTAAAGACTTTGTCGTACAAAGTGATGCGTCAGATGTGGGGTTAGGAGCAGTATTGTCCCAGGTCTGGAACGGGGAAGAGCACCCAGTCATTTACCTCAGCAGGAAGTTGAAGTCCCATGAGGTAAATTACGCCACCGTTGAAAAGGAGTGTTTAGCGGTGAAGTGGGCTCTAGATTCCCTTCGGTACTACCTGCTAGGTAGGCACTTTGACATGGTTACGGATCACGCTCCGTTAAAGTGGATGGCTCAAAACAAGGAAACAAATAGAAGAGTGAATAGGTGGTTCCTGGCCCTCCAGGAATTCAACTTCACAGTAAAGCATCGCCCTGGCGTTCAAATGGGGAATGTGGATGCTTTGTCTCGAGTACATGAATGCCTGATTGCTGGTGTTCCAACCCCGAGGTTAAAACAAGAGGGGGGGGTATGTGACAGCAGGAAGGTAAAGTCACCTGGTTGCATCCAGGGGGGTAGATATATTTCGCCCAGATTCAGGCTTTACGCCGACTTATACAACTAGGTGGAGAGTTGTATAAGCCCAGCTGAGGCTAGTGGGCTCATGGATGACTCATACCTCTAGGGAGAGTGTGGGGCGTCGTGCAGACAGGGAGTTGATGAGACCAGCTGAAGCTTGTCAGCTCATTTAGGCCTCTATAAGAACTCCCAGATTCATTAGGTGTTAGCTCATGCCTGGAACCAGACCTGTGTGGACTGTCTAGGGAGAGTGAACCCCTGTGCGGTGAGACAAAGCCTGTGTGGCTATTTGCTTGGACATTTAAAACCAGGGACTTAGGGACTAGGACAGCACTAGGCTGATCCCAGTTGTTAGTTAGGAAACCTGTATGTTTACTCAGAGGTCAAGTTGACCAGGATTTATTTTATTTATGTTTCTTTTGCTTTGCTGTGTTTTGTCACTGTAAATAGAAAATAAACCGCACCTTTTTGATTTTGAAAACCACAACCTCCGTTTGCTGGGCCTGTTTTTGTGTGGGGAGCCCATCCCGGGGGTCACACACACCCGCTGCCGAGCTAACCCCCTCACAGTAGGGAGAGTGTCAGTGTGTTTTACTGTGCTAATCCTTGTTTGTAGGGACAGGGAAGGACAGTGAGGGAAATTCTCATTGTGCTATACTGTGCTAAAGCATTCATCATCAACCATCTTTAAAAAAACATTTTTTATAGGGACAGAAAACTATAGGTAGGGAGAGTGTCAGTGTGTTTTACTGTGCTAATCCTTGTTTGTAGGGACAGGGAAGGACAGTGAGGGAAATTCTCATTGTGCTATACTGTGCTAAAGCATTCATCATCAACCATCTTTAAAAAAACATTTTTTATAGGGACAGAAAACTATAGGTAGGGAGAGTGTCAGTGTGTTTTACTGTGCTAATCCTTGTTTGTAGGGACAGGGAAGGACAGTGAGGGAAATTCTCATTGTGCTATACTGTGCTAAAGCATTCATCATCAACCATCTTTAAAAAAACATTTTTTATAGGGACAGAAAACTATAGGTAGGGAGAGTGTCAGTGTGTTTTACTGTGCTAATCCTTGTTTGTAGGGACAGGGAAGGACAGTGAGGGAAATTCTCATTGTGCTATACTGTGCTAAAGCATTCATCATCAACCATCTTTAAAAAAACATTTTTTATAGGGACAGAAAACTATAGGTAGGGAGAGTGTCAGTGTGTTTTACTGTGCTAATCCTTGTTTGTAGGGACAGGGAAGGACAGTGAGGGAAATTCTCATTGTGCTATACTGTGCTAAAGCATTCATCATCAACCATCTTTAAAAAAACATTTTTTATAGGGACAGAAAACTATAGGTAGGGAGAGTGTCAGTGTGTTTTACTGTGCTAATCCTTGTTTGTAGGGACAGGGAAGGACAGTGAGGGAAATTCTCATTGTGCTATACTGTGCTAAAGCATTCATCATCAACCATCTTTAAAAAAACATTTTTTATAGGGACAGAAAACTATAGGTAGGGAGAGTGTCAGTGTGTTTTACTGTGCTAATCCTTGTTTGTAGGGACAGGGAAGGACAGTGAGGGAAATTCTCATTGTGCTATACTGTGCTAAAGCATTCATCATGAACCATATTTAAAAAAACATTTTTTATAGGGACAGAAAACTATAGGTAGGGAGAGTGTCAGTGTGTTTTACTGTGCTAATCCTTGTTTGTAGGGACAGGGAAGGACAGTGAGGGAAATTCTCATTGTGCTATACTGTGCTAAAGCATTCATCATCAACCATCTTTAAAAAAACATTTTTTATAGGGACAGAAAACTATAGGTAGGGAGAGTGTCAGTGTGTTTTACTGTGCTAATCCTTGTTTGTAGGGACAGGGAAGGACAGTGAGGGAAATTCTCATTGTGCTATACTGTGCTAAAGCATTCATCATCAACCATCTTTAAAAAAACATTTTTTATAGGGACAGAAAACTATAGGTAGGGAGAGTGTCAGTGTGTTTTACTGTGCTAATCCTTGTTTGTAGGGACAGGGAAGGACAGTGAGGGAAATTCTCATTGTGCTATACTGTGCTAAAGCATTCATCATCAACCATCTTTAAAAAAACATTTTTTATAGGGACAGAAAACTATAGGTAGGGAGAGTGTCAGTGTGTTTTACTGTGCTAATCCTTGTTTGTAGGGACAGGGAAGGACAGTGAGGGAAATTCTCATTGTGCTATACTGTGCTAAAGCATTCATCATCAACCATCTTTAAAAAAACATTTTTTATAGGGACAGAAAACTATAGGTAGGGAGAGTGTCAGTGTGTTTTACTGTGCTAATCCTTGTTTGTAGGGACAGGGAAGGACAGTGAGGGAAATTCTCATTGTGCTATACTGTGCTAAAGCATTCATCATCAACCATCTTTAAAAAAACATTTTTTATAGGGACAGAAAACTATAGGTAGGGAGAGTGTCAGTGTGTTTTACTGTGCTAATCCTTGTTTGTAGGGACAGGGAAGGACAGTGAGGGAAATTCTCATTGTGCTATACTGTGCTAAAGCATTCATCATCAACCATCTTTAAAAAAACATTTTTTATAGGGACAGAAAACTATAGGTAGGGAGAGTGTCAGTGTGTTTTACTGTGCTAATCCTTGTTTGTAGGGACAGGGAAGGACAGTGAGGGAAATTCTCATTGTGCTATACTGTGCTAAAGCATTCATCATCAACCATCTTTAAAAAAACATTTTTTATAGGGACAGAAAACTATAGGTAGGGAGAGTGTCAGTGTGTTTTACTGTGCTAATCCTTGTTTGTAGGGACAGGGAAGGACAGTGAGGGAAATTCTCATTGTGCTATACTGTGCTAAAGCATTCATCATCAACCATCTTTAAAAAAACATTTTTTATAGGGACAGAAAACTATAGGTAGGGAGAGTGTCAGTGTGTTTTACTGTGCTAATCCTTGTTTGTAGGGACAGGGAAGGACAGTGAGGGAAATTCTCATTGTGCTATACTGTGCTAAAGCATTCATCATCAACCATCTTTAAAAAAACATTTTTTCTAGGGACAGAAAACTATAGGTAGGGAGAGTGTCAGTTTCTTTCACTGTGCTAATCCTTGTTTGTAGGGACAGGGAAGGACAGTGAGGGAAATTCTCATTGTGCTATACTGTGCTAAAGCATTCATCATCAACCATCTTTAAAAAAACATTTTTTATAGGGACAGAAAACTATAGGTAGGTAGAGTGTCAGTGTGTTTTACTGTGCTAATCCTTGTTTGTAGGGACAGGGAAGGACAGTGAGGGAAATTCTCATTGTGCTATACTGTGCTAAAGCATTCATCATCAACCATCTTTAAAAAAACATTTTTTATAGGGACAGAAAACTATAGGTAGGGAGAGTGTCAGTGTGTTTTACTGTGCTAATCCTTGTTTGTAGGGACAGGGAAGGACAGTGAGGGAAATTCTCATTGTGCTATACTGTGCTAAAGCATTCATCATCAACCATCTTTAAAAAAACATTTTTTATAGGGACAGAAAACTATAGGTAGGGAGAGTGTCAGTGTGTTTTACTGTGCTAATCCTTGTTTGTAGGGACAGGGAAGGACAGTGAGGGAAATTCTCATTGTGCTATACTGTGCTAAAGCATTCATCATCAACCATCTTTAAAAAAACATTTTTTATAGGGACAGAAAACTATAGGTAGTGTGAGGGGGTTAGCTCGGCAGCGGGTGTGTGTGACCCCCGGGATGGGCTCCCCACACAAAAACAGGCCCAGCAAACGGAGGTTGTGGTTTTCAAAATCAAAAAGGTGCGGTTTATTTTCTATTTACAGTGACAAAACACAGCAAAGCAAAAGAAACATAAATAAAATAAATCCTGATCAACTTGACCTCTGAGTAAACATACAGGTTTCCTAACTAACAACTGGGATCAGCCTAGTGCTGTCCTAGTCCCTAAGTCCCTGGTTTTAAATGTCCAAGCAAATAGCCACACAGGCTTTGTCTCACCGCACAGGGGTTCACTCTCCCTAGACAGTCCACACAGGTCTGGTTCCAGGCATGAGCAAACACCTAATGAATCTGGGAGTTTTTTATAGAGGCCTAAATGAGCTGACAAGCTTCAGCTGGTCTCATCAACTCCCTGTCTGCACGACGCCCCACACTCTCCCTAGAGGTATGAGTCATCCATGAGCCCACTAGCCTCAGCCGGGCTTATACAACTCTCCACCTAGTTGTATAAGTCGGCGTAAAGCCTGAATCTGGGCGAAATATGTCTACCCCCCTGGATGCAACCAGGTGACTTTACCTTCCTGCTGTCACATACCCCCCCCCCTCTTGTTTTAACCTCGGGGTTGGAACACCAGCAATCAGGCATTCATGTACTCGAGACAAAGCATCCACATTCCCCATTTGAACGCCAGGGCGATGCTTTACTGTGAAGTTGAATTCCTGGAGGGCCAGGAACCACCTATTCACTCTTCTATTTGTTTCCTTGTTTTGAGCCATCCACTTTAACGGAGCGTGATCCGTAACCATGTCAAAGTGCCTACCTAGCAGGTAGTACCGAAGGGAATCTAGAGCCCACTTCACCGCTAAACACTCCTTTTCAACGGTGGCGTAATTTACCTCATGGGACTTCAACTTCCTGCTGAGGTAAATGACTGGGTGCTCTTCCCCGTTCCAGACCTGGGACAATACTGCTCCTAACCCCACATCTGACGCATCACTTTGTACGACAAAGTCTTTAGAGAAGTCGGGTGAGTACAACACTGGCTGGCTACATAAGGCTTGTTTCAAGAATTGGAATGCTGCCTCAGCCTCGGGGGTCCATTTAATCATGACCGACCCTTTCCCCTTCGTCAGGTTGGTTAGGGGCACAGCCTTAGAAGCAAAGTGGGGAATGAATCGCCAATAATACCCAGCGATTCCCAGAAAGGCTCGTACCTGCTTCTTGCTGTTGGGACGTGGCCAACTCTGGATGGCCTCGACTTTGTTGAGTTGGGGTTTTATTACTCCCCTCCCAATGGTGTACCCAAGATATTTGGCCTCCTCCTGCCCAATGGTACACTTCTTGGGGTTAGCCGTAAACCCCGCTTCCCGAACAGAGTCCAGGACTGCTTGCACTTTTGGCAGATGTGAGGCCCAATCTGTGCTATGGACAATTACGTCATCCAGGTAAGCCGCAGCATACTTCCGATGGGGCCTCAGCATCTGGTCCATTTTCCGCTGGAATGTGGCCGGCGCATTCTGTAACCCGAACGACATTCTTTTATATTGGAACGCCCCGTCTGGGGTTACAAATGCGGTTTTCTCTTTGGCCGACTTGGCCAGGGGGATTTGCCAATACCCTTTTGTGAGGTCAAGAGTCGTCATGTATCGGGCTGTTCCCAGCCGGTCGATCAACTCATCTATACGTGGCATGGGGTAGGTGTCAAATTTTGTAACTTTGTTCAACTGACGAAAATCGTTACAAAATCGCCAGCTCCCATCCGGTTTAGGCACCAACACAATGGGACTAGACCAATCACTTTGGGACTCCTCTATCACCCCTAAGTTCAGCATTTTCTGTACTTCCTCCCGTATTGCCTCCCGTCGGGCCTCTGGGATCCGATAGGGTTTTAACTTCACCCTTTCACCGGGCGGGGTAATGATGTCATGCTCTACCCCAGATGTTTGTCCCGGCAGCTCAGAGAATACCTCCTTGTTGCGAAGCACAAACTCCTTAACCTCCTGTTGTTGGGGTTGTGACAAGGTGGCTGCTATTCCAACCTCAGGAATCACGCAACCAGTTTGAGCTGGTGACCAAGTGTCTGCGACTAGGGACTCTCTATCCCTCCAGGCTTTCAACAGATTAACGTGATAGATCTGTTCGGGCTTTCGCCTTCCTGGTTGTCTGACCTTGTAATTCACTTCGCTCACTTTTTCCATTATCTCATAGGGGCCTTGCCATTTGGCAAGGAATTTACTTTCAACCGTAGGGACAAGTACCAGTATCCTATCCCCCGGGGAAAAGGTACGGGTCTTGGCTCCACGGTTGTACACTCTCTGCTGTGCTAACTGCGCTTGGGCCAAATGTTCCTTCACGATGGGCATTACCTGTGCAATTCGGTCTTGCATCAGGGCGACATGCTCAATCACACTCCTGTGGGGAGAACTCTCACTTTCCCAAGTTTCCTTGGCAATATCCAACAGCCCTCTTGGGTGTCTCCCATACAGTAACTCAAAGGGGGAGAATCCCATAGAGGATTGGGGCACCTCCCTAATAGCAAACATCAGATAAGGAAGTAGACAGTCCTAATCCTTTCCATCTCTATCCACCACTTTCTTCAACATTTGTTTTAGGGTTTTGTTGAATCTTTCAACCAGCCCATCGGTTTGGGGGTGATACACAGATGTACGTAATTGCGTCACTTTGAACAATTTACACAGCTCCTTCATAACCCGGGACATAAAGGGTGTACCTTGGTCCGTAAGCAGTTCTTTACAAATACCCACCCGGCTAAACACAAGAGATAGCTCTTTGGCTATGGTTTTGGCCGAGGTATTTCGGAGAGGGATCGCTTCTGGATAACGGGTGGCATAGTCCATTATAACTAATATGTACTGGTGCCCCCTAGCGGACTTGATTATAGGCCCTACCAAATCCATGGCGATCCTCTCAAACGGGACCTCAATGATGGGTAGAGGGACCAGCGGGCTACGGAAATGTGGCATCGGGGCCGACCTCTGACACACAGGGCAGGAGGAACAATAATTTTCTATGTCCTTCATCACCCCCGGCCAATAGAATCTCTGTAATACCCTCTCTCGGGTTTTCTCTGTCCCCAGATGACCTCCAAGAATGTGCCCATGGGCCAACTCCAACACCAACTTCCTGTAAGGTTTGGGCACCACAAGCTGCTCAACGGTTTCTTCTGCCCTTTTTGCCACCCGATACAGTAGGTCCTTCTCTACGCTGCAGTATGGGTAAGTGCAGGTATTATCTGGGTTCACTAACTCGCCATCTATTTTCACTACGTTTTCCCGTGCCTTTATTAGGGCGGGGTCTTTCAACTGTTCTGTGGCAAAGTTTTCCCTGTGAACCTCAAGATCAGAAAACTCCACAGACGGTAGGTTTTCGTCTGAGGAGGTGGGCTCCTCTCCAGTTTCTTGAGTCTCCCCTGCCAATACTGATAAGGGAAATTCCGGAGAGTCCTCACCACTCTCAGGGGAGTTCTGGCTATCACATTCCTGGTACATAGGGGCACCAGTGGGGGGCTCAGGATCATCCCACAGTTCCCAGAACTTCGGAAAATCCCTTCCCACAATGGCGTCATGCGGTAACTGAGATACTAAGCCCACTGGATGAGAGAGGGTACCTTTGGGGGTCTCGAAACACACTGTAGTCACTGGATACTCTCGGGTGTCCCCATGCACACAAATAACAGCTACCTTGCTATTCCCAAAGACCTCTGTTTTAACTAACTCAGCCTTTATCAGGGTCACAAGGCTACCTGAATCCAGCAATACCACAACATTTCTACCATTAACACACATTTTGCATAAATGTTTCTCAGTTCCTCGAATGGCAGTGCATGCGACTGTCGCACACAACGACTGACGTCTGCCCGTCAGAAAGTCACACTGCATGGGTTCCTCCACAACCGGGCAATTGGCTGCAATATGTCCCGCTTGCCGGCAGCGGTAGCAAACGATCCTTCTTGCCGCCTCTTGAGCCGCTGATTTCCCAGGCTGTTCTCGCCAAACTTGGGGTAGAGCTCCCACCCTCTCACTCTCTCCACCCTCACCCCTTGGAATCCTCTTATCCGCCCCTGGGGATGGTCTGGTCTTAGGGTGGAAAGTCCGAGTGTCTCTGGAAGAGGCCGTCAGGTTCTCTGTAGCCAAGTATTTCTCCACACGATCCACAAGACCATCGGCCGTCTCTGGGTCTCCATGGCTTACCCACTTTTGGATGGCAGTAGGAAGAGCTCTCAAAAACCGATCCATTACAACACGTTCCACAATCTTTGGTGCGGACAAAGTCTCTGGCTGTAGCCACTTTCTGCTCAGGTGAATGAGATCATACATTTGAGACCTGGGGGGTTTTCCAAGCTGGAAAGTCCAGTTATGCACACGCTGAGCCCGGACAGACTGGTTGACACCCAGCCTTGCCAAAATTTCAGCTTTTAGCATCACATAGTCTTTTGCTTGGTTAGGCTCTAGGTCATAGTAAGCTTTCTGCGATTCACCAGTTAACAGAGGAGCCACCAGTCCAGCCCACTGCTCCTCAGGCCACTTTTCTCTTTCAGCGGTCCTTTCAAATGTGGTCAAAAATACCTCTGGATCATCCTCTCCAGTCATTTTTGTCAATAAACGACTCACCCCAAAGGACGCGGTATTAGTGGGACGGCTTTCCTCACTGGTCTGCGGACGTTGCTGCATTACTGCTTCCATTTGTTGTAGTCTCTGCTCTTGCTTCTGTAACAGGTCTATGAAGCGGGCCTCAGATTGCTGCTGGGCTTGTTGCTGAGCTTCCAGACTCTGTTGGTGAGCTTGCTGCTGGGCTGCAAGGCTCTGTTGATGAGCTTGCTGCTGGGCTGCAAGGCTCCTTTGCAAACCTGCATTTGTCTGCTGTTGATTGGCATTTGCTAGAGCCAGCTGTTTCAGTATCTCCTCCATGCTGGCTTAAAAAAAACTGCCTGCATTCTCCACCAAATGTGAGGGGGTTAGCTCGGCAGCGGGTGTGTGTGACCCCCGGGATGGGCTCCCCACACAAAAACAGGCCCAGCAAACGGAGGTTGTGGTTTTCAAAATCAAAAAGGTGCGGTTTATTTTCTATTTACAGTGACAAAACACAGCAAAGCAAAAGAAACATAAATAAAATAAATCCTGGTCAACTTGACCTCTGAGTAAACATACAGGTTTCCTAACTAACAACTGGGATCAGCCTAGTGCTGTCCTAGTCCCTAAGTCCCTGGTTTTAAATGTCCAAGCAAATAGCCACACAGGCTTTGTCTCACCGCACAGGGGTTCACTCTCCCTAGACAGTCCACACAGGTCTGGTTCCAGGCATGAGCAAACACCTAATGAATCTGGGAGTTTTTTATAGAGGCCTAAATGAGCTGACAAGCTTCAGCTGGTCTCATCAACTCCCTGTCTGCACGACGCCCCACACTCTCCCTAGAGGTATGAGTCATCCATGAGCCCACTAGCCTCAGCCGGGCTTATACAACTCTCCACCTAGTTGTATAAGTCGGCGTAAAGCCTGAATCTGGGCGAAATATATCTACCCCCCTGGATGCAACCAGGTGACTTTACCTTCCTGCTGTCACAGTAGGGAGAGTGTCAGTGTGTTTTACTGTGCTAATCCTTGTTTGTAGGGACAGGGAAGGACAGTGAGGAAAATTCTCATTGTGCTATACTGTGCTAAAGCATTCATCATCAATAGTGTTGAGCGGACCCGAACTGTAAAGTTCGGGTCCGTACCGAATTTTGGCGTTTTCTCGACCCCGGACCCGGACCCGGATTTTGCGCTAAAGTCCGGGTTCGGGTTCGGATTCGGGAATTTAATGGCGCAGTTAGAAATGCTTCAGGGGCCAGCCAATCACCATTTGATTAGCTGGTGTGCCCTTAGAAGCCATCATAGCGATGCCTACTAATGGCATGGCTGTAATTGGTCAGTGCAACATGTGACCCAGCATGTGACCAGCTTCTATATAAGAAAGAGGCACACAGCACAGATCGTCACTCTGCTTTTAGACAGTGTAGGGAAAGGATCCTGGCTGCTGTTGCTGTGAGGGAGAGAATAGGAGTTAGTCCTGATTCTGCAATCTACTGATAGAAAAGATAGGGAGACAGTGTAGTGTAGTGTAGTGTAGGGGCAGGATCCTGTTTGTGCTTTCAGGGAGAGAGATTTAGATAGGAGTCCAGATTGAGAGATATAATAGCTCAGCGATCTGCATAGGTTTATCTGTTTGTGTTGCAAGCTCAGTGCACCAGCACTGCATTACGTTGAGTGATACACCTATTCCATACTGTGGCTGTATTGTGCTCTTGCTAAAAGACCTATTTTGGTCAGAAAAAAAAAAAAAAGGCACTTTATTGTGCTTTTGCTAAAAAGACCCATTTTTGGGCCCCAAAAAAAAAAAAAGGCACTTTATTGTGCTGTTGCAAAAAAAAAAAAACGGCACTTTGTTGTGCGCAAAAAAGACCTATTTTTGGGCAAAAAAAATATTTTGCAGTGTATATCTCTAGTTGTGTGAAATAACCAATTTCTATATATTTTTCTTGTACTATGCTATACTAAAAAAAAAAAAAAACTTTTTTTTGAATAGCATTCTCTGCAGCTGTGCGATTCAGCGGTTATATACTGTGGTTGTGTTGTGCTCTTTCAAAAAACGCCATTTAGGGCCACAGAAAATATTTTGCAGTGTGAAATACACATGTGGAGGTGTGTAAAATAAACAATTTCTATATATTGTACAGTGCTATACTAAAAAAAACAACATTTTTTTTTAATAGCATTCTCTGCACTTCTATAGCTGTGCGATTCAGTGGTTAAATACTGTGGTTGTGTTGTGCTCTTTCAAAAAACGCCATTTAGGGCCACAGAAAATATTTTGCAGTGTGAAATACACATGTGGAGGTGTGTAAAATAAACAATTTCTATATATTGTACAGTGCTATACTAAAAAAAAACAACATTTTTTTTGAATAGCATTCTCTGCACTTCTATAGCTGTGCGATTCAGTGGTTAAATACTGTGGTTGTGTTGTGCTCGTTCAAAAAACGCCATTTAGGGCCACAGAAAATATTTTGCAGTGTGAAATACACATGTGGAGGTGTGTAAAATAAACAATTTCTATATATTGTACAGTGCTATACTAAAAAAAACAACATTTTTTTTTGAATAGCATTCTCTGCACTTCTATAGCTGTGCGATTCAGTGGTTAAATACTGTGGTTGTGTTGTGCTCTTTCAAAAAACGCCATTTAGGGCCACAGAAAATATTTTGCAGTGTGAAATACACATGTGGAGGTGTGTAAAATAAACAATTTCTATATATTGTACAGTGCTATACTAAAAAAAACAAAATTTTTTTTGAATAGCATTCTCTGCACTTCTATAGCTGTGCGATTCAGTGGTTAAATACTGTGGTTGTGTTGTGCTCTTTCAAAAAACGCCATTTAGGGCCACAGAAAATATTTTGCAGTGTGAAATACACATGTGGAGGTGTGTAAAAGAAACAATTTCTATATACAGGTCCTTCTCAAAAAATTAGCATATTGTGATAAAGTTCATTATTTTCTGTAATGTACTGATAAACATTAGACTTTCATATATTTTAGATTCATTACACACAACTGAAGTAGTTCAAGCCTTTTCTTGCTTTAATATTGATGATTTTGGCATACAGCTCATGACAACCCAAAATTCCTATCTCAAAAAATTTGCATATCATGAAAAGGTTCTCTAAACGAGCTATTAACCTAATCATCTGAATCAACTAATTAACTCTAAACACCTGCAAAAGATTCCTGAGGCTTTTAAAAACTCCCAGCCTGGTTCATTACTCAAAACCGCAATCATGGGTAAGACTGCCGACCTGACTGCTGTCCAGAAGGCCATCATTGACACCCTCAAGCAAGAGGGTAAGACACAGAAATAAATTTCTGAATGAATAGGCTGTTCCCAGAGTTCTGTATCAAGGCACCTCAGTGGGAAGTCTGTGGGAAGGAAAAAGTGTGGCAGAAAACGCTGCACAACGAGAAGAGGTGACCGGACCCTGAAAAAGATTGTGGAGAAGGACCGATTCCAGACCTTGGAGGACCTGCGGAAGCAGTGGACTGAGTCTGGAGTAGAAACATCCAGAGCCACCGTGAACAGGCGTGTGCAGGAAATGGGCTACAGGTGCCGCATTCCCCAGGTCAAGCCACTTTTGAACCAGAAACAGCGGCAGAAGCGCCTGACCTGGGCTACAGAGAAGCAGCACTGGACTGTTGCTCAGTGGTCCAAAGTACTTTTTTCGGATGAAAGCAAATTTTGCATGTCATTCGGAAATCAAGGTGCCAGAGTCTGGAGGAAGACTGGGGAGAGGGAAATGCCAAAATGCCTGAAGTCCAGTGTCAAGTACCCACAGTCAGTGATGGTCTGGGGTGCCATGTCAGCTGCTGGTGTTGGTCCACTGTGTTTTATCAAGGGCAGGGTCAATGCAGCTAGCTATCAGGAGATTTTGGAGCACTTCATGCTTCCATCTGCTGAAAAGCTTTATGGAGATGAAGATTTCATTTTTCAGCACGACCTGGCACCTGCTCACAGTGCCAAAACCACTGGTAAATGGTTTACTGACCATGGTATTACTGTGCTCAATTGGCCTGCCAACTCTCCTGACCTGAACCCCATAGAGAATCTGTGGGATATTGGGAAGAGAAAGTTGAGAGACGCAAGACCCAACACTCTGGATGAGCTTAAGGCCGCTATCGAAGCATCCTGGGCCTCCATAACACCTCAGCAGTGCCACAGGCTGGTTGCCTCCATGCCACGCCGCATTGAAGCAGTCATTTCTGCAAAAGGATTCCCGACCAAGTATTGAGTGCATAACTGAACATAATTATTTAAAGGTTGACTTTTTTTGTATTAAAAACACTTTTCTTTTATTGGTCGGATGAAATATGCTAATTTTTTGAGATAGGATTTTTGGGTTTTCATGAGCTGTATGCCAAAATCATCAATATTAAAACAAGAAAAGGCTTGAACTACTTCAGTTGTGTGTAATGAATCTAAAATATATGAAAGTCTAATGTTTATCAGTACATTACAGAAAATAATGAACTTTATCACAATATGCTAATTTTTTGAGAAGGACCTGTATTGTACAGTGCTATACTAAAAAAAACAACATTTTTTTTGAATAGCATTCTCTGCACTTCTATAGCTGTGCGATTCAGTGGTTAAATACTGTGGTTGTGTTGTGCTCTTTCAAAAAACGCCATTTAGGGCCACAGAAAATATTTTGCAGTGTGAAATACACATGTGGAGGTGTGTAAAATAAACAATTTCTATATATTGTACAGTGCTATACTAAAAAAAACAACATTTTTTTTGAATAGCATTCTCTGCACTTCTATAGCTGTGCGATTCAGTGGTTAAATACTGTGGTTGTGTTGTGCTCTTTCAAAAAACGCCATTTAGGGCCACAGAAAATATTTTGCAGTGTGAAATACACATGTGGAGGTGTGTAAAATAAACAATTTCTATATATTGTACAGTGCTATACTAAAAAAAACAACATTTTTTTTGAATAGCATTCTCTGCACTTCTATAGCTGTGCGATTCAGTGGTTAAATACTGTGGTTGTGTTGTGCTCTTGGAAAAAACGCCATTTAGGGCCACAGAAAATAAATTGCAGTGTGAAATACACATGTGGAGGTGTGTAAAATAAACAATTTCTATATATTTTCCTTGTACTGTGCTATACTAAAAAAAACAACCTTTTTTTTTGAATAGCATTTTCTGTAGCTGTGCGATTCAGCGGTTACGTGCTGTGGGTGTGTTGTGGTCTGGCAAAAAACGCCATTTAGGGCCACAGAAAATATTTTGCAGTGTGAAATACACATCTGGAGGTGTGTGTAAAAAAACAATTTATATATATTTTCCTTGTACTGTGCTATACTAAAAAAAACAACCTTTTTTTTTTAATAGCATTTTCTGCAGTTCTGTAGCTGTGCGTTTCAGCCATTACGTACTGTGGGTGTGTTGTGGTCTTCCAAAAAACACCATTTAGGGCAAGATCCTAAATTTGGAAAATATGAGGGGAAGGTCAAAGGGACGTGGTGGCCCCGGTCGTGGTGCTGCTGGTGGAGCTCCTGTTGCAGGGAGAGGACGTGGTGGATCTGTGCCAGCTACACGCACAAGTGAAACACCTTCCTCAGGTGCGAGTAGGCGACCGAGCCTTCGGCGGTATTTTGTCATGCCTAATGAGGCTGTACCAATGTTTAGGCCAGGACAAGTACAGGCGATAGTAGATTGGGTTGCTGACAGTGCCTCGGGTTCCTTCACATTGTCTCCCACCCACTCTTCTGCTGAAAGATCAGAGTTGGCACCTGAAGCCCATGTCCATCAGTCTTTCACCTCACCCCCTTGCAAATCAGCCAAGCAGTCTGAGCCCCAAATCATGCAGCAGTCTCTTCTGCTTTTCGATGACTCTGTTAGCAGGGTTTCCCAGGGCCATCCACCTAGCCCTGCCCCAGAAGTGGAAGAGATTGAGTGCACCGATGCCCAACCACTTATGTTTCATGATGGGTACATGGGAGGACCATCGCAGCACGTCTCGGATGATGACGAAACACAGGTGCCAACTGCTGCTGCTTTCGCAATTGTGCAGACAGACATGGAGGGCAGGGGTGAAGACTGGGTGGAAGATGATGTGGAGGACGATGAGGTCCTCGACCCCACATGGAATCAACGTTATGCAGGTGACCAGTGTAGTTCGGAGGAAGAGGCGGTGGTCGCACAGAGCCACCAGCACAGCAGAAGAGGGAGCAGGGTGCAAAAACGGAGCATTCGTCCCCTAGACAGTACATCTGCTACTGCCCAACGCAGCAAGGGACCGAGCACACCAAAGCCAGGTCCAAGGACTTCCCTAGCGTGGCAGTTCTTCACACAGTGTGTTGATGACAAGACACGAGTGGTTTGCACGCTGTGCAATCAGAGCCTGAAGCGAGGCATAAACGTTCTCAACCTGAGCACAAGCTGCATGACCAGGCATCTAAGTGCAAAGCACGAGCTGCAGTGGAGTAGACACCTCAGAAACCAAGAAAGGTCTCTGGCTCCTCCTGCTTCCTCTTCTGCTGCAGTCTCGGCCTCTTCATCCACCTCTGTAGTGACAGTGGCACCTGTCACCACGCAAACAGAGGATCTGCCAGCAACACTACCACCTGGGTCACCGACCATCTCCACAATGTCCCATGGAAGCGTTCAGCTCTCTATCTCCCAAACATTGGAGCGGAAGAGGAAGTACCCCCCTAGCCACCCGCGATCCCTGGCCCTGAATGCCAGCATTTCAAAATTCCTGGCCTTTGAAATGCTGTCATTCCGTCTGGTGGAGACGCAGAGTTTTAAAAGCCTGATGGCATTGGCTGTCCCGCAGTACGTCGTGCCCAGCCGCCACTACTTTTCCAGGCGAGCCATCCCTTCCCTGCACAACCAGGTGGGGGACAAAATCAGGTGTGCACTGCGCAACGCCATCTGTGGCAAGGTCCACCTAACTACGGATGCGTGGACCAGTAAGCACGGTCAGGGACGTTATATCTCCCTAACAGCACACTGGGTAAATGCAGTGGCTGCTGGGCCTGAGGCAGATAGCGGTTTGGCGCATGTCCTTCCACCACCGAGGATTGCAGGGCGCTTCAGTTTGCCTCCTGTTGCTAACTCCTCCTTCTCCGCTTCCTCATCCTCTACCGCCTCCTCATCCATTCAGCGTAACACCTTCACCACCAACTTCAGCACAGCCAGGGGTAAACGACAGCAGGCAGTTTTAAAACTTTCCTGTTTGGGGGAAAATCCCCACACCGCGCAGGAGTTGTGGAGGGACATGGAACAACAGACCGATGAGTGGTTGCTGTCAGTGAGCCTCAAGCCCGGCCTGGTGGTGTGCGATAATGGGCGAAATCTCGTAGCAGCTCTGGGTCTAGCCGGTTTGACGCACATCCCTTGCCTGGCGCATGTGCTGAACTTGGTGGTCCAGAGGTTCCTTAAAAATTACCCCAATATGCCAGAGCTGCTGCAGAAAGTGCGGGCTGTGTGTGCGCACTTTCGGCGTTCTCACCCTGCTGCTGCTCGCCTGTCAGCGCTGCAGCGTAACTTCGGCCTTCCAGCTCACCGCCTCATATGTGACGTGCCCACAAGGTGGAACTCCACCTTGCACATGCTGGCCAGACTGTGCGAGCAGCAGCAGGCAATAGTGGAGTTTCAGCTGCAGCAATCACGCGTGAGTCGCTCTGCGGAACAGCACCACTTCACCACCAATAACTGGGCCTCCATGCGAGACCTGTGTGCCTTGTTGCGCTGTTTCGAGTACTCCACCAACATGGCCAGTGCCAATGACGCCGTTCTCAGCGTTACTATCCCAGTTCTATGCCTCCTTGAAAAAACGCTTCGTGCGATGATGGAAGAGGATGTGGCACAGGAGGATGAGGAGGAGGAGGAGGAAGCGGGATCATTTCAAAGGCTTTCAGGGCAGTCTTTCACAAGTGGCTACGAGGGTGGGTTCCTGCACCAACAAACGCCAGGTACACAATTGTCCGGCAGAAAGGGCACAGTTCTGGAGGATGACGAGGTGGAGGAGGAGATGGAGGAGGAGGAGGAGGAGGAGCCATGTTCACAGCAGGGTGACACTCAGACCAGCTCGTGGCCATTACTGGTGCGTGGCTGGGGGGATACAGAGGACACAGACGATACACCTCCCACAGAGGACAGCTTTTCTTTGCCTCTGGGCAGCCTGGCACACATGAGCGATTACATGCTGCAGTGTTTCCGCAACGACAGCCGAGTTGCCCACATTTTAACTGGTGCTGATTACTGGGTGGCCACCCTGCTGGATCCCCGTTACAAGGACAACGTACCGTCCTTAATTCCCTCACTGGAGCGGGATCGTAAGATGCGCGAGTACAAGCGCACGCTGGTAGACGCGCTGCTGGTGGCATTCCCACCTGACAGCGGGCGTACGGTGGAAGCACAAGGCGAAGGCAGAGGAGGAGGAAGAGGTCGCCAACGCAGCCGGGGCACCGGCAGCACCTCAGAAGGCAGGGTTAGCATGGCCGAAATGTGGAAAAGCTTTGTCAGCACGCCACAACAACCAGCACCACCAGCTGAGATGGAACGTCTTAGCAGGAGTCCGCATTTCACCAACATGGTTGAGCAGTATGTGTCCACAGGCCTACACGTACTGGATGACGGGTCTGCCCCCTTTAACTTCTGGGTCTCCAAATTGGGCACATGGCCTGAGCTTGCCGTTTATGCCTTGGAGGTGCTGGCCTGCCCTGCAGCCAGTGTATTATCTGAACGTGTATTTAGCACGGCAGGGGGCGTTATCACAGACAAGCGCAGCCGCCTGTCCAGAGCCAATGTGGACAAGCTCACGTTCATTAAAATGAACCAGGCATGGATCCCACAGGACTTGTCCGTACCTTGTGCAGAATAGACATGTATACCGGTGTTGTGACAAAAACTGTCCGGCCATCGGATTGTGCCCGGCCCGTACTGCGCAGGCGCAGCGCTTGCGCAGTACAGAGGACAAGGAGATTCACAAAATCTCCGAAGATGAACGGCGCCTGCGCTGTGAGTGCAGGTTCAAGCCCCACCATCCAAGAGGACATACGGTAGCACATAGTAACAGGGCCCCTCACGTGCTCGCTTCGATCGCGGCCTTGCTTGGCTCGGCTTGAACCACGGATGGTGTGGCCTTCACCTGAACTCAACACGCAGGCGCCGTTAGTCTTGGGAGATTTTTGAAATCCCCTTGTCCTACATACTCAGCAAGCGCAGTACAGGGCGGACACTATTCGACAGGGGACAGAATTCGACACATCACCGGCCTTACCCAGCCATTGTTGTATTTTTGAACCAGTGTTGGCTACCTCGTCCTCCTCCACCGCCGCTTCCACCTACACAGCCACATCCACCGCCACCTCAACCTCCTACTCCATATGGACCTCGTCCTGCTAGGCCAAGATTAAAATTGTTATTTTATTTTTTTGTAGCGCACAGATCCTTTCCCCCTTACCTGCCTTTATGTTGTTGGCTCTTCGCAGGAGGGAGAAAGGCACACCGCACTACCAGCCCGTATCATCCTATATAAAGAGGTTGAGCGGTGTACTTGACGGGCCGTGTCCACAGCCGGAGTCAAAACTCCTCCAGAGGATGATTCTCACCTCTACTGTAGGTAGAGGCAAGTCCTTTAATTGCCAGTAAAGTCAATGTCCACACCAGCTGAAACTCCAACTCTTATTCTCTCATGGCAAAATAAACTGTACTCAGATAGAAAAGGTTAGAGCAAAGAAACAGGACAGCTTAAGGTGTGGAGGAGGTCCAGGCACAAACGTAGCACATTCACTTCACTGCTTAGGTTTCTCAAACAGTTTTTGGCGCACGGTCTCTGCCACAGACATTGAGGTTGGTCTCTGCCACAGACCGGGTGTACAAGGCCCTTTCCAGGGGCCTGGAGAACTTTGGTCTCAGCCACAGACCAGGGTGTATAAGGCCCCTGCCACGGGCCGGTTGAATAAGGCCTCTGATACAGTCAAGGTGACCTTGAGCTTCTCCTTCTACGAACCTAGCCCATATCAAGGGGAAGACATCTCTCCAGGGAGTCAACAGACCATTCCTTCACCGTGACTCCCGCATCGGTCCATCAGAATGATCCTCCCTTCCCTGGAACAGGGTCCCCTACACGAGGCGGCTCTGGACTCCAGGCTTTACTCCCGCCCCTAGGCCTCCATACCCAGGGCAGCAAGAACTCCAGGATAGTACCTCATCCCGGGCTAAAGGTGCCCGAGATGGAACAGGAACACATGCACCCAGGCCGAAGGCACCTGGGCGCGGACCCCACTGGACATCAGCCCCCAGGCCAAAGGTCTGCCCCTTTTATATGCTCTCCCGGCATGCACAGCAGGTTCCCCGCCCCGCTGTACTACTGCCAAGAGGGGACACAAAAGGCGCCACCTGTAGGCCGCAGGGAACTGCACACCAATACTGTCCCCCGAGGACAAAATGGTCCATGAATCCTACAGAATTAGGGTATTTGAGCCTATTTACCACTCAAACACTTTCCTTAAATTTAGCACCCCGCTACATTTTTATTTCAAAGTATTTTATTTTCCCACTAGCTTATCCATTAAATTAAATAATTTATTCCAGAAAGGGCGTATTCTGGGGCATTCCCACCATATGTGTGGCATTGTGCCATTGAGTTTCTGAGGTTCTTAATGACTTCCTGTACCTCTTCTGCTGAAAAGGGGGCCTCCAGCATATTTTTTTATTTTTTTATTTTTTTTATGTTCTTTTAAGTTATTTCCTATCCACATTTGTTTGCAGAGCACTTGCCATGTTCTTAACAACATTTTGCTGCCATTTGCAGCCCTCTAGCCCTTTCCATTACTTTTTTAGAGCCTTTTTAGTCGTCAGAAGTCCGGGTCCCCATTGACTTCAATGGGGTCCGGGTCCGGGTTAAAGTTCGGTCCCGAATCCGAACTTTTTTCCGAAGTTCGGCCGAACCCGCCGGACCCGAATATCCAGCTACCCGCTCAACACTAATCATCAACCATCTTTAAAAAAACATTTTTTATAGGGACAGAAAACTATAGGTAGGGAGAGTGTCAGTGTGTTTTACTGTGCTAATCCTTGTTTGTAGGGACAGGGAAGGACAGTGAGGGATATTCTCATTGTGCTATACTGTGCTAAAGCATTCATCATCAACCATCTTTAAAAAAACATTTTTTATAGGGACAGAAAACTATAGGTAGGGAGAGTGTCAGTGTGTTTTACTGTGCTAATCCTTGTTTGTAGGGACAGGGAAGGACAGTGAGGGAAATTCTCATTGTGCTATACTGTGCTAAAGCATTCATCATCAACCATCTTTAAAAAAACATTTTTTATAGGGACAGAAAACTATAGGTAGGGAGAGTGTCAGTGTGTTTTACTGTGCTAATCCTTGTTTGTAGGGACAGGGAAGGACAGTGAGGGAAATTCTCATTGTGCTATACTGTGCTAAAGCATTCATCATCAACCATCTTTAAAAAAACATTTTTTATAGGGACAGAAAACTATAGGTAGGGAGAGTGTCAGTGTGTTTTACTGTGCTAATCCTTGTTTGTAGGGACAGGGAAGGACAGTGAGGGAAATTCTCATTGTGCTATACTGTGCTAAAGCATTCATCATCAACCATCTTTAAAAAAACATTTTTTATAGGGACAGAAAACTATAGGTAGGGAGAGTGTCAGTGTGTTTTACTGTGCTAATCCTTGTTTGTAGGGACAGGGAAGGACAGTGAGGGAAATTCTCATTGTGCTATACTGTGCTAAAGCATTCATCATCAACCATCTTTAAAAAAACATTTTTTATAGGGACAGAAAACTATAGGTAGGGAGAGTGTCAGTGTGTTTTACTGTGCTAATCCTTGTTTGTAGGGACAGGGAAGGACAGTGAGGGAAATTCTCATTGTGCTATACTGTGCTAAAGCATTCATCATCAACCATCTTTAAAAAAACATTTTTTATAGGGACAGAAAACTATAGGTAGGGAGAGTGTCAGTGTGTTTTACTGTGCTAATCCTTGTTTGTAGGGACAGGGAAGGACAGTGAGGGAAATTCTCATTGTGCTACACTGTGCTAAAGCATTCCTCATCAACCATCTTTGAAATCCTTGTTTTTTGGACAGTCAGGGAAATTGTCATTGTGCTATTCTGTGCGAAAGCAATCATCCTCAACCATATTTAGAAATTCTTAAGTAAAGGGACAGAGAAGGACACCTGAAGGTAGCCCTTATTGCTTTTTTCCCATCTCGCTGCAGGCCATCCATTAGAATGTCTGGAAGGCAAACAAGGAGAGGCAGACAGTCAGGAGGCAATAAAAGAGGGCAAGCAGGCTCTGTGTCTGGGGGCAACAGTGCTGGTCGTGGACGCGGTGCATTGTCATCAGCACATGGCCATGGGACACGCTTGTCCTTCTTTTCGGCAGCTGGACATGTTGAGCCACATCATGCCGAAGACTTGGTAGAGTGGATGACCAAGCCCTCCTCCTCCTCCTCATCCTCTCTCACCCAGGCTCAGGGTACTGGCAAAGCAGCTGCCAAAGCGTCCTCTTCCCTGGTATCAATGTCAGACTCATCATCAGTCACTCCTTCCCTAGACCCACCATGTCCTCCTCCTGAGGAGTCCCCCGAACTGTTTGAGCACAGTGTTGGGTACATGCTCCAGGAGGATGCCCAGCGTTTCGAAGGGTCTGATGATGAAACCCAGCTAGAGGAAGGCAGTAGCGTGAGAGCAGACAGAGGGGATGCTCAAGAAGGACACCAATCTGGCAGTCATGTTCCAGCAGCTGCAGCATACTGCCAGATTGGCTCCAGTGATGAGGAGGGAGGGGATGATGAGGTCACTGACTCCACGTGGGTGCCTAATAGGAGAGGAGGAGGAGGAGGATGAGGAGGAGGCACATCTCCAACAAGGCAGGATGCCCTTTGGTGGCCAGCGTAAGGGCAGTACACCGACGGAATCACACCGCAGAGCTCCGCCTGTGCAGGGCGCTGCCTCTGCCCGTCATTCAAAAAGTTCTTTGGTGTGGGCCTTTTTTGAGGCTAGTGCATCAGATCGCACAGCTGCTGTTTGCAACATATGTCTCAAGCGTATATCGCGTGGCCAAAACATCAGCCGCTTGGGTACCACATGCCTGACCAGACATATGTTGACCTGCCATGCAGCTCGTTGGCAAGCCTACCTCAAAGACCCACACCAAAGAACAAAGCGGACCTCTCCTTGCACCGCATCAGCTGGGATCTCCAACCCCACTATAACTTCAGTCCTCTCTGAAACATGCACTGAGAGGAATGAAGGTGTAGAATTAGGTGTGTCACAGCCAAGTACTTGCGGCCACTCTGCTAGCAGTACACCGACGTCCGATTCTAGCAGGCAAATTTCCCTGCCCCAGCTGCTGGACCGTCGAAAGAAGTTCACTCCCAGCCATCCACATGCCCAGCGGTTGAATGCTAGCTTGGCTAAATTGCTAGCGCTTCAACTGCTGCCTTTTCAGTTGGTAGACTTGGCCCCCTTCCGTGAGTTTGTGCAATGTGCGGTTCCTCAGTGGCAGGTTCCCAAACGCCACTTTTTCTCACGGAAGGCTATTCCGGCTCTCTACCGGCATGTGGAAGGCAATGTCTTGGCCTCGCTGGACAGGGCGGTCAGCGGTAAGGTGCATATTACCGCTGACTCATGGTCCAGCAGGCATGAACAGGGACGTTACCTTTCTTTCACGGCCCATTGGGTCACTCTTTTGGCAGCTGGGAAGGATGCAGGACAAGGTGCAGTAGTGTTGGAGGTTGTTCCACCGCCACGCCTCCAAAATTCTACTACTGGTTGTGACACACCTCTCTCCTCCACCCCCTCCTCTTCTTCTTCCTCCATGGCCTCTTCCTGTGCTTTGTCCTCTGAACCAGCGGTGCTCCGTAGCCGTTCAAGGGGCTACGCAAGTACGCAGGCAAAAAGATGCCATGCCGTGCTTGCGCTGGTGTGTTTGGGGGACAGAAGCCACACTGGGGCAGAGGTCCTGTCTGCTCTGCAGGGCCAGGCCGAGAGGTGGTTGACGCCACGCCAGCTTAAGCCAGGAATGGTGGTTTGCGACAATGGCACCAACCTCCTCTCCGCCCTCCGACAGGGACAACTGACCCATGTGCCCTGTGTGGCTCACGTCCTTAACCTGGTGGTGCAGCGGTTCTTGGGCAGGTACCCGGGCTTACAGGATGTCCTGAGGCAGGCCAGGAAAGTCTGTGTGCATTTCCGCAGATCTTATAATGCCAGTGCTCGCCTGGCTGAGCTGCAAAAGGAGTTGAACCTGCCCAAGAACCGCCTTATATGTGACATGCCCACCAGGTGGAACTCAACGTTGGCCATGCTGCAGCGGCTGCACACGCAGCAGAGGGCCATCAATGAGTACCTGTGCGACTACGGCACCAGGACAGGGTCAGGGGAGCTTGGTTTTTTTTCTCCACGCCAGTGGGGCATGATCAGGGATGCATGCACTGTCCTGGCACCATTTGAGGAGGCCACGAGGATGGTGAGCAGTGACAGTGCATGCATCAGTGACACTGTACCTCTTGTCCACCTGTTGGAGCACACGCTGCGTGGAATAATGGACAGGGCACTTGAGGCAGAACAGAGGCAGGAAGAGGAGGACTTCCTTGCCTCTCAAGGCCCCCTTTACCCAGACAGTGTTCCTTCTGTCCCACCCATCGCACAGGAAGAGGAGGAGGAGGAGGAGGATTGTGTCAGCATGGAGGTGGAGGCTGGCACTCAGCATCATCAGCAGCAGTCTTTTAGGGATGATTTACAGTCCCAAGAAACCAGTGGACTTGTACGTGGCTGGGAGGAGGTGGCTGCGGATCATGTCGTCCTTAGTGACCCAGAGGACTCCGGACCGAATGCCTCAGCTAACCTACGCTGCATGGCCTCCCTGATCCTGCAAAGTCTGCGGAAGGATCCTCGTATTCTTCGGATCAAGGAGAGGGACCATTACTGGCTGGCCACTCTCCTTGATCCACGGTACAAGGGTAAGGTTGCGGACCTTATGTTACCGTCGCAGAGGGAGCAGAGGATGAGACAACTCCGGGAGGCCTTGCAGAAAGGTCTGTGCAACGCGTTCCCAGAGACTAGGAGGTTACAAACTCCTGGTCCTGGACAACGAGTTGCTGAGGCTTCGGCCAGTCAAAGAAGGAGCGGTGGGGAAGGTGGCCGTCTGACGATGCGTTCAGACAATTCTTTAGTCCGCAGCCCCAAAGTATGATCGGTTCCAGCAACCATCGCCAGCGTCTGATAAACATGGTGCAGGAATATCTAGGGGCAAGGTCAGACTTGGACACCTTCCCCACCGAAAATCCTCTGGCTTACTGGGTCTTGAGGATGGATCACTGGCCAGAGCTTGCACAGTATGCAATTGAGCTACTGGCCTGTCCTGCATCCAGCGTTCTTTCGGAACGCACATTCAGTGCTGCTGGAGGATTTGTCACGGATCACAGGGTGCGCCTGTCCACCGACTCGGTTGATCGACTGACTTTCATCAAGATGAACCAGTCTTGGATCACCACCAGCTACCACACACCTGATGCTGATATAACAGACTAATTGATTTTAACATGTCACATCCCTTCAAGACTGATGCTGATGCTGAGTGCCTGTGCTGTTATGTTGACTGGCTATCCTCCTCCTCCGAGTCCTCAATGATACGATTGATGATGATAGCTTGGAAGATCATTTTTGTTTATGGGTGCCGCCACCAGTGGCTAAGGCCCAATTTTTCAGCCCCTGTTTAACAGGGGCGTGTAATTACAATTTTTGAAGCAATACTTTGCAACAGGGCTCATTGCTGTGCTCCAAGTACAGTATCTGTGAGGGGTTGGAGTGTTGTGCCACCAGTGCCTAAGGCCCAATTTTTCAGCCCCTGTTTAACAGGGGCGTGTCATTACAATTTTTGAAGCAATACTTTGCAACAGGGCTCATTGCTGTGCTCCAAGTACAGTATCTGTGAGGGGTTGCAGTGTTGTGCCACCAGTGCCTAAGGCCCAATTTTTCAGCCCCTGTTCAACAGGGGCATGTAATTACAATTCTTGATCTAATAATTCACAGCAGGGCCCATTGCTGCACCCACCAAGAGTAACTCTGAGGGCTTACAGTGTTGTGGCAACGCCACCACCACCACGAAAGGCCCAATTTTTCAGCCCCTGTTCAAAAGGGGCATGTAATTACAATTCTTGATCTAATAATTCACAGCAGGGCCCATTCCTGCACCCACCAAGAGTAACTCTGAGGGCTTACAGTGTTGTGGCAACACCACCACCACCACCACGAAAGGCCCAATTTTTCAGCCCCTGTTCAACAGGGGCATGCAATTACAATTCTTGATCTAATAATTCACAGCAGGGCCCATTGCTGCACCCACCAAGAGTAACTGTCAGGGCTTACAGTGTTGTGGCACCAGCACCACCATCAAAGGTCCAATTTTTACTACCACTGTTCAACAATTATATGTAATTACAATTCCTGATATAATAGTTGACAGCAGGGCGTTCCAGCACCAACCAAGAGTAACTGTGAGTGCTTACAGTGTTGTGCCAACACCAACAACTAAGGGGCCTATTTCTGCAGAGTATATACGGCAGGTCCCTACTTTCAAACATCCAACTTACAAACGACTCCTACTTGCAAACACAAGAAGACAACTGGAAGTGAGAGGAAATCTACCCCTAGGAAGGAAAATTCTCTCCTGTAAGAATTAATATGGGAGAAAGGTGTCTCCTCTGTACTGATGCTTTATCACCAATCCTTGTTTCAAGAAAAACACCACATTTCAAAAACAGTTGTCATTGGGACGGAAAGTGAGGTGAAATGTTCTGAACAGGGGCACAGACAGCAAAACAAATGTTACAGGGGTGATAACCCTTACCTATGTTTTCCAAAAAGTTTACAAATAGATTTTTGGGCTGGAGCTACACTTAAACAATGTACCTGTTCAAAATTACAAACACATTCTACATAAGAACAAACCTACAGTCCCTGTCTTGTATGCACCGCCTGTATACGGCTGTTCAGAGTATATAGGGCCTTTTTTATTTTGTGTGCGGTGTTCCCCTTAATATCCATACAAGACCCAAAGGGGCTGGTAATGGGCTGGGGTAGGGGGGGGGGGGGTCATGGGGTAGCTATGCCATTTTTCTTAAAGATTTTCATCCATATTACCGGGACCAGACATTACATTAAAGCCGCAAGCAGTTTTAAATGGCTTTTTTTTCCTTTAGAAGTGTCATTTTGTGCAGGGACAGTTCTAAACACGGGAAACACGTGGCACTTCACAGGCATACTTTAGACACCCCCCAGGTACGATATTTAAAGGAATATTTGACTTTTTTTTTTTCACTTTATGCATCATTAAAATGACTGCTCCCGAAAAACGACCGTTTTTAAAACTTCTTTTTGCATTGATACATGTCCCCTGGTGCAGAACCCGGGTTCCCAAACCCTTTTTAGGACAATAACATGCATAATAGTCGTTATAATTAGCACTTTAGAATTTGAACGTTCGCATCCATTGTATTTAATAGGGTTCTAATGTTCGTACGAACTTTCGGTCCGTTCGCGGGTTCTGGTGCGAACCGAACCCGGGGGTGTTCGGCTCATCACTACTCTTGAGTCCAGCTCTGCACAACCTGCCAACACTCCTCCCAGGTTAACGCATGGCGGGGAGAATACAGACCAAGTGCCTAATTCTACCATCATTTCTTCATCCTGCACTGAAGTTTGTGGAGAAGACCGCTGTGGTAAGTCCTGTGCTAAGATATGCTTGGTGAACATATACCACAAGGACCAACCAGAAAAGTCTCTAAAGGCATATGCTATCTTAGACGATCAGAGCAATCGATCACTTGCAAAATCGGAATTGTTCAATCTATTTGAAATAAAAGGTGAAGCTCATCCTTAGACCTTGGGTACCTGTAGTGGAACTATAGAGGTTTCTGGAAGAAGGGCTCATGGACTCATGGTATCTTCTCTCAAAGGTAACTTGCAATTACCCTTACCTACACTTGTTGAGTGCAATCAGATACCTGCTAACAGGGAAGAAATCCCTACTCCAGCTGCTGCTTTCCATCACCCTCACCTCAAGGTAATAGCAAATGAGATACCGCCGCTTGACAAAGATGCTCAGATCCTTCTTCTGTTAGGAAGAGACATTCTAAGAGTTCACAAGGTACACAGACAAGTCAATGGACCCCCAGATGCCCCATTTGCCCAGCGCACAGATCTAGGGTGGGTCATCATAGGCAATGTCTGCATAGGCAAAATGAAAAGACCTACCAACATTTCGTCATTCAAGACAAATGTTCTGCCAAATGGCCAAAACACTTACTTTGAGCCATGCCCACATCACTACTGGGTGAAAGAGAAGATAGCCAGCCACGAATGGCAACATGGTATCTCAGGTGACACAAGCCCTTTCTCCTGCCATGATGGCGACTTCGGCTCTACAGTGTTTATTGCAACCAGTGAAGATGACATACTGGCTCCTTCAATGGAAGACAAAGAATTCATCAAGGTAATGGACAATGAGTTCTTTCAAGATGACTCCAATAACTGGGTAGCACCCCTACCCTTTCGTCTCCCAAGAGAGAGATTGCCCAACAACTTACAGCAGGCCATCAGTAGATTCTCCTCCTATAAGCGAAACTTAAGCAGGAAACTAGAGATGCAAAAGCACTTTGTGGACTTTATGCAAAATGTATTTGACAGAGATCATGCAGAGCCTGCTCCCCCACTAACGGAGGGAGAAGAATGCTGGTACCTTCCATCCTTTGGCGTGTATCACCCACGCAAACCAGACCAAATCAGAGTTGTCTTTGATTCCAGTGCTCAGCACGAAGGTGTTTCTCTTAACAACATGCTCCTTACTGGACCCAACTTGAACAACAGTCTAATAGGAGTCTTGATTCATTTCAGACAAGAGCCTGTAGCAGTAATGGCCGACATTCAACAGATGTTTCACTGCTTCATCGTCAGAGAAGACAACAGAAACTACCTCAAGTTTCTATGGCACAAGGACAATGACCTCAACAAGGAAGTTATAGATTATCGCATGAAGGTACATGTCTTCGGTAACAGTCCTTCCCCAGCAGTGGCAACTTATGGGCTAAGGAGAACAGCTCAGACTGGAGAAGTTGAATATGGATCTGATGCCCGTCAATTTGTTGAAAGAAACTTCTACGTTGACGACGCACTTAAGTCCTTTCCAACTGCTAAAGAAGCAATTGATCTTCTCACCAGAACAAAGGAGATGTTGTCTGTAGCAAACCTTAGACTACACAAGATTATATCCAACAGCCAGGAACTTCTGAATGCCTTTCACTCTGAGGACTATGCCACTAGTCTAAAAAACCTTGACTCAGGTACAGATGTGCCTCCTGTACAGCGAAGTCTGGGTTTGTTGTGGAACATCAAGCAAGACAAATTCACCTTCCAAGTGTCAACTTGTGACAAACCCTTCACTAAGAGAGGAGTCCTGTCCGTGGTGAATAGCATCTATGACCCACTGGGTTCCCTTGCTCCAGTTACCATTCAAGGTAGGTTTTTACTAAGACAGTTGTCTACTGAGAACATAGACTGGGATACTCCCTTGCCTAGTGAGAATCAACACAAGTGGGAAAGGTGGAGATATTCTTTGAAGTCACTAGAAAAACTTCAGATTCCCCGTTGCTATGTTCCGGGTTCCATTTCAACTGCTAACCGGAGAGAGATTCATATTTTCTCTGATGCATCAGTTGAAGCTATTGCTGCAGTAGCCTATTTGAAGACCTCTGAACTGGATGGAGAATCACACTGTAGTTTTGTCCTAGGCAAGGCAAAACTCACTCCCAAGCCTGCACATACCATACCAAAACTTGAACTTTGTGCAGCCGTGCTAGCAGTAGAAATTGCAGAGGTCATACGAAGTGAAATGGACACTACAATTGATTCTTTCACCTTCTATACAGACAGTAAGGTAGTACTTGGTTACATAAACAACCAAACAAAACAATTTTATGTGTACATCAGCAACAGGGTTGAACGTATCAAGAGATTCTCTCTACCAAGTCAATGGCATCACGTTCCCACTGAACTCAACCCAGCTGACTGTGGGACCAGAGTCATGTCACCTGCCGCTCTTCAGGACAGCTTATGGCTGTCACCTCCAAGGTTTCTGCGTGAGGACTCTTACTTACTCCCTATTGACACCACCTATGGGCTAGTAAGCCCTGAAGATGATAAGGAAATAAGAACTGTGAACACCTCACTCCACACTTCTGTAAGTACAAAACAGAAGCTGCGGTCACACCATTACAGGCATCGATGGAAGCAGGTGCAGCATCTAGCCAATGTGTTCTGGCATCGCTGGAAGAAAAAGTATCTTCACCACCTTCAAGGTCGTTACAAATGGCAAGCATCTAAGCCGAATCTTAAGGTTGGAGACCTCATCCTTCTAAAAGACAAGGAAGTTTGTCGGAATGAGTGGCCTATGGGTCTTATTACTAAAGTTATGCCCAGCGACGATAACAAAGTCCGGAAGGTAGAAGTCAAGGTAACCAAGGGAGGATCGACACGAACCTTTAGTCGACCAATCACAGAGTTAGTACTCCTTTTGCCAGGTGAGTGACTTGTGCAAGGACTAGCCATGCTGTTGGCACTGCGGGGAATACATTACTGCCATCTACAGGTTCTACTCAGAACTTTGGAATTATTTGAAGACATCATACTGTGACTTTATGTTCTTCATCCTGTTGAACTTACGTTTATTATTTGCTTGTTGCATGTTTTTCATTACAGGTTCCAGGACATTCGTCAGTATTGGACTTTTTAAAAATATATATTTTAGTTTGAGGTTATGAAATCTAAAGATTTCAGACGGGGAGTGTTGTGTTACACTATGTGATTATTCTTGCTCTGTGTCTTTAGGATCTCTCTCTCACCGTAGTTCTTTATATGTCTCCTCCACTTCCTGATTCTGGTCATTACTCCTGTATTTCTTCCATGCTAACATCTTACATGTGGCTTACAACTGCAACGTTTTTCTACCTATGAATATCCATCATTAAACGGAACATTCGAAAGGATTCATCGTCTGTCGTCCTAACTGTGAGTTTATTCATTGAGTTAAACTGCCTGTATCGATGCAAGGGATGAATATCAAACCAGCTTGAGTAAGGCCTACTTAAACCTGGAGATGAACTTTATCGCTTTGTAGTTGAGACAGAACAGGAGCAGTCTCTCTCGTTCTCTTTGGGGATAAAAAAGAAGGGGAAATCTCTCCAGTTTGACATAGGTGACAAAATACTGATGGGTTACAATAATCCGCCTTTACTATACTGAAAATAAGAAATATGTTTTTTGACTTAAGGCGGAGCTCCAACCTAAAGTGGAACTTCCACTCATCGGAACCCTCCCCCCCTCCGGTGTCACAATTGACACCTTTCAGGGGGGAGGGGGTGCAGATACCTGTCTAAGACAGGTATTTACACCCACTTCCGGGAGTCCGCTCTGCGGGAAATCTGCAGGAAGCACTTCACTTCAAGCAGAATACCCGTAGTGTTCTGGGAGACACTCGGCTCCCAGAACACAGGAGGACCAGTCAGAACGGTGCAGCGCAACTCGCGGATGGCGGTGGGGGCAGCAGAGTGACGAGTGATTGCTCGTCCTCTGCTGCGGACTTCGCTGGACTCCAGGAGAGGTAAATGTCCTAATATTAAAAGTCAGCAGCTGCAGTATTTGTAGCTGCTGGCTTTTAATATATTTTTTTCGGCGGAGCTCCACTTTAATATCTACCTTAAATCACTTTGCTAATTGCACACGTTACTTGTTTGTTGCCCGTGTAGCGGACTCACCTCTCTCTCTCTCTCTCTTTATCGGTTATGCAGCTGTTGTCTAGGGGTACCTGGGAGAGAGAGATGAGACGCACCACAGCCCACGTCCTCTCTAACTAAGAGGTGAAGGCCAGAAGATTGGGCTTTTGTGTAGGTGTCCTAGAGTCAAGTCCAGTCCTTCGTCCCTGACTCCTTTGCTTTAGTAACCCGAGTTCCACACAGTGAATAGGTCCAACTCTGTTTTATTGCTTGGCAAGAAGAATAAAACTATCTCTTTTCTTTGGAAAATGGGGACAGATCGAGGCACAATCCTTTCCCTTCTGCTGCTGCCCACTGTGCTGTCACCAGTGGTGAATAGTCACTGCCACTGACTAAGTGATATAGAACGTGAATTACCTTCGCTCACTTTGCCCCGTCAGAGGAAGAAATCCGTCCAAGGGAGAAGTGGAGGCCTCTCCGTCACCAGCGATGCAGCGCCGGACTCTTGCCCAAGGGACAAGATGCTTCCCCAAATTCAAGTACCCGCTACACACTCCCCCTGGTGATTTGACGCTGGTCCCCAGCATCTGGTACAAGCCCACACCCCACAAGGGTGGTGACATAAGCTCATCCCAGAAGCCAAACTACACATTTTAGCCCTGAATTGTGCCAAGACCTGATGGGAAAAGGAAACATAAACAATCATAACCATAAAACCTTCAACGACACTTTACATTTCACACATTACATTTCCTCCTCCCCTTTGACTATCTAAAGACCACCCATTTTCAGTAGTCTTGACAGACGAGTCTCCTGCAGAGGGAAAGAAAAGAAACATACATCCTACCAACATGTGTGTTTGCTTGGAATGAATGAGTCTATCCGAGAAGAAACCCATTCACTCCAATAAGTGCTGCATGATAAAAAAAATAAATAATCGTTGCGCAACACTGCCACCTGGTGACAGTGCCGCGGTCAAGACACTCATCACTTCCAGATAAACTTTCCTCTTGATCATTTCTCTGTGACCCTACACTAACTAAAACCCAAAGTCACTGATTTCTTTTGAGTGCCAGGAGAAGGAGAGAGAACAAAACAAAAACAGCTCCCATGTCTCCAAAGAGTAGAACTGCCCAAATACAAAAAAAACTAGGGCACAGCCCCTGTGTTCCGGTAAAGGCACTCCGGAAAGTTCAGCCAGGAATAGGAAAGAAAAGCATACGGGAGTCTCTTTCCCCCTCTTCTTTTTACAGGTAAAACCTTGGATGAGGCAATGACACAGGCTTCAGACCGTCATCAAAAGCCTGCACATGCTACTCTCAACACTTTTTCCTTCCTTGCGGCAGATCATTACTTTGTCCGCATGAATGTGTCTTCCCAGCATCCACTTAGCTTTACAGTCCTGGAACTTCTTGGTGACCGTTGGTGAACAGGAAAGGTACCGCCGTGCTTACTGTACTTTCAGTTTGTCCCACACAAAGGTATCATACAATCTTTGCCGAAAGACCTCCACCTCGTAGAGCAGTTCCCTAGGCAGATACGGGTATTCCCACCCATATTCCTGAGAAACCTTCTGGCCAAAGAGACGCTGCAGCCTTGACAAAGGTGGCATAGTAGCTCGGTCTCCTTCTCCAGGTGGAACAATCACTTCTGGGTGGCGAGGTGCGTTCACCACCTCGGTAGATCTGGGCCTAGGAGCCCGCAGTGACTGACGTTGCACTCCCGCAACAGGAGCAGGTGAAATGGATGTTGAATTCAGAAGGGGAACTTCAGACAGAGGGCCAGCTTCTTCCCTTGGCGCCGAGGCCTCTACCCGAGGTGTACTATCTCCAGTAGACATGGGCAGGTCCCTTGTGACACGGGCCAAAGGTAGCTTCATTTTGTCCCATCCCTTCTGTTAGAAGATTTTGTCTATCTCCCCATCATCGCCATTGTCAGACAATGAATCCAGGTCAGAGGTGTCGTAGCACTCAGCGGGCAGATAATTCCCAGTCACGGAACTATCCCCCTCCACGACCTCTACCGACTGTGGGCTACCGCCACTTTTTACCACACAGACAGTCCCAACCTCTGGCTCACCTGGGCCTTTAGAAGAACAGGGATGTCCAGGACGTTGTCTACCGAATCCATCCAGGCCAGGCAAGCAGTGGGGCGAAGCTCTTCCACGACCACACAAGGCCATCACTAGGCCGACTTTCCTCTTCGGTGGCCGGAGCAGGGAGCTGCTGGTGACCGAGGCAGCATCCTCGGATATTTCTCTTTTCACTTCCGCTTGTGCAGTCACTTAGCCCGGATCAGCGCGCATGGGGAACGCACCAGCATCGATCTCTCCCTCCGGAGTGGCAGTCCCTGTGAGGTAGTTGAGGTGGAAAGCGCAAGGCTTTTCTGTGGATGGTTCCACCTCGAAGAGGAATTCTTTGCAGACCTCACAGCGCCCGAACGGCTTCAGCTGGACCACCAGTCCCGAACAGCCGGGACAGATCACACTGAGGGCCTCCATGTCTCTGCAGGTATACAGAGCCAATCGCCCCCGGGGCCTTAGTCTTATCCCTGTATCCATAATCGGAGCAGCCAGAGAAGACATATCCGCGAAGGAAGGAACTGAAATCCACGGAGCACTTGAAGCCATCCTCTCTCTTTGCTGCACTATTGCGCACTGACCCACCTGCACCGGAATCTCCACGTGCGTACGTCCACGTGGCCAGACTCCTCCCACCTTCTGCACTTGTTCGCAGGCTTTTCCCTTGCTCCGCCCACGAACGACACAGTTGTGGGTTGCCTCGTGGCGCGTTGGCCAATATGGCCGACATACTCGGAACTCCTCCGGGCAGCAAAGTTCAATTTCAGACACCATACACATATTCCGGATACGATGCCCCCACGTGTAGCGGACTCACCTCGCTCTCTCTCTCTTTATCGGTTATGCGGCTGTTGTCTAGGGGTATCTGGGAGAGAGAGATGAGACACACCACGGCCCACGTCCTCCCTAACTAAGAGGTGAAGGCCAGAAGATTGGGCTTTTGTGTAGGTGTCCTAGAGTCAAGTCCAGTCCTTCGTCCCTGACTCCTTTGCTTTAGTAACCCGAGTTCCACACAGTGAATAGGTCCAACTCAGTTTTATTCTTCTTGCCAAGCAATAAAACAATATCTTTTCTTTGGAAAATGGGGACAGATCGAGGCACAATCCATTCCCTTCTGCTGCTGCCCACTGTGCTGTCACCAGTGGTGAATAGTCACTGCCACTGACTAAGTGATATAGAACGTGAATTACCTTCGCTCACTTTGCCCCTGTCAGAGGAAGAAATCCGTCCAAGGGAGAAGTGGAGGCCTCTCCGTCACCAGCGATGCAGCGCCGGGCTCTTCGGAGAAGTTACTGCGCACCAGTCCTCACAAACTCAGACACGGGCACCCAAGGAGTTAGGGCCCCCTCGGATTCCTCCACCCTCGCGGAACTCAGTCGAAGGTACTGAGCCCCAGGCATCCCCCACAGTACCTCACCCCAGGCTAAAGGTGCCTGAGATGGACTCCATCTCCGCTCCAGCTAGGCCAAGTGCACCTAGGCCTGGAGCACCGGAACGCCGGCACCCAAGCTGAAGGTGACTGGGTGCGGCCGCGTCCTCCAACTCTGAACCCAAGGTAAGGGCGTCCGCCCCTTTTATGACCTCTCCTTTCGCGTCACAGCGGGTTCCCCGCCCCGCTGTACCAGCTCCAGAGGAGGACAAAAAGGCACAGTCTTGCGGTGCGAGCCCAGCCCCGGTCCAAGGCAACAACGCCACCTTTAGGCCGGCGAGAACTTCACACCACCAGAGTCCTCCAAGACTCACAAAGGGAACCTTGAATTTCCTAACAATCAAGGCACCTGGGTTACTCTAGCACCCAGATGCTTCCCCAAATTCAAGTACCCGCTACACCTAAATACAGAAATTAAAACTGTAATTTTTTTAACTTTTGGAAATGCCAGTAAAAACTTGGCTGTGCCAGTAAATTTTGGGTATTGTGCCAGTAAATTTCACTCTGGTAGGTTGGCAACACTGAAACTGAGGGACAAATGAGGAGGCAAGAGGGACAGAGGGACTTTGTTCCAAATAAGGAACAGTCTCTCGAAATCAGAGACAGTTGGGAGCTCTGATCTAAAGTGTGCCAAATGCTAACGATTTTTCAGGAAGCTTTGATCCCTAGTGCCAAACCTGCTACCCAAGTGCCACATGCTGACCACTAGTACTTAGTGGGAGTAGAAGGATTGATCTGTAAATGGATAATAGCAGTGATCTCTACTAGCCTCATGTATTATGTCCCCAGTGTGTCTCTTGTTTGCATCATGTCTCCAGTCTTCAGCAAACCTGTAGCATAGCCACAATATGACCATAATTTCCGCTATCTTGTCTGCAGTCTCTGACAATCATCTGAATGTATTACATACACTGAACTCTATATATGTGGCCCGTTTTTTGATGTCAGGGGCTACAGATGAGGTCCTCTATATCATTGAAGTTGACAGCCACTGGCTCAGATCTTCAATACAACAGAGTTTGGCAGCATGGGCAGGGGGATAGGTAAATACAAAATATTCTAGTGCAGATGCCTTTTTTTTTTGTATTTTTAAAATACAGCAGGGAATGTGACATTCAACACTCCATTCACTCCATTGTAACGCACATTTATTATTAGATTCACTGAATTATGTAAGAGTTGCCAGCAATCACCAATATCAGTTATTCAGTGTGAAATATTGCTCACTGCCCCTTCTTATAGTGGTGAATTTCACAATCACATTACATTTGACAAACACATTAATTGTACACATAAGCCAGGCTAAACTAATACACACTGCATTTTGCAATAAAACAAATACCCTATGGAGACCTGCTGTACATGGTGTTGAACATGTGCTCTTAGACTAAATGCCCTTCAGCATTAAAAGGTGCCTTTAACCACTTGCCTGCTGGGCACTTATACCCCCTTCCTGTCCAGACCAATTTTCAGCTTTCAGTGCTCTCACACTTTGAATGACAATTACTCAGTCATGCAACACTTTACCCATATGAACTGTGTGTCCTTTTTTTCCACACAAATAGAACTTTCTTTTGGTGGTATTTAATCACCACTTGGTTTTTATTTTTTTGCGCTATAAATAAAAAAGACCAAACATTTTGTAAAAAACACATTTTTCTTTGTTTCTGTTATAAAATATAGCAAATTAGTAATTCTTCTTCAACAATTTGGGCCAAAATGTATACTGCTACATATCTTTGGTAAAAATAACCCAAATCAGTGTATATTATTTGGTCTTTGTGAAAGTTATAGAGTCTACAAGCTATGGTGCCAATCACTGAAAATTGATCACACCTGATGTACTGACATCTCATTTCTTGAGACACTAAGTGCCGGTTCACACTACCGCGACTTGGGGGGCGACTTGTCAGACCGCAAGTCGCCCCAAGTCGCTTGACATCAGAAATCACAGCTATGTGAATGAGAGCCGTCTTAATGAATGCGTATGAAGTCGGAGCGACTTCAGAAAAGGTTCCTGTACTACTTCAAGGCGACTTCTATTGATTTCAATGGAAGTCGCCTCCAAAGTCGGATCAGTGTCTTAACTGAAGCAACTTTACAGGAAGAGAAAATAGTTTTCTCAGGCAAACCCCTCCCTCCCACAGAGCTGATTATTGTTTGATTGGCCACTGGCAAAGTCGCCTGTCCTGGAGGCGACTTGAAGTCGCGTTGTAAGTAGCTCCAAGTCACGCTGAAGTCGTCTCCAAGTCGCCTCGCAAAGTCGTGCTGGAAGTCGTGTTGCCCCTGTGTGAACCGGCACTAACAAGCCGGGACAGTACAAATACCCCCTAAATGACGATACATTTTTGAAAGTAGACATTTCTAAGTATTTGGTAAGAGGCATGGTGAGTTTTTTTAAGTTGTAATTTTTTCCCACAATTCTTTGCAAAATGAAAATGTATTATTTTTTCACAAAATTGTCATATTAACAGGGTATTTCTCTCCCATGGCATATGCATACTTGCAACAACACCTCAAAACACATTCTGCTACTCCTCCCGAGTATGGTGATACTGCATGTTTGAGACTTTTTCACAGCCTGGTCACATAGATAGGCCCAACATGCAGTCATGTGTCCGTCATGTGTTCTAGGGACATAAATGACACATCTAATTTCTTGACCACTTATTACAATTTTGAAGGCCCTGGAGCACCAGGATAATGAAAACGCCCACAAAATTACCCCATTTTGGAAAGCAAACACCCCAACGTATATTCTACAAGGCATAATGAGTCTTTTGAATATGTCATTTTTCCCACAAGTTTTTGGAAAATGTGGAAAGAAAATGAAAATGCATTTTTATTTACACAAAGTTGTCCATTTCTAAGATATTTCTAACACATAGCATGTACATAGCAAAAATTACACCCCAAAACACATTCTGCTACTCCTCCTGAGTATGGCGATACCACATGTGTGAGACTTTTACACAGCCTGTCCACATAGAGAGGCCCAACATGCAAGGAGCATCGTCAGTTGTTCTAGGAGCATAAATTACACATCTAATTTCCTGACAAATTGTCATTTTTGAAGGCCCTTCATATTTCTAACACATAGCATATACATACCAAGAATTACACCCCAAAATACATTCTGCTGATCAAAGGGTAAAGTAGTGCAGTTGTCCACACAGGAGAGCATTGGTCCAGGCAGCAGGCATGGTTGGTCTCAGCCACAAAGTAATTGTCCAAGCAGAAGGCACGAATATTGTCTATAGTCAGTACAGTCAGCAGGCAGAGATATTGTCAGCAAAGCCAAAGCATTAGTCCAGGCAACAGGGGTAGAGGCTTCTTCCATCCAAATCTCTTTGAATCCTCCAGTCTTCAGACCCTAATCCAGAAATGACAAATTCCAGAGAAAACCAAAAAATTTGTTTTCTCCATCCAGGCAGAAGCATAGTCGATAAACAGGTCAGGGTCAGTTCACGTGGAAGGCAGAAATGTGGTGGATCAACAATTCAGGCGGTAGGCAGAGGCATAGCTGATAAACAGTCCAGGGTCAGTTCACGTGGAGGGAAGAAACGTGGTGGATCAACAATTCAGACAGTAGGCAGAGGAATAGTCGATAAACAGGCCAGGGTCAGTTCACGTAGAAGGCAGTGGCCTGGTTATTTGAGGAAGCAGGCAAATGGTCAGCACAAATGTTGAAAATGGGGAAATAGTTAAAAATATGGGCTAATATTTTAGGGATGTGTGAAAACGTTGGAAGCCTTCTCCAATGCATAGGCTGCCTTGGGAGGGACAGTGGGGACAATGATAGCTGGTATCTCTTCTAACTCCTCCTTTGCTGCATATGCAACATCTTTTTTGGCATCTTCGGCCTGCTTCTGATGGTGGAATGCTCTCTGGGAAATTACGCTCTTGAAGTCTAACTGCATCAGACCAAAGGTTTTCTGGAGGGATCTTTGCTAGTAGATGAGGGACATGACTTTTTCTTCTAAGAATTTTAGAAAGGGGTGGGTCTTTCTGGGAATTTGGTGTAGGTAACATAAGCATTATAAATTATAAGATAAATCACAACTTTGTTATAGCAGAAACGGGACCTCCTTGTTGCCAAATAGGGCTGAAGCATTTGATCGTTGTATTCCACCCCCTCTCCCATGTAAAGATTATAATCTTGGATGCATGCAGACTTCTGAATGGGACCATATCTTCCGGGAATCTCCACTGAGGTGTCATTATGGATGGTGGACAGCATGTATACATCCCTCTTATTCTTTCACTTCAGGGCCAACACTTTGTCATTTCTCAGACTTGCTGATTCCCCCCTTTGCAGCCTTGTGTTACCTGACCTTCCTGTTTTTTCTGGCGTACCACAGGCCAGGGTTTTTGCATGGTGTAGGTGTCGGAAAAGGGTCAGGCCTGTGTAAAAGCTATCCAGGTATTTGATAACCTTTTTGGAGAACTGGGTATGCCAGGTTCCATACGATTTTTCCGGTTGTGCCCATGTAGGTCGGGCACTCAGGGGGCTGGAGCTGGGAATCTCTTCCTTCATATATGCGTAACGCATACAGATATCCCATGGCTCTTTCACAAAGCTTGTAGAATTTTACTCCATACCTGGCCCTTTTTCTTGGAATATATTGTTTTATTCCTACCTGGCCAGTAAAGTGTACAAGGGACTCATCCACACGTATATTTTAATCAAGGACATAAAGTTTCACAAAACTTTGGGAAAAAAATTAATAGGTGGGCGAATTTTGTACAATTTGATATAGTTGGGATGAACTCAGGGAGGGCACTGGGTGTTGTCACTGAAGTGAAGGAAGAACATGATCATCTCATAGCGGGACCTGGGCACTATGGAAGAATAAATGGGTATGTGGTGGATGGTAGGCATTCGTTTCGTTCCGAATCGAAATTCAGACAAATTTTCATTATTCGGACGTTCGGATGCATCCGAATTAACGAATTACAATGCTAACGAATTCAACCGAATCCGAACGTTTCGAATCGAAAAACCACGGACGAAATTCGAATCGAATTCGAAAATAATTCTAGTCAATTCAAATTTGAAAACAATTAGAATAGAATCGAAAATATTGGAAATAATCAAATAAAAAAACAATAGAACAGAATAGAATAAAATACAATATATATATTATATTTTATTCTTTTCTGTTCTATTTTTTTTTCTAGTCTATTTTCTATTTCTATTCTAATCTTTTCTAATTGTAATTCGAAAAATCGGTCGCATTCTAAAATATTTCAACCAAATTCGAAAATATATCTACCGGATTCGATAATATTTCATCCGCATTCGTTAATATTTCAACCAAATTCGATAATATTTCAACCGGATTTGAAATTATTTCAACCAAATAGAAAAGATTATAATAAAATAGAAAAACAGATAATAGACTAGAAAAACAATAGGACAGAATATATTGTATTTTATTCTATTCTGTTCTATTTTTTTCTAGTCTATTCTTTTATATTCTATTCAAATCTTTTCTATTAAAATCAAAATCATTATATACTGAATTCGAATTTCGGAAGATGGTTATATATATATATATATATATATATATATATATATATATATATATAAAAAATTCCGACATTCGAATTTCGTATAGAATTAATTCTAATTTGAATAGAAAAGATTAAAATAGAAATAGAAAATAGACTAGAAAAACAATAGAACAGAATAGAGTATAGATACTATCTATTTAATTTTTTTTTTTTTGCAGATTACTATTTGTTTCCATAAGATCTCCTGCAGACTATTAGCATCTATTTAATTTTTTTTTGCAGATCTCCTGCAGACTATTAGTAATCTGCAAAAAAATAAATAAAAAATTAAATAGATGCTAATAGTCTGCAGGAGATCTTATGGAAACAAATAGTAATCTGCAAAAAAATAATTAAATAGATAGTATCTATACTCTATTCTGTTCTATTGTTTTTCTAGTCTATTTTCTATTTTTTTTTGCAGATCTCCTGCAGACTATTAGTAATCTGCAAAAAAATAAATAAAAAATGAAATAGATGCTAATAGTCTGCAGGAGATCTGCAAAAAAATTAAATAGATGCTAATAGTCTGCAGGAGATCTTATGGAAACAAATAGTAATCTGCAAAAAAAAATAAAAAATTAATACATAGTATCTATACTCTATTCTGTTCTATTGTTTTTCTAGTCTATTTTCTATTTCTATTCTAATCTTTTCTATTCAAATTAGAATTCATTCTATACGAAATTCGAATGTCGGAATTTTTTATATATATATATATATATATATATAACCATCTTCCGAAATTCGAATTCAGTATATAATGATTTTGATTTTAATAGAAAAGATTTGAATAGAATATAAAAGAATAGACTAGAAAAAAATAGAACAGAATAGAATAAAATATAATATATTCTGTCCTATTGTTTTTCTAGTCTATTATCTGTTTTTCTATTTTATTATAATCTTTTCTATTCGGTTAAAATAATTTCAAATCCGGTTGAAATATTATCGAATTTGGTTGAAATATTACCGAATGCGGATGAAATATTATCGAATCCGGTAGATATATTTTCGAATTTGGTTGAAATATTTTCGAATGCGACTGATTTTTCGAATTCCAATTAGAAAAGATTAGAATAGAAATAGAAAATAGACTAGAAAAAAATAGAACAGAATAGAATAAAATATAATATATATATTGTATTTTATTCTATTCTGTTCTATTGTTTTTCTATTTGATTATTTCCAATATTTTCGATTCTATTCTAATTGTTTTCGAATGCGGTTTAAATGATTTTGAATCATGTTGAAATAATTTCGAATCCGGTAGAAATATTTTCGAATCCGTCGAAGTATTTTCGAATCCGAACGTTTTTACGAATTCGGTCGAAAACGGAACGAAATCCGAAGACGAATTTAATGAATTTAACGAATCTAACTAAACAAAATTAATTAATTAACGAATTAAAACAAAACAAAACTAAACAAATTTTTTCCTTTTGCACATGTCTAGTGGATGAGGTGGGTGGACCAGAAGGCATGTCCTTCATTTTTTTTGTAAGCCCTGTGTTAAGGGTGAGGCTCATAAACAATTTGAACTCTTCCAATGTCAAATGTTTCCACTCATACGGATGGGTATAGGATGAACTGGGGTTGTTAGCAATATACTGTTGGGCAAATAGATTTGTGTGGTCCACAATAAATTGGAGTAAAGTGTTGGGCAAAAAAAAATAAAAAATAAAAATTTCTGAAAAATATTCAGTATTGGCCTGCACACCTGGCTGTGCAGTGAATGGGGGAATGCTTGCTGATCCTGAGTTGGAAGGCAGCCATGTTGGGTTGGCCAGAACATCTGGGAGGTATGTATGGGCCCTTATTCTTGGGGGATGTGACACTCCAGTGCTGGTACTTAGGGGATGTGACACTCCAGTGCTGGTACTTGGTAGATGTAATACTCCAGCGCTGGTACTGGGCCTTTCATCCTGGAGTCTATTGCAGTTGGCGTTTGCTGACTGACTATTGGGGTGTGTGGCGCTGCTGGTGGCTGCCTTGATTTCAAAGCACTGTATCCTTTTAGGAGGGACCCTTTCTTCCTCCGATTCGGTCGCCGATCCACTGCTTTTGATGGGTTCATACACCGAATCGGAATCTGACTGTGAGAACTCCCTGCTGCTCTCATCAGTCATGCTTAGGATCTGAAACACCTCCTCACTAGTGTACAGTTTTTTGGACATGGCTGGGACTGGTAGACTGATGATGGTGGTTGTGTGACGGGTAGTCTGGTGATGGGAGGCTGGAGGATGGACACTCTGGTGATGGGCGGCTGTGTGACAGGTATTCTGGTGATGGGCGGTCGGTACGATGTGCGACAGGTGCACTGCTGATGGTTACTGACGGATGACAGGTACCCTGCTGATGGGTGACAGGTGCACTTTATGGGCACTGATGGGTGACAGGTGCACTGGGGGGGGGGCAACAGTAACACTGCTGATGGGCACTGATGAGGACTGTAACATTGCTGATAGGCAATGTGACAGGTTCTCTTTATTGTTGTGCTTGGGGCAGTACACTGACAGACACAGATTAGTAACTTACTGATCCCTGGCTCTTCTCTCATCACACTGGACACGGTGTGTGAGGAGAAAAAAGCCAGCAACCGCCAGTTACCAGTCTGTGTTTACATTTGTGATCGGCTGTGAATGGACACAGCTTATCACATGGTAAAGAGCTGCTGTCATTGGCTCTTTACCACCATTGGTTAAGAGCTGTGTCCAGGGAACACGCCAGCACTGAGATAACGCATGCTCAGTTAGAATGGGGTGAAGTCATATCACGTCATCGCAGAACAAGAGCTGCCCCGCTCCGCCGTCATATTACTATACAGCGAGCGGGAGCAGGTTAAAGGGTTTCCCCCAAAAATTGGTACACTTCCCAAAGAACTAGTGTGCAATCTTCACAGGTACTCAACTTTTTCATTATTCCTGGTGACCACTGTGATGCTGGATAGGGGGTTTATGTATAACTATAATAAAGAATAAAAAAAAAAAGGTTCAGCATTATGACCTCAAAGTTTCTTTTAAGACTAACAGTGTAGCTGCTGACTTTTTATAAGGACACTTACCTGTCCTACTCACCCGCGATGTCGGTCCCGCCACGGCGATCGATCGCTGCTGGCAGGTCCCGGCTCCTCCATCCTGAGTAAGGGAAACAGGCAGTGAAGCCGTAAGGCTTCACTGCCCGTTTCCTACTGCGCATGCGCCACGCGCTTTGTGAATGGGCGGCTTGCCTCCTGGGATACACACAGTTCCCAGAAGGCAGCGCGCCCCATTCACAAGAAGAGGAAGCGGAAGGAGACCCACCGCGGATGAGAAGAGGAACATTAGAGGCAGATTAGGGGACTTCCGCATAGCAACAGGCATTTAGGGTGAGTATAAAAAATATTTTTTTTCTATTAATTTTTTTTTTTTTTTTTTTAGGATTTTTAATGTTAAAAATTTTTCAGGGTGGACCTCTGCTTTAAAATGTGTTTGTGTACACTGGCCAATTCTCTGATATATACAACCATGTTACTGGTATACAGCTTCCAGCTTCCTGCTTTTTATTTGTATACAGTACCAACTTATCAGGCACACATTCCCCGATATCAGTTCACACATCTAGGGATATTCTGCTCATATTACATGGGATATTGAGCCAAATCTGATTGTTTGCTTTGTATTACAGAAGTTGAAGGCCAGCAGTGCTCTTTATACTAAATTATTAAATACACCTGTCTTCAGGGCCCACAAACAGGCCAGATTTACAAGATAACTGAAATACATCACAGGTATCATTTGCTGCTCAGTGATTGCAGTATTCTAGTCTGCATCTCCCTAAGGTAATACATAAAACCTGGCCTGTTAGTGGGCCCTGAGGACAGGGTTGATGACCACTGACATACGGAACACAAATTCAGTCATTTGCTCCTACTTGTTAAAATGACACAACGTACAAGAAAATTGCATTTATTATGTAATGTGGATAAGGAACCCTATCTATACAGAGATATGGAAAAATTATCATCGAATGGCATCAATTGTTGCTAAATTTATTTACAAATGTAGACATTATCAATATACTTGAGGTTTTATTTCTGCTGGTTTCCCCTTAGTGTGTATTTTTGCTTTTTTTCCAAGAACGCTATTCTAAAACACAAATTTTTTACAATTACACATGTTGAGATTTTTTGATCACAGATTTGTTATCTGATAAATTGTACCAAACACTCAGCAAAATCTAATTCTGGTGTAGTGTTTGTCATTTCCCGTTGAGGTTTCTAAATTGGCTATAAAAACTCACACCAAGATGACACTTGGTCAGGACAATTCATATCTATATCCTGAAATATACAGAGTTCACTACTAGTACACTACTAGAAAACCATGGCTAAACGATTGATCGCTGCTTGTGCTGCACTATTCCTGTTAAGTGTAATTGTCGCTAATCCCTTGAACCGCAAACCAAGTACAAATGTCGTTAAACACCGCAAACTAACAATGGAAGAGATCATCAACAAACTGAAGAACTGTAAAGAAAAGGTAAGAATGTGGACTCTTCATTTAAATATTATAGTTGTTATTAATAATATAATACATTAAGCATTATAAAAGTCACCAGCTCTGGTGCAGTGTATGACATAGTTATTGGTGGTAAAAGATCTAAGCAAGTAATTGCCAATAGACTTGCAAGACTCCTCTATCAGGCTAGTTAAAAAATGAATGAATAAATAAAAATGTAAACTTAGCTTAGCTTACATAGGAAAGGGAATATAGGCTCACATCATTAGTTGACCTTTAGAGAAATCTATTTTGACTTTGTATGTTCAACCCTTATCTCATTCGTAGTTTTCTTGCTCTCTCATTTAGCTTTCCAAGAATACATTGTCATCTTTCGTGCCCAAAGTGATTACTGACCAAGAGGAAAAGGTAAGAAAGTTTTCAAGTGAAATAGTAAGCTAGAATAATGCAGTTATTATTTGGTTAAAAGGGAATTTGTCCATTCAAATATATTTAACAGTGATAGCTACTGTTTATATGTGCAGTTTCAGTATTCTTTTTCAGTGCAATCAGTACTCCAGTGTTATCATGTAGTTTGATATGTATATTTTAGCTCTAATTTCTTACATGAAAATTAGCTATGCATAATTTACAATAAATTATAACACTACATGGGGTTGATTTATTAAAGGCAAATAGTTGACTTTGCAAGTGAAATTTCCCCAGAGCATACTGAATGTGGTGATATTTCACTTAGCAGAGAATATCCAATCATGTTCAACTAAAATAAAAACAGCCTTTTTGCTTGCACATGATTGGACGATGGAAATCAGCAGAGCTTTTACTAAGCTCTTGGAAAAAGTCACTTGCAAAATGTAACTTCCATTGCAAAGTGAACAATCTATTTGCCAGTCTATGCTGTCTGTCTTCTATCATGCATTTATGTGCAAGCAAAAATATATATTTTTTCCTTGCACGTGATTGGTTATCCTTTGCAATGGGAATTTTTACCACATGGACTCATTTAACCACTTGAGCCCCAGACCATTTTGTAGCTAAAGGACCAGAGGTGTTATCAGAATTTTGCACTGCGCTGCTTTAACTGGAAATTGTGCGGACATGCAATGTTGTACCAAAACGAAATTTGCGTCCTTTTCTTCCCACAAATAGAGCTTTCTTTTAATGGTATTTGATTGCCTCTGCGATTTTAATTTTTTGCGATATAAACGGAAAAATACTGAATTTTTTTTTAAAAAATTATATTTTCTACTTTTTGTTATAAGAAAAATCGAATAAACTCAATTTTAGTCATACATTTAGGCCAAAATGTATTCAGCCACATGTCTTTAGTAAAAAAAATGTCAATAAGCGTATATTTATTGGTTTGCGCAAAAGTTATAGCGTCTACAAACTAGGGTACATTTTCTGGAATTTACACAGCTTTTAATTTATGACTGCCTATCTCATTTCTTGAGGTGCTAAAATGGCAGGGCAGTACAAACCCCCCCCTCCCCCCCCCAAATGACCCCATTTTGGAAAGTAGACATCCCAAGGAAATTGCTGAGAGGCATGTTGAGCCCATTGAATATTTTTTTTTTTTTGTCTCAAGTGATTGAATAATGACTAAAAAAAAAAAAATTACAAAAAGTTGTCACTAAATGATATATTGCTCACACATGCCATGGTTATATGTGGAATTGCACCACAAAATACATTTTGCTGCTTCTCCTGAGTACGGGGATACCACATGTGTGGGACTTTTTGGGAGCCTAGCCGCGTACGGGCCCCCGAAAACCAAGCACCGCCTTCAGGATTTCTAAGGGCGCAAATTTTTGATTTTACTCCTCACTACCTATCACAGTTTCGAAGGCCATAAAATGCCAAAATAGCACAAAACCCCCCCAAATAACTCCATTTTAGAAAGTAAACACCCCAAGGAAATTGCTGAGAGGCATGTTGAGCCCATTGAATATTTTTTTTTTTGTCCCAAGTGATTGAATAATGAAAAAAATAAAAATAAAAATTACAAAAAGTTGTCACTAAATGATATATTGCTCACACATGCCATGGTTATATGTGAAATTGCACCCCAAAATACATTTTGCTGCTTCTCCTGAGTACGGGGATACCACATGTGTGGGACTTTCTAGGAGCCTAGCCACGTACGTAGACACCTCAAGCTATTTGCTGAGAGGCATGGCGAGTATTTTACAGCTCTCATTTGTTTTTGAAAATGAAGAAAGAAAATAAATTTTTTTTTTTTTTTCAATTTTCAAAACTTTGTGACAAAAAGCGAGATCTGCAAAATACTCACCATACCTCTCAGCAAATAGCTTGGGGTGTCTACTTTCCAAAATGGGGTCATTTGAGGGGGTTTTGTGCCATCTGGGCATTCCATGGCCTCCGAAACTGTGATAGGCAGTGAGGAGTGAAATCAAAAATTTACACCCTTAGAAAGCCTGAAGGCAGTGCTTGGTTTTGGGGTCCCGTACGCCGCTAGGCTCCCAAAAAGTCTCACACATGTGGTATCCCCGTACTCAGGAGAAGCAACAGAATGTATTTTGGGGTGAAATTCCACATATGCCCATGGCATGTTTGAGCAATATATCATTTAGTGACAACTTTGTGCAAAAATAATAAAAATAAAAAATAAATTGTCTTTTTTCCGCAACTTGTGTCAACATATAAAATATTCAATGGACTTGACATGCCTCTCAGTATATAGCTTGGGGTATCTACTTTCCAAAATGGGGTCATTTGGGGGGGTTTGAACTGTTCTGGCATTTTATACACAACATTAGGAAGCTTACATCCACTCTTCTAACCACTTGAAGACAAAGCCCTTTCTGACACTTTATGTTTACATGAAAACATTTATTTTTTTTTGCAAGAAAATTATTTTGAACCCCCAAACATTATATATTTTTTTAAAGCAAAGGCCCTACAGATTAAAATGGTGGGTGTTGCATTTTTTTTTCCACACAGTATTTGCGCAGCGATTTTTCAAACGCATTTTTTGGGGAAAAAATACACTTTTTTAAATTTTAATGCACTAAAACACACTATATTGCCCAAATGTTTGATGAAATAAAAAAGATGATCTTAGGCCGAGTACATAGATACCAAACACGACATGCTTTAAAATTTCGCACAAACGCGCATTGGCGACAAACTACATACATTTTTAAAAGCCTTTAAAAGCCTTTACAGGTTACCACGTTAGATTTACAGAGGAGGTCTACTGCTAAAATTACTGCCCTCGATCTGACCTTCACGGTGATACCTCACATGCATGGTGCAATTGCTGTTTACATATGACGCCAGACCGACGCTTGCGTTCGCCATTGCGCAAGAACAGGGCAGGACAGGGGTGCTTTTTTTTTATTTTTTTATTCATTTTGCTTTTTTATTTTATTTTTAAACTGTTCCTTACATATATTTTTTTTTATCATTTTTATTGTTATCTCAGGGAATGTAAATATCCCCTATGATAGCAATAGGTAGTGACAGGTACTCTTTTTTTGAAAAAACTGGGGTCTATTAGACCCTAGATCTTTCCTCTGCCCTCAAAGAATCTGACCACACCAAGATCGGTTTGATAAAATGCTTTCCCAATTTCCCAATGGTGCTTTTTCTTTTCGGGGGGGGACATTCCATCCCACTGCTTGTAAAAGCAGTCCAGAGGCTAATTAGCCACTAGGATTGCTTTTACATGAAAGCCGGCCGCTGGCTGAAAAGAATGATACCAAGATGATACCTAAACCCGCAGGCATCAATCTGGTATAACCATTCAAAGTCCAGCAACATGCTGGTCCTTGTTGGACATGTATTGTAATCTTTTTTTTCATGCAGCCTGTTGGCTGAACGAAAAAAGAGATTGATCGGTGGGTATGCCCACCATTAGAATACCGCCCTTCATTCACCCACTTCTAATGATGGGCATACATGCACCATTTATATATGCCGAAGCATGGGGGCATCCTCCCGCAAAAGTTATGCCGCGCACACATGGTCGGACTTTTCCACGGGCAAGCCTCCATCGGAATTTCGACCGTATGTACGTGGCATTAGGAGCAAAATCGCTCCTCCGCCCCCATGCTTCGGCATATATGCTTTTTTTTTTTAACTGTGGTGGTGAAATCACCTCCTACAGCACTGGAGTCGCAGGGATCAGGCCTGTCTCTGCGAACGCTGCAGTTATGTGTGTTGTGTTTTGTAAGTGACAGCGATCGATCGATACTGCACTTGGATGGCCTGGGCTGGACGGAGGGGCAAAACGCAGGTGCTAGCAGGTATCTGGGCTGATCCCGCTAACACTGCGTTTTTGGGAACCCTAAATTGCTGGGGACACTAGTATAGATCTGATCAGATCAGATATTGATCTGTTCAGATACTATACCACTAAGGGAGGTGTATGCTTCACGCGTGGGTGTTAGCGTTACTGGCACTAACCTGACGCTGCCTGGGGTGTGACGCAGACCCTCTCTGACGCTAAAACCTAATTGATATCACCCGCCGGGCAATCAGGGGGTTAAACCTTTATTGGGTTATATACAGCGGGTGCCCTGACACTATAAAAAGCAAACTAACTAACCAGCGTCACCCGTAACACTTATATGGTGATCACTGGTGAAAGGGTTAACTAGGGGCAATCAGGGGGTTAAACCTTTATTAGGTTATATATGGGGGTACCCGACGATATAAAAACCTGCGGCGAACCTAAAAAAAATAACTGGCTACCTATCGGCATCACCGACACTAAGACAGCGATCAGAAAAACGATCGCTTATTGACACTGGCAAAAGGGGTGAAAGGGTTACCTGGGGGGCAATCAAGGGGTTAAACTTTTATTAGGTAATATATGGGGGTACCCGGCGCAATAAAAACCTGCAGCGAACCTAAAAAAAATAACTGGCTACCTATCGGCATCACCGACACTAAGACAGCGATCAGAAAAACGATCGCTTAGTGACAGCGATGCTAGGGGGTGAAAGGGTTACCTGGGGGGGCGATCAAGGGGTTAAACCTTTATTGGGTAATATATGGGGGTACCCGACGCTATAAAAACCTGCGGCGAACCTAAAAAAAATAACTGGCTACCTATCGGCATCACCGACACTAAAACAGCAATCAGAAAAACGATTGCTTAGTGACGGCGGTGCTAGGGGGTGAAAGGGTTACCTGGGGGGGCGATCAAGGGGTTAAACCTTTATTAGGTAATATATGGGGGTACCCGATGCTATAAAAACCTGCGGCGAACCTAAAAAAAATAACTGGCTACCGATCAGCATCACCGACACTAAAACAGCGATCAGAAAAACGATCGCTTAGTGACGGCGGTGCTAGGGGGTGAAAGGGTTACCTGGGGGCGATCAAGGGGTTAAACTTTTATTAGGGGGGGTTAGGGGGCTACACTGGACCTAAAACTAACTGCCCTGACACTTTTACAGTCACAAATGTCACTGATTGCAGTGATCAGTAAATAAATGGTCACTGCAATCAGTGACACTGTGACTGGGGGCTGGGGGTTGATCTGGGGGTGTCTGGGGGGGCCATTTATGTACCTATGTGTCCTGGTGTCAGTGTAGTGTTAGTGCACTAACCTGACATCTTCTCTCATGCGGCGCTCGGTATATGTGAGTGCCGCATGAGGGATGACATCACTTCCTCCTGCCTGTGTAAACATTACACAGGCAGAGGAAGCATTTGATTCGCCGGGAGCGATCGCGAGGGGGTGGCCAGAATCGAATGACGGCCCCCTCATCACGGATCGCTCCCGAAGCGATCCCGGCCGCCCACTGCACCGGAGGGGGGTCCGATCGTGATTGTGCCTGTCCGTGCCATTCTGCCGACGTATAATCACAGTGGGCGGTCGTTAAGTGGTTAAAGCGGAAGTAAACCCATCGATTTAACAGTTTCAAAAAGCAGTTACATTCCCGGCATGCCGGGAATGCCAACTGTCACATTGGTTGTGCTCTCAACCAAACTGTCAAACCATCCAATGGCTGGTGTCATAACTGATCACATGTGCAGCATCATGGCAGTTGAAGATTAAACAGAGGCCAAGATGGCAGCTTCCTTGCCTGAAAATGATAGGGGGGGTTTACTTCCACTTTAAGTTAAAATTCAGTTTACAAAATTAACATGATTTACTCTTTGGATAAATAAACACCATTTTGTTTAGGGGTGTATTAGCCATTTGGGCAAAAAGTGAAAAAGGGGAAGCTACCACAGACCAACTGGTCATAGGTGAGCCACCATTAGCTTTTGGGTGCCAGGTCTGGAAGCTACTGTAAGGCCCAGGCTCTATTTACAGTGACCCAGCTGCATATTCATACATAAGTATTACATATAACATTGTATACTAGTCATTGAGATCCAATGTCTGCTAAAGTCAGAGATAGTAATGCACACACTTTTTGTTTAAAAAAAATAAACACAAAAACTCAGATATATAGTATATGGAGCATGCTTGGATTTGTAGTCCCACAAAGCTTATTTCTCTTTCTCCTTACTAGGTATTGGCATGCATTTTTAAGCCTGGGGAATCAAAACATACAATGAGTGCTTATCTATTAGATGTTTGCCCTGGGCCCACTGATGCTGTAAAATGGTCCTAAACATGATTATTAATTACAGTATTTGAAGTTTATAGAGTTGAGTTACTGAAACAGAAAACTTTCACTTAGGTTAGTTAATGTGGTAAAAAATCAGCATGATTTGATGATTGAAGCCAGCACAAGTTCATTTCATTCACTAAGCAGGGTGAAAATTTCCTTGCAAAGTGAATGTTCACTTTGCAAAGTAAAAATACCATACTCCTTTTGTAAATCAACCCCACTGACACAGAAAAAAAAAATGCATTGCTTTAGTAAATCAGTCCCAATGAGTTCATTACCAATATTAATCTGTCTTTAATGCAATTTAAAGTCAAGCAGTACTAAATGTATTCCTTTTTTTTTAATAGAATCGGACAATTGAAAAATTAGCCTGTAGAGGAGTTAAAGCTCTCAATCTCCCTAAGCCTGATGTGCACATTGTTTCACTGAATCGCTCTCTCGCACTTTTCTCAAAAGGGGTAAGTAAAACAATTTAAAGTAATTGTAAAGGTTGTTTTTTTTTGTTTGTTTTAACCACTTGCTTACTGGGCACTTAAACCCCCCTCCTGCCCAGACCAATTTTCAGCTTTCAGCGCTGTCGCAATTTGAATGACAATTGCGCGGTCATACAACACTGTACCCAAATGAAATTTTTATGATTTTTTTTCCCACAAATAGAGCTTTCTTTTGGTGGTATTTGATCACCTCTGTGGTCTTTATTTTTTGTTAAAAAAAAAAGACATTAAAAAATTATTATTATTTTTTTAAATATTTTGTCATAAAATTTAGCAAACAGGTAATTTTTCTCCTTCATTGATGTACGCTGATGAGGCTGCACTGATGGGCACCGATGGGCTGCATTGATGGGAACAGATGGGCTGCATTGATGGGCACTGATAGGCGGCACTGGTGGGCACTGATAGGTGGCACTGGTGGGCACTGTTATGGTGGGCACTGAGAGGTGACACTGAGAGGTGGCACTGATGGGTGGCACTGAAGGGCATTGATAGGTGGCACTGGTGGGCACTGAGAAGTGGCACTAATAGGTGGCATTGATAGGTGGCACTGATAGGTGGCAGTGATGGGCACTGATGGGTGGCAGTGATTATCGATCCTTTGTGTACATCATGTGATCAGCTGTCATTGGCTGACAGCTGATCACGTGGTAAGGGGCCGGGACCGGTGACCCAGTGATCTCAGTGATCACAGCGCGCGCCGCGTGTGCCCTGCAAGGGGCGCGCGTTGCACGTGCAAAAGGGAGGACGTCTATTGACGGCCTTCCAGATTTTCAGGTCTGCGCTGTGGCCGTCATTCAGCTATAGTGCGGACCCCTAGTGGTTAAATAACAAACATGCCTATACTTACCTGCTCTGTGCATGGGTTTTGCACAAAGCGGGCCCGATCCTCCTTTTCTGGGGTGCCAATGGCACTCCTGGCAACTCCTCTTCATCGGGTGCCTCCACGGCTGCATTAGGGTGAAAAACCATGAGACTTTACAACTCCTTTAAGTCAATATATGTTTGACATGCTGCAGTTCATATATTAAGAAATATTGTAGTAGGTTCTAATGGTGACTCATAAAAGTTTGTAGCCATTGCTACAAATGAAGTAAGCTCAATTTTTCCTTTTATCCATGAGCTCATCTGAGTCATTTATTAAAACATACAACAATAATCAATATTTCCAGAATTAAATTTTATGGAAGAGTAATGTGTGTTATTAAATAGTACACCGCAGCTCATATCAAGATAAATCCATTATTAGACATAATGATACAATAATGCAGTGTACAATATTTGCATTCATGCAGGGCCTTGGATGTTTGCATTATATCTTGAAAATGTAGATAAAAAGTTTAAACAGAAATCGCTTATCTGCTTGGAAATGCTTTGTGTAGTAGCACTTAGGGGACACTTCCTACAACCCTACAATAAGTAGGAAAGTGACCTTCTGTTACTCCATTGATCATCAATCAGATACAGAGCATCTCATTGAGAACCAATGTGTCTGTACAATTGTTCTGCAATGCCAGATTTATTCAGTCAATGGTAGTATATCTTTAACTGCAACCAGTCACTTTATAAACTGGGAGCTATGGAAGTATTCTCAAGCAATTAGAGGAGTTCCCTATTATTCTGTTTTAAAGATGGTTATGTAAACATAAAGCTGGCCATAGATGGATAGACTTTGAAATGAAAAGTCTTAGGAAAATTTGTATGAAAATTCTCAGATCATTCTCAAAACATGAATTTCTTGTTTGAAAGACATTATTTGCTTTTAACATTTGAGTTTGGAATGAATGGACTTTATCGAACGAAAACCACATACACTGTTAGAAAGTTGTTTGAGAAAATTTTTCCAACCTGCTCCTTCGAATTTTCCTATCACGTTAGTTGAAAACAAACATCAAATTGACAAACTAATGATTAAAAAAATGAACAAACCTTCGTTTTCCAAAAATATTTGATCAAAATTCTACCCATCTATGGCCAGCTTTACTTTCTTCATACTTTCCCTTGAAAGTGAAGCTGGCAATACATGCTACAATCTGATTTTAGATGTAACCACATTGTTTAAAGAAGACCTAGAAGAATGGAATGAAATTGAATTGATTGTTAAGGTATGCCCTCACTACAAAGCCATTTGTATAAATCAAAGATAGATTGTATAGAGATTGTATATACCGTAGATATATTGTAATGGGTGGGGCTATTTTAGAAAGGATAACTGCCTTCTTAACTAAAAAAGGTCTTAAAGTTATTTTCCTTTAACCACCCATCAGATTCAAACCTAAAGCCTAAATCTTTGGATCTGAATGGGGGTTGTGGGATAATATGTCCTCTTCATAGTAAAGGCAAGCTAGTACATCAGACTGAAAATGTAAACCTGAGCTTTTAAGGAATAAATGGCATGCAAATGTAATATTATTATTGTACTTACAGTAATTTGCTCATCGTCGATAAAAAAAATATTTTTTAGCTTTCTTGGAAAGTTATTTTTAACAGTACTGAGATGATAAGAGATATATACTATGTGGTGCATGCGGTACATTCGTCACAGAGTTCATGGTGAGATGAGTTAGAGAATCCTGTCAGTTTATTCAGAATGCATTCATTGACATTATCGGCCAAACGATGAAGTGATCTTTTTTGTTTTTCCATCTTAGTAATTTGTTTCTTTTTTTATAGGTGGGTTGTAATGAGAAATCTACCGAAAGCTATGACTTGCAATCGTTTCTTAATGAACTTCTTTCGGAATTCCAAAAACACTACATTAAACATTCTGCATAAACTGGGCTACTAAGTACGGTTTGTTTTATATCCAAGGAAGAGGAAATACAGAAATATGTTTACAATAATTAAGATTTTTTTTAATCTTGATAATGTAATCAGTCCGTTTGTTTAACTTCACACTGTGTACAGCCTTGTATTATCATGTGTGTGTGTGCGTGTGTGTGCGTGTGTAGCTTTTTATTATCCCGATCCTGGGATAATATGGTTTTAAGTGTAATTATTTGAAAAATGTGTGATAATGTTGTGCAAAATGTATTTTAATAACCTAATTTATTTATGTATTTATATATTTATAATAAGTTATATATCCTGTAAGAAGACTCAGATTGTATATTTTTATTTTGAAATATAATTACAAATATATATTTATTTGGAATATGTGCTTTTTTTTATTGTTCGTGCACACATTTATCTGGTATTAAAAAAAATAGCTTTAGAGTAAAACTTTTGTTATGATTTAGTAAACTCAACAAGTAAGAACATACATAGAGAGACAAAATTAAAACATAGGTAGTTAGGCTGGCCATAAAAAATTTTTGTACAATTCTCCCTTAGATTTACCAGAACCATATATATATATATATATATATATATATATATATATATATATATATATATATATATATACATATATATATATATATACATACATACATATACATATATACATATATAGACACACATACACACACACTGTATATATGGACCAAACCTAAACACTTTCAATTTGTATGCAATCAGGCAGGCCCTTGTACTACATAGTTGAAGGTAAATCTAAAGGGAATTGAATAAGAAAATTGTATAATGTATGGCCAGCCTTAGATGGCTGATCAAATTGATAAATGTAAGGTTCTGCACCTGTACTATGATAATGCCACCACTGTATATATTGAATAAAGTACATTCAGGCAATACAATGATACTTAAAGCGGAGTTCCGGCCAAAATATGACTTTTAAGATAAAAATACACCTCGTGCAATGTAACAAAGGTATGCTGTAAACCAGGGGTGTCCAAACTTTTTTCAAAGAGAGCCAGATTTGATGAAGTGAACATACTTGAGGGCCGACCATTTTGCCTGACATTCTTTAAACCATTAAAATGTGGTCTAAGTGTGTTCGTTCGAGCACTAATACACTGCCCAACAAGAATTCTGTTGCCTTTGTGGCTGTGTGGTGAAGAGATGAGTTTGGGCGTGTTATTTGGATATACCGTATTTATCGGCTTATAACACGCACCTCAACTTTAAAAAGGAAGTTTCAGGAAGAAATTAAAATTTTAAATAAAGAACTGTGAAGCAAAATAAGGGTCAGTGCCCATCAATGCAGCCTAATCAGTGCCCATCTACAGCCTCACAAGTGCCATGAATGCAGCACCCATCTTATTGCTATGAATGCAGCACGCACCGTATTGCCATGAATGCAGCACCCACCATATTGCCATTAATGCAGCACCCACCGTATTGCCATTAATGCAGCACCCACCGTATTGCCATTAATGCAGCACCCACCGTATTGCCATTAATGCAGCACCCACCGTATTGCCATTAATGCAGCACCCACCGTATTGCCATGAATGCAGCACCCACCGTATTGCCATGAATGCAGCACCCACCGTATTGCCATGAATGCAGCACCCACCGTATTCCCATGAATGCAGCACCCACTGTATTGCCATGAATGCAGCACCCACCGTTTTGCCATGAATGCAGCACCCACCGTTTTGCCATGAATGCAGCACCCACCGTATTGCCATGAATGCAGCACCCACCGTATTGCCATGAATGCAGAACCCACCGTATTGCCATGAATGCAGCACCCACCGTATTGCCATGAATGCAGCACCCACCGTATTGCCATGAATGCAGCACCCACCGTATTGCCATTAATGCCGCACCCACCATATTGCCATGAATGCCGCACCCACTCCATTGCCATTAATGCAGCATCCACTGTATTGCCATGAATTCAGCACCCACCGTATTGCCATGAATGCAGCACCCACTTCATTGCCATGAATGCAGCACCCACTCCATTGCCATGAATGCAGCACCCACTCCATTGCCATGAATGCAGCACCCACCATATTACCATGAATGCAGCACCCACCATATTACCATGAATGCAGCACCCACTCCATTGCCATGAATGCAGCACCCACTCCATTGCCATGAATGCAGCACCCACTCCATTGCCATGAATGCAGCACCCACCATATTACCATGAATGCAGCACCCACTCCATTGCCATGAATGCAGCACCCACCATATTACCATGAATGCAGCACCCACCGTATTTCCATGAATGCAGCACCCACTCCATTGCCATGAATGCAGCACCCACCGTATTGCCATGAATGCAGCACCCACCATATTGCTATGAATGCAGCACCCATTGTATTGCCATGAATGCAGCACCCACCATATTGCCATTAATGCAGCATCCACTGTATTGCCATGAATTCAGCACCCACCGTATTGCCATGAATGCAGCACCCACTCCATTGCCATGAATGCAGCACCCACTCCATTGCCATGAATGCAGCACCCACCATATTACCATGAATGCAGCACCCACCATATTACCATGAATGCAGCACCCACTTCATTGCCATGAATGCAGCACCCACTCCATTGCCATGAATGCAGCACCCACTCCATTGCCATGAATGCAGCACCCACCATATTACCATGAATGCAGCACCCACTCCATTGCCATGAATGCAGCACCCACCATATTACCATGAATGCAGCACCCACCGTATTTCCATGAATGCAGCACCCACTCCATTGCCATGAATGCAGCACCCACCGTATTGCCATGAATGCAGCACCCACCATATTGCTATGAATGCAGCACCCATTGTATTGCCATGAATGCAGCACCCACCATATTGCCATAAATGCAGCACCCACCGTATTGCCATGAATGCAGCACCCACTGTATTGCCATGAATGCAGCACCCACCGTGTTGCCATGAATGCAGCACCCACCGTGTTGCCATGAATGCAGCACCCACCGTGTTGCCATGAATGCAGCACCCACTCCATCGCCATGAATGCAGCACCCACTCCAATGCCATGAATGCAGCACCCACTCCATTGCCATGAATGCAGCACCCACTCCAATGCCATGAATGCAGCACCCACTCCAATGCCATGAATGCAGCACCCACTCCAATGCCATGAATGCAGCACCCACTCCAATGCCATGAATGCAGCACCCACTCCATTGCCATGAATGCAGCAACCACTCCACATTGCCATGAATGCAGCACCCACTCCATTGCCATGAATGCAGACTCACCATTGCCATCAGTGCAGTCTGATTCATGTCCATCAGTGCAGCCTTGGAGGAGACAGGGAGGGGGCAGGACAAGCGCTAACAGACATACAAGAGAAACTCCTATTTTCTCGGCTGCCTCTTTATTTGAAAGTCCCACCTCCTATGATGGACAGAACAGTTGTCCAATGGCAGCGCAGGAGACAGGACTTCCTTTTACACAGGACGCCGTGTAAACAGGAAATACGTTTATATCTTTTGTGGCCCCCTGGCACTCGGGGATTTGTTGGGGGCCACAAAAGAAATATATGTCAAACCTACCAGGCGGGCCCATCCGAAATCGTAACGCGGGCCGCGATTGGCCCGCGGGCCGGACTTTGGACATGCCTGCTGTAAACTATGCCCAATTTTCTCTCTGTGCAGCATTGTTTTCTTTGTTTTTGAAGTTTCTGCACAGCGCTGCCATCTCCAGTGTGGGCATCTGAAGCCACAGTGTCACAACATGCACCTGAAGATCTCGTGCATGTGCAGTGCGGTGCTATTTTGGTCAGCTTGGCATGGCATAGCAAGATTTTCCATAAACACTTCATAATTCGCTGCTATAGGCTCCTGAGATGTAAATTCGGCCTTGATTACTCCTAGATCAAAAGGTGCATGCAAAACACTGGAGCATTGGCTGCTTGATAAACTAAATTGTTAATGAATAAGCAGAATGTAGACCGTAACTATTTCAACCATAACCATGTGCACCGTGCAAGCAAAGTAATTACTGTAAGAGTAAGATTGAGTTATTAGGACTAATTTGTGGGCACATCATAAATTCAGGACCATTGTTTCATACAGTATATCTCCAAGTCAGTGCTGCTTTAGATTAGAGTATTGAACATACCGTGCAGAGGAGCACTAATCCTGGCTTATAGCTTTCTAAAAATAATTTTTATATACAGTAATAAAATTTAGGTAAAAGTGTCCCAGAAGCCATATTCTGTTTGCAGTACATAATGCTATCCTAGACAATTTATTGTTACCAAATAAAACTATGGGCAGACGAACCCATGTAAACTTGGACAGGAGTCAGTTTACTTTTTTTTTTCTAAGTGAACAAGGCACAACAGAATACAAGATTGAAACATGTTCTGGTGTCTACAAGAAATTCACAAGCAAAGTGCCAATATTCTAATAGAAAAAAAAAAAAGCTAGCATTGCCCAAGCTAAGGGTTCACACATATTGCATGGATAAAACAAAGAGATCCAATAAGCATACGAAGTTCCCAGTCTATATCTGCAACAAAATTTGTTGACATCTTTGCAATGTACATTGCTCACCCAGAGGAATTGTTTTTTTCTCAAAAAATTGAAGTTACTATTTGAAGTAAATTCGCCATGAGAGAAATGAGTAGTCTACCATTGCCAACATTCTTCTAAAAAAAGCTGCCAAAGCTGCCAGACTGCCCAATGTTTTCATAAGGGATTTGGTAATGGCGGCTTATATGGCTGCTGAGAAGCATAGATGTGAAATAACCATAACAAACGTAGAATATAGACCTGCCACAAAATGACACAGAAAAAAGTTAGCAATGGGCAAGTATACATTTTTATTGAAATAGTGCAAAATATAGCTTAATTGTAACGATGAGGAATAGTGATGTTTGATTGCCATCCCAAAACATTTTTTATATGAAAGGAATTAAACAAAATACTCCCGGTAAACAATAATTAAAAAAAAAGTTGTAGCCTTAGTTTCTAATGCTGCTATTAAATGGTGGTGGGGGTTATATAAAAAAATCCAGGGTTTTATACCATTCCATATTTTACCTAAAAAAAAACCTGAAATGTGCTGATTGGGAATCCTTATACAATAAGAATATGACAGAGGTTGTTCTCCAAAAACAAAGAAATAAAATGGGCTTAAAATGGTGTTCCAGGCGCTTTTTTTTTTTAAAGTCAGCAGCTACAAACACTGTAGCAGCTGACTTTTAATAAGGACGCTTACCTGTCCAGCGAGCCCCAGATGTCGGCACCCCAAGGCCGATCCATCCATCAGATCGGGTGCAGGCGCCACCATTCCAACTAAGAAAAACCGGCAGTGAAGGTCTCAGGTCACCTCTGGCCAGATGACAGATGCACACCGTTGGGGGTCAGGAGTGCACCACAAGGTAGTGAACCCTATGGCTGACTGCTGCGGATGGGACACTGGGTGGTTGTGGAAAGCGGGACCAGTGGAGCACAACAGGGATCCACAGGGAGCTAGAGCCCAAGATTCCCCAGGGCGCGGAGTCTAAGACCCAGCAGGTTTTCACCAGAGCCTCTAGTGGTGAGGTTGTTACGCTGCAGCTGGGTCAGGGTCGCGGCCCCCAGAGTCCCCTAGCTCATGCTCCATAGGGTAAGGAGGATAGAGGGGAAGCAGCAGCACAGGATGAGAATAGTGAGGGGAAAAGCGAAGGTCAGCGCAACAAGCAGACAAGGATAAACGAGGAACAAGCCGAAGGTTAAGGTCACAAGCAGACAGGGATTGTCGGGAACAAGCCAATATCGAAACACAGAGACAGACGAAGCACACGGCAGGCAGGAACCCAAACACACAATGCTTAAACAAACACATTGATCAGCAAGGCAGACTTGCAGTGCACAGGTTAATATAGTGTTCTCTGATAGGGCCTGGGGTGGGGCCAACTAGGAGGAGAGATTATAAAATCAACCAGGTGAGAGTGGCTGGCCTCTAAGGTGAACACATGGAGAGGTAAGATGGCAGACAGACATTACTGTATATCCATGACAGCCGGTTTCCTACTGTGCATGCGCGAGCCGCAAGGCGCTTCCTGAATGGCCCCGTTGTCTTCTGGGACACACACAGGTCCCAGAAGGCAGCAGGGGAGAAAAGGACGTGACGCACTATGCCATGGCGAGGCTGGGAGGGAAGTACACAAGGTACTTTAAAAAAGGTAAGTTAAAAAAATAAATTAAAATTATCCAAAATTGAGTGGAGGGGTTGTCTTACCTTTAAGACAAAGTTGTAAAAGTGGGTGGAACTCCACTTTAACCACTTAACGACCGCTCACTCTATATATACGTCGGCAGAATGGCACGGACAGGCACAATCATGTACAGTGCCTTGCGAAAGTATTCGGCCCCCTTGAACTTTTCATCCTTTTGCCACATTTCAGGCTTCAAACATAAAGACATAAAATTTTTATTTTTTGTGAAGAATCACCAACAAGTGGGACACAATTGTGAAGTGGAACGAAATCTATTGGATTTTTGAAACTTTTTTAACTAAGAAATAAATGAAAAGTGGGGCGTGCAAAATTATTTGGCCCCCTTGCGTTAATACTTTGTAGAGCAACCTTTTGCTGCGATTACAGCTGCAAGTCGCTTGGGGTATGTCTCTATCAGTTTTGCACATCGAGAGACTGAAATTCTTGCCCATTCTTCCTTGCAAAACAGCTCGAGCTCAGTGAGGTTGGATGGAGAGCGTTTGTGAACAGCAGTTTTCAGCTCTTTCCACAGATTCTCGATTGGATTCAGGTCTGGACTTTGACTTGGCCATTCTAACACCTGGATACGTTTATTTGTGAACCATTCCTTTGTAGATTTTGCTGTATGTTTGGGATCATTGTCTTGTTGGAAGATAAATCTCCGTCCCAGTCTCAGGTCTTTTGCAGACTCCAACAGGTTTTCATCCAGAATGGTCCTGTATTTGGCTGCATCCATCTTCCCCTCAATTTTAACCATCTTCCCTGTTCCTGCTGAAGAAAAGCAGGCCCAAACCATGATGCTGCCACCACCATGTTTGACAGTGGGGATGGTGTGTTGAGGGTGATGAGCTGTGTTGCTTTTACGCCAAACATATCGTTTTGCATTGTGGCCAAAAAGTTCGATTTTGGTTTCATCGGACCAGAGCACCTTCTTCCACATGTTTGGTGTGTCTCCCAGGTGGCTTGTGGCAAATTTTAGACAAGACTTTTTATGGATATCTTTGAGAAATGGCTTTCTTCTTGCCACTCTTCCATAAAGGCCAGATTTGTGCAGTGTACGACTGATTGTTGTCCTGTGGACAGACTCTCCCACCTCAGCTGTAGTTCTCTGCAGTTCATCCAGAGTGATCATGGGCCTCTTGGCTGCATCTCTGATCAGTCTTCTCCTTGTCTGAGCTGAAAGTTTAGAGGGACAGCCAGGACTTGGTAGATTTGCAGTGGTCTGATACTCCTTCCATTTCAAAATGATCGCTTGCACAGTGCTCCTTGGGATGTTTAAAGCTTGGGAAATCTTTTTGTATCCAAATCCGGCTTTAAACTTCTCCACAACAGTATTACGGACCTGCCTGGTGTGTTCCTTGGTCTTCATGATGCTCTCTGCGCTTTCAACAGAACCCTGAGACTATCACAGAGCAGTGCATTTATACAGAGACTTGATTACACACAGGTGGATTCTATTTATCACCATCAGTCATTTAGGACAACATTGGATCATTAAGAGATCCTCGCTGAACTTCTGGAGTGAGTTTGCTGCACTGAAAGTAAAGGGGCCGAATAATTTTGCACGCACCACTTTTCAGTTTTTTATTTGTTAAAAAAGTTTAAAATATCCAATAGATTTCGTTCCACTTCACAATTGTGTCCCACTTGTTGGTGATTCTTCACAAAAAATTAAAATTTTATATCTTTATGTTTGAAGCCTGAAATGTGGCAAAAGGATGAAAAGTTCAAGGGGGCCGAATACTTTCGCAAGGCACTGTACCTGTACGTGCCTGCCTTCGTATAGTTGGGGGTCCCATCGGACCCCCCTTCTATACAGTGAGCGGTGGTTATCTTTCCGGGAGCGATCCGTGATGAGGGGACGGCCATTTGTTCCCGGCCACCCCCTCGCGATCGCTCCCGGCGAATGAGAATCTTCCTCTGCCTGTGTAATGTAAACACAGGCAGAGGAAGTGATGTCATCTCTCCATGCGGCGGTCTTTTCAATCCGGCGCGAGGAGAGAAGACTTCTCACAGTAAGTGCACCAACACTACACTGACACCAGTACATGTAGGCACACTTACACCCCCCAGTCACCCCCAGATCACCCCCAGTACCCCCAGTCACAGTGCACCGTTTGCAGTGATCATTTTTTTTACTGATCACTGCAATCAGTGTCATTTGTGACAGTAAAAAGTTGCAGGGCAGTTAGGTTTAGGCCCCTTTAGGTCCAGAGTAGCCCCCTAACCCCCCCTAATAAAGGTTTAACCCCTTGATCGCCCCCCGGGTAACCCTTTCACCCCCTAACGCCAGCGTCACTAAGCGATCGTATTACCGATTGCTGTATTTAGTGCCGGTGGTGCCCTAGATAGCCAGTTATTTCTTTTTAGGTTCTCCGCAGGTTTTTATAGCGTCAGGTACCCCCATATATTATTTTAACCCCCTGATTGCCCCTAGAGTTAACCCTTTCACCAGTGATCACCGTATAAGTGTCACTGGTGACACTGGTTAGCCAGTTAGTTATTTAGGTTACCCGTCAGGTTTTTATATAGCGTCAGGTACCCCCATATATAACCTAATAAAGGTTTTAACCCCCTGATTGCCCCTAGCTAACCCTTTCACCAGTGATCACCATATAAGTTTTACGGGTGACGCTGGTTGGTTAGTTTGCTTTTTATAGCATCAGGGCACCCGCCGTATATAACCCAATAAAGGTTTAACCCCCTGATCGCCCGGCGGCTGATATCAATTAGGTTTTAGCGCCAGAGAGGGTCTGTGTCGCCCCAGGCAGCGTTAGGTTAGTGCCAGTAACGCTAACACCCACGCGCAAAGCATACACCTCCCTTAGTGGTATAGTATCTGAACAGATCAATATCTGATCTGATCAGATCTATACTAGCACCTGCGTTTAGCCCCTTCGCCCAGCTCAGCCCAGCCCACCCAAGTGCAGTATCGATCGATCACTGTAACTTACCAAACACAACACAAATAACTGCAGAGACAGTCCTGATCGCTAACAGTTTTTTTGAAGCATTTGATACATTTGCTGACAGTCAAGTGCATTTGTTACCTGTGAATCTTACTAGTGTACCCCTAAATTTAGAGCCCAAAATGGCAAATCGAAGGTACACTAGTAAAGAGGCCTACAAGATTCTGAGCATGACAGATAGTGAAGAGGAGGTCACGCATCTGTCAGATTCAGGCTCAGAATATCTTCCCGTAGAAGACAGTGAAGTCAGTGGCTCCATGTCAGATAGCTCTGACGACGAAGATGAGGTCCCTGCTAAGGTCAGGCGTACCCGATCCCGATCTTCTGAGGTTGTTGAGGAGCAAGAACCGCAGGGCTCTCGTATCATGGAGCAGAGTAGTACTAGCGCCGCTATTCCTTCTGGTGAATTGGCAAGCACCAGCGGCCTAGTACAGCCTGGGCGTACATCCAGCACTGCAGTATCACGTAGTGACGTGGCGAGTCCCATAAGTGCAGTTCAAGCTGGCGAGGTGGCAAGCACAAGTAGTGTCCCGCTGCCACCAAGAAGAAGACAAAGGCAGGCCCGTCATGCCCATAGTGCCCTTCCTGCAGAATTCGCCTATCCTGATTGGGTCCCCACCACTTCTGCAGAACCTGTACTTCCCCCATTCACTGCCCAACCCGGTATTCAGGTGGAAACAGCTGATTTTATGCCAATTGATTTTTATTCCCTGTTTTTCACGGAAGATCTCTATAGATCTATTGTGGACCAGAGTAATTTATATGCTGGTCAATTCATCGCCGCTAATCCTCAGTTGCCTTCCATTGCCAAAGATTGGAAACCAATTACGGTTTCTGAATTTAAGACCTTTCTGGGCCTTTCCCTCAACATGGGCACACATAAATTCCCGTCATTGCGTGCTTATTGGTCCACGCACCCAATTGACCACATGCCCGTGTTCTCTGCCTCCATGCCCAGGAAACGATACGAGCAGATCTTGAGGTTCATGCATTTCAACGACAATGAACTTTGTCGTCCACGTGGAGACCCTGAATACGACCAGCTCTACAAAATTCGGCCCCTCATAAACCACTTCAACTAACGTTTTGCAGCCTTGTTTATTCCCGATCAAGTTGTCTGCGTTGATGGAATCCCTGATTAAATTTTCTGGCCGCTTGTCTTTCAAGCAGTACCTTCCCAGCAAGCGTGCCAGACACGGGGTCAAGCTCTATAAGTTCTGTGACAGGGCAACAGGCTATGTATGGAGCTTTACGGTTTATGAGGGAAAAGATAGTCAGGTTGAGCCGGTCAACTGCCCAGATTACATAGGGAGCGCTGGCAAGATAGTGTGGAACTTGGTGTCACCCTTATTCGGAAAGGGGTACCACTTGTATGTGGACAATTATTACATGAGCGTGCCACTGTTTAATCACTTGTTTGATCATCAGATTGGAGCATGTGGCACCGTGCGACCTAATCGCTGGGGCTTTCCCCAGAGGCTTGTAGATTCCCGTCTTAGGCTGGGGGAGAGAGCCTGCTTGAAGTGTAATAACTTGCTCGCTATGAAGTGGAGGGATAATAAGAATGTTTTCCTTCTTACCTCCCTTCATGCAGACACGACAGTCCAAATTCCTACGGCGACTGGTGTTGTGGAGAAACCCCTCTGTGTCCACGAATATAACCAAAATATGGGAGGGGTGGACCTCAACGACCAGTTGTTGGCACCGCATCTAATTGACTGTAAGGCCAGACGCTGGTACAAAAAAGTGTCTCTATCCTTATTCCAATTGGCTTTGCTGAACGCTCAGGTGCTATACAGAGCTTCAGGCGGGACGTTATCTCTCCTAAAATTCCAGGATGAGATAGTCACAGAACTCCTGTATCCAGGCGGTTCTGCACCTCACCATCCCCAACCAAATGCAGTAAGCCGGCTGCATGAGAGGCATTATCCGTATGTCCTCGAGAGTACCCCTACCCAACGAGCCCCCCAAAAAAGATGTTGTGTCTGTAGCAAGCGCGGATTTAGGCGTGACACCCGTTATTTTTGTCCACGCTGTCCTGACAATCCTGGTCTTTGCATTGGTAAATGTTTTGAACGCTTCCACTCAAAAGTGAAGTTTTAGCGTAGGGTACAGCATTGCACAGAACAGGACACACTTACACAGGGTCTCCCAAGATGCCATCGCATTTTGAGAGACCCGAACCATTACAGTTGTTAAAAATACAAAAAAAAGTGTAAAAAAGAAAAAAAAAACGTAAAAAAAAAAACACAAAAAAAAATTTTGTTGTCGTTTTATTGTTCTCTCTCTCTCTCTCTCTCTCTCTCTCTCTCTCTCTCTCTCTCTCTCTCTCTCTCTCTATTTTCTCTCTATTGTTCTGCTCTTTTTTACTGTATTCTATTCTGCAATGTTTTATCATGCTTGCTTTTCAGGTATGAAATTTTTCGTTTTCAGGTGCGCCATTCAGCTGCAGCACGGAATTATTTATCTTGACAGCAACAGCGTTTGCTCCCACGATGCATAAAGTCGTGACTCCAGTGCTGTAGGAGGTGATTTCACCACCACAGTTAAAAAAAAAAAAGCATATATGCCGAAGCATAGGGGCGGAGGAGCGATTTTGCTCCTAATGCAGCGTACATACGGTCGAAATTCCGACGGAGGCTTGCCCATGGAAAAGTTAGACCGTGTGTACATGGCATAACTTTTTTGCGGGAGGATGCCCCCATGCTTCGGCATATATATATTTTAGCCACAGGTTGCGTTAAAAAAATGTTTTCTTTTTTACTAGTTTTTTTTTTGGTATTTGCTTTGCAGGTATGGTATGGTAAGGTCTTACTGTTATACTGTAATGTTACTTTGTCTTAATGTTAACCATCATTTGCTTAGCAGGTACGCCATTCAGTTGCAGCGCGGATCTATTTATCTTGACAGCAACAGCGTTTGCTCCCACGATACATAAAGCCGTGACTCCAATGCTGTAGGAGGTGATTTAACCACCACAGTTAAAAAAAAGAGCATATATGCCAAAGCATGGGGGCAGCAGGGGCGGAGGAGCAATTTTGCTCCTAATGCCGCGAACATACGGTCTAAATTCCGACGGAGGCTTGCCTGTGGAAAAGTCTGACAGTGTGTACGCAGCATAATCTTTTATGCCGCATACATACGGTCGAAATTCCGACGGAGGCTTCCCCGTGGAAAAGTCCGACCGTGTGTACGCGGCATAACTTTTTTGCGGGAGGATGCCCCCATGCTTCGGCATATATATATTTTAGGCACAGGTTGCGTTAAAATTTTTTTTTTTTTTTACTAGTTTTTTTTTGGTATTTGCTTTGCAGGTATGGTATGGTAAGGTCTTACTGTTATACTGTAATGTTACTTTGTTTTAATGTTAACCATCATTTGCTTATCAGGTACGCCATTCAGTTGCAGCGCGGATCTATTTATCTTGACAGCAACAGCGTTTGCTCCCACGATACATAAAGCTGTGACTCCAACGCTGTAGGAGGTGATTTCACCACCACAGTTAAAAAAAAGAGCATATATGCCGAAGCATGGGGTCAGCAGGGGCGGAGGAGCGATTTTGCTCCTAATGCCGTGTACATACGGTCGAAATTCCGACGGAGGCTTGCCCGTGGAAATGTCCGACTGTGTGTACGCGGCATAACTTTTTTGCGGGAGGATGCCCCCATGCTTTGGCATATATAAATGGTGCATGTATGCCCATCATTAGAAGTGGGTGGATGAAGGGAGGTATTCTATTGGTGGGCATACCCACCGATCAATCTCTTTTTTTCGTTTAGCCAACAAGCTGCATGAAAAAAAAGATTACAATACATGTCCAACAAGGACCTGCAACGTACTGGTATGTTGCTGGACTTTGAATGTTTATACCAGAATGATGCCTGCGGGTTTAGGTATCATCTTGGTATCATTCTTTTCAGCCAGTGGCCGGCTTTCATGTAAAAGCAATCCTAGCAGATAATTAGCCTCTAGACTGCTTTTACAAGCAGTGGGAGGGAATTTCCCCCCCCCCCGGATATAAACAGCGCCATTGGGAAATTGGGAAAGCATTTTATCACACCGATCTTGGTGTGGTCAGATGCTTTGAGGGCAGAGGAAAGATCTAGGGTCCAACCCCCCAATTTTTTTCAAAAAAGAGTACCTGTCACTACCTATTGCTATCATAGGGGATATTTACATTCCCTGAGATAACAATAAAAATGGTAAAAATAAATAAATATGGAAGGAACAGTTTAAAAATAAAATAAAAAAGCAAAATAAATAATACAAAAAAAAAAAGCACCCCTGTCCCCCCCCTGCTCTTGCGCAAAGGCGAACGCAAGCGTCGGTCTAGCGTCATATGTAAACAGCAATTGCACCATGCATGTGAGGTATCACCGCGAAGGTCAGATCAAGGGCAGTAATTTTAGCAGTAGACCTCCTCTGTAAATCTAATGTGGTAACCTGTAAAGGCTTTTAAAGGCTTTTAAAAATGTATGTAGTTTGTCGCCGCTGCGCGTTTGTGCGCAATTTTAAAGCATGTCGTGTTTGGTATCCATGTACTCGGCCTAAGATCATCTTTTTTATTTCATCAAACATTTGGGCAATATAGTGTGTTTTAGTGCATTAAAAATAAAAAAAGTGTGTTTTTTCCCCCAAAAATGCGTTTGAAAAATTGCTGCGCAACACCCACTATTTTAATCTGTAGGGCCTTTGCTTTAAAAAAATTTATAATGTTTGGGGGTTCAACGTAATTTTCTTCCAAAAAAAAAAAAAAATGTTTTCATTTAAACAAAAAGTGTCAGAAAGGGCTTTGTCTTCAAGTGGTTAGAAGAGTGGATGATGTGTGACATAAGCTTCCTAATGTTGTGCATAAAATGCCAGGACAGTTCAAACCCCCCCAAATGACCCCATTTTGGAAAGTAGACACCCCTAGCTATTTTCTGAGAGGCATGTTGAGCCCATTGAATATTTTTTTTTTGTCCCAAGTGATAGAATAATGACAAAAAGAAAAAAAAATGTACAAAAAGTTGTCACTAAATGATATATTGCTCAAACATGCCATGGTTATATGTGGAATTGCACCCCAAAATACATTCTGTTGCTTCTCCTGAGTACAGGGATACCACATGTGTGAGACATTTTGGGAGCCTAGCCGCGTACAGGACCCCGAAAACCAAGCACCGCCTTCAGGCTTTCTAATGCCGCGTACACACGATCATTATTCACGGCGGTTAAAAAACCGCCGTGAATAATGTCATTTAAAATGGGGGAACAGCTTGTTCCCCACACACAGTCGTTTTTCACGTCATTTTTTCTCTTGACGAGAAAAACGACCGTCTGTGGGCTCCGCGGCAGTGTTTCCCTATGGGAAACACTGCCGCGGAAAACATGTCGAAAAAAACGACGAGAAAAATTAGAACATGTTCTAATTTTTCTCGTCGTTTTTTAATGCCGTTTTTGTCGTCGACAAAACGACAGAAAGCCCACAGACTATCATTTTTCTCGTCGAATGGGAAAAATTTCTGAAAATGTAAAACCCTGACACATGTATCCGTGTGTATGAGGAAAAGAAACTTTTCCTAAAAGAAATCCCTGTTTCTCCAAAGAGTGAGTGCGTGAAAAGTGTTTGTAACGTTGCGCGACACTGCCACCTGGTGACAGCCTCGCGGTAACTGCACCCGTGGAACTTCTTCTCCTTTCTCTCTAACCCTATCTACCCCAGAGTCTGTGATCTCCTTGCAGGAAGATAGAAACAAACAGGAACAGTCCCTCTTTTTTTTTTCTCTTTGGGCACACAAAAACACCATTTCCCCAGAAAGTTCAGCAGCATGATAAAATTGGAGTCTTTCTCTCCTAAAGGTAAAAGCGGGGATGTGGCAGAATCAGTGGCTTCAAGTGCTGATCCATAGTCTCTAGATGGTACTCTACATCTTCGCCTTCTTTGCATCTGATCACTACTTTGTCTGCGTGGATGTGTCTTCCCACCATCCATTCTGCCTTGCAGTCTTTGAAGCGCTGTGAAGCCTTTGGAGAACATGTTAGGTATCTGCGGGCGTGTGGAACTTTGAGGTGGGTCCACACAAAGTCATTGTACCAGCGCTCCCGGCACACTTCCACCTCATATAGCAAGTCCTTTGATAAGTAGGGGTACTCCCATCCGTACTCCGCTGCAACCTTTTGGCTAAATAAGCGCTGTAGTCTTGCCAAAGGAGGCATGGTAGCTCTGTCCCCTTCACCAGGCAAAACAAGTCATCTATCAGGGCATCATCTCCCATATCTGAGAGAGATTCCAGGTCGGAGGTGTCACACTCCTCCGCGGGTATGTAGCCCTGTGTGGAAACAGAACATCCACACTCCGGGGACTTGCTAGGCCATGCCTTCTCGACACCTCCTCCCTCACACTAAGTCTTCTCTGCCGGCTTACCTTGGCCTTTCCTGGAACATCCGGAACTCCCGTCAACGGATCCCTCTGGGTCTGGCGTAAGCATGCGAGACGGTCCACCACCACCGCTGGTCGGGGCTACCACGCTGGTTCTTTTCTTCGGTGGCGGACGCTGTGAGACAGTGGTGACCGAGTCAGCATCCTCTGATTTCTCCCGTTGATGTTTCACGACCTCCTCCGCGGTCGTTGCAGTGTGCGCAGGGGTGACTCTCACAGCCGCGATTCCTCCCTTCTGAGTGGCGGTACCTGAAGCCCGGCCTGGGTAGATGGTTTTCGGCCTCCCAACCTCCGGATCCACTTCGAACGTGAACTCCCCACAGGCCTCACAACGTCCGAACGGCTTCAACAGGCACACCAGTCCTGAACACCCGGGGCAAATCATACCCAGGGCCTCAACGTCCATACATGAGTATAGGGCGAATCGACCCCTCGGCTTCAGTCGGATCCCCGTATCCGTTATCGGAGCAGCAGCAGTCAATGTTGTAGTCACCGGGTGAACCGGAATCCATGAGGCGGGTCCAAACATGGCGACCTGTTGCTGTTCCATCTCACACTGCAGAGCCAATGTCCCACGTGTAGTCCGTCACACGTATTGGACTCCTCCCCTTTTGCTCCAGTTGGCGGTCTTTTCCACTTTGGCTTGGTTGAGACATGCCCACAAACTAAGCGGTGGGGGTTGTGTCTGGTGGCGCAGTGTAATTAAAAACCCCCACGTGTAGTCCGTCACACTGCTGGGCTTTCATCCTTTCACCGTTCTTCCTGCGTGGGCCTTTCCCATTCTGAGGTCATGTCCACGACTTTCGAGCAGGGCTGCACTTTGGCCTATTCGTTTAACTCTGTCCGGCAGACACCTTCTACCAAGTGATGCACAACACATATCCCGGACGAGCCCCCACGTGTAGCGGGCAGTTCTTCCCCTCTCCCCGTCCCCTCTATTAAAGTTCTGCTCGCAATGTCTCTGGTCTAGGGGTATGATAGGGAAGGGAGAGGGTGCGCTACGCCAGGCTTCCACCACAGGTGTTAAATTGGTATCAGCAATGCCTTTCTTTACCTTCGGGCCTGTGTTGTGCATCGGATCTTCCCTCCAAGAGTATCCGAGAACCTCGTCTGCCAGGAACTGAGCCCCACACCGTTTAGGTCCAACACTCCTTTATTTAACACATAACATGGACTCCCTTGGCTATAGAACAGAAAAAGGGGGGATGTGGGTGCGAATAGGCCCAGACACAAGTTCGATCCTCCACTCTCCTCCAAAGAGTGGGTTATGGTCTCCGCACAAGGGAAATTCACCTTCCGGACGGTCTCCGACAAGAGACTCACCCGTCACCGGCAGTATGCTGCACCGGGTCTTCAGATGAGGAGCTCTTCCCGGTCCATTACGCCCACCTCGGATTCAGGCATCCATCTCCGGAGTACCTTAGGATCCTTCCCTCGCGGAACTCAGTGTTGGGCACTGAGCTCCGGACCGCCGTCCGAGTACCTCACCCCAGGCTAAAGGTGCCAGAGGTGGAACACGATCTCCGGTGGTCCTCTAGGCCTAGTCCGCCTAGAGGACGAGCACGAACTCCGTCCACAGGCTAAAGGTGCCAGGGACCAACTCCCCGTGACCAAGATGGCTGGCCCCTTTATCCCCTCTCCCAGCAAGCACGGCGGGTTCCCCGCCCCACCATACCGCTGCCAAGAGAGGACAAAAAGTAGGCTCAGCACACAGCGGTATCTGTCCGTCGGCCCATGGTGACAGCGCCACCCAGTGGACCGCCGGAGACACACCACTGGTGACACCGAAAAATAAAAAAATTACCCCGGGAAAGTAAGTACCCGCTACACAAACATTGTTACATTCTCCTGTCCCTGACCCGCCTCTTCCCTCCTAACCAACTGCCTCCTCCCCCCTCAATACCATGAGCACGTTTCTGTAGCCTTATTCAGAATTTCAGTCAACTATGGAGTACATTTTCATCTCACAGGATGTACCACTTCTTTAGCAATATTCCCAAAATCAGATTATACCTAATAGCCTGTCCATAACCATATTGTCCGGTGCCAAGCCCGGAGTATCTAACCACGGTCCCCAGAGCTTCTCAAATTTCTGCGAGCAGCCTCTATGTTGATAGATAATTTTTTCCATTCGGAGAGTATCTCCTAATTTGCTAATCCATTCAGTGAGAGTAGGTGGCAATTCAGACTTCCAATGCAACATTATCAGTTTACGTGCCATAAACAGGGCCCTGGAGAGGACCTCCCTTACGTGAGGTTCCCATTCCATTCCATCCAACAGGTTCAGAATGCAGTATCTGGGGTCACACGGGACCGACACCCAGAACACCGCGTTCAGGGTGTCAATCACCCCCCTCCAATACATGTGGAGTTTGGGACACCGCCATAGCATGTGTATCAAGTCTCCATGGTCTCTTTTGCATCTAGTGGAACTAGGGTCAGACAATATACCCATTTTATGTAGCCTAAGAGGTGTATAGTAAACTCTCAGTATGGTATATAATTGTGTAAGTCTTTGTGTCACATTCAGTGAGCAAATGGCCACTGACTGCAGCACCTCCTCCCATTGTTCACCGTCCAGAGGCCCTACATCTAGTTCCCACTTACTTCGAGCATTCAGAGGATGCCCCGCTACGAATTTGTTCAGTAGTGTTGTGTAGCTCTGCGAGATGAAGCCCTTAGAGACTTCTGCCGCTTTGAGCTGGGAGAGGAGGGGCATGTCATCCATCCGCCACTCCGAGACCCTTGATTGGGTCCCGAATGCATGCTTAAGTTGCAAGTAGTAGAAGTACATGTGCGCTGGCAGCTGATATCTCTCCCTCAGGGTGTCAAAGGGCAAAAGATTACCATTGCTAATTATCTGCGTCAGGTAGAACACGCCACTCCTCTGCCACATCTATCGTTCTTTTAATACAAGCAAATATTTTACTAAAACTTAACATTGCACGCTATTAATAAGTCTATGATCTACCAGAATTCCAAGATCTTCTTGATTATTGATTTCACCAGTTTTACTACCCATATACTGTAGTGTATAAAAACATGCACGTTTGTAGCCCCCAAGTACACAGTTCTACATTTATAAATATTAAAGCTTTTTTTCCCATATCGTTAATCAAATAGCGCATTTAGGCCCGCTTGTAAGTTGGAGACATCATGTAGGGACTTTATTTTACTACATAGATTGTTGTCATCTGCAAAAACAAAATGATACTTTTAATCACAAACTCTATATCAAGTATGAATAGGTTAAATAGTAAGGGTTTTTGCTTACTCATAAAATGGGTGGATTTTTTAAAATCCTTAGTCTTTTGTGAAACCATGCCATTGCTTCTAATATTGTTTTTTTTTTTACTTTTAGGAAAAACTAAAGCCTGATACACACTATAGTTTTTTTTCCCAGCGAGTTGAACGGAAATAAACTGTCAGCTCCAGTCGGGGTCGCTGTACTCACTGTTGTGTTCTGACAGAGGGACAGCCCCCGCCAGAACACTCTGATCAGCGCTCTCCACCATTGGCTGAGAGCGCTGATCGGGAGTCAATTGGCTGCTGGTTTTCAAGCTAGCTCGTCCAACAGGCCAACATACACACGGCTGAATGTCTGCTGTTTTTTTTTTTGAGTCGCAAATGTCTCCTGAAATTCAACTCATGTGAACCCAGCTTAATCTATATGGTCCATTATCAATCTTTCAAGAATCTTCCTGAGCAGAGAATTTAAGTTTACAGGTCTATAGTTACTTGGTAAGGACTTTCACCCCTAATCACTTGCTGACCATCCGCCGCCGTTATACGGCAGCAGGTACGCTCTCCTGCGTGAACCGCCGTAAGCGCAAGTTGCGCAGCGCAGTTGCGGCTGTGCACTCTCACTCCTGCTGCATGCTGCGGGATCGTGCCCGCGGATCAGGTGGACTCGTAGTCCACCGGCGACCCGCGATCGCCTAGTACATATTCAGAACAGGGATCTGCCAGTGTAAACAAGGGGGATCCCCGTTCTGACAGGGGACTGTCAGAGATCTTCTGTTCCCAGTGATCGGGAACAGTGATCTCTGTCATGTCCCAGTGAGCCCATCCCCCCCACAGTTAGAACACACCTAGGGAACACACTTGACCCCTTGAAAAAAATATAAATAAAAGTCCCTAAATCTAACCCATAGTTTGTAGACACGATAACTTTTGCACAAACCAATCAATATACGCCTATTGCGATTTTTTTTACCAAAAATATGTAGAAGAATACATATCGGCCTAAACTGATGAATAAATGTTTTTTATTTAATTTTTTTTGGATATGTATTATAGAAAAAGTGAAAAAAATTTTTTTTCTAAATTGTCGCTCTTTGTTTGTTTATAGTGCGAAAAATTAAAACCACGGAGGTGTTCAAATACCACCAAAAGAAAGCTTTATTTGTGGGAAAAAAAGGACGTCAATTTTGTTTGGGTACAGCGTCGCTTGATAGCACAATTGTCAGTTAAAGCGACGCAATGCCTTATCGGAAAAAAAATAGCCTGGTCATTAAGGGGGCAGATCCTTTCCGGGGCTGAAGTGGGTAAATACAGGCACTACACTGACCTTACGTCAATTAATGGTGCCTCACTAGTAATTAAACAGTCTCTAAAAATTAGAAACAATGGTTTCAAAAAAGACAGAGCTCAACACTTTACACATGGGTGTAAGCCATCTGGTCAAGGTGCTTTATTTACCTTTTGTTCGTCTAACTGTTTCTGGACCATATCAATTCCAATTCACCATTTTCCTTTTTTTTTTTACACAGAGTTAAAAAAGGTATTTGATAGATATGCCTTCTCTTTCTCCCCAGTCACCAACTCTTATTGTGTAAGCTGTCTTTGTAACTTTCAAATGATGAAAGTGTTTATTTATTTTTAAATATTTTTTTTTAATTCCCATCTTATATTTTTTTATGGTTTTCTAAACATTGGGCATGTGCCACATAGGTTTTTCATTTAGCCTTTTAAACTTATTGCCCATGGGAATATATTTTGCATTGTGTTTGCATACACTCAATTTAAAGCATTCCTATCTCTTTTCTGTGTTCTTTATTTGCCAATATTCCTTTCCAGTCAAAGTTTTGTAGGGTAGTCATCAGCATGGCAACATTTTCTCTCTTAAAATTAAGTCTTTTTATCTTTCCGGTATGTGCTTATTGTTTGCAACCTAAATGAATTAAATCATATTATGATCGCTGCTATCCAGTTATGTTTTTACATGAACATTTGTAATAAGCTTTGCATTGTTTGAGATTAGGGATGAGCTCGGTGTTCGAGTCGAACATACGTTCGACTCGAACATCGGCTGTTCGATCGTTCGACGAAGATCGAACGATTTGGGCCGTTCGCGCCTAATTCGAGTGCCGCGAACGGCCCACAATGCACTACGCCATCGCAGTGTCATCCAGGCGCTGTGATTGGCCAAGCATGCACTGTGACCCCGCATGCTTGGCCAATCACAGCGCCGGCAGCGAGGAGAGCAATGATTGGCCACAGGCAGGATGCCTGTGGCCAATTATTGCTGAGGGTGTTTAGTACACGCCCCACACTATAAAAGGCCGCCAGCACGGCGGCCTAGTGTAGTGTGTTCCGGAGCAGGGAAAGCGAAGCATAGGCAGGGACAGTGACATTTTTTTTTCTTGCTTAACCTGGATTCCTTTAGTTTAGGGAAAGAGAAGGATAGGTAGGGAGAGTGTCAGTGTGTTTTACTGTGCTAATCCTTGTTTCTAGGGACAGGGAAGGACAGTGAGGGAAATTCTCCTTGTGCTATACTGTGCTAAAGCATTGATCATCAACCATCTTTAAAAAATCATTTTTTCTAGGGACAGAAAACTATAGGTAGGGAGAGTGTCAGTGTGTTTTACTGTGCTAATCCTTGTTTCTAGGGACAGGGAAGGACAGTGAGGGAAATTCTCCTTGTGCTATAGTGTGCTAAAGCATTGATCATCAACCATCTTTAAAAAAACATTTTTTCTAGGGACAGAAAACTATAGGTAGGGAGAGTGTCAGTGTGTTTTACTGTGCTAATCATTGTTTCTAGGGACAGGGAAGGACAGTGAGGGAAATTCTCCTTGTGCTATAGTGTGCTAAAGCATTGATCATCAACCATCTTTAAAAAAACATTTTTTCTAGGGACAGAAAACTATAGGTAGGGAGAGTGTCAGTGTGTTTTACTGTGCTAATCCTTGTTTCTAGGGACAGGGAAGGACAGTGAGGGAAATTCTCCTTGTGCTATAGTGTGCTAAAGCATTGATCATCAACCATCTTTAAAAAAACATTTTTTCTAGGGACAGAAAACTATAGGTAGGGAGAGTGTCAGTGTGTTTTACTGTGCTAATCCTTGTTTCTAGGGACAGGGAAGGACAGTGAGGGAAATTCTCCTTGTGCTATAGTGTGCTAAAGCATTGATCATCAACCATCTTTAAAAAAACATTTTTTCTAGGGACAGAAAACTATAGGTAGGGAGAGTGTCAGTTTCTTTCACTGTGCTAATCCTTGTTTCTAGGGACAGGGAAGGACAGTGAGGAAAATTCTCCTTGTGCTATACTGTGCTAAAGCATTGATCATCAATCATCTTTAAAAAAACATTTTTTCTAGGGACAGAAAACTATAGGTAGGGAGAGTGTCAGTGTGTTTCACTGTGCTAATCCTTGTTTCTAGGGACAGGGAAGGACAGTGAGGGAAATTCTCCTTGTGCTATACTGTGCTAAAGCATTGATCATCAACCATCTTTAAAAAAACATTTTTTCTAGGGACAGAAAACTATAGGTAGGGAGAGTGTCAGTTTCTTTCACTGTGCTAATCCTTGTTTCTAGGGACAGGGAAGGACAGTGAGGGAAATTCTCCTTGTGCTATACTGTGCTAAAGCATTGATCATCAACCATCTTTAAAAAAACATTTTTTCTAGGGACAGAAAACTATAGGTAGGGAGAGTGTCAGTTTCTTTCACTGTGCTAATCCTTGTTTCTAGGGACAGGGAAGGACAGTGAGGGAAATTCTCCTTGTGCTATACTGTGCTAAAGCATTGATCATCAACCATCTTTAAAAAAACATTTTTAAAAAAAAATATTTTTTATATTACAATTCTTGATCTAATAATTCACAGCAGGGCCCATTGCTGCACCCACCAAGAGTAACTCTGAGGGCTTACAGTGTTGTGGCAATGCCACCACCACCACCACCACGAAAGGCCCAATTTTTCAGCCCCTGTTCAAAAGGGGCATGTAATTACAATTCTTGATCTAATAATTCACAGCAGGGCCCATTCCTGCACCCACCAAGAGTAACTCTGAGGGCTTACAGTGTTGTGGCAACACCACCACCACCACCACCACCACCACGAAAGGCCCAATTTTTCAGCCCCTGTTCAACAGGGGCATGCAATTACAATTCTTGATCTAATAATTCACAGCAGGGCCCATTGCTGCACCCACCAAGAGTAACTGTCAGGGCTTACAGTGTTGTGGCACCAGCACCACCATCAAAGGCCCAATTTTTACTACCACTGTTCAACAATTATATGTAATTACAATTCCTGATATAATAGTTGACAGCAGGGCGTTCCAGCACCAACCAAGAGTAACTGTGAGTGCTTACAGTGTTGTGCCAACACCAACAACTAAGGGGCCTATTTCTGCAGAGTATATACGGCAGGTCCCTACTTTCAAACATCCAACTTACAAACGACTCCTACTTGCAAACGCAAGAAGACAACAGGAAGTGAGAGGAAATCTACCCCTAGGAAGGAAAATTCTCTCCTGTAAGAATTAATATGGGAGAAAGGTGTCTCCTCTGTACTGATGCTTTATCAGCAATCCTTGTTTCAAGAAAAACACCACATTTCAAAAACAGTTGTCATTGGGACGGAAAGTGAGGTGAAATGTTCTGAACAGGGGCACAGACAGCAAAACAAATGTTACAGGGGTGATAACCCTTACCTATGTTTTCCAAAAAGTTTAAAAATAGATTTTTGGGCTGGAGCTACACTTAAACAATGTACCTGTTCAAAATTACAAACACATTCTACATAAGAACAAACCTACAGTCCCTGTCTTGTATGCACCGCCTGTATACGGCTGTTCAGAGTATATAGGGCCTTTTTTATTTTATGTGCGGGGTTCCCCTTAATATCCATACAAGACCCAAAGGGGCTGGTAATGGGCTGGGGTAGGGGGGGGGGGGGTCATGGGGTAGCTATGCCATTTTTCTTAAAGATTTTCATCCATATTACCGGGACCAGACATTACATTAAAGCCGCAAGCAGTTTTAAATGGCTTTTTTTTCCTTTAGAAGTGTCATTTTGTGCAGGGACAGTTCTAAACACGGGAAACACGTGGCACTTCACAGGCATACTTTAGACACCCCCCAGGTACGATATTTAAAGGAATATTTGACTTTTTTTTTTCACTTTATGCATCATTAAAATGACTGCTCCCGAAAAACGACCGTTTTTAAAACTTCTTTTTGCATTGATACATGTCCCCTGGTGCAGAACCCGGGTTCCCAAACCCTTTTTAGGACAATAACATGCATAATAGTCGTTATAATTAGCACTTTAGAATTCGAACGTTCGCATCCATTGTATTTAATAGGGTTCTAATGTTCGTACGAACTTTCGGTCCGTTCGCGGGTTCTGGTGCGAACCGAACCCGGGGGTGTTCGGCTCATCACTATTTGAGATTAACAGATCAAGCTGAGCATGATTTATAGTTGGGATCTGTATAATCCAAAACACAAAATGTCTTGAAATACGTTTCTAAATGTGTGCCCATTACATTACACCAGTCAATTTCAGGTTGGTTAAAATCTACCATTATTACCCCTGTCTCAGCACTTGTAGACATTTCTATCAATGCAAGGAGCTGAATTCCTACCTCTTTATTAAAGTGGATGTAAACCCAATTCATGAAATTTGAGCTGGGCACATATATCTGCAGTATTTTGTTATCTCTCTTCAAAGAGCTAAGTCCCATAGCTCTCTCCTGACCCGTTCCTCTTTTATCAGCCTGATAACTCCTGACAAATTCTCGGACACATCAGCTAAAAGCAGCCTGAAATTTCTGTCAGGGGAGGTTGCTAAAATAGATTAGCAGGGAGCTGGCCCTATTACAAAACACCTCTGAGAGTCACTGCCTATGATGAGAGGGGGTGTGTGCCTTTCCTCCAATCAGCAATTTTAGCTATCTTGGCTGCATGCCCAGACATCACACTCTGTGGTAAACAGGAAGAGAAAATTTCCTAACACAATCTGAACTTTCTAAACAGTATATAAATATGAAGACAGCAGATATGCATGTAAAACCTGTAGGGAGATTTGGTTATCCCTGTGTATTATCTGAGGCTGTTCACTTCACTGGGTGTATGGAGAGTTTGCATCCACTTTAATACTAGCGGGGCTGTAACAAACTCCATAAAATACCTTTGCAGTATGCCGACTCATATGTAACTCTATCCATAATTTCTCCATCACACATAAACAAAGTCTTCTTTCACACTCACTTTTAAATCACTTCACACACTTTATAGCGAAAGACAATGCCACTTCTCACATAGAGTAACAGCATAGCCAGGAATATTAAAGGGGAGTTCCAGCCTTTTTTCATGTTTATTAAAAGTCAGCAGCTACAAAAAGTGTAGCTGCTGGCTTTTAATAAACATACACTTACCTGTTCTACTGTCCAGCGCCGCGCCGCCCGGAGCTCCGTTCCTCTCCCCTCATTCTCCGCCGGTGCCTCCATTCATAGTGTGGTCACCTGGCCATGACAGCCTTCGGGTTCACGGCCGGGCACTCACTGCGCATGCGCGAACGACGCAGCGCTCTCTGAGTGGACAGGCGATCGCATGGGACCTGTCACGTCCCAGGTGATCGCCTACAGGGAGGGGCCACCAAAAGGCGATATGACAAATCGCCTAGGCGGCCCCAGGGCGGAAGAAGGAAGTGGGACAGGAAGTCCCACTCCTACTGAAGCCCCCACTCCCCCCCCCCAAAAAAAAATGACATGCCAAATGTGGCATGTAAGGGGGCGAGGAGTGGATTGAGCGGAAGTTCCAAATTTGGGTGGAACTCCGCTTTAATAGCATAATCATGTGAAGAACAATGCCAATATTTAGCAACACCAATTCAATTAAACTGCTCTTCAAGTGGTTCTAAAGTCATAAGGTTTTTTTTACCTTGAGGCCTTGTTCACACCTATGCAGGTTGTAGTTTGCATATTCCAGGTGCATTTTGCTTTTTTCAGTACACGTTTTTGATCCATTGAAGTCCATGGAACCAAAAAACAGAAAAAAGTCCCTGGCCCTTTCTATAAAATGCAGATATGTGAACGTGACCCATATAAAATGTTAAACGGACTGTAGTGTGTTTCTGCAAAACTAAAAACGCGCTAAAAAATGCATAGGTGTGAACCAGGCCCAATGCAAACTTTCACCAACTCCTGCCCTCATACTTAGATACATGACTCGTGTAAGTATTTATCCAATAATGTGCTCATCTGCAGGACTTCTCACTAGGGATGAGCTTCGTGTTCGAGTCGAACACACGTTCGACTCGAACATCGGCTGTTCGATCGTTCGACGAAGATCGAACGTTATGGTCCGTTCGCGCCAAATTCGAGTGACGCGTCACGGCCCATATTTCACTGCGACATCGCAAGTGCATTGCTGTCTGATGATTGGCCAAGCATGCACTATGACCCGCATGCTTGGCCAATCACAGCGCCGTCTGTACAGAGAGCCGTAATTGGCCAAACCCAGGGTGGCTTTGGCCAATCATGGATCAGGGGGTTTAGTACACGCCCCACACTATATAAGGCCGCCGGCTCGGTGGCCTTGTGTAGTGTGTTGGAGTTGTGATTGTGAAAGGAGAGAGTTTACAGAGAGAGACAGACAGTGTCATTTATATTGAGTAGGGATGAGCTTCGAGTTCGAGTCGAACTCATGTTCGACTCGAACATTGCCTGTTCGCCCGTTCGCCGAACAGCGAAAAAATTGGGGTGTTCGCGGCAAATTCGAAAAATCTATGGGAGAAATCTAAAGTGCTAATTATAAAGGCTTATATGCAAGTTATTGTCCTAAAAAGTGTTTGGGGACCTGGGTCCTGCCCCAGGGGACATGTATCAATGCAAAAAGAAGTTTTAAAAACGGCCGTTTTTTCAGGAGCAGTGATTTTAATAATGCTTAAAATGAAAAAATAAAAGTGAAATATTCCTTTAAATTTCGTACCTGGGGGGTGTGTATGATATGCATGTGAAGTGGCACATGTTTCCTGTGCTTAGAACTGTCCCTGCAAAAAATGTCATTTTTGAAAGAAAAAAATGCATTTAAAACTGACTCACGGCTATTAATGAATTGTCGGCTCCCGGCAATACATACAAAAGTCATTGATAAAAAAAAAAAAAAAAAGCGTGGGGGTTCCCCAGAATTCAATTACCAGGCCCTTCAGGTCTGGAATGGATATTAAGGGGAACCCCGCCGCAAATTTAAAAAAAAATTGACGTGGGGTTCCCCCAAATATCCATTCCAGGCCCTTCAGATCTGGCATGGATTTTAAGGGGAACTCCACCCCAAATTTAAAAAAAAAATGGCGTGGAGTCCCCCTAAAAATCCATACCAGACCCCTTATCCGAGCACGCAACCTGGCCGGCCGTAGGGGAAAAGGGGGGGATGAGAGAGCGGCCCCCCCTCCCTCCTGAACCGTACCAAGCCACATGCCCTCAACATGGGGAGGATGTCCCCATGTTGATGGGGACAAGGGCCTCATCCCCACAACCCTTGCCCGGTGGTTGTGGGGGTCTGCGGGCGGGGGGCTTATCGGAATCTGGAAGACCCCTTTAACAAAGGGGACCCCCAGATCCTGCCCCCCCCCCTATGTGAATTGGTAAGGGTTACATTGTACCCCTACCATTTCACGAAGAAAGCGTAAAAAAATGTTTAAAAAAACACACAAACACCTTGAAAAAGTCCTTTATTTAAAAAAAAAAAAACATTCCAGCGGTGAAATCCAGTGTCCCGCGGCGATCCCGATGTCCAGCGCTGTCCTTCATTGGTTGTGCCTGAGCGGACCTGATGGGGAACTCCCCCTCAGTATTTTAAATGTATAGACCCGCCCCTTCTAAAGTTCCCCATCAGGTCCGCTCAGCGGACGAGATGCGGAACATGAGAAGGGGCGGGTCTATACATGTATTACACAGTGAGAGAAGTTCCCCATCAGGTCCGCCCCCTCGGTATGTCGGACCCGCCTACGTCATTGGCTTGAGCGGGGAACTTCCTTCACTATGTAAATTTAAATTACACAGTGAAGGAAGTTCCCCGCTCAAGCCAATGACGTAGGCGGGTCCGACATACCGAGGGGGCGGACCTGATGGGGAACTGCTCTCACTTTGGTAATACATGTATAGACCCGCCCCTTCTCATGTTCCGCATCTGGTCCGCTGAGCGGACCTGATGGGGAACTTCAGAAGGGGCGGGTCTATACATTTAAAATACTGAGAGGGAGTTCCCCATCAGGTCCGCTCAGGCACAACCAATGAAGGACAGAGCTGGACATCGGGATCGCCGCGGGATACTGGATTTCACCGCTGGAATGTTTTTTTTTTTTTTTTTTTTTAAATAAAGGACTTTTTCAAGGTGTTTGTGTGTTTTTTTAAACATTTTTTTACGCTTTCTTCGTGAAATGGTAGGGGTACAATGTACCCCTTACCAATTCACATAGGGGGGGGCAGGATCTGGGGGTCCCCTTTGTTAAAGGGGTCTTCCAGATTCCGATAAGCCCCCCGCCTGCAGACCCCCACAACCACCGGGCAAGGGTTGTGGGGATGAGGCCCTTGTCCCCATCAACATGGGGACATCCTCCCCATGTTGAGGGCATGTGGCTTGGTACGGTTCAGGAGGGAGGGGGGGGCGCTCTCTCGTCCCCCCCTTTTCCCCTGCGGCCGGCCAGGTTGCGTGCTCGGATAAGGGGTCTGGTATGGATTTTTAGGGGGACTCCACGCCATTTTTTTTTTAATTTGGGGTGGAGTTCCCCTTAAAATCCATGCCAGATCTGAAGGGCCTGGAATGGATATTTGGGGGAACCCCACGTCAATTTTTTTTTTTAATTTGCGGCGGGGTTCCCCTTAATATCCATTCCGGACCTGAAGGGCCTGGTAATTGAATTCTGGGGAACCCCCACGCTTTTTTTTTTTTTTATCAATGACTTTTGTATGTATTGCCGGGAGCCGACAATTCATTAATAGCCGCGAGTCAGTTTTAAATGCATTTTTTTCTTTCAAAAATGACATTTTTTGCAGGGACAGTTCTAAGAACGGGAAACATGCGCCACTTCACATGCATATCATACACACCCCCCAGGTACGAAATTTAAAGGAATATTTCACTTTTATTTTTTCATTTTAAGCATTATTAAAATCACTGCTCCCGAAAAAACGGCCGTTTTTAAAACTTCTTTTTGCATTGATACATGTTCCCTGGGGCAGGACCCCGGTCCCCAAACACTTTTTAGGACAATAACTTGCATATTAGCCTTTATAATTAACACTTTAGATTTCGAACGTTCGAGTCCATTGTATTTAATAGGGTTCTAAAGTTTACACGAACATTTTGTCTGTTCGCAGGTTCTGGTGCGAACCGAACAGGGGGGTGTTCGGCTCATCCCTGATATTGAGTTAGATAGAGCAGGCAGGCGAGTCAGTTAGCTGCTGTTACAGTATGTAGAGGATATATATGCATCCTAGGTGTTGTATATATATTTATACACTGTATTGAGTTTAGCTAGATGCGTTCCTGTTAGTCTCTATACTGTGACAGGCAGGCAGGTGATTGTGCTAGCTGCAGACAGTCAGTGTTTCACTTAGTGTACTACTGTGTGCTTTGCATAGCATTCACCTAAAGCTCACCTGGATACAGTTATTCTCAATACTGTGACAGGCAGGCCGGTGATTGTGCTAGCTGCAGATAGTCAGTGTTTCACTTAGGTCCCTTTCACACTGGGGCGGTTTGCAGGCGCTATTGTGCTAAAAATAGCGCCTGCAAACTGAGCCTAAACAGCGGCTGCTGTTTCTCCAATGTGAAAGCCCCGAGGGCTTTCACACTGGAGCGGTGCGCTAGCAGGACGTGAAAAAAAGTCCTGCTAGCCGCATCTTTTGGAGCGGTGAGAGGAGCGGTGTGTTTACCACTCCTCTACCGCTCCTTCCCATTGAAATGAATGGGACACTGTGGTAATACCGCCTGCAAACCGTGGCTGTAGCCGCGGTTTGCGGGTGGTATTAACCCTTTTTCGGCCGCTAGCGGGGGTTAAAACTGCACCGCTAGCGGCCGAATACCTCAGAAATCCCGACGGTATAGCGCCGCTAAAAATAGCGCCGCTATACCGCCACTGCACCCAGCGCCCCAGTGTGAAACCGCTCTTAGTGTACTACTGTGTGCTTTGCATAGCATTCACCTAAAGCTCACCTGGATACAGTTATTCTCTATACTGTGACAGGCAGACCGGTGATTGTGCTAGCTGCAGACAATCAGTGTCTTACTTAGTGTAGCAGTCCCGCAATCCCCGCGGCTTGTGCGGAGTGTCTCCATTCCTGCATGCCGTGAGCTCCACTCCACTATCCCCGCGGCTTGTGAGGGGTGCGGGGTGTCTCCATTCCCGCACGCTGTGAGCTCCACTCTGCTGTGCCCGCGGCTTGTGCGGGGTGTCTCCCATCTCGCACGCCGTGAGCTCCACTCCACTGTGCATTGCAGCCGCCAGCCAGCATCTCTCCCCAGCTGCCTGACACACGTGCACTGCAGAGCGGACTCGGTGGACGGAGCGAACTGAACCCGCCCCTCCTCCTTCTGCTGTGATGTTTTCCTGTGCACAGAGGAGGAGGGAAGAAGGCACACCACCACCTGCACCGAGAGCACGCTGGTCTGTGTAAAAGTGAGTCTTACAGAAGAGGGTGAGGGGGACAAGCAGAGTACACTTGGAGTGATTTGGGGGAGAGGATATCCATCCACCCCACCATTCCAGCTCCATCCACCCCACCCCAATTCCACCCAGCTCCAGCCATCCCCCCCAAACCATCCAGGCTCCATCCATCCCCCCGGCTCCATCTACCACCCCGTTCCCATTACGGCTCCATCTACCACCCCAATCCCATCTCAACTCCATCCACCCCCCGATACCATCCCTGCTCCATCTATTCCCCCCAATCCGATCCCGGCTCCATCTACCACCTCAATCCCATCTCAGCTCTATCCATCCCCCTGATCTCATCCCAGCTCCATCCACCCCACCCCAATCCCATCCCAGCTTCATCCATCCCCCCTGATCCCATCTTAGGTCCATCCACCCTACCCCAATCCCATCCCGGCTTCATCCATCCCCCCGATCCCATCCCAGGTCCATCCACCCCACCCCAATCCCATCCCGGCTTCATCCATCCCCCCGATCCCATCCCAGGTCCATCCACCCCACCCCAATTCCACCCGGCTCCTTCCATCCCCCAAGCCATCCCAGCTCCATCCATCCTCCCCGATCCCCTCCCGGCTCCATCCATCCCCCTGATCCTCTCTCGGGCTCCATCCATCCCCCTGATCCCCTCCCGGGCTCCTTCCATCCCCCTGATCCCCTCCCGGGCGCCATCCATCCCCCTGATCCCCTCCCGGGCGCCATCCATCCCCCTGATCCCCTCCCGGGCTCCATCCATCCCCCTGATCCTCTCCCGGGCTCCATCCATCCCCCTGATCCCCTCCCGGGCTCCATCCATCCCCCTGATCCCCTCCCGGGCTCCATCCATCCCCCTGATCCTCTCCCGGGCTCCATCCATCCCCCTGATCCCCTCCCGGGCTCCATCCATCCCCCTGATCCTCTCCCGGGCTCCATCCATCCCCCTGATCCTCTCCCGGGCTCCATCCATCCCCCTGATCCCCTCCCGGGCTCCATCTATCCCCCTGATCCTCTCCCGGGCTCCATCCATCCCCCTGATCCCCTCCCGGGCTCCATCCATCCCCCTGATCCCCTCCTGGGCTCCATCCACCCCCCCTGATCGCCTCCCGGGCTCCATCCATCCCCCTGATCGCCTCCCGGGCTCCATCCATCCCCCTGATTGCCTCCCGCGCTCCATCCATCCCCCTGATCCCCTCCCGGCTCCATCCATCCCCCCAATCCCATCCCGGCTCCATTCATCCCGACTCCATCTACCACCCCGACTCCATCTACCACCTGGATCCCATCTCAGCTCTATCCATTCCCCTGATCCCATTCCAGCTCTATTCCCCCCTCAATCCCATCCCTGCTCCATCCATTGTGGCAGGTTAAGGGGGGAGAACCGTACGACGCACTATCCTGCTAAGTGCAGGGGGGTGACAACATGTTCTACCGCACCTAGTGACGCCACTGTGTGCTAGGGGGCACTTTAGGACTTGTGAAATCCACCCCCCCAGCACATGTCTTCTCCCCTCCCAAAGCCCCCTCTAGCACATATCCTCCCCCAATCAAACAGATGCTGTCTGCAACAAAGGGGGTGGCTCAAGGCACCCCACAAGAGATGTGGATAAATGCTCCCACTGCCTAAACTAGTGCCCCCCTACCAGGCAAGTAAAGCCCTGTACACACGATCGGATAACCTATGGATTTTCGTCCGATGGATTTGACCATCGGAAATCCGATGAAACTGTTTTTCATCAGTCTTGGCCACACACCATCAGTTTAAAAACCGACGGCAAGAAAACGACGGCACGTACAAAACGTATGACGCGCTATAAAAGGGCCGAACAAATCTAATGGCGCCACCCCTTGGGCTGCTTTTGCTGATTTCGTGTTACCGCGTGTTAGTAAAAGTTTGGTGAGAGCCGATTCGCGCTTTTCAGTCTCCGTGCTTTGCAGATCGTTTCTTGGTGTTCAGTTTGTGCTTGTGGGTTTGTATTTGTGATTCAGTGCGTGCAGTCAGGTCGTTACTGCCTTGCAGTGCCTTCTTGGCCGTTCGTTTACTGTTTTTCAGGTCGTTCTTCACAGGCCTTGCTGTTCCAGGGTGCGTTCTGTTTGAGTGCGTTCTGACCAGCCGATCGGTTTAAAACCATGTTTGAAGTGCGTTCTCGTTCTCGAGCTCGTGCTGGCTTTGGGCTTGGTGTTGCAGTTAACACTGTAACCCGAGTTCAGTCTGTGAACAGGGTGAGGAGGAGTTCATGGACTAAGAATTGGTTGCTCCAGCGGGACCAATTCTCTCATATGCCTCTGCTGCGGGAAATCCATGAGAATAATCCTGATGATTTCAGGAATTATCTTAGGATGACGGACCCCGTTTTTCACCGTCTGTTGGATTTGCTGTCCCCCTATATAACGAGGCAGGACACTGTGATGCGCCAGGCCATCACTGCCGAGCAGAGGCTTATTGCCATGTTGAGATACCTGGCGACTGGGAGAAGCTTGCAGGACCTCAAGTTCTCAACAGGCATCTCCCCCCAGGCTCTCGGGATCATTATCCCTGAGACGTTTTCGGCCATCATTCAGGTCCTGCAGAAGGACTATATGAAGGTAATTTTGCTCCTTTAACCTCACATGATATGTTTTGATTGTTTTGGAATCTTCTTATTTTTTCCCTCCTAACCCAAATTTGCCTGTTTTTAATATCCTGGTAATGTCCCCATTTCCCCCATGCATGTTTTTACCTGTAAAGGCCTTTTTGGGCCCTACATGCCTATTTCCCTTCACTAACCTCTCCAGCATGCTATCGTGGGCGCAAACCCAGCTAGCCTTCTATTTTCCTTCTCCTTTTTTTGGGGTCATTGCCCGCATAGTTTGACAACCCTCCCTCCCCCCCCCCCCTAAAGATGTAAACAATTTTTTAGTTCTCAATCAAGCTCAGCAGAGTGGAAGAGCCTTTTTTTGGATCCCCCACAATCACCTTAGCCCCCCCCCTTAGATTATTTTAGAATGTCCACTCAGCGGGGGTGAGGCATCTGCTAAGTGGGCCTTTGTTTATTGGTAGGAAATACTCCCCTAAATAATAATGTTAGAATGATGTTGGTCAACAATGTTTTTGTGTGTAATCTGCTTGCACTGTAAACCTAAACCTTACTAATGTCTTCTTTTTGTTTGACTCCACAGTTCCCTAGCACACCACAGGAATGGCTGACTGTGGCCTCCCAATTTGCCCAGCGGTGGGATTTCCCCAACTGCGGAGGGGCAATTGATGGGAAGCACGTCCACATAGTGCCGCCACCCCCGTTTGGGGTCATACTATTTTAACTATAAAGGTTTTAATAGCATAGTGTTAATGGCAGTGGTGTCGGCACGGTACGAGTTCCTGTATGTGGACGTGGGGAAGAACGGCCGGGTGTCCGATGGCGGAGTATTCGCTGAGACGGAGTTCGCTCACCATCTGCAGGCTGGGGGTCTTGCACTGCCTCCAGATGCAGAGAACGTGGAAGGGCTACCGTTCGTTTTCATTGCGGATGAAGCTTTTGGACTAGGACCACACCTCATGCGGCCGTTTCCCCAACGCACCCTCACCCCGGAGAGGAGGGTTTTTAATTACCGGCTGGCCAGAGCCCGGAGAGTTGTGGAGAATGCCTTCGGGATAATGGCCAGCCGGTTCCGCCTGTTCCAGACAGCTATAAATTTGGCGGATTATAAACTCAACAACATTGTGTAATGCTGCTGCTTGTTGCACAATTTTTTACGAAAATTCTCCACAAATTATGTGTCATCAGTTGGGTCTGAGGCCGGTCCCTCTGAACTGATAAATCTGACTGGCCTCAGCACTGCCCGTACTGGCTTGGCCCCCCAAAGTGCCCGTGAAGTACGTCAGAAATACGTAGAGTACTTCACGGGTAGGGGGGCCATCGCAATGCCAGACCACATCTGACCTTTGATTTTACCTTTTTTAAATAAACAAAAATATTTGATTTACTACAAACTTGTGTTGTCATTCTTTTATTTGTGGTTTATGTGTCTCCCAGGTTCTAGTAGTGCCAAGTGTATTTCTCCTTAGTAAATAGCCTCCAATCTCAGAGGTAAAAACACTAATTTTGCATCTTCAGAACTGCTATTGAGCATAGAAACAACAAGGCACACCTTTTTTCGACTTCCCAAATGTTTTTATTGATTGCAACACAGTTTTTTTTTTTTTTTCGAAATATTTATTTTTGGTGTTTTGTGCGGCTTTTTTAGCAGAAACATGCATGGGTCAAAAGCCACATTTTTTTTCATTAAAAAGTAATAAAATAACACAGTGAAAAATACAAACAGGAGATGGGGTGATGTTACCCCTGATCCATCCCAAATGTGAAGAACCACACTTTCTTTTTGGGGCTCAAATGGGTATCTTCAACATGATCCCATGGCTAGGGTAAACATGTGCTATCTGCCATCATGGGGGATCAATGGACGTGCTTTGGGGGTGAAAACCCTTCCTCTCCCCTACTTGAGGAGGGAGGAAGAGGTTGCACCCCCAAAACAGGGACATAGATATCCTGTGACGGCAGATAGCACATGTTGAGTCTTCAGTGTGTGCATCCTCACATTTGGGCTGGTGGAAATCCCATAGAAAAATTCTGACACATAACAAAACACACAAAAGGGGGGGGGTCACACTATTCTCCCCAAAATATCTATCATGTTTTTATATTTTTGCTCAATCGCAATCATTCTCTTTCTCATAATGTCCATTTCGCTACTGCATTCCATGATTTCCTGAATGATTATTTTGGGCTGGCACTCGAGAATGGAGGATTTGGACTTCCTGACACACCCCCACGTTCAGTCAAAAGAAACAAATATTTTAAAACTATGCAGGCCTACATCTGTATTTCCCTTGAAGTTGTGGTGACAGACACTGACCTGTTGTGCTGATAAGCTCCACCTCTCCTTCCTCCACCTCCCCTTCCTCCACCTTCACTTTCTCCCCCTCCACTTCCTGAACCTGCTGAACTTTGTCTGCTTTGGGATCTTCGGGGAGTTTCTGTGGTGTTGGGTTCCTTGTCTCATGAGCATGGTGTCCTCCCACTCTCCTCTCCCCTATGGGAATAGCAAAAAAAATGTATCCTTTAGCACACAAACTTTTTAGGCCTGAAAATGGATTCTCAATGTTTTAAAGTGCGGTCCAATTGATATTTGGCCCTGAGTTTCAAGATGAACATATGAGATCTTGCAAACTCAACAAAGCAACATGTTATTTTGGAGGACACTCACAAATACACTTGGATAACCACCAAGGTATCCACTGGACCACCTGTGTGTGACACCGTTAAGAAATTTGGTCATGTGGCCCAGAGTATAGTATCTTGATGAAGAACAAAAAAGAGTACACAACTGCTGGAGTGTCATCTCCTTTACCCAGAATACAGTTTATTCTTTCATTCACATTCTAAATTTCCTTACAACACATCATCTAGCCAACAATGTGTAGATAAACATTGTTGAAGTAAAATGAGGCATGCCCACATGTAGTTTACGTGGATATGTGCCAAACATGTTTGGGGGAAGAGCAGCAATTATTTTTTCAACACATTTAGCAAATAAGTGGACTCTCCACTTAACATAAAAGTTGAGATTTTAAAATGTGAAACCAGTCAAGCCAAGCACATGGTGCAAAACATGGAAGAATACATATTACAATGTGAAAGAACACAGTAAAATAAACTTACTTTTTTCAATGCTTTTTATAAGCTTCCTATACTGCTCCGGCTCCCTGAGCTTCAGGTCTGACCACCTTTTACGGAGTTGTTCCTTGGATCTCCTGACCCCATATTTTTTATAGAGAGTCTTCGCCACTTTGTCCATAATTTGTGACTTCCGGAGATTAGGGGTGTCGTATGGGCCATGCTTGCCGTCGTAATCCTTCCTCCGCAGAATGTCCACCATCTCCGCCATCTCAGAAAAAGACATATTAGTCGCCTTGTATCTTTTTTTACTGGATCGGGACGTTTCCGCCTCCGGGCTTTCCTCGTCGGTAATTTCTAAGAAAGAAGCCACCTGTGTCTGCGACATGTCGCCGTCTCACACTGTGCGCCGATCGTTAAGGGGCGGGGAAATGCTGAAAAAGTCCGTCATGGGCGGGCGACGAGGGCGGAGTTACACGCATGCGCAGGGTATAAAAAGGGGAAAGAAGTTATTAGGGATGCGCGGAGTAAGGACGACCGGAAGTGAACCAACAAAGTGAACTAAGGTAAGAAGGGAACTCGGGCCTGCAGTGGCCTGTAATGGTTCATGATTGTAAAGTGCAATATTGTGATAAGTTGAGGAGAATCAATTCTGATCCTTTTCTTTTTTTAACTTTTTTTTTTACTTGATGATCCAAAAAGATGCATAAACTACGAGAGCCGGAGGCGATGCTGATTTTTATAGAAAAATATAAGGAACAGCGCAACCTGTGGGAACTGAAACACCCTGCGTACCACAAAAGTGATGTACGTCGGGCAACTATTACCAAATTAGCAGAGGATATGAAGCCATGGACCCCAGATGCAGACTACACTATGATCAATAATAAAATCAACAACCTGCGTAATTCGTATAAAAAAAATACAAGGAAGTGCGCCAGTCAAAGAGATCAGGAGCAGCAGCCGACGATGTAGTAAAGCCCAAGCTGTGGTACTACAGACATCTTCAATTTCTGGATGACCAGATCGAGGCCAGGGAATCTATTTCCAGCCTTCCCTTAACCCTTCCTTCCACCCTTCCCTCCAGCGTTCCTTCCACCCTTCCCTCCACCCCTGCAGAGGCGGAGGAGGAGCCTCCCGAGCTAGAAGAGCCAGATCTTCGCATCTTCAGCCCGGTATAGTATTTTTTATCATAATTATTGTCCACTAAGTAATATTTTGTGGAACTGTTTGGATTAGCCATAAATGATATCATCCCCCCCCCCCAAAAAAAAAAAAAAACAGTAATGAGATCAAAATTGTGTGTGATAGATTCCCCAAATAATCCTATTTTTTCATTTTATTTTAAAAACAGGATGAGGCAAGCCAGGAGGAAGAGGGTCAGGAGTGTGGCAGGCAGGAGGAGGCAGAGGTGAGTGTCAGCCAGGAGGAGGCAGGGCCAAGTGGGACTCAGCAGGTCCCCAGGCCTAGTGGCAGCACCGTCTCCCAAGTGGCTCCCCTCCACGTAAGACCGCCAAAACAACGGCGGATGACACAAGTGGAGGAGGAGTCACTAAAGATGATTCAGGAGGCTGCTGCCATTATGAGGGCCCCCCTCAACCCTACAGAGGGCTTTAGCACCTATCTTGGGGATAAATTGCTCAGAATGGAGGCGGGACAACGGGCCCTTTGTGAGCACCTCATATATATGGCCGTACACATGGGGGCGAGGGGGCTGCTGACTGAGGCCACCCATATCTCGCAGCAGGCCAATCCCTCTCCTCCTTCTCCTCCTCCACCTGCCACATCACCACCCACAGTGGCCCAGCCTGCAAGGGTGCGTGGACGGGGCCGTGGAGAGAACGCTGCAGACAGGCGTGGAAGGAAGGCTACAGGGAAGAGCAGGAGGTGATTCCCTGGCCTCGAGCTGCTCATCCAGAAATTGAAGGTTGATGGAGTACCACAGCTTGGGATGATGTATGTCTTTGGCTGCTGCTCCTGATTTCATGCTGTTGTTGATTTTATTATTCATCATAGTCAGGTCTGCATTTGGGATCTAATGACTTCATATTCTCTGCTAATTCCTGAATAGTTGCCCTTCGGTTTTTGTTTTGTTTTTTTCCGAAATAAAGGGACATTTGATTTCAGCCAACATACATGCCTGATGTGTTTTTTTTTTGAAGTAGCAATAAGATTTCATAAATACAATGTGTAATTAATAACAAGGGACACCAACCTCCATGAGGCCAACATAAAAAAATATGTTGTTCGGAGAAATTGACACACCAAAAAATGCACCACAAATTTTAAGACAAAAACCAAAAAAAAGGTGTAATTTGTGAGGTCGGCCTTGAAGAATTAAACTAATTATTCCTAAGATCACAAGAAAGAAGAAAGACATACGTTTCTCCGAACTCATGAGAAAGATCTGCTGCCGAAATGACATTTTAAAGACCGTTCTAAAGCAACAAAACATGCGCTGCATTAAACGAAGCAATAACTTGCAGAATGACGAATGTGCTCTCTCCATTAGGAACGCTAGTTTTACCAGAACGAGCGCTCCCGTCTCCTAATTCAGTCTGAGCATGCATGGGTATTTTAACCGATGGACTTGCCCATAGACGATCGGAAATTCCCATTGTTTTTTTATCCATCGGAAAAATTTAAAACAAGTTCTATTTTTTCCAACCGATGGAAAAAAGACCGATGGGTACCATACACGATCGGTTGGTCTGATGAAAACCATCCATCGGACGGTTTTCATCAGTCAAACCGATCGTGTGTACGGGGCTTAAGTGGAGCAAAGTGTGAGTTCCAAGACACAGGGCGGGTTCACACCATGAATCGCACAGGAACGCACTGTGCAATTCACATGTGACCCGAGTGCAGTGCAATTTTAGCCCATTCATGTCTGCAGTCTCTGACCATCTCTTTCAGTGGCAGCCCGTCCATTAGCCTAGGTTCACACTAATGTGATGCGGGAACCAGCGTGATTACAGCGCTGGTACCCGCATTGCATCTCTCCCGCAGGCAGTTCACGCTGCCTTCTACGAACCGATGTGGTGTCAATACATTGTTAATGACACCCCCAGATCGGTTCACAGATTGCAGTGTGAACTTGCAGAAGAATCAGACAGCATAGGTGAGAACATCCTCTCCGCCAATCAGGAAGCGCGAGCCGGATACCCATCACCTGATTGGCTGAAAACACAGGAAATCCTATTGGACGCCTAGCAGGAGGAAAAAAGAGAGGCACACGGTGGAAGCATGGAGGACACAGCTCACCGCTGTCACCCGTTGTCTGACCCACCACCAAGATGGGGTAAGTACCGGTCAGATAATGAGAGGATGGGGGTGTGCCAGTTAATTGGGGCACAGTGGCAGCATTTGATGAGCACAGTGGCTGCATTTGATGGGCACATTGGCTTCTATTGATGGGCACAGTGGCTTCTATTGATGGGCACAGTGGCTGCATTTGATGGGCACAGTGGCTGCATTTGATGGGCACAGTGGCTGCATTTGATGGGCACAGTGGCTGCATTTGATGGGCACAGTGGCTGCAATTGATGTTTTTTTTTTTCTGAATTTTTCAGTTTGTTTGCACCCCCCAAGAATTGTGAGCAAAAGTCGCCACTGATCTCTTGTATCATGTCTGCAGTCTTTGACCATCTCTTGTATCATGTCCGCAGTCTCTGACCATCTCCTGTATCATGTCTGCAGTCTCTGACCATCTCCTATATCACGTCTGCAGTCTGTGGCTATCCCTTGTATCATGTCTGCAGTCTCTGACCATCTCCTGTATCATGTTTGCAGTCTCTGACCATCTCTTGTATCATGTCTGCAGCCTCTGACCATCTCTTGTATCATGTCTGCCGTCTCTGACCATCTCTTGTATCATGTCTGCAGTCTCTGACCATCTCTTGTATCATGTCTGCAGTCTCTGACCATCTCTTGTATCATGTCTGCAGTCTCTGACCATCTCTTGTATCATGTCTGCAGTCTCTGACCATCTCTTGTATCATGTCTACGACTCTCTAACTCTGCGGAAGGTGCTCCAGAGCCCCCTCCACATTTTAGTTCCCATTTTAAAAAGTTGGAACTCTGTGATGTAAAGGGGAATGCAGTGGACTCTGATTTAAAGGTAATCTTTGATCACCAGACCCCCCCCCCCCCCCCTTAGAGAAAATTTCAAAAACAGTGAATTCATAGTTCATAGAATTTAAAACTCTTAATATATGCAATTTATACAGTTCATTTTTGTCGCTTGAATTATTTTTCCCATTATGGATGTGAGTGGGGCCTCATGTCTCAGATTTGCCTAAGGCCTCACAAAGCCTAGAGCCGCCTCTGCTCACCTGGATACAGTTATTCTCTATACTGTGACAGGCAGGCCGGTGATTGTGCTAGCTGCAGACAGTCAGTGTTTCACTTAGTGTACTACTGTGTGCTTTGCATAGCATTTACCTAAAGCTCACCTGAATACAGTTAGTGACTAATACTATTATAGTGGTGTTCTCATAATAAAACCACAAGCAGAGAGCTGCAAGTATTTTCAGTGTACTGTGTCCTCTGCACAGTTTTCACCTAAAACTAACTGAAAACAATTGCTGCTTTTCCCATACTAACACCACAGTAGGCCATTAGTATGTCTGGAAGGCAAACAATGAGAGGCAGACAGTCACGAGGCAATAAAATTGGGCAAGCAGGCTCTGTGTCTAGAGGCAACAGTGATGCTGGTCATGGACACGGTGCATTCTCATCAGCACGTGGCCATGGGAAACGCTTAGCCTTCTTTTCGGCAGCTGGCCATGTTGAACCGCAACATGCCGAAGACTTGGTAGAGTGGATGACCAAGCCGTCCCCCTCCTCCTCATCCTCTCTCACCCAGGCTCAGGGTACTTTGTCTGGCAAAGCAGCTGCCAAAGCGGCCTCTTACCTCAGATCAATGGCATCAGTCACTCCTTCCCTAGCCCCACCATGTCCTCCTGAGGAGTCCCTCGAACTGTTTGACCACAGTGTTGGGTACATGCTCCACGAGAATGCCCAGCGGTTTGAAGGCTCCGATGATGGAACCCAGCTGGAGGAAGGCAGTAACATGAGCTCGGAGAGAGGGGGTAGTAACGTGAGCCCAGAGTGAGAGGGTGCCCAACAAGGTCAGCTATCTGGCAGTCATGTTCCCCCAGCTGCAGCATACTGCCAGATTGGCTCCAGTGATGAGGAGGGAGGGGATGGTGAGGTCACTGACTCCACGTGGGTGCCTGATAGGAGAGAGGAGGAGGAAGAGGAGGAGGAGGAGGAGGCACATCTCCAACAAGGCAGGATGCCCTCCAGGGGCCAGCTCAAGGGCAGCACACCGACTGCATCATACCGCAGAGCTCCGCATGTGCAGGGCGCTGCTGTCTCTGCGTGTTATTCCAAAATTTCTTTGGTGTGGGCCTTTTTTCAGACGTGTGCAGCAGATCGCACCATTGCCATTTGCAACGTATGTTTAAAGCGTATCTCGCGTGGCCAAAACATCAGCCGCTTGGGCACCACGTGCTTGACCAGACATATGTTGACCTGTCATGCAGTCCGTTGGCAAGCACACCTAAAAGACCCACACCAAAGAACAAGGCGGACCTCTCCTTGCTCCTCATCAGCTGGGATCTCCAACCCCACTATACCTTCAGTCCTCTCTGAAACCTGCACTGAGAGGAATGAAGGTGTAGAATTAGGTGTGTCACAGCCAAGTACTTGCGGGCAATCTGCTATCGGTACACCGACATCCGATTGTACCAGGCAAATTTCCCTGCCCCAGCTGCTGCACCGCCGCAAGAAGTTCGCTCCCAGCCATCCACATGCCCAGCGGTTGAATGCTAGCTTGGTTAAATTGCTAGCACTTCAACTGCTGCCTTTTCAGTTGGTAGACTCTGCCCCCTTCCGTGAGTTTGTGGAATGTGTGGTTCCTCAGTGGCAGGTTCCCAAACACCACTTTTTCTCACGGAAGGCGATTCGGGCTCTTTACCGGCATGTGGAATGCAATGTTTTGGCCTCGCTGGACAGAGCGGTCAGCGGTAAGGTGCATATTACCGCTGACTCATGGTCCAGCAGGCATGGACAGGGACGTTACCTATCTTTCACGGCGCACTGGGTGACTCTGCTGGCAGCTGGGAAGGATGCAGGACAAGGTGCAGTAGTGTTGGAGGTTGTTCCGCCACCACGCCTCCAAAATGTTACTACTGGTGATTCTGACACACCTCTCTCCTCCACCCCCTCTTCTTCTTCTTCCTCCATGGCCTCTTCCTGTGCTGATTTGTCCTCGGAACCAGCGGTGCTCTGTAGGCCTTCAAGGGGATACGCCAGTACGCAGGCAAAAAGATGCCATGCGTGCTTGAGCTGGTGTGTTTGGGGGACAGGAGCCACACTGGGGCAGAGATTCTGTCAGCTCTGCAGTGGCAGGCTCAGAGGTGGTTGACACCACGCCAGCTCAAGCCAGAAAAGGTGGTTTCCGACAATGGCACCAACCTCCTCTCCGCCCTCCGACAGGGACAACTGACCCATGTGCCCTGTTTGGCTCATGTCCTTAACTTGGTGGTGCAGCGGTTCTTGGGCAGGTACCCGGGCTTACAGGAGGTCCTGAAGCAGGCCAGGAAACTCTGTGGGCATTTCCGCCAGTCATATAATGCCAGTGCTCGGCTGTCTGAGCTGCAAAAGGATTACAACCTGCCCAAGAACCGCCTAATCTGTGACATGCCCACCAGATGGAACTCTACGTTGGGCATGCTGCACCGGCTGCACACACAGCAGAGAGCCATCAATGAGTATCTGTTGCAATATGGCACCAGGACAGGGTCACGGGAGCTTGGATTTATTTCCCCAAGCCAGTGGGCCATGATCAGGAATGCATGCACTGTCCTGGCACCATTTGAGGAGGCCACTAGGATGGTGAGTAGTGACAGTGCATGCATCAGTGACACTGTCCCTCTTGTCCACCTGTTGGAGCACATGTTGCGTGGAATAATGGACAGGGCACTTAAGGCAGAACAGAGGCAGGAAGAGGAGGACTTCCTTACCTCTCAAGGCCCCCTTTATCAAGACAGTGTTCCTGCTGGCCCGGCTATCACACAGGAAGAGGACGAGGAGGAGGAGGAGGAGGAGGAGGATTGTGTCAGCATGGAGGTGGAGACTAGCACTCAGCATCAGCAGCAGTCTTCAAGGGATCAATTACAGTCCCAAGACACCCATTGACTTGTACGTGGCTGGGAGGAGGTGGCTGTGGATCATGTCGTCCTCAGTGACCCAGAGGACTCGGCACCGAATGCCTCAGCAAACCTACGCTGCATGGCCTCCCTGATCCTGCAAAGCCTGCGTAAGTATCCTTGTATTCGTGCGATCAAGGAGAGGGATCATTACTGGCTGACAACACTCCTTGATGCACGTTACAAGGGTAAGGTTGCAGACCTTATCTTGCCATCGCAGAGGGAGCAGAGGATGAGGCATCTTCGGGAGGCCTTGCAAAAAGGTCTGTGCAACACGTTCCCAGAGACTGTGAGGTTACAAATTCCTGGTCCTGGACAATGTGTTGCTGAGGCTTCGGTCAGTCAAAGAAGGAGCGGTGGAGAAGGTGACCGTCTGACCGATGCGTTCAGACAGTTTTTTAGTCCGCAGCCCCAAGGTATGATCAGTTCCAGCAACCATCGCCAGTGTTTGCTTTACATGGTGCAGGAATACCTAGGGCCAAGATCAGACTTGGATACCTTTCCCACCAAAAATACTCTGGGTTAATGGGTCTTGAAGATGGATCACTGGCCAGAGCTTGCACAGTATGCAATTGAGATACTGGCCTGTCCTGCATCCAGCGTTCTTTCGGAACGCACATTCAGTGCTGCTGGAGGCTTTGTAACCGCTCACAGGGTACGCCTGTCAACCGACTCGGTCGATCGACTGACCTTCATAAAAATGAATCAGTCTTGGATCACCACCAGCTACCAGGCACCTGATGCTGTTGTAACAGAATAATTTTCTTTGAAATGTCAGATCCCTTCAAGACTGCCTATGCTGATGCAGAGTGACTATACTGTTATGCTGAGTGACTATCCTCTTCCTCCTCAATAATCATGCTGATAGCTTGAAAGAACATTTTTGGTTCTGGGCACCGCCACCAGTGGCTAAGGCCCAATTTTTCAGCCCCTGTTTAACAGGGGCGTGTAATTACAATTTTTGATGCAATACTTTGCAACAGGGCTCATTGCTGTGCTCTAAGTACAGTATCTGTGAGGGGTTGCAGTGTTCTGGCACCAGCACCTAAGGCCCAATTTTTCTGCCCCTGTTCAACAGGGGCATGTAATTACAATTCTTGATCTAATATTTCACAGCTGGGCCCATTCCTGCGCCCACCAAGAGTAACTTTGAGGAGTTACAGTGTTGTGGCACCAGGACCACCGCCACCACCAAAGGCCCAATTTTTCAGCCCCTGTTCAACAGGGGCATGCAATTACAATTATTGATCTAATAATTCACAGCAGGGCCCATTTCTGCACCCACCAAGAGTAACTGTGAGGGCTTACAGTGTTGTGGCAACACTACCACCACCACCACCACAAAAGGCCCAATTTTTCAGCCCCTGTTCAACAGGGGCATGCAATTACAATTCTTGATCTAATATTTCACAGCTGGGCTCATTCCTGCGCCCACCAAGAGTAACTGAGAGGGCTTACAGTGTTGTGGCACCAGCACCACCACCCAAGGCCCAATTTTTCCTACCACCGTTCAACAGTGGCATGTAAATACGATTCCTGATATAATAGTTGACAGCAGGGCGTTCCAACGCCCACCAAGAGTAACTGTGAGGGCTTACAGTGTTGTGGCAACACCAACACGTAAGGGGCAAATTTCTGCAGAGTATATATGGCAGGCCCCTACTTTCAAACATCCAACTTACAAACGACTCCTACTTGCAAACGGAAGGAGACAACAGGAAGTGAGAGGAAATCTACCCCTAGAAAGGCAAATTCTCTCCTGTAAGAGTTAATATGTGAAAAATGTGTCTTCTCTCCACTGATGCTTTATCACCAATACTTGTTTCAATAAAAACCCCAAATTTTCCAAAAACATTTGTCATTGGGATGGAAAGTGAGGTGAAATGTTCTGAACAGGTGCACAGACAGCAGAAAAAATGTTACAGGGGTGATAACCCTCCCCTATGTTCTCCAAAAAGCTTAAAAATAGATTTTTGGGCTAGAGCTACACTTAAAAAATGTACCTGTTCCAAATTACAAACAGATTGTACTTAAGAACAAACCTACAGTCCGTGTCTTGTTTGCACCGCCTGTATACTGCTGTTTAGAGTATATAGGGCAGTGATGGCGAACCTTTTTGAGCCCAACACTGCAATTAAACTTGAATACTGAGGTTTAGGTTTAGAAAAAACAACTCGTACAGTTGTCCAAACTAATTAACAGCTATTTTTTTTAAAGAAACACAATAACAGAGCTTTGTGTTAAACATTTTTTTTTATTGAAAAAAAAAAACAACAACTGTACACGTGCATGTATTTTTGCATAAGGATACATTTGCTGAGCACTGGTAAGGATACATTTGCTGAGCACTGGTAAGGATACATTTGCTGGGCATAGTTAAGGATGCCTTTGCTGGCCATTTGTAAAGATAGCTTTGCTGGCCATTTTCAAAGATGGCTTTGCTGGCCATTTTCAAAGATGGCTTTACTGGCCATTTTCAAAGATGGCTTTGCTGGCCATTTTCAAAGATGGCTTTGCTGGCCATTTTCAAAGATGCCTTGGCTGGGCACTGGTAAGGATGCCTTGGCTGGGCATTATTAAAGATGCCTTTGCTGGCCATTTGTAAAGATGGCTTTGCTGGCCATTTTCAAAGATGGCTTTGCTGGCCATTTTCAAAGATGGCTTTGCTGGCCATTTTCAAAGATGCCTTGGCTGGGCACTGGTAAGGATGCCTTGGCTGGGCATTATTAAAGATGCCTTTGTTGGGCATATTTAAAGATGCCTTTGCTGGGCATTGGCAAGGATGCCTTGGCTGGGCATTATTAAAGATGCCTTTGCTGGGCATTATTAAAGATGCCTTTGCTGGGCATTATTAAAGATGCCTTGGCTGGGCATTGGTAAGGATGCCTTGGCTGAGCATTGGTAAGGATGCCTTTGCTGGGCATTATTAAAGATGCCTTGGCTGAGCACTAGTAAGGATGTCTTGGCTGGGCATTATTAAAGATGCCTTTGCTGGGCATTTTTAAAGATGCCTTTGCTGGGCATTGGCAAGGATGCCTTGGCTGGGCATTATTAAAGGTGCCTTTGCTAGGCATTGGTAAAGATGCCTTTGCTGGGCATTGGTAAAGATGCCTTTGCTGGGCATTTTTAAAGATGCCTTTGCTGGGCATTTTTAAAGATGCCTTTGCTGGGCATTGGTAAAGATGCCTTTGCTGGGCATTGGTAAAGATGCCTTTGCTGGGCATTTTTAAAGATGCCTTTGCTGGGCATTGGTAAAGATGCCTTTGCTGGGCATTGGTAAAAATGCCTTTGCTGGGCATTTTTAAAGATGCCTTTGCTGGGCATTTTTAAAGATGCCTTTGCTGGGCATTGGTAAAGATGCCTTGGCTGGGCACTGGTAAAGAAGCATTTGCTTACACAAGGGATAGAGATCTACAATGCTGTGATGAGTACAGGCACAGTATACTTTGCATAGCCACCGGACATTATTGTACATAAGCAGAGGACGAGTCTAAGGATCCATTTCTGGACATTTTTAAATATGTCTTGGCTGGGCATTATTAAAGAAGCCTTTGCTGGGCATTATTAAAGATGCAACTTGTGTCTTGGACAGCAAATACTGCATTAGGTAAAGATGCCTTGGCTGGGCATTGGTAAAGATGCCTGGGCTGGACATTTTTAAAGATGCCATTGCTGGGCATTTTTAAAGATGCCTTGGCTGGGCATTGGTAAATATGCCTTGGCTGGGCATTGGTAAAGATGCAACTTGTGTCTTGGACAGCAAACACTGCATTAGGTAAAAGTAGACATTTGGTATGCTTTTGCACAATTAATGTGATTTTTGCTGTTGTATGCATGCTGATAACTTGTCAAACCTTGGCTCATACTCCGTTAGTTTGAGAGCAACACATACAGCACTCAATTCATCTGTTAGCCCAGGTTCACACTGGGGCTGCGGGAGTGAGCCATGCGAGTTCAGCTGAACTCACACGGCTCACTCCTGCCTGTCAGTCCCGATTTCAGCTCGATTTCAGAGACATCTGAAACAGATGTCAATGTAAATCGCGGCTGAAATCGCAAAAAGTAGTACAAAAACTACTTTTTGTAATCGGTGCAGCGCCGCAGATGCGGCGTCGCACCGATTAGGACGGTGCCATTGGCCGCAATTTGCGGCAAATTTCGCCGATTTGACATGCGATTTGACATGTCAAATCGCATGTCAAATCGCACCAGTGTGAACCAGGGCTTAGTCTATTTCTGGCATCACATTTGATATAATTCAATGCTGAAAAAAGCTGCTCACAAGCGTAGCATGACCCAAACAAAGTAAGAAAAGCAATCCCAAGTATTTTCATTGCCTTAAAATTATTTGGCAGAGAATTCCACACTTTAAGTATTTCATTTTCTGAACTAGCAACTGTGCTGTCCTTTGTCATCCCTTCACATTCTATCTTCTCAAGTGTGGCACGCAGGTCATAACATTTATTTTTCCAGATAGAGCTTTCTTGAAATTCCAGTAGCTCCATTTCCAGATTTCCTAAATTTAACCAGTGTAAGCAGGAAAGATCAAGTTCTTCAAATTTTGCTTTATCTGGAGAAGTAAGAAAGCACAGGGTTGTTTCCATCTTACGGAACTGTACAAATCTGTTACTAAAATTCTCCTTTGCAACTGCTATAATGCTAGAAAATTCCTTGTAGATTTCATGATGGTTTGGCTTGTCTGTAAATGTTGTAGAATTTTCCAAATGCATTTTTAGATTGGGAAAATATTTCAGCTGCCCACTTTCAAGGTCTCTTTCAAAAACCTGCAGTTTTCTCTCAAATGTTCTGATATCACAAAACATCCTTTCTGCTGTTTTCCCAAAACCTTGCAGGTTTTTGTCCAAGACATTGAAGTGTATTGTAAAATCAGTAAAAAACATGAGGTTGGTGAGCCAGGTCATATCAGTGAGCTGTGGATATTCCTGCCCCTTTTCAGTCATAAACAGCCTAATTTCATCCAAGCAGGCTACAAATCTCTCCAAGACCTGTCCTCTGCTTAGCCACCGTACATTATTGTACATAAGTAAAGTATTATACTGTGCCTGTACCTCATCAAGAAGTGCTTGAAACTGTCGAAAATTAAGAGCATGAGCCATGATGTAATTTACCATTTTTGTGACATCCTTGAGGATATCGTCTAATTGTTTGCTGCTTTCCTTGGCACAAAGAGCTTCTTGATGTATAATACAATGAAATTGAATGACTGGATGCTTTGCTTCTTTGACAAAAAACTGTATGAAACCAGATGTTACCCCAACCATGGAAGGTGCCCCGTCACTAGTTATTGAAACCACTTTTTCTGGCCTTATGTTTTGTGACAAAAAAGCCTCCATCACAGCATTGTAGATATCTATCCCTTGTGTTATTCCAGGCAAAGACAGCAGTTTCATGAGCTCCTCTCTCATGGTGTCACCAACAGCATAACGCAAAATACTGCTAGCCTTGCATGATTATTTATATCTGTGCTTTTATCCAAGCACATGGAGTAACAGGCTGCCTTTTGTAAGTCAGTGGTGAGCTGCTGACTAACATCACTTGCCATTAGGGATGAGCTCGGTGTTCGATTCGAACATAGGTTCGACTCGAACATCGGCTGTTCGCGCGTTCGGCGAACAACGAACGATTTTGGCTGTTTGCGCCAAATTCGAGTGACGCGAACGGCCCACAATACACTGCGCCATCGCAGTGTAATCCCGGCGCTGTGATTGGCCAAGCATGCACTGTGACCCTGCATGCTTGGCCAATCACAGCGCCGGCAGCGAGGAGAGCAATGATTGGCCACAGGCAGGATGCCTGTGGCCAATTATAGCTGAGGGGGTTTAGTACACGCCCCACACTATAAAAGGCCGCCAGCGCGGCGGCCTTGTGTAGTGTGTTCCGGAGCAGGGAAAGTGAAGGATAGGCAGGGACAGTGTCAAATCTTGTCAAATCTATTCTTTGCTAAACCTTGTGTGTAGGGACAGAGAAGGATAGGCAGGGAGAGTGTCAGTGTCATATTCTTTGCTAAACCTTGTGTGTAGGGAGAGAGAAGGATAGGCAGGGGACAGTGTCAGTGTCATTGTTGCTAAGCCTCCTGCACATTATACACTTGAAGTTAGCCCGTATTGCTGCTTTTTCCTGGTGTGTTACACCAACGGGATTTTGCGGCACTTACAGCGGGCGGAGTGTACCTCCTGACCATATTACACCTTAACTTAGCCTGTATTGCTGCTTTTTCCTGGTGTGTTACACAAACAGGATTTTGCGTCACTTACAGCGGGCGGAGTGTGCCTCCTGACCATATTACACCTTAACTTAGCCTGTATTGCTGCTTTTTCCTGGTGTGTTACACAAACAGGATTTTGCGGCACTTACAGCGGGCGGAGTGTGCCTCCTGACCATATTACACCTTAACTAAGCCTGTATTGCTGCTTTTTCCTGGTGTGTTACACAAACAGGATTTTGCGACACTTACAGCGGGCGGAGTGTGCCTCCTGACCATATTACACCTTAACTTAGCCTGTATTGCTGTTTTTTCCTGGTGTGTTACACCAACAGGATTTTGCGGCACTTACAGCGGGTGGAGTGTACCTCCTGACCATATTACACCTTAACTTAGCCTGTATTGCTGCTTTTTCCTGGTGTGTTACACCAACAGGATTTTGCGGCACTTACAGCGGGCGGAGTGTGCCTCCTGACCATATTACACCTTAACTTAGCCTGTACTGCTGCTTTTCCCATTTCCCTGCAGGCCATTAGAATGTCTGGAAGGCAAACAAGGAGAGGCAGACAGTCAGGAGCCAAAAAAAGAGGGCAAGCAGGCTCTGTGTCTAGAGACAACAGTGCTGGTCGTGGACGCGGTGCATCGCCATCAGCACGTGGCCATGGGACACGCTTGTCCTTCTTTTCGGCAGCTGGACGTGTTGAGCCGCATCATGCCGAAGACTTGGTAGAGTGGATGACCAAGCCCTCCTCATCCTCCTCATCCTCTCTCACCCAGGCTCAGGGTACTGGCAAAGCAGCTGCCAAAGCGTCCTCTTCCCTGGTATCAATGTCATCATCAGTCACTCCTTCCCTAGACCAACCATGTCCTCCTGAGGAGTCCCCCGAACTGTTTGAGCACAGTGTTGGGTACATACTCCAGGAGGATGCCCAGCGTTTCAAAGGGTCTGATGATGATACCCAGCTAGAGGAAGGCAGTAGCGTGAGAGCAGAGAGAGGGGATGCTCAAGAAGGACACCAATCTGGCAGTCATGTTCCAGCAGCTGCAGCATACTGCCAGATTGGCTCCAGTGATGAGGAGGGAGGGGATGATGAGGTCACTGTCTCCACGTGGGTGCCTAATATGAGAGAGGAGGAGGAGGAGGATGAGGAGGAGGCACATCTCCAACGAGGCAGTATGCCCTCGGGAGGCCAGCGTAAGGGCAGCACACCGACGGAATCACACCGCAGAGCTCCGCCTGTGCAGGGCGCTGCCTCTGCCCGTTATTCAAAAAGTTCTTTGGTGTGGGCCTTTTTTGAGTCGAGTGCATCAGATCGCACAGCTGCTGTTTGCAACATATGTCTCAAGCGTATATCGCGTGGCCAAAACATCACCCGCTTGGGCACCACATGCTTGACCAGACATATGTTGACCTGCCATGCAGCTCGTTGGCAAGCCTACCTTAAAGACCCACACCAAAGAACAAAGCTGACCTCTTCTTGCACCGCATCAGCTGGGATCTCCAACCCCACTATACCTTCAGTCCTCTCTGAAACCTGCTCTGAGAGGAATGAAGGTGTAGAATTAGGTGTGTCACAGCCAAGTACTTGCGGGCACTCTGCTAGCAGTACACCAACGTCCGATTCTAGCAGGCAAATTTCCCTGCCCCAGCTGCTGGACCGTCGAAAGAAGTTCACTCCCAGCCATCCACATGCCCAGCGGTTGAATGCTAGCTTGGCTAAATTGCTAGCGCTTCAACTGCTTTTCAGTTGGTAGACTCGGCCCCCTTCCGTGAGTTTGTGCAATGTGCGGTTCCTCAGTGGCAGGTTCCCAAACGCCACTTTTTCTCACGGAAGGCGATTCCGGCTCTCTACCGGCATGTGGAAGGCAATGTCTTGGCCTCGCTGGACAGGGCGGTCAGCGGTAAGGTGCATATTACCGCTCACTCATGGTCCAGCAGGCATGGACAGGGACGTTACCTTTCTTTCACGGCCCATTGGGTCACTCTTTTGGCAGCTGGGAAGGATGCAGGACAAGGTGCAGTAGTGTTGGAGGTTGTTCCACCGCCACGACTCCAAAATTCTACTACTGGTTGTGACACACCTCTGTCCTCCACCCACTCCTCTTCTTCTTCCTCCGTGGCCTCTTCCTGTGCTTTGTCCTCGGAACCAGCGGTGCTCCGTAGGCGTTCAAGGGGCTACGCAAGTACGCAGGCAAAAAGATGCCATGCCGTGCTTGCGCTGGTGTGTTTGGGGGACAGGAGCCACACTGGGGCAGAGGTTCTGTCTGCTCTGCAGGGGCAGGCCGAGAGGTGGTTAACGACACGCCAGCTTAAGCCAGGAATGGTAGTTTGCGACAATGGCACCAACCTCCTCCCATGTGCCCTGTGTGGCTCACGTCCTTAACCTGGTGGTGCAGCGGTTCTTAGGCAGGTACCCGGGCTTACAGGATGTCCTGAGGCAGGCCAGGAAAGTCTGTGTGCATTTCCGCAGATCTTATAATGCCAGTGCTCGCCTGGCTGAGCTGCAAAAGGAGTTGAACCTGCCCAAGAACCGCCTTATATGTGACATGCCCACCAGGTGGAACTCAACGTTGGCCATGCTGCAGCGGCTGCACACGCAGCAGAGGGCCATCAATGAGTACCTGTGCGACTACGGCACCAGGACATGGTCAGGGGAGCTCGGGTTTTTTTCACCACGCCAGTGGGGCATGATCAGGGATGCATGCACTGTCCTGGCACCATTTGAGGAGGCCACGAGGATGGTGAGCAGTGACAGTGCATGCATCAGTGACACTGTACCTCTTGTCCACCTGTTGGAACATACGCTGCGTGGAATAATGGACAGGGCACTTGAGGCAGAACAGAGGCAGGAAGAGGAGGACTTCCTTGCCTCTCAAGGCCCCCTTTACCCAGACAGTGTTCCTTCTGTCCCACCCATCGCACAGGAAGAAGAGGAGGAGGAGGAGGATTGTGTCAGCATGGAGGTGGAGCCTGGCACTCAGCATCATCAGCAGCAGTCTTTTAGGGATGATTTACAGTCCCAAGAAACCAGTGGACTTGTACGTGGCTGGGAGGAGGTGGCTGCGGATCATGTCGTCCTTAGTGACCCAGAGGACTCCGGACTGAATGCCTCAGCTAACCTACGCTGCATGGCCTCCCTGATCCTGCAAAGTCTGCGGAAGGATCCTCGTATTCTTCGGATCAAGGAGAGGGACCATTACTGGCTGGCCACTCTCCTTGATCCACGGTACAAGGGTAAGGTTGCGGACCTTATCTTACCGTCGCAGAGGGAGCAGAGGATGAGACAACTCCGGGAGGCCTTGCAGAAAGGTCTGTGCAATGCGTTCCCAGAGACTGGGAGGTTACAAACTCCTGGTCCTGGACAACGAGTTGCTGAGGCTTCGGTCAGTCAAAGAAGGAGCGGTGGGGAAGGTGGCCGACTGACCGAAGCGTTCAGACAATTCTTTAGTCCGCAGCCCCAAGGTATGATCGGTTCCAGCAACCATCGCCAGCGTCTGATATACATGGTGCAGGAATACCTAGGGGCAAGGTCAGACTTGGACACCTTCCCCACCGAAAATCCTCTGGCTTACTGGGTCTTGAGGATGGATCACTGGCCAGAGTGTCAGGGTCACCTGTGGCCAGGTGACAGATGCACACCGTAGGGGGACAGGAGTGCACCGCGAGGTAGTGAACCCTATGGCTGGCTTCTGTGGATAGGAAACTGGGTGGTTGTGGAAAGCGGGACCAGAGGAGCACAACCGGGATCCCAACGGAAGCGAGAGCCAAGATTCCCCAGGGCGCGGAGTCTAAGACCCAGCTGGTCTTCTCCAGGGCCTCTAGTGGTGAGGATGTTACGCTGCAGGCTGGGACCAGGTCGCGGCCCCTGGAGTTTCCTAGCTCACGCCCCGTAGGATAAGGGGAAGCAGCAGCACACGATAGAGAGAACCGAATAACAAGCCGAAGGTCAGGGGCCACAAGCAGACAAGGATAACGAAGAACGAGCCGAAGGACAAGGGTCACGAGCAGACAGGGATGGTCGGGGACAAGCCAATAACGTAACAGAGAGACAGACGTAGCACACGGCAGGCAGGAACCCAAACACACAATGCCTAACAAACACGTTGATCAGCAAGGCAGGCTTGCAGTGCACAGGTTAATATAGTGTTCAGTGATAGGGCCTGGGGTGGAGTCAGGCTGGGAGGAGATTATAAAGGAAGCCAGGTGAAGGAGGTCTGGTCTCTAGATGAACACATGAGGAGGAAGGTAAGATGGCAGACAAACACTACTGCATATCCATGACAGTACCCTCCCTCTTATGGGCCCTCCCCCGCCTGGACCCAGGCTTAAAGGGAAATCTCTGATGAAACCTTCTCAACAGATGAGGTGCAGCGACATCAGATGCAGCGATCCAAGACGCCTCCTCAGGACCAAAACCTCTCCAATGCACAAGGTACTGAAGAATGCCTCTGCAGAGCCGAGAATCCAGAACTTGTCTAACCTCGTACTTAAGATTATCCTCAGAGACTGAAAACGAGGTAGGGAGATGACAAGAAGATCTATTGAGGACCAAAGGCTCTCTAGGAATAAGCAAGGGCATGAGACGATCAACAGGAATCTGAGGAGGGTCCCCTAGACCCTTAAAGGGGAACTGGTCATCTTGCACAGGACCATCAGACTGGGCAGATGTCAGTGGAACCCTGAAGTCAGGTTGGTTAGAAGGTGACATGTCGCCGGAGTCAAGCTGAATAGCTGAAGGACAAGCAGAATGTCCCGAACAAGAAAAAGTGAGAGGCTCACTGGGCATGGGCTGGACTGGCATAACTAGTACAGAGGCAGAGTGAATAGCTGAGTCAGGTGTAGCGACTACCTGAATCGCATCGCAAGACGTAGCGACTGCAGGACTTGTAGACAAGCTAGCCTGGCTGTGCGTCCAAGGGTGGTTAGGGACAGAGAAATGTAAATGGTTATGCAACCTGGAATGAATGACCGGCTCAGATTCACAGGGGGCAACCTTGGGTAGGCAGGACGAGGAACAGGAGGGACATGATATAGGCTACCTTTGCCCTATCAGACAGAAAGTTTTGAGGCTGAAGCTCAAAATGAATCGTGCATTGGCTAAGGAACCCTCTGCAGGCCTTGGAGTCCCCAGAGAAACGGAACGGAGCTGGCAGTATTAGTGAGTGTGTGGCTGCGACTGGTGCGATAGGTACCACCGCTGGTTGTACTTGAGGTTGCGGATTCGGGGTTCCCAAGGAGGCCTGAAGCTGCTCGAATCGAGAAGCCAGATCCTGGAGGAATCGCATCACCTGAGTCTGATTCGATTCCTGGGTTTCAAGTCTGTGGACTATGCCCTGCAATGGATCATCCGCGGGGATCGGGATGTCAGCCGGGTCCATGGCTGATCAAACTGTCAGGGTCACCTGTGGCCAGGTGACAGATGCACACCGTAGGGGGACAGGAGTGCACCGCGAGGTAGTGAACCCTATGGCTGGCTTCTGTGGATAGGAAACTGGGTGGTTGTGGAAAGCGGGACCAGAGGAGCACAACCGGGATCCCAACGGAAGCGAGAGCCAAGATTCCCCAGGGCGCGGAGTCTAAGACCCAGCTGGTCTTCTCCAGGGCCTCTAGTGGTGAGGATGTTACGCTGCAGGCTGGGACCAGGTCGCGGCCCCTGGAGTTTCCTAGCTCACGCCCCGTAGGATAAGGGGAAGCAGCAGCACACGATAGAGAGAACCGAATAACAAGCCGAAGGTCAGGGGCCACAAGCAGACAAGGATAACGAAGAACGAGCCGAAGGACAAGGGTCACAAGCAGACAGGGATGGTCGGGGACAAGCCAATAACGTAACAGAGAGACAGACGTAGCACACGGCAGGCAGGAACCCAAACACACAATGCCTAACAAACACGTTGATCAGCAAGGCAGGCTTGCAGTGCACAGGTTAATATAGTGTTCAGTGATAGGGCCTGGGGTGGAGTCAGGCTGGGAGGAGATTATAAAGGAAGCCAGGTGAAGGAGGTCTGGTCTCTAGATGAACACATGAGGAGGAAGGTAAGATGGCAGACAAACACTACTGCATATCCATGACACAGAGCTTGCACAGTATGCAATTGAGCTACTGGCCTGTCCTGCATCCAGCGTTCTTTCAGAACGCACATTCAGTGCTGCTGGAGGATTTGTCACGGATCACAGGGTGCGCCTGTCCACCGACTCTGTTGATCGACTGACCTTCATAAAGATGAACCAGTCTTGGATCACCACCAGCTACCAAACACCTGAAGCTGATATAACAGACTAATTTATTTTCAAATGTCACATCCCTTCAAGACTGATGCTGATGCTGAGAGACTGTCCTGTTATGTTGACTGACTATCCTCCTCCTCCTCAATGATCCGATTGACGATGATAGCTTGGAAGAACATTTTTGTTTCTGGGTGCCGCCACCAGTGGCTAAGGCCCAATTTTTCAGCCCCTGTTTAACAGGGGTGTGTTATTACAATTTTTTATGCAATGCTTTGCAGCAGGGCTCATTCCTGCACTCCAACTAGAGTATCTGGGAGTGGTTGCAGTGTCGTGGCACCAGCACCAGTGGCTAAGGCCCAATTTTTCAGCCCCTGTTTAACAGGGGCGTGTAATTACAATTTTTGATGCAATACTTTGCAACAGGGCTCATTGCTGTGCTCCAAGTACAGTATCTGTGAGGGGTTGCAGTGTTGTGACACCAGTGCCTAAGGCTCAATTTTTCTGCCCCTGTTTAACAGGGGCATGTAATTACAATTCTTGATCTAATAATTCACAGCAGGGCCCATTCCTGCGCCCACCAAGACTAACTGTGAGGCCTTACAGTGTTGTGTCAACACCACCACCACCACCAAAGGCCCAATTTTTCAGCCCCTGTTCAACAGGGGCATGCAATTACAATTCTTGATCTAATAATTCACAGCAGGGCCCATTCATGCGCCCACCAAGAGTAACTGTGAGGGCTCACAGTGTTGTGGCAACACCAACATGTAAGGGGCAAATTTCAGCTGAGTATATACGGCAGGCCCCTACTTTCAAACATCCAACTTACAAACGACTCCTACTTGCAAACGGAAGGATACAACAGGAAGTGAGAGGAAATCTATCCCTAGAAAGGCAAATTCTCTCCTGTAAGAGTTAATATGGGAAAAAAAGTGTCTCCTCTCCACTGATTATTTATCACCAATTCTTGTTTCAATAAAAAACCCAAATTTTCAAAAAACATTTGTCATTAGGACGGAAAGTGAGGTGAACTGTTCTGAACAGGTGCACACTGCACAGACAGCAAAACAAATGTTACAGGGGTGATAACGCTTCCCTATGTTTTCCAAAAAGCTTAAAAATATATTTTTTGGCTGGAGCTACACTTAAACAATGTACCTGTTCAAAATTACAAACAGATTCTACATAAGAACAAACCTACAGTCCCTGTCTTGTATGCACCGCCTGTATACGGCTGTTCAGAGTATATAGGGCCTTTTTTATTTTGTGTGCGGGGTTCCCCTTAATATCCATACAAGACCCAAAGGGGCTGGTAATGGGCTGGGGTAGGGGGGGGGGGGGTGTGTGTGATGGGGTAGCTATGCCATTTTTCTTAAAGATTTTCATCCATATTACCGGGACCAGACATTTCATTAAAGCCGCAAGCAGTTTTAAATGGCTTTTTTTCCTTTAGAAATGTAATTTTGTGCAGGGACAGTTCTAAACACGGGAAACACGTGGCACTTCACAGGCATACTTTAGACACCCCCCAGGTACGATATTTAAAGGAATATTTGACTTTTTTTTCCCCCTTTATGCATCATTAAAATGACTGCTCCAGAAAAACGTCCGTTTTTAAAACTTCTTTTTGCATTGATACATGCCCCCTGGTGCAGAACCCGGGTTCCCAAACCCTTTTTAGGACAATAACATGCATAATAGTCGTTATAATTAGCACTTTAGATTTCGAACGTTCGCATCCATTGTATTTAATAGGGTTCTAAAGTTCGTGCGAACTTTCGGTCCGTTCGCGGGTTCTGGTGCGAACCGAACCCGGGGGTGTTCGGCTCATCACTACTTGCCATACGCAGGACTCTATCTTTAACAGTATTTCTGCTAAGTGGCATTTCAGAGATTCGTTGCTTAATTTTGTCCTTGTTTGGAAAATCATGAAAAAGGGAATTACTCACAGCCAACATGGCTGTTTTGATAAAATCGCCATCAGAGAGGGGCTTTCCATGTTTTGCTATGCACAGTGAAATTTCAAAGCTGGCATTTGTCATATAATTTGTTTTAGAAAGATAGTTGCAAAAACGACAATACTGGCAGTGATAGTTCCTTAATTTCCCATCAAGAAACTCTTTTCTTTCAGCTTCACCAAGTTCGGCAACACTTTTGTAGTTGGTATCAAAATGACGTCTGACACTTGATGTGTGAGATACCACACTTTCACTACACAGAACACATAACGCTTTCCCATTGCGTTCAATCACTCCAAATGACTTTGTCCAGGTCTCTTGGAATGATCTTCCACTATCTGTTTTTAATTTAGCTTTTTTGGATGTACTCATTTTGGGGTGTTCAAGTCTACAAAAAACACAAAATGTATAAAATAAATATGGATGAAGCACGCAATACAAATCTATCCCTACCTACCTATACCAAAAATATTATTGCAACATTTAACAAAAAAGGAAATAAACCCTGAATTGTAGAAGAGCAACTCACGGTTTTGTAGACAGATACACATCGTCCAATGTCCGGTGAAACAAGAAGGCGTGCTGTGCCGGTGCTGACACCACTCTGCTGTGTCTGGAAGCTGCTGTAGATTCTACAAGAACTGCAGAGAAGAATCCAGGAGAGAGGGCTGGAATGAAAACAAAATAATTTTTTGTCATTGTTGTCCATAGGGACACAGGAAACTACCATAGCCCGGGGGCCAGATGTGGGCATAAGAAACTTACATTTTTGTAATGTAGACAGATATAGGCTCAAATCGTCCAATGTCCTGTGAAACAACAAGGCGTGCTGTGCAGGTGCTGACACTGCTCTGCTGGGTCTGGAAGCTGCTGTAGATTCAACAAGAACTCCAGAGAAGAATCCAGGAGAGAGGGCTGGAATGAAAACAAAATATTTTTTTGTCATTGTTGTCCATAGGGACACAGGAAACTACCATAGCCCGGGGGCCAGATGTGGGCATTAGAAACTCACATTTTTGTAATGTAGACAGATATAAGCTCAAATCGTCCAATGTCCTGTGAAACAACAAGGCGTGCTGTGCCGGTGCTGATACCGCTCTGCTGGGTCTGGAAGCTGCTGTAGATTCTACAAGAACTGCAGAGAAGATTCCAAAGGACTGGAATGAAAAAAAAATTGTCTTTAGGCCATTGGTCGCCGGATGTGGCCCTTTGCTTGCGTTCATTAGGCCCATGGGGCACTGATTTATCCACTGATACCAACAATAGGTTATATTTAATCCCCCCAACTCACACGAATGAAGGGGTACACATTCCTCCCAATGACACCAAAGATAGGGGCACTATTCCCCCCAAATTATGTTTCCCAATGACACCTATAATGAGGCACATGAACACCAATGATGGGGGGTAAAATGTTTCCCAATGACACCTATAATTAGGCCGAATAACAGCAATGATGGGGGGTAAATTTTTTCACAATGACACCTATAAGAAGGCATATGAACACCAATGAGGGGGGGTAATATGTTTCCCAATGACAGCTATAATTAGGCCAAATAACAGCAATGATGGGGGGTAAAATTTTTCCCAATGACACCTATATTGAGGCACATGAACACCAATGAGGGGGGTAATATGTTTCCCAATGACACCTATAATTAGGCCAAATAAAACCAATGAGGGGGGTAATATGTTTTCCAATGACACCTATAATTAGGCCAAATAAAACCAATGAGGGGGGTAATATGTTTCCCAATGACAGCTATAATTAGGCCAAATAACAGCAATGATGGGGGGGGGTAACATTTTTCCCAATGACGCCTATATTGAGGCACATGAACACCAATGAGGGGGTAATATGTTTCCCAATGACACCTATAATTAGGTCAAATAAAACCAATGAGGGGGGTAATATGTTTCCCAATGACACCTATAATTAGGCCAAATAACAGCAATGATGAGGGGGGTAACATTTTTCCCAATGACGCCTATATTGAGGCACATGAACACCAATGAGGGGGGTAATATGTTTCCCAATGACACCTATAATTAGGCCAAATAACAGCAATGATGGGGGGTAACATTTTTCCCAATGACACCTATAATGAGGTACATGAACACCAATGAGGGGGGTAATATGTTTCCCAATGACACCTATAATTAGGCCAAATAACAGCAATGATGGGGCAGAATTTTTCAAAAAAACACGACACCAATGAGGGGGGTAATGTTTCCCAATGACACCACCAACATGATTAGGCCGAATAGCAGCAATGATGGGGCAGAATTTTTCAAAAAAACACAATGACACCAATGAGGGGGGTAAGGTTTCCCAATGACACCATCAACATGATTAGGCCGAATAACAGCAATGATGGGGCAGAATTTTTCAAAATAACACAATGACACCAATGCCGGGAAATGTGATGTGGGGGGGGACTCTGGTGACCGGAGACCACCTTCCGCAGAGTGAATACACTAAGGTAAGAGGGGGGGGTGTTACTGAGATAAGGGGAAACCTTTATATCAGTGCCCCCTTACATAATTGTATTCACTCCCCCCTTACATCAGTGACCCCCCTCAGACTGACCTGACTGCGCTGTCACTGACCTCCTCTCCGGTGCAGCGTGCAGGTCTCAGTTAGATGGCTCCAGGTTGGTGGCTCTGGTTTTATTCTATAGTCTGTTCTCCACAGTCCATACACGTCTTACTCCTCCCGTAATCCCAATCCCGGCGACGCTCTCACTCTTGATTCCTCTCCAGACTCCCCCTAAGAGACTGCACACACGATAAAAGACAAGAGATAGTCAGAGATTGCAGACAGGTTAGAGGCTGCGGACAGGATACAGGAGGTGGTTAGAGGCTGAAGACAATAGGTGGTCAGAACATGTGTACAGGATAGAGGAGGTGGTCAGAGGATGGCGGACAGGATACAGGAGGCAGTCAGAGGATGTGGAAATGGTACAGGTGGTGGTCCGAGTATGCGGACATGTAGGGGGAGAAAACAGAGGGGTTCCCCGTGTAAGGGGTGCACACAGAGGGATCAGTCATGTAGGGGGATCACACAGTGGGATGAAGTACTGATAAGAGCTGTCACAGAAGGGCCCTCACACAGGACACATGGCAGGCAGGGCAGTGAGGTTGGCACAAACAGGGTGATCAGGTTCCTGTTCTTAGGGGAGGTGGAGTCCTGATCCCTAGGGAAAATGGGATCCCTAGGTGAGATGAAGTCCCCGTTACCAGGGGAGATGGAGTTCCTGCCCCCAGGTGAGATGGAGTTCCTGCCCCCAGGTGAGATGGAGTTCCTGCCCCCAGGTGAGATGGAGTTCCTGCCCCCAGGTGAGATAGGATCCCTGCCCCAGAGTGAGAAGGGGGTCCCTGTCCCCAGGGGAGAAGGGGGTCCCTGTCCCCAGGAGAGGAGGAGTTCCTGTTCCCAGGTGAGTGGCCCAGAGGGTCCCTGTTTCCAGGGGAGAAGGGGGTCCCTGTCCAAAGGAGAGAAGGTGTCCCTGTACCCAGAGGAGAAGGGAGTCCCTGTCCCCAGGAGAGAAGGGAGTCCCTGTCCCCAGGAAAGAAGGGGTCCCTGTCCTCAGGGGGGAGAAGGTTTCCCTGTCCTCAGGGGGGAGAAGGGGGTCTCTGTCTTGGGGGAGAGGGGGTCCCTGTCCCCAGGAGAGAAGGGAGTCCCTGTCCCCAGGAGAGAAGGGAGTCCCTGTTCCCAGGAGAGAAGGGAGTCCCTGTTCCCAGGAGACTGTCCCCAGGAGAGAAGGGAGTCCCTGTCCCCAGGAGAGAAGGGAGTCCCTGTCCCCAGGAGAGAAGGGAGTCCCTGTCCCAAGGAGAGAAGGGAGTCCCTGTCCCAAGAAGAGAAGGGAGTCCCTGTCCCCAGGAGACTGTCCCCAGGAGAGAAGGGAGTCCCTGTTCCCAGCAGACTGTCCCCAGGAGAGAAGGGAGTCCCTGTCCCCAGGAGAGAAGGGAGTCCCTGTCCCAAGGAGAGAAGGGAGTCCCTGTCCCAAGGAGAGAAGGGAGTCCCTGTCCCAAGGAGAGAAGGGAGTCCCTGTCCCAAGGAGAGAAGGGAGTCCCTGTCCCCAGGAGACTGTCCCCAGGAGAGAAGGGAGTCCCTGTCCCCAGGAGAGAAGGGGTCCCTGTCTTCAGGGGGGAGAAGGTTCCCCTGTCCTCAGGGGGGAGAAGGGGGTCTCTGTCTTGGGGGGGAGGGGGTCCCTGTCCCCAGGAGAGAAGGGAGTCCCTGTCCCCAGGGGAGAAAAGGGAGTCCCTGTCCCAAGGAGAGAAGGGAGTCCCTGTCCCAAGGAGAGAAGGGAGTCCCTGTCCCCAGGAGAGAAGGGAGTCCCTGTCCCCAGGAGAGAAGGGAGTCCCTGTCCCCAGGAGAGAAGGGAGTCCCTGTCCCCAGGAGAGAAGGGAGTCCCTGTCCCCAGGAGACTGTCCCCAGGAGAGAAGGGAGTCCCTGTCCCCAGGAGAGAAGGGGTCCCTGTCCTCAGGGAGGAGAAGGTTTCCCTGTCCTCAGGGGGGAGAAGGTTTCCCTGTCCTCAGGGGGGAGAAGGGGGTCTCTGTCTTGGGGGGAGGGGGTCCCTGTCCCCAGGAGAGAAGGGAGTCCCTGTCCCCGGGAGTGAAGGGAGTCCCTGTCCCCAGGAGAGAAGGGAGTCCCTGTCCCCAGGAGAGAAGGGAGTCCCTGTTCCCAGGAGAGAAGGGAGTCCCTGTTCCCAGGAGAGAAGGGAGTCCCTGTTCCCAGGAGAGAAGGGAGTCCCTGTTCCCAGGAGACTGTCCCCAGGAGAGAAGGGAGTCCCTGTCCCCAGGAGAGAAGGGGTCCCTGTCCTCAGGGGGGAGAAGATTTCCCTCTCCATTTTAGGGGGGAGAAGGGGGTCTCTGTCTTGGGGGGAGGGGGTCCCTGTCCTCGGGGAAGATGGAGTGGGATATGGGATGGTCTCACTTACCATGACCAAGTCTGCAGGTCCCTCATTTATGGTCGTCTGGCCTCCCTCCAGCAGCACGGATGGGCGATCAGCTTATCCCCAGGGAGCACAGCTACGGCTTGACAATCTGGGAGCAATTGATGGGTACAGTGGCTGCGTTTGATGCACAGTGGCTGCGTTTGACGGGCACAGTGACTGCGTTTGACGGGCGCAGTGGCTGTGTTTGACGGGCGCAGTGGCTGCGTTTGCTGAGCGCAGTGGCTGCATTTGATGGGCACAGTGGCTGGATTTGATGGGCAAAGTGGCTGCTTTTGACGGGCACAGCATTTGCGTTTGACGGGCACAGCGTTTGCGTTTGACGGGCACAGCGGTTGCGTTTGCTGGGTGCAGTGGCTGCATTTGACGAGCACAGCGTTTGCGTTTGACGGGCACAGCGTTTGCGTTTGACGGGCACAGCGGTTGCGTTTGCTGGGTGCAGTGGCTGCATTTGACGAGCACAGCGTTTGCGTTTGACGGGCACAGCGGTTGCGTTTGACGGGCACAGCGGTTGCGTTTGCTGGGTGCAGTGGCTGCATTTGACGGGCACAGCGGTTGCGTTTGACGGGCACAGCGGTTGCGTTTAACGGGCACAGCGGTTGCATTTGACGGGCACAGCGGTTGTGTTTGACGGGCACAGCGGTTGCGTTTGACGGGCACAGCGGTTGCGTTTAACGGGCACAGCGGTTGTGTTTGACGGGCACAGCATTTGCGTTTGACGGGCACAGCGGTTGCGTTTGACGGGCACAGCGGTTGCGTTTGCTGGGTGCAGCGGCTGCATTTGACGGGCACAGCGGTTGCGTTTGACGGGCACAGCGGCTGCGTTTAACGGGCACAGCGGTTGTGTTTGACGGGCACAGCGTTTGCGTTTGATGGGCACAGCGGTTGCGTTTGCTGGGTGCAGTGGCTGCATTTGACGGGCACAGCGGTTGCGTTTGATGGGCACAGCGGTTGCGTTTGACGGGCACAGCGGTTGTGTTTGACGGGCACAGCGGTTGCGTTTGCTGGGTGCAGTGGCTGAATTTGACGGGCACAGCGGTTGCGTTTGACGGGCACAGCGGTTGCGTTTGACGGGCACAGCGGTTGTGTTTGACGGGCACAGCGGTTGCGTTTGACGGGCACAGCGGTTGCGTTTGCTGGGTGCAGTGGCTGCGTTTGACGGGCACAGCGGTTGCGTTTGACGGGCACAGCGTTTGCGTTTGACGGGCACAGCGTTTGCGTCTGACGGGCACAGCGAGGCTGCAATTGAATGAGGGGGGGGGGTTCAGTTTATTTGATGAGTTATTTGATGCAAAGGCTTGGCCCCTCCCACAGGCAAAGCTCTATATTTTTGATGGACCTGCCATTCATATATACAGTGCTATACACGGGGCCCGCCCCACTTCAGCAGAGCAGGCTAGGGGCGTGACAGGGGCTGGAGGCGGTGCAGCACTATATTTTATGTCGACCTCGGTCCACAGTGTTAAGTGGCTAGCTTGTCCGCCCCCCTTCTCCAGAGCAGGCTAGGGGCGTGTTGGGGGCGGGGCTGGAGGCAGTGCTGGCGACGATGTTGAGCATTTCGCAATGCCTCCGCCCGCCCGCTCAAGTCTAGAATTTTCACGGGCCGAAATGGGCTTCTGCGCATGCGCGGTATAGGTGCGGTGAAGCCGCGCATGCGCAGTGGAGCCCGAAATCAGCTGTGTTTGTGACGTAGGTGCACAGGAAGTGACGCGGTCGAGATCCGGCATGGGTCGAGACATTTTTTACATCACCGGGACCAGACATTACATTAAAGCCGCAAGCAGTTTTAAATGGCTTTTTTTCCTTTAGAGATGCAATTTTGTGCAGGGACAGTTCTAAACACGGGAAACACGTGCCACCTCACAGGCATACTTTAGACACCCCCCTAGGTACGATATTTAAAGGAATATTTCACTTTTTTTTTTCACTTTATGCATCATTAACCACTTCAACACCGGACATTTTTTACCACATCAATAACCGGGCCTATTCTGGCACTTCTCTCCTACATGTACAAATCATCATTCTTTTGCTAGAAAATTACTCAGAACCCCCAAACATTATATATGTTTTTTTAGCAGACACCCTAGGGAATAAAATGACGGTCATTGCAACTCTTGCACGGTATTTGCGCAGTCATTTTTCAAACGCTTTCTTTTTTTGGAAAAAAAATGGTTTCATGAATTAAAAAATAACAAAACAGTAAAGTTAGCCCAATTTTTGGGGAAAATATGAAAGATTATGTTACGCCAAGTAAAAAGATACCTAACATGTCACGCTTTAAAATTGCCCACACTCATGGAATGGCGCCAAACTTCGGTACTTAAACATCTCCATATGCAACGCTTTAATTTTTTTTACAGGTTACCAGGTTAGAGTTACAGAGGAGGTCTAGTGCTAGAATTGTTGCACGCGCTCTAACGCACGCGGCAATACCTCACATATGTGGTTTGAACGGCGTTTACATATGTGGGCGGGACTTACTTGTGCGTTCGCTTCTGATCGCAAGCTACCGGGGACAGGGGCGTTTTAAAAAAATTTTTTATTATTTATATTTTTATTTTACTTATTTATTTATTTTTTAACACTTATTTTACTCTTTTTTTTTTTTTTTTTTTTAGCACTTTTATTCCTATTACAAGGAATGTAAACATCCCTTGTAATAGGAATGTGTGTGACAGGTCCTCTTTATTGAGAGATGCGGGGTCAATAAGACCCCACATCTCTCCTCCAGTCTGGAAAGCATGAGATCACTGATTTTTTTTTCACTGATCTCATACTTATTAGCCGCAATGGCGGCTTTGTTTACATCTGAGGACCCGGGCTTGACGTCATCGCATCGCGCCCGGGCCTCCGACGATCATAGAGATGACTGGTGACCATCTGGTCACCAGTCATCTCTATGCTCGTCACGTGACCCACCACCGCGCCGGACGATTCTCTCCGTGTCCCCGATGGCACGGGAGAGCCCGGAGAAGCCCCCTCCCGCCGCCTATAAGAACGATCAAACGGCGGCAGAATCGCCGGCACAAGAAAAGGATATCTGAATGATGCCTCTAGCTGCAGGCATCATTCAGATATCCCCCTTCAAAGCTGAGGACGTCATATGACGTCCACCCAGGATGGGAGATCCCATCTGTGGACGTCATATGACTATGGGCGGTAGGGAAGTGGCTAAAATCACTGCTCCGAAAAAACGACCGTTTAAAAAAATTATTTTTACATTGATACATGTCCCCTGGGGCAGGACCCGGGTCCCCAAACCAGTTTTAGGACAATAACATGGATATTAGGCATTATAATTAGCACTTTAGATTTCGACCGTTCGCGTCCATTGTATTTAATAGGGTTCTAAAGTTCGCACGAACTTTCGGTCCGTTCGAAGGTTCTGGTGTGAACCGAACGGGGGGTGTTCAGCTCATCCCTACTTCACACCTCTCTCCGCTCTGTCACAGGCTTGGTCGAGAGCCTTTGGCTCCTGTCACTTTCAGTCAAATCTAGTGAGGAGGGAGTGGAGGGCAGGGCTGAGCCAAGATGCACTGTGTGTCAATGAATTTACAGAGCCCAGCTCAGGAGCATGTGCCACCATAGAATGCGGCTTCTGGTGGGGGACCCCAGAAGAGGAGGTTTGGGTTTGTTCTGTGCAATACCATGTTTGTTATTTTAGGAGAAAAAAAATCATTTAAAATCACTTTAAGCTATCTTCAATCAATATATCTGCTGACATAGACAAATTTGACTAAATTAAAGACTTGCACTTATTTGCAAGAAAGTTAACCCTGAAGATCTTGCATGATAAAGAGCTTAAGATATCTGTACAATGTACAATGCATGAAAATCTATATTCATGGAAAGACTTTAATAAGCAAAATTTTCATGCAGATACTGCTAGATACAACAGCTCAGCGGGGGGGGGGGGGGGGGGGATTGCTGTACTAATGTTGCATGGCTTATAAGAAAAATATAGGTGGGACTTTATATGAGCCATGACTATACAGTACACAGGTCTCCATCCCTATTGTTTGGTAAAAAGGGGGAAAGGGGGAAAAGGGGGCAACAGGACTTTATATGAAACACTAGTGTGTCATTAATAAATTATTGTAACTATATTGATTGATTCAATCTTCCCAAAGTGTTTTGTTTAATATAAAGTCCTGTTGCCCCTTTTTTCCCTTTCCCCCTTCTTATCAATGTTGCATGGTTAGTACAGTGTCTCCGACCGGAGCTGACAGTTTTTTCTAGTTCAACCCGCTGGGTTGTACAAAAAAAACTTGTAGTATGTACCCGGCTTTAGTGGTAAACCATACAAAAATAGTGCATAGATCATCTTTAGTGATAACAGTTAACAGTTAACTCAATCCAGACTCTTTAACCACTTCCCGCCCGGTCAATAGCAGATTGACGTCCGGGAAGTGGTTGTGTTATCCTGACTGGATGTCAGAGGCTCTTTACCATGTCCAATCACGGCTGATCACGATGTAAACAGGAAGAGCGTCTGACAGACGCGAGTAGAGGAGAGCCGATCGGCGACTCTCCTGACAGGGGGGGGGTTTGCGCTGATTGTTTATCAGCACAGCCCCCCCTCGGATCCCCGCCCAGCACCACCAGGGTATGTACACCATGACCATCCACATATGAAAAAATAAGCAAAATAGATGCTAATCAGTGCACACAAATGGGCACGGACTGGCAACATTATGGTCAAATTAAAACAAGTGATGCCCAGCAATGCCACCCATCAGTATCATCAGTGACATCCATCAGTGTCCATCAGTGCCAGCTCTCAGTGCCCACCCATGCCCATCAGTGCCCACCTATCAGTGCCCACCAGTGCCCATCTGTGCCACCTATCAGTGCCACCCATCAGTGCCACCCATAAGTACCCATCAGTGCCACCTATGAGTGCCCATCAGTTCCGCCTATGAGTGCCCATCAGTGCCGCCTATGAGTGCCCATCAGTGCCGCATACCAGTGCCATCTATCAGTGCCCATCAGTGCCGCCTATCAGTGCCGCCTATCAATGACCATCATCAGTGCCACCTCATCAGTGCCACCTCATCGGTGCCCATCGGTGCCGCCTTGTCAGTGCCCATCAGTGCAGCCATATCAGTGCCCGTCATTGAAGAAGAAAACTTACTTATTTACAAAAGAAATTAACAGAAACAAAGAAAAACTTTATTTTTTTCAAAATTTTCAGCCTTTTTTTATTTGTTGCGCAAAAAATAAAAAATAAAAATCGCAGAGGTGATCAAACACCACCAAAAGAAAGCTCTATTTGTGGGAACAAAATGATAAAAAAATTGTTTGGGTATAATGTAGCATGACCGCGTAATTATCATTCAAATTGTGACAGTGCTGAAAGCTGAAAATTGGCTTGGGCAGGAGGGTGCGTAAGTGCCTGGTATTGAAGTGGTTAACAGAGATTTACAAACATGTCCCTCCACCAATCCAAATGCACTCACCAGCAAGCAATAACATTAAAACATATGTAGCGCCCATCCCGTTTATATAACCAAATTTAGGGGGCTGGTCTGAGTTAGTAGTTAGGCTCAGACCGTTCTTATTGCTAGGTTGTGCTACTTTGTTTCTGCAGGTGGTATACTGGTGTGCAGTTCCCTGTGGCCTGTAGGTGGCACTGCCATGACAGGTCAGGGTTGAACCACTAGTAATGGTGCTGTGCCTTAGGGTGTCCTCTCTCGGCAGCTGTACAGTGGGCGTGGTTGGCCTGCTGTGCATGCTGGGAGAGGATACATAAGGGGCAGACGCCGCTTGGAGCGAGGAGCCAGGAGTCAGGAGTCCGAGTCCAAGTGCGCCGCGCCCAGCCCTCCAGGCCATGGGGCCACGTGCGCATCAGTCCCAGGCACCTTTAGCCCTGGGGCTGCAACTTCAGCGCTGGGCCCAGCACCTTTAGCTGGAGCCCACTTCTGGGAAGAGGAATCCCAGGGTGCCCCTTGCGAGGGGGCCCGCTCTAAGAATAGGAGGCCGGTGGAGGACCTTTCTGAGGGACCGGTGAGAGTTCACGGTGAAAGAAGGGGCCCGGTAACTTTCTGGAGGGATTCATCTATCCACCAAGGGCCTAGTAATGTGCTGTTGCTTGCACCTGTCCTTGTATTGCAAAAGCTGAGAAGTTCGGGACATGATCGATTTTTTTCCTGTTTGCATCCTTTTAGGGTTCACGGGAGAACCCAGGTGTCGTTTCGTTGATCATCCCTCCAAGGACTGTCAGGAGGACCAAAGACTACGGGTGTCGTGAGACGTGTGCTGAAGCCCCAGCTACGCAAGTCGGTTGTACGGACTGGTCCGGTCGGGTGAGAGAGCACCTTCTCAGTGATTAACTGACTAATCTTAGGCCCAGTGTCCTTAGATCAGGGACCACCGTTACGGAGTGTCACATTGCACACCAGAGGGACAGTGTGCTGTGCAGCGTTAGCTGAACTCTTTAGTGTATGCCAAGAAGTTAACCGTTTTATTGCCTGTGGATTACAAATAACCTACAAAGTGCACCACCATTGCTAGCGAAGAACCTTCCCAACGGAAGCACCATATCTGCAATAGTCAGGCCTGACTGTAGAACTTTAGACATTGTTTGGGCGCCATTTTGCCCACGAGGGGGGGGGGGGGCTCGCGAGCATAGTTAAATGACCTTTAGAGTGTACAGTTGCTATTGGAACTCATTGTCTGTTATATGCTGAATAGCTAACATTGCAGGGCTCTGCATATGTACATGTATCACTGTTTAACTTGATATTTCATAATCAGTAAAGAGCACTTGTGGTTAAGCCAATTTACTGTGTGATTGCATGTTTATTGTGGCATTGTGGATCCCATAGCTAACTGGTCTGATAATAACAACTTTACTTCTATCTGTGCCAAGGGAGGTTAGAGCCAGTAGGGATGAGCTTCGTGTTCGAGTCGAACATACGTTCGACTCGAACATCGGCTGTTCGATCGTTCGACGAAGATCGAACGATTTGGGCCGTTCGCGCCAAATTCGAGTGACGCGAACAGCCCACAATGCACTACGCCATCGCAGTGTCATCCAGGCGCTGTGATTGGCCAAGCATGCACTGTGACCCCGCATGCTTGGCCAGTCACAGCGCCGGCAGCGAGGAGAGCAATGATTGGCCACAGGCAGGATGCCTGTGGCCAATTATTGCTGAGGGGGTTTAGTACACGCCCCACACTATAAAAGGCCGCCAGCGCGGCGGCCTTGTGTAGTGTGTTCCGGAGTAGGGAAAGAGAAGCATAGGCAGGGACAGTGTCATTATTTTTCCTTTACATAATCCTGGATTCCTTGTGTTTAGGGACAGATAAGGATAGGTAGGGAGAGTGTCAGTGACAGTGTGCTATTCTGTGCTAATCCTTGTTTGTAGGGACAGAGAGGTACAGTGAGGGAAAGTGTCAGTGTGCTATTCTGTTCTAAACCAATCTTGCTGAACCATATTTTCAATCCTTGAGTTTAGGGACAGAGAGGTACAGTGAGGGAAAGTGTCAGTGTGCTATTTTGTGCTAAATCTTGTTTGTAGGGACAGAGAGGTACAGTGAGGGAAAGTGTCAGTGTGCTATTCTGTTCTAAACCAATTTTGCTGTTCCATATTTTCAATCCTTGAGTTTAGGGACAGAGAAGGACACTCGTGGCAATTTTCAGTCTGCTATTCTGTGCTAAATCTTGTTTGTAGGGAGGGACAGAGTAGGACAGTGAGGGAAAGTGTCAGTGTGCTATTCTGTTCTAAACCAATCTTGCTGAACCATATTTTCAATCCTTGAGTTTAGGGACAGGGAGGTACAGTGAGGGAAAGTGTCAGTGTGCTATTTTGTGCTAAATCTTGTTTGTAGGGACAGAGTAGGACAGTGAGTGAAACTGACAGTGTGCTATTCTGTTCTAAACCAATTTTGCTGTTCCATATTTCAAATCCTTGAGTTTAGGGACAGAGAGGTACAGTGAGTGAAACTGACAGTGTGCTATTCTGTTCTAAACCAATTTTGCTGTTCCATATTTCAAATCCTTGAGTTTAGGGACAGAGAGGTACAGTGAGTGAAACTGACAGTGTGCTATTCTGTTCTAAACCAATTTTGCTGTTCCATATTTCAAATCCTTGAGTTTAGGGACAGAGAGGTACAGTGAGTGAAACTGACAGTGTGCTATTCTGTTCTAAACCAATTTTGCTGTTCCATATTTCAAATCCTTGAGTTTAGGGACAGAGAGGTATAGTGAGTGAAACTGACAGTGTGCTATTCTGTTCTAAACCAATTTTGCTGTTCCATATTTCAAATCCTTGAGTTTAGGGACAGAGAAGGACACTCGTGCAAATTATCAGTGTGCTATTCTGTGCTAAAACTTGTTTGTAGGGAGGGACAGAGTAGGACAGTGAGGGAAAGTGTCAGTGTGCTATTCTGTTCTAAACCAATTTGCTGCTCCATATTTTCAATCCTTGAGTTTAGGGACAGAGAGGTACAGTGAGGGAAAGTGTCAGTGTGCTATTTTGTGCTAAATCTTGTTTGTAGGGACAGAGTAGGACAGTGAGTGAAACTGACAGTGTGCTATTCTGTTCTAAACCAATTTTGCTGTTCCATATTTCAAATCCTTGAGTTTAGGGACAGAGAGGTACAGTGAGGGAAAGTGTCAGTGTGCTATTTTGTGCTAAATCTTGTCTGTAGGGACAGAGTAGGACAGTGAGTGAAACTGACAGTGTGCTATTCTGTTCTAAACCAATTTTGCTGTTCCATATTTCAAATCCTTGAGTTTAGGGACAGAGAGGTACAGTGAGTGAAACTGACAGTGTGCTATTCTGTTCTAAACCAATTTTGCTGTTCCATATTTCAAATCCTTGAGTTTAGGGACAGAGAAGGACACTCGTGCAAATTATCAGTGTGCTATTCTGTGCTAAAACTTGTTTGTAGGGAGGGACAGAGTAGGACAGTGAGGGAAAGTGTCAGTGTGCTATTCTGTTCTAAACCAATTTGCTGTTCCATATTTTCAATCCTTGAGTTTAGGGACAGAGAGGTACAGTGAGGGAAAGTGTCAGTGTGCTATTTTGTGCTAAATCTTGTTTGTAGGGACAGAGTAGGACAGTGAGTGAAACTGACAGTGTGCTATTCTGTTCTAAACCAATTTTGCTGTTCCATATTTCAAATCCTTGAGTTTAGGGACAGAGAGGTACAGTGAGTGAAACTGACAGTGTGCTATTCTGTTCTAAACCAATTTTGCTGTTCCATATTTCAAATCCTTGAGTTTAGGGACATAGAGGTATAGTGAGTGAAACTGACAGTGTGCTATTCTGTTCTAAACCAATTTTGCTGTTCCATATTTCAAATCCTTGAGTTTAGGGAAAGAGAGGTACAGTGAGTGAAACTGACAGTGTGCTATTCTGTTCTAAACCAATTTTGCTGTTCCATATTTCAAATCCTTGAGTTTAGGGACAGAGAGGTACAGTGAGTGAAACTGACAGTGTGCTATTCTGTTCTAAACCAATTTTGCTGTTCCATATTTCAAATCCTTGAGTTTAGGGACAGAGAGGTACAGTGAGTGAAACTGACAGTGTGCTATTCTGTTCTAAACCAATTTTGCTGTTCCATATTTTCAATCCTTGTGTTTAGGGACAGAGAAGGATAGGCAGGGGACAGTGTCAGTGTCATTGTTGCTAAGCCTCCTGCACAGTATACACCTGAAGGTAGCCTTTATTGCTCTTTTTCCCATCTCCCTGCAGGCCATCCATTAAAATGTCTGGAAGGCAAACAAGGAGAGGCAGACAGTCAGGAGGCAAAAAAAGAGGGCAAGCAGGCTCTGTGTCTGGGGGCAACAGTGCTGGTCGTGGACGCGGTGCATTGTCATCAGCACATGGCCATGGGACACGCTTGTCCTTCTTTTCGGCAGCTGGACATGTTGAGCCACATCATGCCGAAGACTTGGTAGAGTGGATGACCAAGCCCACCTCATCCTCCTCATCCTCTCTCACCCAGGCTCAGGGTACTGGCAAAGCAGCTGCCAAAGCGTCCTCTTCTCTGGTATCATTATCTTCATTAGTCAATCCTTCCCTAGACCCACCATGTCCTCCTCCTGAGGAGTCCCCCGAACTGTTTGAGCACAGTGTTGGGTACATGCTCCAGGAGGATGCCCAGCGTTTGGAAGGATCTGATGATGATACCCAGCTAGAGGAAGGCAGCAGCGTGAGAGCAGAGAGAGGGGATGCTCAAGAAGGACACCAATCTGGCAGTCATGCTCCAGCAGCTGCAGCATACTGCCAGATTGGCTCCAGTGATGAGGAGGGAGGGGATGATGAGGTCACTGACTCCACGTGGGTGCCTAATAGGAGAGAGGAGGAGGAGGAGGAGGATGAGGAGGAGGCACATCTCCAACGAGGCAGGATGCCCTTGAGTGGCCAGCGTATGGGCAGCACATCGACGGAATCACACCGCAGAGCTCCGCCTGTGCAGGGCGCTGCCTCTGCCCGTCATTCAAAAAGTTCTTTGGTGTGGGCCTTTTTTGAGGCGAGTGCATCAGATCGCACAGCTGCTGTTTGCAACATATGTCTCAAGCGTATATCGCGTGGCCAAAACATCAGCCGCTTGGGCACCACATGCTTGATCAGACATATGTTGACCTGCCATGCAGCTCGTTGGCAAGCCTACCTTAAAGACCCACACCAAAGAACAAAGCTGACCTCTTCTTGCACCGCATCAGCTGGGATCTCCAACCCCACTATACCTTCACTCCTCTCTGAAACATGCTCTGAGAGGAATGAAGGTGTAGAATTAGGTGTGTCACAGGCAAGTACTTGCGGGCACTCTGCTAGCAGTACACCAACGTCCGATTCTAGCAGGCAAATTTCCCTGCCCCAGCTGCTGGACCGTCGAAAGAAGTTGACTCCCAGCCATCCACATGCCCAGCAGTTGAATGCTAGCTTGGCTAAATTGCTAGCGCTTCAACTGCTGCCTTTTCAGTTGGTAGACTCGGCCTCCTTCCGTGAGTTTGTGCAATGTGCGGTTCCTCAGTGGCAGGTTCCCAAACGCCACTTTTTCGCATGGAAGGCGATTCCGGCTCTCTACAGGCATGTGGAAGGCAATGTCTTGGCCTCGCTGGACAGGGCGGTCAGCGGTAAGGTGCATATTACCGCTGACTCATGGTCCAGCAGGCATGGACAGGGACGTTACCTTTCTTTCACGGCCCATTGGGTCACTCTTTTGGCAGCTGGGAAGGATGCAGGACAAGGTGCAGTAGTGTTGGAGGTTGTTCCACCGCCACGCCTCCAAAATGCTACTACTGGTTGTGACACACCTCTCTCCTCCACCCCCTCCTCTTCTTCTTCCTCCATGGCCTCTTCCTGTGGTTTGTCCTCGGAACCAGCGGTGCTCCGTAGGCGTTCAAGGGGCTACGCAAGTACGCAGGCAAAAAGATGCCATGCCGTGCTTGCGCTGGTGTGTTCGGGGGACAGAAGCCACACTGGGGCAGAGGTCCTGTCTGCTCTGCAGGGGCAGGCCGAGAGGTGGTTGACGCCACGCCAGCTTAAGCCAGGAATGGTGGTTTGCGACAATGGCACCAACCTCCTCTCCGCCCTCCGACAGGGACAACTGATCCATGTGCCCTGTATGGCTCACGTCCTTAACCTGGTGGTGCAGCGGTTCTTGGGCAGGTACCCGGGCTTACAGGATGTCCTGAGGCAGGCCAGGAAAGTCTGTGTGCATTTCCGCAGATCTTATAATGCCAGTGCTCGCCTGGCTGAGCTGCAAAAGGAGTTGAACCTGCCCAAGAACCGCCTTATATGTGACATGCCCACCAGGTGGAACTCAACGTTGGCCATGCTGCAGCGGCTGCACACGCAGCAGAGGTCCATCAACGAGTACCTGTGCGACTACGGCACCAGGACAGGGTCAGGGGAGCTCGGGTTTTTTTCACCACGCCAGTGGGGCATGATCAGGGATGCATGCACTGTCCTGGCACCATTTGAGGAGGCCACGAGGATGGTGAGCAGTGACAGTGCATGCATCAGTGACACTGTACCTCTTGTCCACCTGTTGGAGCACACGCTGCGTGGAATAATGGACAGGGCACTTGAGGCAGAACAGAGGCAGGAAGAGGAGGACTTCCTTGCCTCTCAAGGCCCCCTTTACCCAGACAGTGTTCCTTCTGTCCCACCCATCGCACAGGAAGAGGAGGAGGAGGAGGAGGAGGAGGAGGATTGTGTCAGCATGGAGGTGGAGGCTGGCACTCAGCATCATCAGCAGCAGTCTTTTAGGGATGATTTACAGTCCCAAGAAACCAGTGGACTTGTACGTGGCTGGGAGGAGGTGGCTGCGGATCATGTCGTCCTTGGTGACCCAGGGGACTCCGGACTGAATGCCTCAGCTAACCTACGCTGCATGGCCTCCCTGATCCTGCAAAGTCTGCGGAAGGATCCTCGTATTCTTCAGATCAAGGAGAGGGACCATTACTGGCTGGCCACTCTCCTTGATCCACGGTACAAGGGTAAGGTTGCGGACCTTATCTTACCGTCGCAGAGGGAGCAGAGGATGAGACAACTCCGGGAGGCCTTGCAGAAAGGTCTGTGCAACGCGTTCCCAGAGACTGGGAGGTTACAAACTCCTGGTCCTGGACAACGAGTTGTTGAGGCTTCGGGCAGTCAAAGAAGGAGCGGTGGGGAAGGTGGCTGTCTGACCGATGCGTTCAGACAATTCTTTAGTCCGCAGCCCCAAAGTATGATCGGTTCCAGCAACCATCGCCAGCGTCTGATATACATGGTCCAGGAATACCTAGGGGCAAGGTCAGACTTGGACACCTTCCCCACCGAAAATCCTCTGGCTTACTGGGTCTTGAGGATGGATCACTGGCCAGAGCTTGCACAGTATGCAATTGAGCTACTGGCCTGTCCTGCATCCAGCGTTCTTTCAGAACGCACATTCAGTGCTGCTGGAGGATTTGTCACGGATCACAGGGTGCGCCTGTCCACCGACTCGGTTGATCGACTGACTTTCATCAAGATGAACCAGTCTTGGATCACCACCAGCTACCACACACCTGATGCTGATATAACAGACTAATTGATTTTAAAATGTCACATCCCTTCAAGACTGATGCTGATGCTGAGTGCCTGTGCTGTTATGTTGACTGGCTATCCTCCTCCTCCTCCTCAATGATACGATTAATGATGATAGCTTGGAAGATCATTTTGGTTTATGGGTGACGCCACCAGTGGCTAAGGCCCAATTTTTCAGCCCCTGTTTAAAAGGGGCATGTAATTAAAATTTTTGATGCAATACTTTGCAACAGGCCTCATTGCTGTGCTCCAAGTACAGTATCTGTGAGGGGTTGCAGTGTTGTGCCACCAGTGCCTAAGTCCCAATTTTTAAGCCCCTGTTCAACAGGGGCATGCAATTATAATTATTGATCTAATAATTCACAGCAGGGCCCATTGCTGCGCCCACCAAGAGTAACTGTCAGGCCTTACAGTGTTGTGGCACCAGCACCACCATCACCACCACCACCACCACCAAAGGCCCAATTTTTCAGCCCCTATTCAACAGGGGCATGCAATTATAATTATTGATCTAATAATTCACAGCAGGGCCCATTGCTGCGCCCACCAAGAGTAACTGTCAGGCCTTACAGTGTTGTGGCACCAGCACCACCATCACCACCACCACCACCACCAAAGGCCCAATTTTTCAGCCCCTGTTCAACAGGGGCATGCAATTATAATTATTGATCGAATAATTCACAGCAGGGCCCATTGCTGCGCCCACCAAGAGTAACTGTCAGGCCTTACAGTGTTGTGGCACCAGCACCACCATCACCACCACCACCAAAGGCCCAATTTTTCAGCCCCTATTCAACAGGGGCATGCAATTATAATTATTGATCTAATAATTCACAGCAGGGCCCATTGCTGCGCCCACCAAGAGTAACTGTCAGGCCTTACAGTGTTGTGGCACCAGCACCACCACCACCACCACCACCAAAGGCCCAATTTTTCAGCCCCTGTTCAACAGGGGCATGCAATTATAATTATTGATCGAATAATTCACAGCAGGGCCCATTGCTGCGCCCACCAAGAGTAACTGTCAGGCCTTACAGTGTTCTGGCACCAGCACCACCATCAAAGGCCCAATTTTTACTACCACTGATCAACAATTATATGTTATTACAATTCCTGATATAATAGTTGACAGCAGGGCGTTCCAGCACCCACCAAGAGTAACTGTGAGGGCTTACAGTGTTGTGCCAACACCAACACCTAAGGGGCCAATTTCTGCAGAGTATATACGGCAGGTCCCTACTTTCAAACATCCAACTTACAAACTACTACTACTTGCAAACGGAAGAAGACAACAGGAAGTGAGAGGAAATCTACCCCTTGGAAGGAAAATTCTCTCCTGTAAGAATTAATATGGGAGAAAGGTGTCTCCTCTCTACTGATGCTTTATCACCAATCCTTGTTTCAATAAAAACACCACATTTCAAAAACAGTTGTCATTGGGACGCAAAGTGAGGTGAAATGTTCTGAACAGGGGCACAGACAGCAAAAAAAATGTGACAGGGGTGATAACCGTTCCCTATGTTTTACAAAAAGCTAAAAAAAAGGAATTTGCCATGGAGCTCCACTTAAACAATGCAGCTGTTCAAAATTATAAACAGATTCTACATAAGAACAAACCTACAGTCCCTGTCTTGTATGCACCGCCTGTATACGGCTGTTCAGAGTATATAGGTCCTTTTTTATTTTGTGTGCGGGGTTCCCCTTAATATCCATACAAGACCCAAAGGGGCTGGTAATGGGCTGGGGTAGGGGGGGGGGGGTTGATGGGGTAGCTATGCCATTTTTCCTAAAGATTTTCATCCATATTACCGGGACCAGACATTGCATTAAAGCCGCAAGCACTTTTAAATGGCTTTTTTTCCTTTAGAAATGTTATTTTGTGCAGGGACAGTTCTAAACACGGGAAACACGTGGCACTTCACAGGCATACTTTAGACACCCCCCAGGTACAATATTTAAAGGAATATTTGACTTTTTTTTTTTCACTTTATGCATCATTAAAATGACTGCTCCCGGAAAACGTCAGTTTTTAAAACTTCTTTTTGCATTGATACATGTCCCCTGGTGCAGAACCCGGGTTCCCAAACTCTGTTTCGGACAATAACATGGATAATAGTCATTATAATTAGCAATTTAGAATCCGAACGTTCGCATCCATTGTATTTAATAGGGTTCTAATGTTCGTGCGAACTTTCGGTCCGTTCGCGGGTTCTGGTGCGAACCGAACCCGGGGTTGTTCGGCTCATCACTAAGAGCCAGTTACGGGGGGTTGATAGCAGTGTGTACAAGCCCAAAATCTTTACCAGCAGCCCTCTTAACTGGGGGGTATTGCTACACGTGGGGGCTCAGAGTCTGGAATCCTGTACGCTGCAATCAAGCCTGGCAGAAGTACCGGCATGGATCCGTTGGAAGTGACACAGTGGTGCGCAGCAGCTGGCGCTTCCCCAGACATGGCAGTAGTCATTGAACTCCCCGGAGAAGATTGGCCAGAGAACGATGTAGAGCGACTCATGGTGTTACTGTCCCTGAGTCAGGAGGGATGGGTAGTGGACCTAAAGCCAGATCTGGAGACCTCCTTTACCTATGCATTAGTGGAATGGAGAGAAGGGATACCTGAGAGCTTCAGAGGTCAGAGTGTACAGGCTAAAGATCAGAAGGCATACCGTTTAGCGCACGCAAAGCCCATAAAGAAAGAACCACCTGAGCCGACAGTTAAAGGAGGAGCAGCCAAGAGTGACAACAGCCTCTGCGGCGCCCCTGACTGCTTTGGGCCCTGAGCTCCTTAATTCTTTAGGGGATTTAGTTGTCAAATGCCAGAAGAGTAACACGGTGTGTGTGGAGACTGGGAACCGGAAGCTCAGAATGTTTTCGGGAAAACAACCTATAGCACTCGGGGAAGAGAACTTTGACACGTGGATGGAACAAGCAATGCAGACTGTAGAAGGATGGGAAGTGACGGAAACCCAGAAGAAACAGCGCATAAACGAAAGTTTGAGGGGGGCTGCTGCAGAGGCGGTGAAGAATCTCAGATTCAGCAACACTTCCTGTACTGCTTATGATTACCTAACCATGCTACAGGAAGAGTTCGGTCAGCTGGAGAAAGTTATTGACTTAATGTACAAGTTTGAACATACTCTTCAACAGCCAGGGGAACAATTTTCAGAATATGTTCGGAGGTTGAACAAAATGCTCTGCCAGATAGTCCTGAAAAAGGGGATGGTACCACAGGCTATAGACGCAGCCAGGATGCGGCAGGTCATGAAGGGGGCGCTGCGCACTGATCCAGTCTGGCTCCATTTGAAGACAACTGGGGGAGTCATATCCCTGAACTATCCAGACCTTGTACGAATAGTCAGAGATGAAGAGGCTTTGCTCAAAGACCAACAGACGCCTGAAAAACCCATCTCTTCTCCCTCAGCTGAGGTTAGATCGGTTATGGCCACGGAACAGGACTCAGAGGTGGCGATCTTGAAATCACAAATGACCCAAGTCCTAGAAATGCTGACCTCTTTAATGGCTAAGAACCCTGGAGCCACACAAAAAGAAGAAGTGAAGAAGGAAGGGTATCAGAATGCCCCAAATCCCGTTTCCCCACAACCCAGAAGAGAAGAAGTTTGTTTTAACTGTGGAGGGGTTGGGCATTATGGCCGAGTGTGTCCCAGCCCGAGGAAGAGTCAAAATGCATACCGCAAGCTGGCGGAAAACTCCAGAGGGCCCCGGTGAAGGAGTCAACCGGGTGCCCGTCAGTTCCAGTAAACTCCAAAAGAATCAGAGAACAAGAGAAGCCAAGAAGAGAGGGGGACAATTACCCATCCCACAAACCCAATACTCCTGATCCTAAGCCCAAATCTCAAGCTTGGCAGGAAATTAATGCATACCAGGCCCAACAAGGACTCAGATCCAGAAAAAGAGTGAAAAAAAAAGAAATCTCAGAAGGCCAAACCCATGGAATCCAGGAAGGAGACCCCTCCAAAGGAATTTCCTGTCAAACTGGTGGGACCCTCTCCAGTAGTCCCCATTCAAGTAGAAGGGATATACACAAGAGCCATTCTTATACAGGAGCCCAAGTGACTCTCCTGTACTGGGACTTCTATCAGAAACATCTGAAGCATTTGCCCCTGCAGAAGTTAGAAGATTTGCAAATATGGGGAATTGGAACCCAGAGTTTCCCATACGACGGATACCTCCCAATTAGATTGGCCTTTGACCCTTCAGTAGCCGGAGACACTGAAATTTTCAACACATTGGCGGTAGTTGCCTCCACCCGCCAGGAGCCAACAAGAGTTCCCTCATAAAAGGGACGAACACTGACTTGGTCAGGAGATTACTGGCCCCTATAGCGCAGGAAAAGAACGCCCCAACAACCAGAATCCACCCTATGTTGCAACAGGCCTATCAGCGTCTGGTGTTGGAACAAAAGGCTCCAGAAGAAGGAGTGGGGAAGGTCTGGAAGTTGGACCGGAAGGAGAAGATGCTACAGCCCGGTGAGGTTGCCAGTCTGAAGGCTACCGTGAAACTCACCTGGGAACAATTTGGCCCCTTCGTGGTCCTGGAACCAGACCCTCTGGACACCCACCCGGGGGTTGGAAGTAATCCCTGAAATAGTTCCATTGAGGGCTCTCAAGAAAGCCAATGGCAGGGTGTCGGTGAGCATCCGAAACACCACTGACACGCCTGTGAAGATCCCAGCCCGGATGCTGTTGGGCCAAGTGAATCCTGCTACCCCGGTCGCCTTGTCAGACTTGGAGGAGGAAGAAGGGGGAAAAGCTACTGTGGAGAAGCTCTGCCTGGAAGAGACAGCCTTGCCACTGGCATGGAGGGAGAGAGCCAGGGCCCAGTTGACTAGGTGGCAAAAGATTTTTTCTAAGGATGAGTACGATGTGGGACGTGCAAAAAGTGCCACTCACAGGATTCGCCTGCAGGAGGACAAGCCATTCAGAGTCCGACGGGTCCCTTTGGCTGATCTTGAAGATCTGCCAGAGCAACTGACAGAGCTTAAGAGAACCGGTGTCATCCGGGAGTCTAGAAGTCCAATACGCCTCCGTGATGAGCCGAACACCCCCGGGTTCGGTTCGCACCAGAACCCGCGAACGGACCAAAAGTTCGCACGAACTTTAGAACCCTATTAAATACAATGGATGCGAATGTTCAAAATCTAAAGTGCTAATTATAACGACTAATATGCATGTTATTGTCCTAAAAAGGGTTTGGGAACCCGGGTTCTGCACCAGGGGACATGTATCAATCCAAAAAAAAGTTTTAAAAACAACCGTTTTTTGGGAGCAGTAATTTTAATGATGCATAAAGTGAAAAAAAAAAGTCAAATATTCCTTTAAATATCGTACCTGGGGGGTGTCTAAAGTATGCCTGTGAAGTGCCACGTGTTTCCTATGTTTAGAACTGTCCCTGCACAAAATTACATTTCTAAAGGAAAAAAAGCCATTTAAAACTGCTTGCGGCTTTAATGTAATGTCTGGTCCCGGTAATATGGATGAAAATCTTTAATAAAAATGGCATAGCTACCCCATCACAGCCCTCCTACCCCAGCCCATTACCAGCCCCTTTGGGTCTTGTATGGATATTAAGGGGAACCCCGCACACAAAATAAAAAAGGCCCTATATACTCTGAACAGCCGTATACAGGCGGTGCATACAAGACAGGGACTGTAGGTTTGTTCTTATGTAGAATCTGTTTGTAATTTTGAACAGGTACATTGTTTAAGTGCAGCTCCAGCCAAAAAATCTATTTTTAAGCTTTTTGGAAAACATAGGGAAGGGTTATCACTCCTGTAACATTTGTTTTGCTGTCTGTGCAGTGTGCACCTGTTCAGAACAGTTCACCTCACTTTCCGTCCTAATGACAAATGTTTTTTGAAAATTTGGGGTTTTTATTGAAACAAGAATTGGTGATAAAGCATCAGTGGAGAGGAGACACTTTTTTTCCCATATTAACTCTTACAGGAGAGAATTTGCCTTCCTAGGGGTAGATTTCTTCTCACTTCCTGTTGTATCCTTCCGTCTGCAAGGAGGAGTCGTTTGTAAGTTGGATGTTTGAAAGTAGGGGCCTGCCGTATATACTCAGCTGAAATTTGCCCCTTACATGTTGGTGTTGCCACAACACTGTGAGCCCTCACCGTTACTCTTGGTGGGCGCATGAATGGGCCCTGCTGTGAATTATTAGATCAAGAATTGTAATTGCATGCCCCTGTTGAACAGGGGCTGAAAAATTGGGCCTTTGGTGGTGGTGGTGTTGACGCAACACTGTAAGGCCTCACAGTTACTCTTGGTGGGCGCAGGAATGGGCCCTGCTGTGAATTATTAGATCAAGAATTGTAATTGCATGCCCCTGTTGAACAGGGGCTGAAAAATTGGGCCTTTGGTGGTGGTGGTGTTGACACAACCCTGTAAGGCCTCACAGTTACTCTTGGTGGGCGCAGGAATGGGCCCTGCTGTGAATTATTAGATCAAGAATTGTAATTAAATGCCCCTGTTAAACAGGGGCAGAAAAAATGGGCCTTAGGCACTGGTGCCACAACACTGCAACCCCTCACAGATACTGTACTTGGAGCACAGCAATGAGCCCTGTTGCAAAGTATTGCATCAAAAATTGTAATTACACGCCCCTGTTAAACAGGGGCTCAAAAATTGGGCCTTAGCCACTGGTGCTGGTGCCACGACACTGCAACCTCTCATAGATACTCTAGTTGGAGTGCAGGAATGAGCCATGCTGCAAAGCATTGCATAAAAATTTGTAATTACATGCCCCTGTTAAACAGGGGCTGAAATATTGGGCCTTAGCCACTGGTGGCGGCACCCAGAAACAAAAATGTTCTTCCAAGCTATCATCATCAATCGGATCATTGAGGAGGAGGAGCATAGTCAGTCAACATAACAGGACAGTCTCTCAGCATCAGCATCAGTCTTGAAGGGATGTGACATTTGAAAATAAATTAGTCTGTTATATCAGCTTCAGGTGTTTGGTAGCTGGTGGTGATCCAAGACTGGTTCATCTTTATGAAGGTCAGTCGATCAACAGAGTCGGTGGACAGGCACACCCTGTGATCCGTGACAAATCCTCCAGCAGCACTGAATTGCGTTCTGAAAGAACGCTGGATGCAGGACAGGCCAGTAGCTCAATTGCATACTGTGCAAGCTCTGGCCAGTGATCCATCCTCAAGACCCAGTAAGCCAGAGGATTTTCGGTGGGGAAGGTGTCCAAGTCTGACCTTGCCCCTAGGTATTCCTGCACCATGTATATCAGACGCTGGCGATGGTTGCTGGAACCGATCATACCTTGGGGCTGCGGACTAAAGAATTGTCTGAACGCATCGGTCAGACAGCCACCTTCCCCACCGCTCCTTCTTTGACTGACCGAAGCCTCAGCAACTCGTTGTCCAGGACCAGGAGTTTGTAACCTCCCAGTCTCTGGGAACGCGTTGCACAGACCTTTCTGCAAGGCCTCCCGGAGTTGTCTCATCCTCTGCTCCCTCTGCGACGGTAAGATAAGGTCTGCAACCTTACCCTTGTACCGTGGATCAAGGAGAGTGGCCAGCCAGTAATGGTCCCTCTCCTTGATCCGAAGAATACGAGGATCCTTCCGCAGACTTTGCAGGATCAGGGAGGCCATGCAGCGTAGGTTAGCTGAGGCATTCGGTCCGGAGTCCTCTGGGTCACTAAGGACGACATGATCCGCAGCCACCTCCTCCCAGCCACGTACAAGTCCACTGGTTTCTTGGGACTGTAAATCATCCCTAAAAGACTGCTGCTGATGATGCTGAGTGCCAGGCTCCACCTCCATGCTGACACAATCCTCCTCCTCCTCCTCCTCCTCCTCTTCTTCCTGTGCGATGGGTGGGACAGAAGGAACACTGTCTGGGTAAAGGGGGCCTTGAGAGGCAAGGAAGTCCTCCTCTTCCTGCCTCTGTTCTGCCTCAAGTGCCCTGTCCATTATTCCATGCAGCGTATGTTCCAACAGGTGGACAAGAGGTACAGTGTCACTGATGCATGCACTGTCACTGCTCACCATCCTTGTGGCCTCCTCAAATGGTGCCAGGACAGTGCATGCATCCCTGATCATGCCCCACTGGCGTGGTGAAAAAAACCCGAGCTCCCCTGACCTTGTCCTGGTGCCGTAGTCGCACAGGTACTCATTGATGGCCCTCTGCTGCGTGTGCAGCCGCTGCAGCATGGCCAACGTTGAGTTCCACCTGGTGGGCATGTCACATATAAGGCGGTTCTTGGGCAGGTTCAACTCCTTTTGCAGCTCAGCCAGGCGAGCACTGGCATTATAAGATCTGCGGAAATGCACACAGACTTTCCTGGCCTGCCTCAGGACATCCTGTAAGCCCAGGTACCTGCCCAAGAACCGCTGCACCACCAGGTTAAGGACGTGAGCCACACAGGGCACATGGGTCAGTTGTCCCTGTCGGAGAGCGGAGAGGAGGTTGGTGCCATTGTCGCAAACTACCATTCCTGGCTTAAGCTGGCGTGGCGTCAACCACCTCTCAGGCCTGCCCCTGCAGAGCAGACAGAACCTCTGCCCCAGTGTGGCTCCTGTCCCCCAAACACACAAGCGCAAGCACGGCATGGCATCTTTTTGCCTGCGTACTTGCGTAGCCCCTAGAACGCCTACGGAGCACCGCTGGTTCCGAGGACAAAGCACAGGAAGAGGCCACGGAGGAAGAAGAAGAGGAGGGGGTGGAGGACAGAGGTGTGTCAAAAACAGTAGTAGCATTTTGGAGGCGTGGCGGTGGAACAACCTCCAACACTACTGCACCTTGTCCTGCATCCTTCCCAGCTGCCAAAAGAGTGACCCAATGCGCCGTGAAAGAAAGGTAACGTCCCTGTCCATGCCTGCTGGACCATGAGTCAGCGATAATATGCACCTTACCACTGACCGCCCTGTCCAGCGAGGCCAAGACATTTGGGAACCTGCCACTGAGGAACGGCACATTGCACAAACTCACGGAAGGGGGCCGAGTCTACCAACTGAAAAGGCAGCAGTTGAAGTGCTAGCAATTTAGCCAAGCTAGCATTCAACCGCTGGGCATGTGGATGGCTGGGAGTGAACTTCTTTCGACGGTCCAGCAGCTGGGGCAGGGAAATTTGCCTGCTAGAATCGGACGTTGGTGTACTGCTAGCAGAGTGCCCGCAAGTACTTGGCTGTGACACACCTAGATCTACACCTTCATTCCTCTCAGAGCAGGTTTCAGAGAGGACTGAAGGTATAGTGGGGTTGGAGATCCCAGCTGATGCGGTGCAAGAAGAGGTCAGCTGTGTTCTTTGGTGTGGGTCTTTAAACACTTAAGCCCCGGACCATTTGGTAGCTAAAGGACCAGAGGTGAATTCAGAATTGTCATGGATATGCATTAATGTCTGTCTGCCATCTTACCTTCCTCCTCATGTGTTCATCTAGAGACCAGACCTCCTTCACCTGGCTTCCTTTATAATCTCCTCCCAGCCTGACTCCACCCCAGGCCCTATCACTGAACACTATATTAACCTGTGCACTGCAAGCCTGCTTTGCTGATCAACGTGTTTGTTAGGCATTGCGTGTTTGTTAGGCATTGTGTGTTTGGGTTCCTGCCTGCCGTGTGCTACGTCTGTCTCTCTGTTACGTTATTGGCTTGTCCCCGACCATCCCTGTCTGCTCGTGACCCTTGACCTTCGGCTCGTTCTTCGTTATCCTTGTCTGCTTGTGGCCCCTGACCTTCGGCTTGTTATTCGGTTCTCTCTATCGTGTGCTGCTGCTTCCCCTTATCCTACGGGGCGTGAGCTAGGAAACTCCAGGGGCCGCGACCTGGTCCCAGCCTGCAGCGTAACATCCTCACCACTAGAGGCCCTGGAGAAGACCAGCTGGGTCTTAGACTCCGCGCCCTGGGGAATCTTGGCTCTCGCTTCCGTTGGGATCCCGGTTGTGCTCCTCTGGTCCCGCTTTCCACAACCACCCAGTTTCCTATCCACAGAAGCCAGCCATAGGGTTCACTACCTCGCGGTGCACTCCTGTCCCCCTACGGTGTGCATCTGTCACCTGGCCACAGGTGACCCTGACAGTTTGATCAGCCATGAACCCGGCTGACATCCCGCTACCCGCGGATGATCCATTGCAGGGCATAGTTTGCAGACTTGAAACCCAGGAATCGAATCAGACTCAGGTGATGCGATTCCTCCAGGATCTGGCTTCTCGCTTCGAGCAGCTTCAGGCCTCCTTGGGAACCCTGAATCCGCAACCTCAAATACAATCAGCGGCTGCACCTATTGCACCAGTCGCAGCCACACACTCGCTACAACTGCCAGCTCCGTCCCGTTTCTCTGGGGACTCCAAGGCTTGCAGGGGGTTCCTTAGCCAATGCACGATTCATTTTGAGCTCCAGCCCCAAAACTTCCTGTCTGATCGGGCTAAGGTAGCCTATATCATTTCCCTCCTCTCTGGTGAAGCTTTAGCCTGGGCAGACCCTCTGTGGGAACTGAATGATCCAGTGGTTTCTAGCCTGTCTGGCTTCTTGAAACTTTTTCGGAATATCTTCGAAGAACCGGCTCGTGTCTCTTCAGCGGCCAGCGCCCTTTTACGTCTCCGCCAAGAGTCTGCTTCTGTGGGACAGTATGCGCTTCATTTCCGCATACTGTCGGCTGAGTTGAGCTGGAACAATGAGGCCTTAGTCGCAACCTTTTTGCATGGCCTGTCTGATAGAGTGAAGGATGAATTAGCAGGAAGAACCATCCCCACTGATCTGGCCGGCGTTATCTCCTTGTGTAACCAGATCGATATTCGCTTTCAGGAGAGGACCTTAGAAAAGCAACGCCAGCACTCCTTGGTTCTTAGTCAGCCTGAGCTCCCCTCTCTTTGACCCGTAGAGCATCTCCTACCAGCTGAGGAACCCATGCAGCTGGGTCGGACCAGGCTATCCCCCGAGGAACGTGCTAGGCGCAGAACTCTTGGTCTGTGTCTTTACTGTGGGGGCAAAGGTCATTTTCGTGACACTTGCTCTCTTTGTCCAGAAAAACGTTCGGGTCCACTTCATCTGGAAAGTGGAGTATTGGACCCAGAAATATCACCTTCCCCTTCTCGTCTTCTGCTTTCTGTGTTCCTTCATGTTGGTGCTTCTTCTCATTCGGTCTCAGCATATCTGGATTCCGGAGCCGCTGGTAATTTCATGGACTGGGAAATCGCATCGTCCATGAGACTTACTCTTTTGCCCCTCACCACGCCATTGGTGGTCTTGGCGATTGATGGTACTGTTCTCCCAGGGGGACCTATCCGCTTCCAGACCCTCCCTGTTAAGATGTCGGTAGGGACACTCCACCAGGAGTGGATATCCTTCCTTATCTTACCCAAGGCCTCAACGCCTATAATTTTGGGTCTCCCATGGTTACAGCTCCATTCTCCTCATGTGGACTGGACTACTGGACAGATCCTGGCTTGGGGTCCCTCCTGTTCCTCCTCCTGTCTACCCAAGGTTGCCCCCTGTGAATCTGAGCCGGTCATTCATTCCAGGTTGCATAACCATTTACATTTCTCTGTCCCTAACCACCCTTGGACGCACAGCCAGGCTAGCTTGTCTACAAGTCCTGCAGTCGCTACGTCTTGCGATGCGATTCAGGTAGTCGCTACACCTGACTCAGCTATTCACTCTGCCTCTGTACTAGTTATGCCAGTCCAGCCCATGCCCAGTGAGCCTCTTACTTTTTCTTGTTCGGGACATTCTGCTTGTCCTTCAGCTATTCAGCTTGACTCCGGCGACATGTCACCTTCTAACCAACCTGACTTCAGGGTTCCACTGACATCTGCCCAGTCTGATGGTCCTGTGCAAGATGACCAGTTCCCCTTTAAGGGTCTAGGGGACCCTCCTCAGATTCCTGTTGATCCTCTCATGCCCTTGCTTATTCCTAGAGAGCCTTTGGTCCTCAATAGATCTTCTTGTCATCTCCCTACCTCGTTTTCGGTCTCTGAGGATAATTTTAAGTACGAGGTTAGACAAGTTCTGGATTCTCGGCTCTGCAGAGGCATTCTTCAGTACCTTGTGCATTGGAGAGGTTTTGGTCCTGAGGAGGCGTCTTGGATCGCTGCATCTGATGTCGCTGCACCTCATCTGTTGAGAAGGTTTCATCAGAGATTTCCCTTTAAGCCTGGGTCCAGGCGGGGGAGGGCCCATAAGAGGGAGGGTACTGTCATGGATATGCATTAATGTCTGTCTGCCATCTTACCTTCCTCCTCATGTGTTCATCTAGAGACCAGACCTCCTTCACCTGGCTTCCTTTATAATCTCCTCCCAGCCTGACTCCACCCCAGGCCCTATCACTGAACACTATATTAACCTGTGCACTGCAAGCCTGCTTTGCTGATCAACGTGTTTGTTAGGCATTGCGTGTTTGTTAGGCATTGTGTGTTTGGGTTCCTGCCTGCCGTGTGCTACGTCTGTCTCTCTGTTACGTTATTGGCTTGTCCCCGACCATCCCTGTCTGCTCGTGACCCTTGACCTTCGGCTCGTTCTTCGTTATCCTTGTCTGCTTGTGGCCCCTGACCTTCGGCTTGTTATTCGGTTCTCTCTATCGTGTGCTGCTGCTTCCCCTTATCCTACGGGGCGTGAGCTAGGAAACTCCAGGGGCCGCGACCTGGTCCCAGCCTGCAGCGTAACATCCTCACCACTAGAGGCCCTGGAGAAGACCAGCTGGGTCTTAGACTCCGCGCCCTGGGGAATCTTGGCTCTCGCTTCCGTTGGGATCCCGGTTGTGCTCCTCTGGTCCCGCTTTCCACAACCACCCAGTTTCCTATCCACAGAAGCCAGCCATAGGGTTCACTACCTCGCGGTGCACTCCTGTCCCCCTACGGTGTGCATCTGTCACCTGGCCACAGGTGACCCTGACAAGAATTTTGCACTGCGCTGCTTTAACTGTAAATTGTGCAGACATGCAATGTTGTACCCAAACGAAATTTGCGTCCTTTTCTTCCCACAAATAGAGCTTTCTTTTAATGGTATTTGATTGCCTCTGCGATTTTTATTTTTTGCGATATAAACGGAAAAAGACCGAAAATTTTGAAAAAAAATGATATTTTCTACTTTTTGTTATAAGAAAAATCGAATAAACTCAATTTTAGTCATACATTTAGGCCAAATGTATTCAGCCACATGTCTTTAGTAAAAAAAATGTCAATAAGTGTATATTTATTGGTTTGCGCAAAAGTTATAGCGTCTACAAACTAGGGTACATTTTCTGGAATTTACACAACTTTAAATTTATGACTGCCTATCTCAATTCTTGAGGTGCTAAAATGGCAGGGCAGTACAAAACCCCCCCAAATTACCCCATTTTGGAAAGTAGACACCCCAAGTAAATTGCTGAGAGGCATGTTGAGCCCATTGAATATTTTTTTTTTGTCCCAAGTGATTGAATAATGACTAAAAACAAAAAAAAAAATTACAAAAAGTTGTCACTAAATGATATATTGCTCACACATGCCATGGTTATATGTGGAATTGCACCCCAAAATACATTCTGCTGCTTCTCCTGAGTACGGGGATACCACATGTGTGGGACTTTTTAGGAGCCTAGCCACGTACGGGACCCCGGAAACCAAACACCGCCTTCAGGATTTCTAAGGGCGCAAATTTTTGATTTCACTCCTCACTACCTATCACAGTTTTGAAAGCCATAAAATGCCAAAATAGCACAAAACCCCCCCAAATGACCCCATTTTAGAAAGTAGACACCCCAAGGAAATTGCTGAGAGGCCTGTTGAGCCCATTGAATATTTTTTTTTTGTCCCAAGTGATTGAATAATGACAAAAAAAAAAAAAATTACAAAAAGTTGTCACTAAATGATATATTGCTCACACATGCCATGGTTATATGTGGAATTGCACCCCAAAATACATTTTGCTGCTTCTCCTGAGTACGGGGATACCACATGTGTGGGACTTTTTAGGAGCCTAGCCGCGTACGGGACCCCGAAAACCAATCACCGCCTTCAGGATTTCTAGGCACAAATTTTTGATTTGACTCCTCACTACCTATCACAGTTTTGAAGGCCATAAAATGCCAAAATAGCACAAAACCCCCCCAAATGACCCCATTTTGGAAAGTAGACACCCCAAGCTGTTTGCTGAGAAGCATGGTGAGTATTTTACAGCTCTCATTTGTTTTTGAAAATGAAGAAAGAAAATTTTTTTTTTCTTTTTTTTTTTCAATTTTCAAAACTTTGTGACAAAAAGCGAGATCTGCAAAATACTCACAATACCTCTCAGCAAATAGCTTGGGGTGTCTACTTTCCAAAATGGGGTCATTTGGGGGGGTTTTGTGCCATCTGGGCATTCCATGGCCTCCGAAACTGTGATAGGCAGTGAGAAGTGAAATCAAAAATTTACACCCTTAGAAAGCCTGAAGGCGGTGATTGGTTTTTGGGGTCCCGTACGCGGCTAGGCTCCCAAAAAGTCTCACACATGTGGTATTCCCGTACTCAGGAGAAGCAACAGAATGTATTTTGGGGTGTAATTCCACATATGCCCATGGCATGTTTGAGCAATATATCATTTAGTGACAACTTTGTGCAAACAAAAAAAAAAAAAAAAAAATTGTCTTTTTTCCGCAACTTGTGTCAACATATAAAATATTCCATGGACTCGACATGCCTCTCAGTATATAGCTTGGGGTGTCTACTTTCCAAAATGGGGTCATTTGGGGGGGTTTTGAACTGTTCTGGCATTTTATACACAACATTAGGAAGCTTACATCCACTCTTCTAACCACTTGAAGACAAAGCCCTTTCTGACACTTTATGTTTACATGAAAACATTTATTTTTTTTTGCAAGAAAATTATGTTGAACCCCCAAACATTATATATATTTTTAAAGCAAAGGCCCTACAGAATAAAATGGTGGGTGTTGCATTTTTTTTTTCTACACAGTATTTGCGCAGCGATTTTTCAAACGCATTTTTTGGGGAAAAAAATACACTTTTTTTAATTTTAATGCACTAAAACACACTATATTGCCCAAATGTTTGATGAAATAAAAAAGATGATCTTAGGCCGAGTACATAGATACCAAACACGACATGCTTTAAAATTTCGCACAAACGCGCATTGGCGACAAACTACATACATTTTTAAAAGCCTTTAAAAGCCTTTACAGGTTATCCCGTTAGATTTACAGAGGAGGTCTACTGCTAAAATTACTGCCCTCGATCTGACCTTTGCGGTGATACCTCACATGCATGGTGCAATTGCTGTTTACATATGACGCCAGACCGACGCTTGCGTTCGCCATTGGGCAAGAGCAGGGCAGGACAGGGGTGCTTTTTTTTTTTTTTTATTATTAATTTTGCTTTTTTATTTTATTTTTAAATTGTTCCTTCCATATTTTTTTTTTTTTTTTATCATTTTTATTGTTATCTCAGGGAATGTAAATATCCCCTATGATAGCAATAGGTAGTGACGGGTACTCTTTTTTTGAAAAAACTGGGGTCTAGACCTAGATCTTTCCTCTGCCCTCAAAGCATCTGACCACACCAAGATCGGTGTGATAAAATGCTTTCCCAATTTCCCAATGGCGCTTTTTATATCCGGGGGGGGACATTCCCTCCCACTGCTTGTAAAAGCAGTCCAGAGGCTAATTAGCCACTAGGATTGCTTTTACATGAAAGCCGGGCGCTGGCTGAAAAGAATGATACCAAGATGATACCTAAACCCGCAGGCATCAATCTGGTATAACCATTCAAAGTCCAGCAACAAACCAGTACGTTGCTGGTCCTTGTTGGACATGTATTGTAATCTTTTTTTTTTATGCAGCCAGGTGGCTGAACGAAAAAAGAGATTGATCGGTGGGTATGCCCACCATTAGAATACCGCCCTTCATCCACCCACTTCTAATGATGGGCATACATGCACCATTTATATATGCCGAAGCATGGGGGCATCCTCCCGCAAAAAAGTTATGCCGCACACACATGGTCGGACTTTTCCACGGGCAAGCCTCCGTCGGAATTTCGACCGTATGTACGCGGCATTAGGAGCAAAATTACTCCTCCGCCCCTGCTGCCCCAATGCTTCGGCATATTTGCTTTTTTTTTTTTTAACTGTGGTGGTGAAATCACCTCCTACAGCACTGGAGTCGCAGGGATCAGGCCTGTCTCTGCGAACGCTGCAGTTATGTGTGTTGTGTTTTGTAAGTGACAGTGATCGATCGATACTGCACTTGGGTGGCCTGGGCTGGACGGAGGGGCAAAACGCAGGTGCTAGCAGGTATCTGGGCTGATCCCGCTAACACTGCGTTTTTGGGAACCCTAAACTGCTGGGGACGCTAGTATAGATCTGATCAGATCAGATATTGATCTGTTCAGATACTATACCACTAAGGGAGGTGTATGTTTCACGCGTGGGTGTTAGCGTTACTGGCACTAACCTGACGCTGCCTGGGGTGTGACGCAGACCCTCTCTGACGCTAAAACCTAATTGATATCACCCGCCGGGCGATCAGGGGGTTAAACCTTTATTGGGTTATATACGGCGGGTGCCCTGACACTATAAAAAGCTAAACTAACTAACCAGCGTCACCCGTAACACTTATATGATGATCACTGGTGAAAGGGTTAACTAGGGGCAATTAGGGGGTTAAAACCTTTATTAGATAATATATGGGGGTACCTGACGCTATAAAAACCTGCGGCGAACCTAAAAAAAAATACTGGCTACCGATCTGCATCACCGACGCTAAGACAGCGATCAGAAAAATGATCGCTTAGCGACAGTGGTGATAGGGGGTGAAGGGGTTACCTGGGGGGGGCGATCAAGGGGGTTAAACCTTTATTAGATCATTTATGGGGGTACCTGACGCTATAAAAACCTGCGGCGAACCTAAAAAAAATTACTGGCTACCGATCTGCATCACCGACGCTAAGACAGCGATCAGAAAAATGATCGCTTAGCTACAGTGGTGATAGGGGGTGAAAGGGTTACCTGGGGGGCGATCAAGGGGGTTAAACCTTTATTAGATAATTTATGGGGGTACCTGACACTATAAAAACCTGCGGCGAACCTAAAAAAAAAATACTGGCTACTGATCTGCATCACCGACGCTAAGACAGCGATCAGAAAAATTATCGCTTAGCTACAGTGGTGATAGGGGGTGAAAGGGTTACCTGGGGGGCGATCAAGGGGGTTAAACCTTTATTAGATAATTTATGGGGGTACCTGACGCTATAAAAACCTGCGGCGAACCTAAAAAAAAAATACTGGCTACTGATCTGCATCACCGACGCTAAGACAGCGATCAGAAAAATTATCGCTTAGCGACAGTGGTGATAGGGGGTGAAAGGGTTACCTGGGGGGCGATCAAGGGGGTTAAACCTTTATTAGATAATTTATGGGGGTACCTGACGCTATAAAAACCTGCGGTGAACCTAAAAAAAAAAATACTGGCTACCGATCTGCATCACCGACGCTAAGACATCGATCAGAAAAATGATCGCTTAGCGACAGTGGTGATAGGGGGTGAAAGGGTTACCTGGGGGGCGATCAAGGGGGTTAAACCTTTATTAGATAATTTATGGGGGTACCTGACGCTATAAAAACCTGCGGCGAACCTAAAAGAAATTACTAGCTACCGATCTGTATCACCGACGCTAAGACAGCAATCAGAAAAATGATCGCTTAGCGACGGCGGTGCTAGGGGGTGAAAGGGTTATCTGGGGGTGATCAAGGGGTTAAACCTTTATTAGGGGGGGTTAGGGGGCTACACTGGACCTAAAACTAAATGTAGTGACACTTTTACAGTCACAAATGTCACTGATTGCAGTGATCAGTAAATAAATGGTCACTGCAATCAGTGACACTGTGACTGGGGGCTGGGGGGTGATCTGGGGGGGCGATTTATGTGCCTATGTGTGCTGGTGTTAGTGTAGTGTTTGTGCACTAACCCTGATGTCTTCTCTTGTACGGCGCTCGGTATATGTGAGCGCCGCACAGGAGATGACATCACTTCCTCCTGCTTCCTCTGTCTGTGTAAACATTCCACAGACAGAGGGGGCATTTCCATTCGCCGGGAGCGATCGCGGGGGGATGGCCAGAATCGAACGGCCGTCCCCTCATGTCGGATCGCTCCCCAACAAATTCCGACCGCTCACTGTACAGAAGGGGAGTCCGATTGGACCCCCCAACTGTACAAAGGCAATCACGTACACTGTACGTGATTGTGCCTGTCGGTGCCATTGTGCCGACGTATATATACAGTGAGCGGTCGTTAAGTGGTTAAGGTAGGCTTGCCAACGAGCTGCATGGCAGGTCAACATATGTCTGGTCAAGCATGTGGTGCCCAAGCGGGTGATGTTTTGGCCACGCGATATACGCTTGAGACATATGTTGCAAAAAGCAGCTGTGCGATCTGATGCACTCGACTCAAAAAAGGCCCACACCAAAGAACTTTTTGAATAACGGGCAGAGGCAGCGCCCTGCACAGGCGGAGCTCTGCGGTGTGATTCCGTCGGTGTGCTGCCCTTACGCTGGCCCCCCCTGGGCATCCTGCCTCATTGGAGATGTGCCTCCTCCTCATCCTCCTCCTCCTCCTCACTCCTATTAGGCACCCACGTGGAGTCAGTGACCTCATCATCCCCTCCCTCCTCATCACTGGAGCCAATCTGGCAGTATGCTGCAGCTGCTGGAACATGACTGCCAGATTGGTGTCCTTCTTGAGCATCCCCTCTCTCTGCTCTCACGCTACTGCCTTCCTCTAGCTGGGTATCATCATCAGACCCTTCGAAACACTGGGCATCCTCCTGGAGCATGTACCCAACACTGTGCTCAAACAGTTCGGGGGACTCCTCAGGAGGACTTGGTTGGTCTAGGGAAGGAGTGACTGATGATGACATTGATACCAGGGAAGAGGACGCTTTGGCAGCTGCTTTGCCAGTACCCTGAGCCTGGGTGAGAGAGGATGAGGAGGATGAGGAGGGCTTGGTCATCCACTCTACCAAGTCTTCAGCATGATGCGGCTCAACACGTCCAGCTGCCGAAAAGAAGCACAAGCGTGTCCCATGGCCACGTGCTGATGGCGATGCACCGCGTCCACGACCAGCACTGTTGTCTCTAGACACAGAGCCTGCTTGCCCTCTTTTTTTGGCTCCTGACTATCTGCCTCTCCTTGTTTGCCTTCCAGACATTCTAATGGCCTGCAGGGAAATGAGAAAAGCAGCAATACAGGCTAAGTTAAGGTGTAATATGGTCAGGAGGCACACTCCGCCCGCTGTAAGTGCCACAAAATCCTGTTGGTGTAACACACCAGGAAAAGCAGCAATACAGGCTAAGTTAAGGTGTAATATGGTCAGGAGGCACACTCCGCCCGCTGTAAGTGCCGCAAAATCCTGTTGGTGTAACACACCAGGAAAAAGCAGCAATACAGGCTAAGTTAAGGTGTAATATGGTCAGGAGGTACACTCCGCCCGCTGTAAGTGCCGCAAAATCCTGTTGGTGTAACACACCAGGAAAAAGCAGCAATACAGGCTAAGTTAAGGTGTAATATGGTCAGGAGGCAAACTCCGCCCGCTGTAAGTGCCGCAAAATCCTGTTGGTGTAACACACCAGGAAAAAGCAGCAATACAGGCTAAGTTAAGGTGTAATATGGTCAGGAGGCACACTCCGCCCGCTGTAAGTGCCGCAAAATCCTGTTGGTGTAACACACCAGGAAAAATCAGCAATACAGGCTAAGTTAAGGTGTAATATGGTCAGGAGGTACACTCCGCCCACTGTAAGTGCCGCAAAATCCTGTTGGTGTAACACACCAGGAAAAAGCAGCAATACAGGCTAAGTTAAGGTGTAATATGGTCAGGAGGCACACTCTGCCCGCTGTAAGTGCCGCAAAATCCTGTTGGTGTAACACACCAGGAAAAAGCAGCAATACAGGCTAAGTTAAGGTGTAATATGGTCAGGAGGCACACTCCGCCCGCTGTAAGTGCCGCAAAATCCTGTTGGTGTAACACACCAGGAAAAAGCAGCAATACAGGCTAAGTTAAGGTGTAATATGGTCAGGAGGCACACTCCGCCCGCTGTAAGTGCCGCAAAATCCTGTTGGTGTAACACACCAGGAAAAAGCAGCAATACAGGCTAAGTTAAGGTGTAATATGGTCAGGAGGCACACTCCGCCCGCTGTAAGTGCCGCAAAATCCTGTTGGTGTAACACACCAGGAAAAAGCAGCAATACAGGCTAAGTTAAGGTGTAATATGGTCAGGAGGTACACTCCGCCCGCTGTAAGTGCCGCAAAATCCTGTTGGTGTAACACACCAGGAAAAAGCAGCAATACAGGCTAAGTTAAGGTGTAATATGGTCAGGAGGCACACTCCGCCCGCTGTAAGTGCCGCAAAATCCTGTTGGTGTAACACACCAGGAAAAAGCAGCAATACAGGCTAAGTTAAGGTGTAATATGGTCAGGAGGTACACTCTGCCCGCTATAAGTGCCGCAAAATCCTGTTGGTGTAACACACCAGGAAAAAGCAGTAATACGGGCTAACTTCAGGTGTATAATGTGCAGGAGGCTTAGCAACAATGACACTGACACTGTCCCCTGCCTATCCTTCTCTCTCCCTGCACACAAGGTTTATCAAAGTATATGACACTGACACTCTCCCTGCCTATCCTTCTCTCTCCCTACACACAAGGTTTAGCAAAGAATATGACACTGACACTCTCCCTGCCTATCCTTCTTTGTCCCTACACACAAGGTTTAGCAAAGAATAGATTTGACAATATTTGACACTGTCCCTGCCTATCCTTCACTTTCCCTGCTCAGGAACACACTACACAAGGCCGCCGCGCTGGCGGCCTTTTATAGTGTGGGGCGTGTACTAAACCCCCTCAGCTATAATTGGCCACAGGCATCCTGCCTGTGGCCAATCATTGCTCTCCTCGCTGCCGGCGCTGTGATTGGCCAAGCATGCAGGGTCACAGTGCATGCTTGGCCAATCACAGCGCCGGGATTACACTGCGATGGCGCAGTGTATTGTGGGCCGTTCGCATCACTCGAATTTGGCGCGAACGGCCCAAATCGTTCGTTGTTCACCGAACGCTGCGAACAGCCGATGTTCGAGTCGAACCTATGTTCGACTCGAACACCGAGCTCATCCCTATTGACATGTGTAGTAGATCCTGTTTGGCCCTTTGGTCGACAATTAAGTACCTCACACACATAAGATTAACACATCAAAGCTGTTTTCTGGCCTCTCCCATATCCGTAATCCAGTTGACTCTGACAACTGAATTATCTACTAAAATCTGGCCTGGTCAATATTGTACTAACATATAAATATATATATATATATATATATATATATATATATATATACACATATATATATATATATATATATATACATATATATACATATATCTACCAACATATTACAACACCATCTATCCAGAGATCTGCACAGCCGTGCATGCTTCAGGTCCATTGGAGGAGGACAAAAAGGAACACAGTGCTGAGAGGTGAGCGTACTTTTATGGGTATGGGGTCCTATAGCATTGGAGAGGAGGCGGGGTTAACCCACACGTAGGCTGCCATGGAGTCTGTCAGGAAATAGACTTTTTGGCTGGAGCTACACTTAAAAAATTTACCTGTTCCAAATTACAAACAGATTCTACTTAAGAACAAACCTACAGTCCCTGTCTTGTTTGCACCGCCTGTATACTGCTGTTCAGAGTATATAGGGCCTTTTTTTAAAGGGGCTGGTAGTGGGCTGGGGGGGATACCCATGCCATTTTTCTCAATGATTTTCATCCATATTGCCGGGACCAGACATTACATTAAAGCCGCAAGCAGTTTTAAATAACTTTTTTTCCTTTAGAAATGTCATTTTGTGCAGGGACAGTTCTAAACACGGGAAACATGCGCCACTTCACAGGCTTACTATAGACACCCCCCAGGTATGATATTTAAAGGAATATTTCACTTTTTTTTTTTCACTTTAAGCATCATTAAAATCACATGCTACCAAATAACGTCAGTTTTTAAAACTTTTTTTTGCATTGATACATGTCCCCTGGGGCAGGACCCGGGTCTCCAAACCCTTTTTAGGACAATAACTTGCATATTAGCCTTAATAATTAGCACTTTTGATTTCGAACGTTCGAGTCCATTGATTTTAATAGGGTTCTAAAGTTTGTGCGAACTTTCGGTCCGTTCGCAGGTTCTGGTGCGAACCGAACCGGGGGGTGTTCGGCTCATCCCTAGTGGCCATCAACCCTGTCCTCAGGGCCCACTAACAGGCCAGGTTTTAGGTATTACCTTGGGGAGATGCAGACTAGAATACTGCAATCACTGAGCAGCAAATGATATCACCTGTGCTGTATTTCAGTTATCTTGCAAACCTGGCCTGTTAGTGGGCCCTGAGGACAGGGTTGATGACCACTGCCATTGACTTTAATGGTGTTCGAAAGTTAGCGCGAACTTTCGGTCCGTTCGCATGTTCTGGATGCGAACCGAACCCTACTCCCCCCCCCCTCAAACCTTGAACCCTGATCCATCCCTCCCCTTCTTTGTTTTTTTTTTTCTTCTCTCTCTTGTTTCTTCCCCTTCTATCCCGCTTTTGATGTAAATATATGTCTTAGTTTCTCATCGGAAAAAACATAAAAATTAACGGAGACGCCAATTGATTGCTTTGAGTAAATGATGCTAGCAGTGCTGGTTCACAGTGCTTTTGAACTTTTCTGTATTTGCTACTTTTGCTCAGTTATGCTGTACTGTCATGAAACTTTATTGTTTTTTAAGTTATGTATATCATACAGTGACAACTGGAACAGATATACTTGATATACTTTCCTTGTCTGTTTTGCAATGAAGATTCTTGTAATTAAAGAATCTATTAATAAAAGTATATATATATATATATATATATATATACAGAATCTCACAAAAGTGAGTACACCCCTCACATTTCTGTAAATATTTTATTATATCTTTTAATGAGACAACACTTAAGAAATTGCACTTTGCTACAATGTAAAGTAGTGAGTGTACAGTTGTATAAGGCTTGGTTCACACTTGTGCGATGCAGGAACCCTGCAAATCCACTGCGGGTTCCCGCATCGCACCAGACTCGCACGGCAGTTCACACTGCCATATGCGAACTGCTGGGAGTGTCAATAAAATGTTAATGACACCCCCATGTCAGCTCGCATATTGCACTACGAACTGAGAGTTCGGACATGAATTGGATCGCATGGGTGTGAACACCCATGCAATCCGATTGTGGTGCGGACCAAAAAAAGGGTCCTGTGCGAGTTTGGTCCGAATGCGATGCGATATCAGCCATATTATCTGTATGATTGAAATTGTATTGCACGGACATTGCATGTAATATGCACTGTCGTGCTGTGCGAATCACATGGTGTGAACCGCACTGGTGTGAACTGACAATAACAGTGTAAATTTGCTGTCCCCTTAAAATAATTCAAAACACAGCCATTAAAGTCTAAACTGCTGGTAACAAAAGTGAGTACACCCCTAAATGAAAATATCCAAATTGGGCCCAATTAGCCTTTTTCCCTTCCCTGTGTCATGTGACTTGTTAGTGTTACAAGGTCTCTGGTGTGAATGGGGAGCAGGTGTGTTAAATTTGGTGTTTTAATCACTTACTCATACTGGTCACTGGAAGTTCAACATGGCACCTAATGAGGATCTCTGGGGTTCTGAAAAAAAGAATTGTTGTTCTACATAAATATGGCCTAGGCTATAAGAAGATTGCCAAGACCCTGAAACTGAGCTGCAGAGTGGTGGCCAAGACTATACAGCGGTTTGACAGGTTCCACTCAAAACAGGCCTCGCTATGGTCGACCAAAGGAGTTGAGTGCACGTGCTCAGCGTTATATCCAGAGGTTGTCTTTGGAAAATAGTGAGTGATGCCAGCATTGCTGCAGAGGTTGAAGGGGTGGGGGTCAGCCTGTCAGTGCTCAGACCATACACCGCACACTGCATAAAATTGGTCTGCATGGCTGTCGTCCCAGGAGGAAGCCTCTTCTAAAGATGATGCACAAAAAATACCGCAAACAGTTTGCTGAAGACAAGCAGACTAAGGACATGGATTACTGGAACCATGTCCTGTGGTCTGATGCGACCAAAATAAACTTATTTGGTTCAGATGATGTCAAGCGTGTGTGGCGGTAACTAGGTGAGGAGTACATAGAACAGTGTGTCTTGCCTACAGTCAAGCATGGTGGTGGGAGTGTCATGGTCTGGGGCTGCATGAGTGCTGCCGGCACTGGGGAGCTACAGTTCATTGAGGGAACCATGAATGCCAACATGTACTGTGACATACTGAAGTAGAGCATGATCCCCTCCCTTCGGAGACTGGGCCGCAGGGCAGTATTCCAACATGATAACGACCCCAAACACACCTCCAAGGCGACCAGTTCCTTGCTAAAGAAGCTGAGGGTAAATGTGATGGACTGGCCAAGCCTGTCTCCAGACCTAAACCCTATTGCGCATCTGTGAGGCAGCCTTAAACAGAAGGTGGAGGAGCGCAAGGTCTCTAACATCCACCAGCTCTGTGATATTGTCATGGAGAAGTGGAAGAGTGGAAGAGGACTCCAGTGGCAACCTGTGAAGCTCTGGTGAACTCCATGCCCAAGAGAGTTAAGGCAGTGCTGGAAAATAATGGTGGCCACACAAAATATTGACACTTTGGGCACAATTTGGACATTTTCACTTAGGTGTGTACTCACTTTTGTTGCCAGCGGTTTAGACATTATTGGCTTTGTGTTGAGTTATTTTGAGGTGACAGTAAATTCACACTGTTATACAAGCTGTACACTCACTACTTTAAATTGTAGTAAAGTGTAATTTCTTCAGTGTTGTCACATGAAAAGGTATAATAATATATTTACAAAATGTGAGGGGTGTACTCACTTTTGTGAGATACTGTGTGTATATATATATATATATATATATATATATATTGCCTCTGCATATGTTGTGGCCTTCCTTCTGGATGCCCTTTTTTTCTCAAACTGCTGCCTAATAGGAGCTTTACAGCTGCACCTAGTTATTACCCATTTGGAGAATGCCATCTTGCCTCTCAAGCCTCGTACACACGGCCGAGAATCTCGTCAAGAAAAAAAACGTCGTTTTTCTTGACGAGATTCTTGGACAAGAAACTTGTCCCGACTGAGTGTACACACGCTCCTTTCAAAGAACCCGCGGTTCTTTGAATGGAGCGAACGCGGTGATATAATCGACTACGACAAGCGTGCGCTCGTCACATTCGATGCCGTCACTGCCATCTTGCTACACCCTACCTATGCCTAGGAAGCTACCGCGCATGCGTCAAAGTCATTTCGAGCATGCGCGGGCTTCCCAGGGGGCAGGTAAGTGTACACACACACACTTTTTTCGTCGAGAAACATGCTGACAAGAATCTCGATGAGAAAATAAAGAGCAGGTTCTCTATTTTTTTCGTCGAGATTCTTGTCGGTTTTCTTGACGAGAAACATGATAGCCGCGTACACACGACCGATTTACTCAGCAAGAAAGCTCTGCCAGCAAGTTTCTTGCTGGTTCTTGCCGAGAAACTCGGTCGTGTGTACGAGACTTCAGACTTAGGTAAGCCAAGGCCAGTCTGTCAGTTTCAACCTGCATTTGGGATGAAAGCTGAAATGTTGTTTTTTCTCTCCGTAAATTACTTTGGTTGCATGTTTTGGGGAAAGTAGGGGTACTTTTATAGGCGATGAACTGGATTATGAAGAAGATACTATTTTATTACTTGCTCATTGACTAAAAAAGGTTCACTTAGGTTTCAAAAGCACGGAATGCTAATACAGTACAACACCCTGTTACTGTAATAATGTCATGAACATTTAATTTTTTCCTCTGATGTCTCATAGGAAAGGGAACTATGACACTCTTTATGACAAGGAACTATGATGGGAAATTAAGATTGCTGGGCTATATTTAAATGTTAAATGAGCTTCCTATCAATCTTTTAAATCTATAACCACAGGATTGCCCATGAAAGAATTATATACAGTATATATGTTAACCATCAACAACAGGAAGGAAACTGTGGCATAGGTGTCCTAATGACATCTTGATATTTTTATAATGTAGTTTTGGGTAACACAACTACATTTTCCAAGAAAACCTGAAAAAACTTGGTGCTCCATGGCACATAGGACTAGTTCTAATGTGTGCTTTCATGATGCAATCAGGATTTCTTGATGGGTACCTTTCATTGATTGAACTAGCTTGTATATCAGATGGTACTACATACAAATCTATAGATTTTGTTCAACAATTTAAATGGAATTAACCCGAACCTTGCACATTCTAAACAAAGTAACATGTTAACTGCATAGGAAGCACTTCAAGCAGTCTGGATGTACCTTCCCTTTGGCTTCTGAAGCCTAAAACTCACACAAGGCCATGCACAATCCCTATTCCCAAACACCCCGCCTGGTTACTGATGCAACACTGTCAACACACCAAATGCTGTACAGTGGGAGAATGGGCGGAATATCATGTGTTTACTCCTAACTGGAAGTACTGGTTGCTTCTAAAGACTCTGCTAGTAGATCAGAGTGGTAGAGTGAAATTGGAGAAGGTAAGTACCAGGGGCGGATCCAGGGGAGGGGCAACAGGGCAATTGCCCCCCCCCCGAGACCATCTGTCACACTCACTTGCTTGCTCTGTGTTTTTTTTGCGCCTGATCTCCCGAAATAAGGGGACCTGGTACAGTCCGACCATAGGTCCCCTGGACCCCAAACGTGGCACACATATAGCACCATGTGTCCTCTACAAGTGTGCAAAGTTTGGTGTCTGGGGGACCTACGGCCGGGGAGCACTGATTTTTTAAAGCCGGGCACCCCTTCCATAGACTCCCATGTTAAACATCAGTCTAGTCATGGGCACAGTGAAGCATAGGCACAGTGAGGCAAAGTGAGGCACAGTGAGGCATGCAGATGGACAGCCTAGGCTTATACTCAAGTCAATACGTTTTCCCAGTTTTTTGGGGTAAAATTAGGTGCCTCGGCTTATATTCGGCTTATATATACAGTATATACAGTACTTGTTCTGCGGCTGCCGCTGCCTCTCTGAGTCTCAGTTTCTCACATCAGCCGATCAGCGGCGCCGAGAGAGAGACTCGTCTAATGTAGTTACGCAGCGCACTGACACGATACCAGGAGCGGAGGAGGAGGTGGGTGGAGCCTCTTCCCTGCACTCGTTGCTAACGCCTGGGCCGCTTGGCGTCTAGCAACAAGTGACGTCAGTGAGTCACGTCGGGCCGCTCTGCGGGCAGGTGCGATAGCGTGCGGCTCCACAGACGCGTAAGAAAGCGGGCGGCTCCGCTTGCGGCGCGGTTTGTGGGCGGGTGGCGCTGTTCGTGGGCAGACCGTGCTGCTCAGTGTGTTGGCAGCGCAGGTGAGAGTGAGAAAGCAGGCTTAGTTTGGCAGCTGGCCAATCAGCTAGCCGGGAGCGGTGGAGCAGAGAGATGAGATCATCTCTCACCGCCCGTGCCTGCCCTGCATTCCTGCAATGACTTCCGCCCTCACTGTGCAGGCAGCATTATCTCTCTGCTGCCTGACTGGGAGTCTGGGACACAGCAAGAGACAAACAAAACTACACCTTAGCAGGCAAGTTAGTGACAATCCGCAAGGTGTGGCAGGCGACGTGGCAAGTGACAATCTGCAAATTCTGTCAGGTGACGTGGCAAATGACAATCTGCATCTGGTGGCAGGCAAGTGACAATCAGCAAGGTGTGGCAGGTGACGTGGCAAGTGACAATCCGCAAGGTGTGGCAGGTGATGTGGCAAGTGACAATCCACAAGGTGTGGCAAGTGACAATCCACAAGATGTGGCAGGTGACGTGGCAAGTGACAATCCGCAACGTGTGGTAAGTGACACGCTCAGGGCTCCCACTAATTGCAGGCGACGGTGGCAAGTGACACACTCGGGGCTCCCACTGATTCTGCATTGAACTATTTAATTTTATATTACAATGTAATAATAGAAATAATGCGCTTCAATCATCCTGACACCATAAAAACCATGGTGCCGGGATGATTGAAGCACCGACACCAGCCATTTCCCCGATAAATTTCCCACCAAAAAAACATATTTTTTGCCAGTGCCCCTCCCGAGAAAAGACTCTGGATCCGCCCCTGGTAAGTACAGATAGTATATGGTGTCTTCTATACTGCAAACCTATTTTCTTTTCCGTACATCACGGGACACAGAGCTCTGTTAATTACTTAATGGGTTATATCTCACCACCAGGTGATTGGACACTGGCACACCCTAATTAAGAGAGAAGTTCCCCTCTATATAACCCCTCCCATATGGAGAGTACCTCAGTTTTTTCGCCAGTGTCTAAGGTGTTGGTCACGGTTAAAGAATGTGCTAAGAGGAAGCTCTGCTGAGGATCCCTGCGGGGGTTAAGGAGCTACACAACCAGATCCATCCAAGAGGGCCAGAAAAAATGCCAAAGTGGATGGTACCCGGGCCTCGCGGAAGAGCGAGGTTTGCCTGTAATGTCTCTCTTGTAGGACTGGACTCTGGGATCCAGCACTTTGTGGCACGTATTAAAAAATGCCCAAAGGTTTCTGGCAGAGTGCCTTACAGGTCCAGGGAAGAGGTCTCCTTTAAGTAGGACCCTGAATGTTGGCACAACACAGCCCGCCTTGATAGGTGAAGGTTGGAACTGTCTGGTCTTCAGCAGTATCCTGCGGTGGGGATAAGGTAAATGAAGACAACCCTGAGAAAATTCCATGGGTTCTCTTTTATGAGTAGTCGCATGTCTTACCTGTTTTCCGCCACTAGAGGGAGTAAAGAGACATGCCTGGTGTTTTACTTACATGTTCTCCAGGATGAAAGCTCAGTGCAGCCGGTCTGTGGATCTGCTCAGCTCTTCCGCTTCAGGCACTGCCACAAAAAGGTTGAAGGGGGGTCCCACGTTGTCCACGGTTCCACGGCAATCTCCCCGCAAAAGGTCATCTCTCCCCCCTCGCCCGCTCGCCACCGTCCCCTGTGCACGCGCATAGGGAGTGCGCTTTTTCTGTACACTGGAGCAGCGGGGGGCGGGGGCCATGGTTGCCGTGAGCATGAACGTGCGTGCGTGCATGCATACACAGTACAGCATTCTACAATGCAGGCGCAGGGCGGGTATTATTTTAAAAACCCCAGACGCCAAGAGACCTGTAAGCGAAAGGACACAGCAGCTTGTATGGGGCACGTAAGCACCTGTGTGGATTGGATTCTGGCATACTAAAGACACCTACTCAGCATCAGGCTGTGCAGATTAGCAGGCATTTGTGTTTTGCCAGACTAGGCTCAGAAGTTCATGCTCTTGTGTTAGTACCACGGCTTTTGGGCTTTGGACTATGTCTCCCCGTAAAAGGAGCTCAGGGGCAGAAAAAAGGGGCATTAAAGTGTCGCCATCAGGATCTAAGGGTTCTAGGCATGTCTGCATGATACCATCCTCCCCTGAGAGACCTGAGGCTGTCGCACAGGATGAGCCATTGCCCCTGTCAGGCATTGCAGTCTCTCCCAACATGGCAGCTCCTGCATATGTCACTGAAGATGCTTTAGCAGCAGCATTGGTTGGTTTAGAAGGGAGGTTAGATGCTTTAATTGCAGCATCCTCACAGAAGAGCAGAAAGTGGGGTAGGTCCCCTTCTTCTGCTCTGGGGTCCCTGTCAGACGATTAACAATCTGAGGATAATGATGATGTTGATGAATCTGCGGACCAGGATCTGGGGCAGTAAGATGAATCGGGGGATGAGGAGAAGATTCCTTCTACCTCTCAGGTTCTCAAGTTGCAGGTGCAGTACTATACAGAAGTTGTGCGTGCTGTGTACAAGCTGCCCTCCACTGAGTCAGCCGGGTCCCCTATTCCATCCTTGGGTCTTTAAAGTCCCTGCAAATTGCATATACCTTCCCGGTCCATCCTTTAATGGAAAAGCTTATGTATGCTGACTGGGATCACCCAGATAAACTGTTTTCTCCTCCCAATAAGTTCTCTCTTCTTTATCCAATGGAGGAGAAATTCACCAAGAAAATAGGATTTTTATAACAGCTTACCTGTAAAATCCTTTTCTTGGAGTACATCACGGGACACAGAGCGACATAGTCATTACTAATGGGTTATATAGATACCTTCAGGTGCTGGCACTGGCAACTTCCAAAACCGGAAGTACCCTCCCCTATATAAGCCCCTCCCATCCGGGAGCACCTCAGTTTTGTAGCAAAGCAATAAGTGTCCCTAAAGAGGGGTGGGAGCTCTGTGTCCCGTGATGTACTCCAAGAAAAGGATTTTACAGGTAAGCTGTTATAAAAATCCTATTTTCTGTCTCGTACATCACGGGACACAGAGCGACATAGTCATTACTAATGGGATGTCCTAAAGCAATGCCCAACGAGGGGGGGGATACACCATACATAAGCTGAGCGCTATCAGACATGAGGATCTTTTGCGGCCTGCAACACACTGCGCCCAAAGGCGACATCCTCCTGACTTCTAACGTCCACCTGGTAGAACCTAGTAAACGTGTGTACTGAAGACCATGTTGCGGCCTTACAGATTTGAGCCAGGGAGGCCTGGTGATGCGCTGCCCATGAAGTTCCAACTGCTCTCGTGGAGTGCGCTCTAACTTTGAACGGAGGCGGTCTCCTTCTCAAGCCATAGGCTTGCATTATGACCTTTCGAATCCACTTGGCTAAAGTATATTTTGACGCTGCCTGACCCCTTCTGGGGCCTTCGGGCAGAATAAACAAAGTATCCGTTCTGCGAATCTGAGCAGTGGCTTTTAGATAAGCTTTAACTGCTCTTACTACATCCAAAGAATGCAATAACTTTTCCTCTACCGAAGTAGGTTTGGGGAAAAAAGAAGGAAGAACCACATCTTGGTTCAAATGAAACCTCGATACCACCTTAGGAAGAAAGGCTGGATGAGGGTGTAACACTACTCTATCCTTATGGATAACCAGATATGGCTCCTTACAGGACATAGCTGCTAATTCCGACACTCTTTTAGCCGAACAAATGGCTACTAGAAAAATCTATTTCCTGGTGAGAAGAACCAAAGAAATATGCTGTAATGGTTCAAATGGTTGTTTCTGTAGAACCGACAGAACCAAGTTTAGATCCCATGGACATATGGGAATATTAACCGGAGGACTAATATGCATCACTCCTTGTATAAAGGCTTTGACTAGTGAATGCGAAGCCAAGGGCCTTTGAAAAAATATTGACAAGGCCGAAATCTGACCCTTGATAGTACTCAAGGCAAGCTTCCTATCTACAGCCCATTGTAGGAAGTCCAGAATCCTACCTATTACGTATTTACGTGGATGCCATTTCTTGGCCTCACACCAGGCGATGTACGCCTTCCAGATTCTATAGTAGATCTGCCTGGATACCGGCTTCCTGGCATTGATCATGGTAGATACCACAGAATTAGAGAGCCCTCTCTTTTTTAGAATGTGGGCTTCAATAGCCAGGCCGTCAAACCTAGGGCTGGTAAAGAAGGGTGGTATATCGGTCCTTGCGAAAGCAGGTCCGGGCGACGTGGGAGAGTCCAAGGACTCCCCACTGACATTTTACAATCTCCGCGTACCACGCTCTTCGGGGCCACGCTGGAGCCACCAGAATCACTGGTTTCTTTTCTACCCTGATTCTGCGGAGTAATCGAGGTAACCATTGTGGCGGTGTGAATGCATATATCAGCTTGAACTGATCCCAAGGGAACACTAGGGCATCCGAGCCGCAAGCTAGGGGATCCCTTGTCCGAGAGACAAACCTGTCCACCTTTGCGTTGAATCTGGATGCTAGAAGATCTACATCCGATGTTCCCCACCGCTGACATATTGTCCAGAAAACCTCGGGGTGAAGGGACCCTTCCTCTGGGCATAATTGCTGGCGACTTAGAAAGTCCGCCTTCCAATTCTCCACTCCTGGAATGAATACCGCAGATATGGCTGGGACATATCTTTCTGCCCATTTCAGGATGTAATTTACTTCCCTCTGGGCTGCACGACTCCTGGTGCCCCCCTGATGATTGATATATGCCACTGCTGTGGCATTGTCTGATTGAATTCTGACAGGGGACCCTTGGAGTTTGGATGTCCATGCTACTAGGGCATACCGGGCTGCTCGTATCTCTAAGAGATTGATGGGCAGGGCCTTTTCTGCATCCGACCATCTGCCCTGGAGAGACTATTGCTCCAGTACTGCTCCCCAGCCTATAAGGCTGGCATCTGTAGTGACCACCTTCCAAGAAATCGGACTGAAGGATTTCTCTTTTTCCAGATTCTGGGGAACCAACCACCAACGGAGGCTCTTGCGAACGGAAGGGGACAAGGACATTGTAAGTCTAGGGCCTGAACTTTTTTGTTCCAGGCTGACAGTATGGCCCCTTGCAAATTCCTTGAATGGAATTGACCGTAGGGTACTGCTTCGAATGATGCCACCATTTTTCCCAGCAGCCTCATGCACAGGCGTATGGACGGCTGTCTTTTTTGTACCCACTAAGTGGATCAAATCTTTCAAAGACAACACCTTTCCTCGAGGCAAGAATATTTTTCTCTGGCCTGAATCCAACCTTAGCCCCAAGTATTCCAGACTTTTGACTGGTTTTTAGGGCTGACTTGTCTCGGTTGATAATCCAACCGTGAGATTCCAGATACTTGATTGTCTTGTGAACGACCACGTCTAGTTTTTTCACTGAGTGGTCTATCAGCAACAAGTCATCTAGATATGCCATTATCATTACACCTTGTGTTCTTAGATTGGCCAATAAAGGGCCAGAATTTTTGTAAACACTCGTGGTGCTGTGGCCAAACCAAAGGGTAAGGCTCTGAACTGAAAATGGCGCCCTTCTACTGCAAAGCGTAGAAATTTTTGGTGGACTGGAAAGATGGGAATGTGCAAATAAGCATCTTTGATGTCGATCGCGGCTAACCAATCCTCCTCTTGTAGGGCAGTGGCCACCGATCGGATCGACTCCATCGGAAAGTCCTGATATACAGGAATTTGTATAGCCCTTTTAGAATTAATATGGCCCTCCCGTCCGCGTTTGCTTCGGGACTGTAAAGAGGTTTGAGTAAAACCCGAACCCTCATTCTTCCAGGGGAACCTCCATAATTACTACTTGGAGCAATAGTTGTTCTAGTGCCAACAGGAGGGACTCTCTCTTCCGGGGATCCCTTGGCACGTTTGACCTCAAAAATGGGAAGGAGGAGAGTCTTTTAACTCCAAACTGTATCCCAAACATACTGCGGAGAGCACCTATCTGTCTTGATCGTGTCCCGCCAGGTCTCTTGCGAACAACTGGAGTCCTCCCCCCACCCGACTGAGTGGGGGCAACCCTTCAATGAATTTAACTTTGGGGGAGGTTTTGTACCTCCCCTGACCCAGGGTTTCTCATTACCCTGCTATTGTCCCTGTTTTTTTACCCCCGGGAATTGACCGAGGAGGCCGTCGGAACTGTTACACAGCCGATGCCCCAGGGACTGGAGAAGCAGGCCTCTTAAAGAGGGACCTCTAACTCTGTTTTTAACCGGCAAGAGCGTATTTTTACCGCTGGAAATTTTCTGGATATATTTGTCCAGGTTTTCCCTGAATAAGCGTTCACCATGAAATGGGACGCTAACCAGCCATTCTTTACAGGGAGCTTCAGCAGACCAGTTTTTGAGCCATAGAAGCCTACGCATATGTACTATAGACAGCGTAAGGCGGGAGGCCTGATGGACTGAATCCTTTATGGCGTCAACCGCAAAGCCTAAGGCTCTAGGTAGATCAGCTAGGGCAAGGCCTGCTGATCTGTCAAGTCCCTCAAGACCTGTTTCAACTGATCCTTCACTGCTTAGCAGACCTCACTGCTGGTTGTGTCACCAAGCTTGCTGTAGAAAGAAGCAGACTTTCATAAGGACTCCAATCTTTTATCTATTGGGTTCTTGAACATTTGGACATTATCCATTGGATATGTCAGTGATTTATACATACAAGAGATGGCTGTGTCCACTGTAGGGACCTTCCATTTTTTGATGAACTTATCCTCCATGGGATAGACCACCGGAAATCTCTTGGGGGAATAAATATTTTCTCAGGACGTTCCCAATCCTGGTAAATGAGCCCTTTCAGTAAAGGGTGAAGTGGAAAAGAACAGACAGTCTGGGGGCTTCTAGCGACCCCAACGAGGATACAGTAGTGGTTGATGGTTCCGCAAGGTGCATTTTTAAATGCTGATCGGACCATGTTAGTCAGAGACTGAACCCATAATCTTTCAGCTTGAGATGCTGAGAAAAGGTTCCCCCACTGTTGATTCCTCTATAACAGAATCAACCTTATCCTGATCCCCTTCAGGCAGGTCGATCCCTGTATGGGACTGTTGCTCTGCTAACAGGCACTCTGAAGGAGGAGATGGAGATCGGGCGTGCTTTCCCTGACAGGGAGGCAGCGATCAATGTTGACAATCTCTCTCTAATCCTCCCAGAGCTGAGGAAAAAACCTCCTCTGTTACATACACAGGAGCAGGTGAACTGAGGACAGCCACAGTACCAAGTACCCCTGCGGGGTCTCTACGGTCACTTACCTCTGAACTTCAGGGGAGACTGGTGCAGCAGAAGCATGCCCAAGATCCTCAGAGCCCGATGAGACCCCCTTCGCTTCCTGGAAGATTCAGTTCCGGAGCTTCTGGACGGCATATTCCTAAGCCTAAAGCTGAGGTATTCCAGCCGTAATACACCACTTTTACTGAGAATAGTCTAGCACAATTGCTGCTATATCACAGTTGGTGTCTACTAAAGTGCCTTTCTAGGGGATGCCTGCATCAACCGCCTCTGTGTGCCTTTATACTGTTGCTAGCTCTGTCTGTGCACTTCAATAGCCAGCTATAATGTGCTTTAAAACACGCTGGACGGCCGCACATGCGCAGTAGCGCCGCGGCGCACACCTGAGCGTCATCCACCCGCTCCGCCCCTTTTTCCAGATCGCCTCTATATATAGAGGCGCGTGCACGCGCACGGGCACGTGCGCCTTCGGCGCCTTTTTTGAAAACAATAAGGAGCTAGATGGGAGCCAGGGTCCCTTTGCCGCAGGGCCCGGGGATGGATGAGCGCAGCAACAGGGCAGAGGAGACAGCTTCCCAGCAGAGAACATACCAACTGCCTGGATTTGATTCTGGAAGAAAAAAATCCACATTACAAGAAAAAGAACCATAGCGGCCTCTAGTGTCTAACACAGGTACCGCGGTCTTACATTTTTTTTTTTTTTTTTTTTTTTTTTTTCCTTGCCTACTATTAAATTTTTTTACATTTTCTCAGTAGTAACAGGCATACACAGAATATTAGCGGGAATACCTTAGGTAACAGGCAGAAAGACAAAATAGGCTTGGGGGTCCCTCAATAGAACCAAGTTCCCGAGGGCCCCCACTTACCTTTTCCTCGCCGCAGGACTCTGTTTGGTCCACAGAAGCCCAAACTTCACCTATCACGGCAGGCATTGTAATCAAACCTTCAGGGACCGGGTTCCCAAGGATTCCACTCCCCTGGACCTGTATAGCACCCTGCACAGAAAACATCTTGGTCGTGGGTATGACCAGAGCTCTGGATCCCAGGGTCCAGCCCTCCTAAGAGAGGCATTACAGGCAAAACCTTGCTCTTCTCTGCAAGGCCCGGGTACCGACCGTTTAGCTATGAAGCTTTTTTGGTCGGATCCGGAATAGCTTACTGAGGCCCAAAAGAACCTGTACACAAGCTCAGTGAAAAACACATGTTACTTCTTGGCCAACACCTTAGACACTGGCAAAAAACTGAGGTGCTCCCGGATGGGAGGGGCTTATATAGGGGAGGGTACTTCCGGTTTTGGAAGTTGCCAGTGCCAGCACCTGAAGGTATCTATATAACCCATTAGTAATGACTATGTCGCTCTGTGTCCCGTGATGTACGAGAAAGAAATTGAGTTTGCCAGCAATAGACACAGCCATTTCTTCCATGAATAAAAGCCTGACCTGTCCTGTAGACAATGCTCAGGTGTTCAGAGATTCAACTGAGAAAAGATTGGAGTCTCTGCTTAGATCTTCCTTTACCATGGCTGGCACTTTTGTCCAACCTGCAGTAGCAGCGATTGGCATGTGTCAGTTCCAAAAGGATCAGATGAAGCAGGTGATTAAAATCCTCCCTTCTGAACAGGCCAGAGATTGGGTGGACCTACCTAAGGCCTTATGTTTTGCGGTGGATGCTATTAATGATTCAATTCAGCAAGCATCCCCCCTTAATCTCCTGCTGGTACACATGCGCAGGATTCTTTGGCTAAAGCACTGGTCAGCTGAAGCTCCGTGCAAAAAGCTTTCATGGGGAACGTTAATTTGGGGATGATCTGGATAAATATATCCAAAAGATTTCTAGTGGTAAGACTAATTTGTTGCCAGTTAACGCCCTTCCTTTAAGCGTTCTCTCTCCCCTGCCTCGGGAGCTACAGTCTCCAGGCAGTGGCGACGGCCTCCCCAGCCAAATGCAAGATGAAAGGCCCAGGGCCAGGCCCAGGGACAAAAGAAATCTTGGGGTAAAAGTTCTGCAAAACAGAACCACAAAGCCTTCTTATGAAGAGGTGCCCCCGCTCGGTCGAGTGGGGGGGAGACTCCTGCAATTTGCAAGGGCTTGGCAGGAAGATATTCAGGACTAGTGGGTAATCCTGCCATCCCGTTTCCTAAGGTCAAGCATTTCCAAGGATCCAGTAAAAAGAAGGCCCTTGTTCTTAGCATTGGGCCACTTGTTATCCCAGGGGGTAATCATAGAGGTTGTCTCAGAGGAGCAAGGCCCAGGGTTTTACTCAAATCTCTTTACGGTTCCAAAACCAAACTGAGATGTCAGACCCATTCTGGATCTAAAAGATCTGAATCAATTTCTGAACATTTGTTCCTTTCGTAAGGAGTCAATCCGCTCTGTGGTCTCCACCCTACAAGGGGGAGAGTTCATGCGTCAATAGACATCAAGGATGCCTATCTACATGTGCCAATTTTTCCCGCTCACCAAAAATTCCTAAGGTTTGCGGTAGAACAGCGCCACTTCCAACTTGTGGCTCTACCCTTTGATCTAGCTACTGCACCTCGGGTATTCACCAAGATTCTAGCCCCGTTCCTGGCAAACCTGAGGGCTCAGGGCATAGCAGTAACGGCATATCTAGATAATATACAACTGGTATAACAGTCGGTTGCACAATTAAATCACGATGTGCTCAAGACGGTGAAATACCTAGAGCACCTAGGCTGGGTCCCTAACCTAGAAAAATCATCTTTGCAGCTCCGAAGGAGGCTGGAGTATTTGGGTATGGTCGTAGACACCACCCAAAGCAGGGCATTTTTACCCAAGCCAAAGATCTAGGCTCTAAAAGAGTTGGTCCGGGTGGTCAAAGTAAAGAGGGAACCTTCCATTCGCCTTTGCATGAGGTTGTTGGTCAAGATGGTAGCCTCATTCGAGGATGTTCCTTACGACCAATTTCACTCAAGACCACTGCAAAACAACATACTGTCTGCCTGGAACAGGAGAGTCCAAGCCTTGGACTTGCCGATGCGGCTTGTGTTGGAAGTGCGCCAAAGCCTCAGTTGGCGGTTGCTAACCAAAAATTTACAGAAGGGAAGATCCTTCATTCCGGTTACCTGGAAGGTGGTAACTACAGATGCCAGCCTTATAGGCTGGGAAGCAGTTCTAGAAGGGGCTACGCTCCAGGGAAGGTGGTCCAAAGCGGAAAAGATCGTGCCCATCAATATTCTAGAGATTCGGGTGGTACGTTTGGCTCTCAGGGCCTGGACGTACAGGTTACAGGGCTGTCTTGTCCGGATTTAATCCGACAATGCTACAGCATTGGCCTATATCAATCACCAAGGGGGCACCAGAAGTCTCGGTGCCCAGAGGGAGGTGAACCACATTTTGGTTTTGGGCAGAGATGCATGTCCCTTGCCTATCAGCGGTCTTCATTCCAGGGGTGGAGAATTGGCAGGCCTGTCTCTGTCTCCAGGAAAGTGGTCTCTGCACCCCGACATATTTCTGGCTATTTGCCGGAGATGGGGGACCCCGGATGTGGATCTGCTAGCCTCCAGGTTCAACAGGAAGTTGGACAACTTTGTTTTAAGAACAAGAGATCCACTAGTGTGTGCTGCAGATGCTTTTGTAATTCCTTGGGATCAGTTTTCTCTGATCTATGCGTTTCCTCCGATTCCGCTCCTACTGCGACTCCTTCGCAGAATCAAGAAGGAAAGGAAACCAGTAATTCTGGTGGCCCCAGCTTGGTCCAGAATATCCTGGTATACAGAGATCGTAAGGATGGCGGTAGGAAAGCCATGGCTTCTTCCACTACGCCCAGACCTTCTCTCACAGGGACCAGTGTACCATCCTTCCTTACGAAGTCTAAATTTGACGGTTTGGCTGTTGAGACCTACATCTTAAAAGGTCGTGGACTCTCGGGTCCGGTTCTCTCCACTCTGATTAATGCTAGGAAGCCGGCCTCCAGGCTCATTTATTACAAAATCTGGAAAGCATATGTTTCCTGGTGTGAATCCAAGGGATGGCATCCTCGAAAATATTTCATTAGTAGAGTTCTTGCCTTTCTACAATTGGGGGTGGAAATTAAGTTGGCCTTGAGCACCATCAAGGGTCAGATCTCGGCCTTATCAATATCTTTTCAAAGGCCACTTGCCTCTCATTCCTTGGTCCGGGCTTTCATTCAAGGGGTATTGCATTTAGGGCCACCAGTTAAGTCTCCCTTGTGCCCATGGGATTTGAATAAAATTTTGTCTGTTTTACAAAAACAACCTTTTCAACCAATGCATCATATTCCTTTGGTTTTGTTGACAATAAAGTTGGTCTTTCTAGTTGTTAAATCCTCTGCCAGAAGGGTATCAGAATTAGCGGCTTTTTCTTGTAAGGAGCCCTATTTATTCATTCACAAGGATAGGGTGGTGTTGTGTCCCCATACAACTTTTCTGCCTAAGGTGGTTTCAGGATTTCATCTGAATCAAGATGTGGTCCTACCGTCCTTTTGTCCAGATCCGTATTCTGCGGAAGAGAAATTATTGCATTCTCTGGATGTAGTAAGAGCACTCAAGTTCTATCAGAGCAATGGCTCAGATACGAAAAACAGATGTTTTGTTTGTGCTGCCAGAAGGTCCAAGAAAGGGCCAGGCAGCGTCAAGATATACTATCTCTAAGTGGATTTGGCAAGTTATTGTTCAGGCCTATGGTTTGAAGAAGAAAATTCCTCCTTTTCATGTGAAAGCGCACTCGACCAGAGCAGTAAGTGCTTCATGGGCAGTGCATCACCAGGCCTCCATTGTTCAGATCTGCAAGGCTGCAACTTGGTCTTCGGTCCATACGTTCACGAAATTCTATCAAGTGGACGTAAGAGGGCATGAGGATATCGCCTTCGGGCGCACTGTGCTGTAGACAGCAGTATAGTTCCTCACGTCCCATGGCGGTCGGCTTTGATCTGTGTCCCCCTCCCCTCAAGTTAAGCATCGCTCTAGAGCATCCCATTAAGTAATTAACAGAGCTCTGTGTCCCATGATGTACGAAAAATAAAATAGTATTTTATAAACAGCTTACCTGTAAAATCCTTTTCTTGCAGTACATCACGGGACACAGTGCTTCCACCCCTCTTATTTTGAGGTATATATATATTTTATATTGGGATACTTATTGCTTTGCTACAAAACTGAGGCACTCTCCATATGGGAGGGGTTATATAGAGGGGAAATTCTCTCTTAATTAGGGTGGTCCAATAACCTGGTGGTGAGATATAACCCATTAATTAACAGAGCTCTGTGTCCCATGATGTACTCCAAGAAAAGGATTTTACAGGTAAGCTGTTTAAAAAATCCTATTATTTTTCTAAGTATGGATACAATACAAGTTTCCTTTAAACCCACCTTCCAGTCATTCCCAAAACGTACACATCTATATTAGAAACAAGGCATGCCATGACCAATAACCTATTTGTTCCAGTTATACAGTACAGTAGTACCTTGGATTACGAGCATAATCCGTTCCAGAAGAATGCTTGTAATCCAAAGCACACGTATATCAAAGCGAGTTTCCCCATAGGAATCAATGGAAACTCCGATAATTCGTTCCACAGTAACAGCTTTTGTATGCAGTACCGCATGCGGCCAGAGGTGGGGGGTGGTGTCGAGGGCACTCGGAAACGGAGTGTTTCCGAGTGTTTCTGAGTGTCTCCGAGCATTTCTGAGTGTCTCAGGGCGGCTCCGAGCGTCACCGGTGCCCCCGCACCTCTGGCCAAATGCGGTACTGCACACCCCAGAGGTTTGCATCTTGCTCGTCTTGCGAGACAACACTTGCAAAGGGCAGAACAGTGGTGATGTGGTTAGCACTTTCACCTAGCAGAAAAAGGGTCGCTGGTTCGAATCCCCACCATGACACCATCTGCCTGGAGTTTGCATGTTCTCCCTGTGTCTGCGTGGGTTTCCTCCGGGTACTCCGGTTTTCTCCTACACTCCAAAGACATGCTGGTAGGTTAATTGGATCTTGTCCAAAATTGGCCCAGTATATATGTATATATGTGTGTACGACTGTGTGTCCCAAGAGTGTCCAGATCCTACGGGGTAAAATGACCATACCAGCCAAGCAGACACTGGCTGCAAAAAGCGCCTAGAGGCAATCCATTTCGCATGTGTAGCGCTATACATTCATTCATTTGCAAAGTGAGTCAGAATTTTAAAAAAAAAACAGCTCGTATTGCGAAACGCTTGTAAACCGGGTTACTCGCAATCCGAGGTTTTACCATATATTCTATCTAGCTGAAGGTACTAAATAAAGATTCAATGCATTGAAAAAAAAAGAAAGATAAAAAAGAATGTGCAGGCTAGGAAGATAACATGAAAAGGTATTGTGACAGCAGGAAGGTAAAGTCACCTGGTTGCATCCAGGGGGGTAGATATATTTCGCCCAGATTCAGGCTTTACGCCGACTTATACAACTAGGTGGAGAGTTGTATAAGGCTAGTGGGCTCATGGATGACTCATACCTCTAGGGAGAGGGCTGGGCGTCGTGCAGACAGGGAGTTGATGAGACCAGCTGAAGCTTGTCAGCTCATTTAGGCCTCTATAAGAACTCCCAGCTTCATTAGATGTTAGCTCATGCCTGGAACCAGACCTGTGTGGACTGTCTAGGGAGAGTGAACCCCTGTGCGGTGAGACAAAGCCTGTGTGGCTATTTGCTTGGACATTTAAAACCAGGGACTTAGGGACTAGGACAGCACTAGGCTGATCCCAGTTGTTAGTTAGGAAACCTGTATGTTTAGTCAGAGGTCAACTTGACCAGGATTTATTTTGTTTATGTTTCTTTTGCTTTGCTGTGTTTTTGTCACTGTAAATAGAAAATAAACCGCACCTTTTTGATTTTGAAAACCACAAGCTCCGTCTGCTGGGCCTGTTTTTGTGTGGGGAGCCCATCTCGGGGGTCACCCACACCCGCTGCCGAGCTAACCCCCTCACAGTTGGTGGCGAATGCGGGCAGTTTTTTTTAAGCCAGCATGGAGGAGATACTGAAACAGCTGGCTCTAGCAAATGCCAATCAACAGCAGACAAATGCAGGTTTGCAAAGGAGCCTTGCAGCCCAGCAGCAAGCTCATCAACAGAGCCTTGCAGCCCAGCAGCAAGCTCACCAACAGAGTCTGGAAGCTCAGCAACAAGCCCTGCAGCAATCTGAGGCCCGCTTCATAGACCTGTTACAGAAGCAAGAGCAGAGACTACAACAAATGGAAGCAGTAGTGCAGCAACGTCCGCAGACCAGTGAGGGAAGCCGTCCCACTAATACCGCGTCCTTTGGGGTGAGTCGTTTATTGACAAAAATGACTGGAGAGGATGATCCAGAGGTATTTTTGACCACATTTGAAAGGACTGCTGAAAGAGAAAAGTGGCCTGAGGAGCAGTGGGCTGGACTGGTGGCTCCTCTGTTAACTGGTGAATCGCAGAAGGCTTACTATGACCTAGAGCATGACCAAGCAAAAGACTATGTGATGCTAAAAGCTGAAATATTGGCAAGGCTGGGTGTCACCCTGGCTGTCCGGGCTCAGCGTGTGCATAACTGGACTTTCCAGCTTGGAAAACCCCCCAGGTCTCAAATGTATGATCTCATTCACCTGAGCAGAAAGTGGCTACAGCCAGAGACTTTGTCCGCACCAAAGATTGTGGAACGTGTTGTAATGGATCGGTTTTTGAGAGCTCTTCCTACTGCCATCCAAAAGTGGGTAAGCCATGGAGACCCAGAGACGGCCGATGGTCTTGTGGATCGTGTGGAGAAATACTTGGCTACAGAGAACCTGACGGCCTCTTCCAGAGACACTCGGACTTTCCACCCTAAGACCAGACCATCCCCAGGGGCGGATAAGATGATTCCAAGGGGTAAGGGTGGAGAGAGTGAGAGGGTGGGAGCTCTACCCCAAGTTTGGCGAGAACAGCCTGGGAAATCAGCGGCTCAAGAGGCGGCAAGAAGGATCGTTTGCTACCGCTGCCGGCAAGCGGGACATATTGCAGCAAATTGCCCGGTTGTGGAGGAACCCATGCAGTGTGACTTTCTGACGGGCAGACGTCAGTCGCTGTGTGCGACAGTCGCATGCACTGCCATTCGGGGAACTGAGAAACATTTATGCAAAATGTGTATTAATGGTAGAAATGTTGTGGTATTGCTGGATTCAGGTAGCCTTGTGACCCTGATAAAGGCTGAATTAGTTAAAACAGAGGTCTCTGGGAATAGCAAGGTAGCTGTTATTTGTGTGCATGGGGACACCCGAGAGTATCCAGTGACTACAGTGTGTTTCGAGACCCCCAAAGGTACCCTCTCTCATCCAGTGGGCTTAGTATCTCAGTTACCGCATGACGCCATTGTGGGAAGGGATTTTCCGAAGTTCTGGGAACTGTGGGATGATCCTGAGCCCCCCACTGGTGCCCCTATGTACCAGGAATGTGATAGCCAGAACTCCCCTGAGAGTGGTGAGGACTCTCCGGAATTTCCCTTGTCAGTATTGGCAGGGGAGACTCAAGAAACTGGAGAGGAGCCCACCTCCTCAGACGAAAACCTACCGTCTGTGGAGTTTTCTGATCTTGAGGTTCACAGGGAAAACTTTGCCACAGAACAGTTGAAAGACCCCGCCCTAATAAAGGCACGGGAAAACGTAGTGAAAATAGATGGCGAGTTAGTGAACCCAGATAATACCTGCACTTACCCATACTTCAGCGTAGAGAAGGACCTACTGTATCGGGTGGCAAAAAGGGCAGAAGAAACCGTTGAGCAGCTTGTGGTGCCCAAACCTTACAGGAAGTTGGTGTTGGAGTTGGCCCATGGGCACATTCTTGGAGGTCATCTGGGGACAGAGAAAACCCGAGAGAGGGTATTACAGAGATTCTATTGGCCGGGGGTGATGAAGGACATAGAAAATTATTGTTCCTCCTGCCCTGTGTGTCAGAGGTCGGCCCCGATGCCACATTTCCGTAGCCCGCTGGTCCCTCTACCCATCATTGAGGTCCCGTTTGAGAGGATCGCCATGGATTTGGTAGGTCCTATAATCAAGTCCGCTAGGGGGCACCAGTACATATTAGTTATAATGGACTATGCCACCCGTTATCCAGAAGCGATCCCTCTCCGAAATACCTCGGCCAAAACCATAGCCAAAGAGCTATCTCTTGTGTTTAGCCGGGTGGGTATTTGTAAAGAACTGCTTACGGACCAAGGTACACCCTTTATGTCCCGGGTTATGAAAGAGCTGTGTAAATTGTTCAAAGTGACGCAATTGCGTACGTCTGTGTATCACCCCCAAACCGATGGGCTGGTTGAAAGATTCAACAAAACCCTAAAACAAATGTTGAAGAAAGTGGTGGATAGAGATGGAAAGGATTGGGACTGTCTACTTCCTTATCTGATGTTTGCTATTAGGGAGGTGCCCCAATCCTCTACGGGATTCTCCCCCTTTGAGTTACTGTATGGGAGACACCCAAGAGGGCTGTTGGATATTGCCAAGGAAACTTGGGAAAGTGAGAGTTCTCCCCACAGGAGTGTGATTGAGCATGTCGCCCTGATGCAAGACCGAATTGCACAGGTAATGCCCATCGTGAAGGAACATTTGGCCCAAGCGCAGTTAGCACAGCAGAGAGTGTACAACCGTGGAGCCAAGACCCGTACCTTTTCCCCGGGGGATAGGATACTGGTACTTGTCCCTACGGTTGAAAGTAAATTCCTTGCCAAATGGCAAGGCCCCTACGAGATAATGGAAAAAGTGAGCGAAGTGAATTACAAGGTCAGACAACCAGGAAGGCGAAAGCCCGAACAGATCTATCACGTTAATCTGTTGAAAGCCTGGAGGGATAGAGAGTCCCTAGTCGCAGACACTTGGTCACCAGCTCAAACTGGTTGCGTGATTCCTGAGGTTGGAATAGCAGCCACCTTGTCACAACCCCAACAACAGGAGGTTAAGGAGTTTGTGCTTCGCAACAAGGAGGTATTCTCTGAGCTGCCGGGACAAACATCTGGGGTAGAGCATGACATCATTACCCCGCCCGGTGAAAGGGTGAAGTTAAAACCCTATCGGATCCCAGAGGCCCGACGGGAGGCAATACGGGAGGAAGTACAGAAAATGCTGAACTTAGGGGTGATAGAGGAGTCCCAAAGTGATTGGTCTAGTCCCATTGTGTTGGTGCCTAAACCGGATGGGAGCTGGCGATTTTGTAACGATTTTCGTCAGTTGAACAAAGTTACAAAATTTGACACCTACCCCATGCCACGTATAGATGAGTTGATTGACCGGCTGGGAACAGCCCGATACATGACGACTCTTGACCTCACAAAAGGGTATTGGCAAATCCCCCTGGCCAAGTCGGCCAAAGAGAAAACCGCATTTGTAACCCCAGACGGGGCGTTCCAATATAAAAGAATGCCGTTCGGGTTACAGAATGCGCCGGCCACATTCCAGCGGAAAATGGACCAGATGCTGAGGCCCCATCGGAAGTATGCTGCGGCTTACCTGGATGACGTAATTGTCCATAGCACAGATTGGGCCTCACATCTGCCAAAAGTGCAAGCAGTCCTGGACTCTGTTCGGGAAGCGGGGTTTACGGCTAACCCCAAGAAGTGTACCATTGGGCAGGAGGAGGCCAAATATCTTGGGTACACCATTGGGAGGGGAGTAATAAAACCCCAACTCAACAAAGTCGAGGCCATCCAGAGTTGGCCACGTCCCAACAGCAAGAAGCAGGTACGAGCCTTTCTGGGAATCGCTGGGTATTATCGGCGATTCATTCCCCACTTTGCTTCTAAGGCTGTGCCCCTAACCAACCTGACGAAGGGGAAAGGGTCGGTCATGATTAAATGGACCCCCGAGGCTGAGGCAGCATTCCAATTCTTGAAACAAGCCTTATGTAGCCAGCCAGTGTTGTACTCACCCGACTTCTCTAAAGACTTTGTCGTACAAAGTGATGCGTCAGATGTGGGGTTAGGAGCAGTATTGTCCCAGGTCTGGAACGGGGAAGAGCACCCAGTCATTTACCTCAGCAGGAAGTTGAAGTCCCATGAGGTAAATTACGCCACCGTTGAAAAGGAGTGTTTAGCGGTGAAGTGGGCTCTAGATTCCCTTCGGTACTACCTGCTAGGTAGGCACTTTGACATGGTTACGGATCACGCTCCGTTAAAGTGGATGGCTCAAAACAAGGAAACAAATAGAAGAGTGAATAGGTGGTTCCTGGCCCTCCAGGAATTCAACTTCACAGTAAAGCATCGCCCTGGCGTTCAAATGGGGAATGTGGATGCTTTGTCTCGAGTACATGAATGCCTGATTGCTGGTGTTCCAACCCCGAGGTTAAAACAAGAGGGGGGGGGGTATGTGACAGCAGGAAGGTAAAGTCACCTGGTTGCATCCAGGGGGGTAGATATATTTCGCCCAGATTCAGGCTTTACGCCGACTTATACAACTAGGTGGAGAGTTGTATAAGGCTAGTGGGCTCATGGATGACTCATACCTCTAGGGAGAGGGCTGGGCGTCGTGCAGACAGGGAGTTGATGAGACCAGCTGAAGCTTGTCAGCTCATTTAGGCCTCTATAAGAACTCCCAGCTTCATTAGATGTTAGCTCATGCCTGGAACCAGACCTGTGTGGACTGTCTAGGGAGAGTGAACCCCTGTGCGGTGAGACAAAGCCTGTGTGGCTATTTGCTTGGACATTTAAAACCAGGGACTTAAGGACTAGGACAGCACTAGGCTGATCCCAGTTGTTAGTTAGGAAACCTGTATGTTTAGTCAGAGGTCAACTTGACCAGGATTTATTTTGTTTATGTTTCTTTTGCTTTGCTGTGTTTTTGTCACTGTAAATAGAAAATAAACCGCACCTTTTTGATTTTGAAAACCACAAGCTCCGTCTGCTGGGCCTGTTTTTGTGTGGGGAGCCCATCTCGGGGGTCACCCACACCCGCTGCCGAGCTAACCCCCTCACAGTATGTTAAAGCCCAGCTGAAGTTTCAGTTTATATCAGCTAAATATATTTCAGGTGCATCAAATTAAAAGCTGTTTGAAGTCTTAGAAATGATATGTGCATGACGAAAAAAATTGTTTAGTTTCGTTTAGTTTTGATCTAGTTATTTTGTTTAGTTCAATACGGTTTATTCGTTCAATTCATATTCGGAATTCGTATTCGGAATTTGTATTTGAAATTTTCAAAGTTTCTTCGAATTTACAGATTTTTTCAATTCGAAATGTTCAAAATGATAAATTTTCAAATCAGTCAAAACGAAAATGTAATATTCTTTTCAATTTGAAAGGCAGCAAAGTGGACAAACAAAAGAAACATGTTCATCAAATGATTACAATGATTTTTTAAATCACCTTTCGCTTATAAAAAAAAACAGCATTATTTCAAAATGGTACTCTAATAACAAACACAGTCTTTGATTTCAGAATTATGTGTAGTTATAATTCAACTGGAGTTCAATGTAAAATTTGATTCTAATTTCAGTCCAAATTTCGTTACGGTATTCGGAGCATCAGGTTAAAAAAAAATTATATTATAATTCGGGTATTCGGATATATCCGAATCTCTGAATATTGAAAAATTTGTCCGAATATTAATTCAGAACGAACCGCACATGTCTATTAGAAATAATTTTCAATAGAAAGCAGCAAACTCCTAAGCAGAAAAGTATGTTTCCTGCCAGCATGCTGTAGCGAAGGACCCTTGCACTTTGTGTGGAACCACTGCTCTCTCTGCAGAGGGCCAACACACCCCCTGTTCATGTCAGACCTGTTTCAAAAGAAAACCAACTGTAAGAAAGTATTTAGACGACTTTAAATGAACATTAGGAATTGAACATACAGAAAGGTACATATTTAAATCATGATGAATAAAAAAAAAAAAAATTTCCCTCAGACAGTCAGACTATTTAGGCTCAATTCACAGCTATGCAGGTACAACAGTGCATGAGCGTTTTTGCATGATTTCATACATCGCATTTAGGGTACCAAAATGCATGTGTTAGCAAGGTGTGTTGGGGTGCCATTAAGAATTAAGAATGAAGGCACCGCTGATGGGCACCTGCAAAAAGTGCTGCTTGTTTTTGTATGTTGCAGGACAGCCCACCATGTTCCAGCTGAAAAAAGACATGTATATATACTAATATATAGCTATAGGCATAATAGTCCATGCTGCTATTGGTTCTGTGGTTGAAGGGGGCAGTAGGGAAACATCTGAGTCAAAGTAAACATTGGTAATTTATGTGCAAGTGAATGTAATACAGATCGAGCATTGTATCACAAATAGTTCAGAGATTGCTATTGATGATGACCTTGACCCCCTGTGAAGACTCTAGTCAAGAGAAGCTGATGATGTTTTTAGTCCTCCTCCCCATCTAGGAGTGGATTTACTGCCTTAAGAGCTTTTGGTGCAGTCAGGCCCGTTGCTACAGGACAAGCAAAACAAGCAATTGCTTGGGGCCCTGAGCTGGCCTGGGGCCCCCAACTTCCCCTTCCCAGGCTGTAGCGTGGCCAAGCTCCTCTTCCTCCTATCAGTCCGGCCGGGTACCGCGCGGTACAGGAGATTCAGTTTCCTGTTCCCGGCCGGACTCACAGGAAGTGCACACTGAGTGCTCACTTCCTTTCAGTCTGGCCGGGAACAGGCCGGATTCAGTACTGCAGAGATGAGCTCTGTTCTGGGCTGACAGTCTGTGTGTTACAGAGTTCAGCCCAGCCCCTCCCTTCTCCACACGAAGCTCCATCAGCGGCTGGGTGGATCTGCTCTTTCTTTCCCCGCCCACACTCCTGGCAGCTCGTGTGTTGTCTGTGAAGAAGATGTGTGGGTGGGAAAGTTAAAACAGAGCAGTCGCCTCGGCATCCGCAGCCTTAAAAAAAAAAAAAAGTAAGCCTCCTGGGACTGTCCATTGCCACCAAGTAAGTGACAAGTGAGCTTCTCCTCCCTCCCTTCCTGCTCTCTCCCCCCCCTCTGCATATTAATAGCAGCCTGTTTTTACTAGCACTGCAGCCTGTGACAGTTTCTTGCCCTCCTATGTTTTTTGATGTGGGTTCATGCTGGCATGCTGCAGTTTGGCCGCAATGCTGGTGTACTGGCACTGCCTTCCTGCATGTTACCCCCGGTCCCATAGACTTCTATTAGGTTGTACATTTTTTGCTGCATGTTCTGAAAGTGCACAAAAAGTCCTGCATGCTGCATCTTTGATGCAATTCCAGAAAATGCAGCAAAAACGCACAACCTAAAAGAAGTCTGAGGGACTGCGGCTATGGAAAACCACCAGCACACCAGTACAGTGGTGGCCTGTCCATTGAGGGTGCTTCCCCCTCCATCATGCCACCCCCTATATGTAAAATTTATAGATTCCTGCCTTGCATGAATCTATCCAGGGCCACCGTGCCCACCCCCTATTTAGGTGTCCGTGTCCGGAGGGGGTGTCACAGTGGCTGCATTTGATGGGCACAGTGGCTGCATATGATTGGCACAGTGGCTGCATTTGATGGGGCACAGTGGCTGCATTTGATGCAGCACAGTGGCTGCATATGATGGGCACAGTGGCTGCATTTGATGGGGCACAGTGGCTGCGTTTATGGGCACAGTGGATGCGTTTGATGGGGAACAGTGGCTGCATTTGATGGGGTACAGTGGCTGCATTTGATGGGGTACAGTGGCTGCATTTGATGGGAAGGAGTAAGACGAACACAGGTTGGGAGGAAGACGAAGAAGAACACAGGGGTGTGGGTGAACTTAAACTGTATGGCTATGCTGTGGTTTCTGTAGGCTTTGTTTCTGTAGTGCATGCGGAGGAGGTTGGGGGCCTCCATGTCCATTTTGCTTGGGGCCCCCAAATTCCTTCAAACGGCCCTGGGTGCAGTCTAGTCACTATTCTAATATCAAAACTGAACTTTAATCAATGCAGCTCTGTAATTAATAATATATCATTGTGTAGCGAGGTGTCACTTTATGGTGTTCATAGAGACTATATTTCATCAAGTGAACCCGGATCTCCCCTGGTTCTCTGTTGGGTAATACGTTGACTACTGTTTGACTATGAGTAGAAAAGTGCATGGTGGGATTTGGGGTACAGGGAGAATTGGACTCCAATGGCGTGGATACTACACAGACTACTGTACCCACAGTGCAACTGTACACCCATCGTGCATTGCCCGGCACAGGGTCTGCTGGGGATTGGAAATTTAAGGGGAGGAGGAGCAACGCACGGTCTCTTTGGACATCGCCCGCGCAGCAAATTGGAACCTGTGTTGGGGCCTGTCGTGCTGGTCTAGGCCGGAGAGTCTGGGCCTACCGAACCTGGAAAAGCCTGCTTGCCAGAGAGGGAGAGAGCCTTTATCCAGAGAGCCTGCTGACATCTCGGAGCATCCAAGAGTCGAGTCACCTTCAAATTCCCTTTCGGTTGTCTGAAAGATCGGAGGCTACCGGTGACCGGGAGATCGTGTGCTGGAGCCTAGCAGCGGGATCGGTTAAATGAATTGGTCCGGTCGGGTGAGAGAGCACTTGCTCAGGATTCTTAACTGTTTGCTAGGCCCGAGACCTCTTGCATAGGGCCCACCGCCATTACAGCAGTGTGTCATGCACCAAGTGACAGTGTGTTGCGCAGTTAAAGTTGGGCGTCTTATCGCTTGTGATTATAGGTCCTAAACTATAGCAGGATTACATCTAACTGTTGTTATCCCCTGGATTACAAATATAAGAGTGCACCAACGAGGCTAGCGAAGATCCCTTCTATTGGAGTAACTGTGTGTGTGAAATAGTCAGGCTTGACTGTAACTCACGGAGACATTGTTTGGGCGCCATATTGGCCACGAGGGGGAAGCTCGCGAGCGTAGTTCCTTTAAGGACATTTAGATATTAGATTTGTATATATCGGTATTGTTTACACTGTGCATAATTTTGACTTTGCAGGGCCCTGCGTATGTAAATGCATATCTGTTAACCTAATTTTCCTATTTAGTAAAGATATTTTATGGTTAAGCAAACACGTTGTGTGGAGTATTAACTGTTTCAGAGAGAGAGAGAGAGAGAGAGAGAGAGATGGTCAACACAGGTACTCTAGTTCTGAACGGTGAATGTATACTTTATTGTGGTATTGTGGTTTCCATTGTTAGTAGGTTCGACAATCTCATTTGCTTAACCGCTGTGCCAGTGGAGGGTCAGAGCCAGTTTCTTGGGGGTTGACAGCAGTAAGGTACAGGCCCAAAATAATACCAGCAGCCCTCTTAAGTGGGGGTAGTGCTACAATTATGTTAATTCTGTGCAGTGCCGTACCATGGCAATGTCTATTCACAGTACTGGTCTCTAGTAGTGCACTGCCTATGCTTGCAGCCCTCCTATTACTTGTCCTTGATTTAGGCATACTTTATGTTAAAACAAAAATAAAGCCAAAACAGTGTTTTTATTATTTTTGACACTTCCTGTCTCAAAGCCAAAACAGAATTTCTCCTCAATGTCTGTTCTGGTGACAACCCAAAATTTTGGATTTTCTTTCATTTTTACTTTAGGGTTGAAAATATATTTATTGGTATTTTAACAGAGAAAACATGGAACAACATATAGAGTTACAATCCGGAAACAGTCACTGGTAAGCATGTTTGATGAGTCAGCCAAATGGCTATCGCCTACAGCTTAACCCTTATTACAATGCAGAACAATATTGACATCAATGAACATTACTTGGTGTAGGAAGTGGATTTGGCTAGAAGAGCCTCGTCGTTCATGGCAAGATTGTAAACATAAATTTTAGGAATTAAATGTTAAAACAAAAAGAAAAGACAAGGAAAAAATAAGATAGGGGGATCAGATTTTGGGTGTGGGGTGGGGCAGAAAGGGATGGAAAGGGGGGAAAAGAGGGAAGAAAGAAGACAGAAGGAAAGTAAATAAGAAGAGATCGGAGAAAAGTGTGAGAGCCGCTGAGGAGACATTCAGAGAAGGGTAATTAAGGAACTGTGGGGGGAAGGGGACCCTTAGGTACATGCCCTGCCCATCCCATTGTCATGTTACATGCGAGGATGATCACGTCAGGGTTGACAACATGCTTGCGAGAGTATCGGAGGAGGAAAAGCGGAGCCAGACGAACCACAGTATTGTATATTTATCAAAAGGTGTCGTCGTCAAGGGCTAGCATCTCCTCCATTCTCATAGTGTCGTTCATAATCGAGACCCATTGTGATAAGGGAGGAGTAGTGGTTGACTTCCAATAGGATGGAATCAGCTGTCTAGCTGAAGACAAAGAAACGGAGGAGGTTCCGTTTCTGTGAGGTTATTGATTCCAGGAGTATAGAGAGAAGGGCAATCTTAGGGGAGGGAGTCAACGTTTCATCATAAAGTTTGTTATAGCATTCAAATACCTGAATCCAGAAGGGGAGGATCCTCTCGCATTCCAACCAGACATGTAGGTAGGTCCCTGTAGAGGTATAACATCGCCAGCAGGATGCCGAGGTGGATGGAAAAATCCTGCGAATAGCAGGATATCGTGGATTTATGGGTAAAATGGAACGAAGTCTGCCAATCTGTTCGTGGGATGTCGTCACCCAAGTCTGCAGACCACAACCTGGTGTAAGAAGGTAGATCATTATGTGTAAGAGCTTGTAAGAGACAATATATGGTCGAGAGGAGGTGTCTGGGTGTCTCAGAGAGGGAGCATAGCCGTTCAAATTGAGTTCTAGAACGGTGTATTTGGGAGGAACAATGTAAGTGTTTTGCGAATTTAGATAAGTGTAGGGTGGTTAAAATGGTTGAGCGAACCCGAACTGTAAAGTTTGGGTTCATACCGGACTTTTGGTCTGTGGCATCCTCATTACATGTCACAAGCAAAAGGGCACTCCTCCTGGTATCAGCTCTGTAATGAGCTCCCACTCTCTCCTGTCCTCACCTTTAGGGTTGAGCGAACCCGAACTGTAAAGTTCGGGTTCGTACCGGACTTTTGGGTTTTTGGTACCCGGACCTGGTGGTGCAGTGGTTCTTGGGCAGGTACCCAGGCTTACAGGATGTCCTGAGGCAGGCCAGGAAAGTCTGTATGCATTTACGCAGATCTTATAATGCCAGTGCTCGCCTGGCTGAGCTGCAAAAGGAGTTGAACCTGCCCAAGAACCGCCTTATATGTGACATGCCCACCAGGTGGAACTCAACGTTGGCCATTCTGCAGCAGCTGCACACGCAGCAGAGGGCCATCAATGAGTACCTGTGCGACTACGGCACCAGGACAGGGTCAGGGGAGCTCGGGTTTTTTTCACCACGCCAGTGGGGCATGATCAGGGATGCATGCACTGTCCTGGCACCATTTGAGGAGGCCACGAGGATGGTGAGCAGTGACAGTGCATGCATCAGTGACACTGTACCTCTTGTCCACTGTTGGAGCATACGCTGTGTGGAATAATGGACAGGGCACTTGAGGCAGAACAGAGGCAGGAAGAGGAGGACTTTCTTGCCTCTCAAGGCCCCCTTTCCTTGTGTCCCACCCATCACACAGGAAGAGGACGAGGAGGAGGAGGAGGAGGAGGATTGTGTCAGAATGGAGGTGGAGCATGGCACTCAGCATCAACAGCAGCAGTCTTTTAGGGATGATTTACAGTCCCAACAAACCCGTGGACTTGTACGTGGCTGGGAGGAGGTGGCTGCGGATCATGTCGTCCTTAGTGACCCAGAGGCTCCGGACCAAATGCCTCAGCTAACCTACGCTGCATGGCCTGATCCTGCAAAGTCTGCGGAAGGATCCTCGTATTCTTCGGATCAAGGAGATGGACCATTACTGGCTGGCCACTCTCCTTGATCCACGGTACAAGGGTAAGGTTGCGGACCTTATCTTGCCGTCGCAGAGGGATCAGAGGATGAGACAACTCCGGGAGGCCTTGCAGAAAGGTCTGTGCAACGCGTTCCCAGAGACTGGGAGGTTACAAACTCCTGGTCCTGGACAACGAGTTGCTGAGGCTTCGGTCAGTAGCAGAAGAAGCGGTGGAGAAGGTGGCCGTCTGACCGATGCGTTCAGACAATAGTCTGATATACATGGTGCAGGAACACCTAGGGGCAAGGTCAGACTTGGACACCTTTCCCACCAAAAATCCTCTGGCTTACTGGGTCTTGAGGATGGATCACTGGCCAGAGCTTGCACAGTATGCAATTGAGCTACTGGCCTGTCCTGCATCCAGCGTTCTTTCGGAATGCAGATTCAGTGCTGCTGGAGGCTTTGTCACGGATCACAGGGTGTGCCTGTCCACCGACTCGGTTGATCGATTGACCTTCATAAAGATGAACCAGTCTTGGATCACCACCAGCTACCAAGCACCTGAAGCTGATATAACAGAATAATTTATTTTCAAATATCACATCCCTTCAAGACTGATGCTGATGCTGAGTGACTGTCCTGTTATGTTGACTGACTATCCTCCTCCTCCTCAATGATCCGATTCTTGATGATAGCTTGGAAGAACTTTTTTGTTTCTGGGTGCCGCCACCAGTGGCTAAGGCCCAATTTTTCAGCCCCTGTTTAACAGGGGCATGTAATTACAATTTTTGATGCAATGCTTTGCAGCAGGGCTCATTCCTGCACTCCAACTATAGTATCTGGGAGAGGTTGCAGTGTCGTGGCACCAGCACCAGTGCCTAAGGCCCAATTTTTCAGCCCCTGTTTAACAGGGGCATGTAATTACAATTTTTTATGCAATACTTTGCAGCAGGGCTCATTCCTGCACTCCAACTAGAGTATCTGGGAGAGGTTGCAGTGTCATGGCACCAGCACCAGTGCCTAAGGCCCAATTTTTCAGCCCCTGTTTAACAGGGGCGTGTAATTAAAATTTTTGATGCAATACTTTGCAACAGGGCTCATTGCTGTGCTCCAAGTACAGTATCTGTGAGGGGTTGCAGTGTTGTGGCACCAGTGCCTAAGGCCCAATTTTTCTGCCCCTGTTTAACAGGGGCGTGTAATTACAATTTTTGATCTAATAATTCACAGCAGGGCCCATTCCTGCGCCCACCAAGAGTAACTGCGAGGGTTTACAGTGTTGTGGCAACACCACCACCACCACCACCAAAGGCCCAATTTTTCTGCCCCTCTTCAACAGGGGCATGCAATTACAATTCTTGATCTAATAATTTACAGTAGGGCCCATTCATGCGCCCACCAAGAGTAACTGTGAGGGCTGACAGTGTTGTAGCACCAGCACCACCACCGAAGGCCCAATTTTTCGTACCACTGTTCAACAATAGCATGTAATTACAATTTCTGATATAATAGTTCACAGCAGGGCGTTCCAGCGCCCACCAAGAGTAACTGTGAGGGCTCACAGTGTTGTGACAACACCAACATCTAAGGGGCAAATTTCAGCAGAGTATATACGGCCGGCCCCTACTTTCAAACATCCAACTTACAAACGACTCCTACTTGCAAACGGAAGGAGACAACAGGAAGTGAGAGGAAATCTACCCCTAGGAGGGGAAATTCTCTCCTGTAAGAGTTAATATGGGAAAAAGGTGTCTCCTCTCAACTGATGCTTTATCACCAATCCTTGTTTCAATAAAATCCCCACTTTTCAAAAACATTTGTCATTGGGACGGAAAGTGAGGTGAAATGTTCTGAACAGGTGTACAGACAGCAAAACAAATGTTACAGGGGTGATAACCCTTCCCTATGTTTTCCAAAAAGCTTAAAAATAGATTTTTTTTGCTGGAGCTACACTTAAACAATGTACCTGCTCAAAATTACAAACAGATTCTACTTCAGAACAAACCTACAGTCCCTGTCTTGTTTGCACCGCCTGTATACTGCTGTTCAGAGTATATAGGGCCTTTTTTTATTTTTGGTGCGGGGTTCCCCTTAATATCCATACAAGACCCAAAGGGGCTGGTAATGGGCTGGGGTAGGGAGGGGGTGATGGGGGTAGCCATGCCATTTTTCTTAAAGATTTTCATCCATATTACCGGGACCAGACATTACATTAAAGCCGTAAGCAGTTTTAAATGGCTTTTTTTCCTTTACAAATGTCATTTTGTGCAGGGACAGTTCTAAACACGGGAAACACATGCCACTCCACAGGCATAATTTAGACACCCCCCAGGTACGATATTTAAAGGAATATTTCACTTTTTTTTTTCACTTTATGCATCATTAAAATGACTGCTCCCGAAAAACGGACGTTTTTAAAACTTCGTTTTGCATTGATACATGTCCCCTGGGGCAGAGCCCGGGTCCCCAAACCCTTTTTAGGACAATAACATGCATATTAGTCTTATAATTAGCACTTTAGATTTCGAAAGTTCGCGTCCATTGTATTTAATAGGGTTCTAACGTTCGTGCGAACTTTCGGTCCGTTCGAAGGTTCTGGTGCGAACCGAACCGGGGGGTGTTCGGCTCATCCCTAGTAATAGGTAGTGAGGAGTGAAGTCAAAAATTTATGCCCTTAGAAATCTTGAAGACGGTGCTTGGTTTTTGGGTTCCTGTACGCGGCTAGGCTCCTAAAAAGTCCCACACATGTGGTATCCTCGTACTCAGGAGAAGCAGCAGAATGTATTTTGGGGTGTAATTTCACATATGCCCATGGCATGTGTGAGCAATATATAATTTAGTGACAACTTTGTGCAAAAAAAAAAAAAGTTTGTTATATTCCTGCAACTTGTGGCAAAATATAAAATATTCCCTGGACTCAACATGCCTCTCAGTAAATAGCTTGGGGGGTCTAATTTCCAAAATGGGGTAATTTGGGTGGGTTTTGTGCTATTTTGGCATTTTATGGCCTTCGAAACTGTGATAGGTAGTGAGGAGTGAAATCAAAAATTTGCGCCCTTAGAAATCTTGAAGGCGGTGCTTGGATTTCAGGGTCCCGTACGTGGCTAGGCGCTCAAAAAGTCCCACACATATGGTATCCCCGTACTCAGGAGAAGCAGCAAAATGTATTTTGGGGTGCAATTCCACATATAACCATGGCATGTGTGAGCAATATATCATTTAGTGACAACTTTGTGCAAAAAAAAAAAAGTTTGTTATATTCCCGCAACTTGTGGCAAAATATTAAATATTCCATGGACTCAACATCTCTCTCAGCAAATAGCTTGGGGTGTCTACTTTCCAAAATGGGGTCATTTGGGGGGGGTTTGTGCTATTTTGGCATTTTATGGCCTTCGAAACTGTGATAGGTAGTGAGGAGTGAAATAAAAAATTTGCGCCCTTAGAAATCCTGAAGGCGGCGATTGGTTTTCAGGGTCCCGTACGCGGCTAGGCTCCCAAAAAGTCCCACACATGTGGTATCCCCGTGCTCGGGAGAAGCAGCAAAATGTATTTTGGGGTGCAATTCCACATATAACCATGGCATGTGTGAGCAATATATCATTTAGTGACAACTTTTTGTATTTTTTTTTTTTTTTGTCATTATTCAATCACTTGGGACAAAAAAAAATATTCAATGGGCTCAACATGCCTCTCAGCAATTTCCTTGGGGTGTCTACTTTCCAAAATCTGGTCATTTGGGGGGGTTTTGTACTGCCCTGCCATTTTAGCATCTCAAGAAATGAGATAGGCAGTCATAAATTGAAAGCTGTGTAAATTCCAGAAAATGTACCCTAGTTTGTAGACGCTATAACTTTGGCGCAAACCAATAAATATACGCTTATTGACATTTTTTTACTAAAGACATGTGGCTGAATACATTTTGGCCTAAATGTATAACTAAAATTTAGTTTATTCGATTTTTCTTATAACAAAAATTAGAAAATATCATTTTTTTTCAAAATTTTCAGTCTTTTTCCCTTTATATGGCAAAAAAAAAAAAATCGCAGAGGCAATCAAATACCATTAAAATAAAGCTCTATTTGTGGGAAGAAAAGGACGCAAATTTCGTTTGGGAACAAGATTGCATGTCCGCACAATTTCCAGTTAAAGCAGCGCAGTGCCAAATTGTGAAATCACCTCTGGTCATTATGGTCCGTATTGGTCCGGTCCTTAAGTGGTTACTCAGGGAAACATTCTTAGAAATGGATAGATATTACAGACTATCTGAAATACAGAGCCACCCCTCTCCTATGACACCCATAATAGAACATCCAGACAAGAAAACGCTGCTCCACGTCAGTTCACTTTAAACACACCCCACACACCTTCCAATTGGGTGCCAACCCAGCTCACAGGCCACACTAGAAGGCCTCCACTTCAATTTGAATCATAGAAAAGTGATGGCAGAAAAAAGGGTGAGTAGTCCATCGAGTCTGCCTATTTTTTTGTTTTGTTTTGATTTTTTGTTTGTTTTTTAGTTTATTTTGGGGTTTTTTTGTTTTGTTTTTTTGTTAATTTTTTGTTAAAAAGAATTAAAAACAAACAAACCAAAAATTTTAAAAAAATGGGCAGTCTCGATGTCTTATGTTGATGTCTTACAATTGATCCACTTTATTGTGCTCATCAAGACAAGACATCAGGCAGACATTGACACAGAGAGGGAGTAAAAGGTTGACGCATTTCAGTGCTTAATCATAACCTGCTAGACACGATCACAAGACACTATCTTATACTGATTGTACAGCTACTGTCAATTAACATGTGATTGGTCTGCTCCCTGGAGTCTACGAGCCTGCATGAATGAAACTCCGGCTCAGCCACAGACCACACAGAGCTCATACACAAGCCCTATTTTAAATCATTTCACTGCACCGCATACTCTGTGATGGCGGGAACCGAATATTCCCGTAACCCAGAAAGTGACAATAAAAGCATAAAATATAAACATCAACAAAATATTCACCAAAAATTTCCACAGCACTCAAAATAACAAAAAACAAGTACATGATCCATCAAATCAGGCACATTTTCAGAGCTATTCCCACTGCCAAGATTATCCCACAGGCTGCAGACCAGGAAAGGGGGGACGAGCAAGCGCCCCACCCCCCCTCCCTCCTGAACGATATCAAGCCACAAGCACTCAACTTGGGGGGGGGGTGCTTTGGGGGAGGGTCTTACCCCAGCCCACAAAATGTTGCACCTGCATGGCTATACAATTTATCTATCAGTTGGAAGCTGTAATGTTTCTATAAGTAATTTACATTATTTTTTTCCTTTGCATAAGAATTCTAAAGATACTAATAATTATTATAAATTTAATATTTACAATTTACACTGGTGAATTATAAAGAATTTATTTTGTTTGCGTATCCAGATCATCTTTAGAAGGCTAGATCTGCCAGGTATAGACAAAATAAAATGACCTTGTGAATTACACTGTACCTGATATTTAACAATAAGTGTATCCACATTTAATGAAGTCTACATTTCAGGGTTTATAGAATTTATCACACCTAATTACTTTCAAGAGATAACTATCTGAATGGATGTGGCAGAGCTGGGTAAAGGGGATTTCAGTTCATCAATAGGTGACAATACAGACTTACTCCCGTTATTCAATAATCCTGAAAAAGTACCAAAGATAAAAATGAAAGCCATAACATTTTCTAACAAGTGGTTTGTATCACCTAAAAACAAAATCATTATCTACATATAGCACAACTTATAATTCTATTTATCTTTGTTCAAAACCATTGATGTCTGAGAAATGTCTGATTATTGCTGCCAATTGATCACTAATAATGGGAATAAAGGATGCCCCTAACAAGTGTTTTAGCTACAGCAGGACCCAACTGGTCTTAAAACCTAACTTTTATTGACTCACAAATAAAATATTGAAAAAGTGTGTGAAACAATGTGTTGTGTTTTTACTTAAAGAAGTCTCCTCAAAAAATGAAAGATGAGACATTACCACGGTGGTCCCAATCTGACCTGGGGTCTTCAATACTGTAATTATCTTCCCTGCTCCTAGTCTGAACAGGATCTCTCTGGCTGTATAGTAGAGGTATCTGTTATATGAATGATTGGATTGCTGCACACTCAATACTTGCAAAAGAAACGCTTTGCTATAGAACAAAGTCCTTAAAAACAACCACAACTGATCAGGCAGGGGAGGGAAAAGGCAGGTAGATGCATTTCACACAGAAGTTTGTGCTTTCTCAATACCACATAGAGTCGCAGTCCACACATTGTATATATATATATATATATATATATATATATTGTAACGGCACCCCAAATCTGAAAGGGGGTGAACGCCGCTTAGGCAATTCCCTCTCCTGGACACACATTCGCTACCGATACTCCACAGTCAGGCGACCACTTCCCATAGGATTAATCCTTCCGGAAGAAGGAGACAACATGTTCTGTATCTTCCCAAGATAGACTCTTTTTATTGAAAAAACATTGCAACTTTTATACACATAGAGGGGAGTTTCTTATTTTCTTCTCACCATACATCTTTGACCAGAGCTAATTTCCATGATCTACTTAACTACAGCTTGATGACTCAGACATATGACCTTTTAGGCTAGCTTTTGTCTCCCAATCCACATTTCAGTTTAAATGATTATGCATGACCTTTTAGGCTAGCCGTACTGTCTCCCATTTCTCAAAAGACTTCACACAATAGATACATAACGAGTTCCCAATACACATCTCACAATGAAAGGATCTGTAGCATAACTGAGGTTCATTAACCTTACACAGGCAGACAGGTGACACATCAGCATCTCTTAATTTAACCTGTTGAGTTCAGGATCAACAAAATAGTTATTTACAGATCCTGGGAAATATTGGGGAATAATATTACAGACCCATTTTAAAACAATCCAATACATATTCTCAATGTCCATTATTTCCTGGCTCACCCTGTGCCCAAAATGACCCCTGTCACAACAACGTATATACAGCATTGAATCTGATTAGTACAGATCATAGTGGGGTTTTCATTCACCCTGTGCCCCTAATAGAGACACAGGGTTGTTTACACATAAGAGGCATTGGGGAAGCTGAAGCAAGGGTATCTCATACTTTCTAAGAGATTCTGGGTTCCCTGGGCCCTCCCGTTACATCTCTCCCCTTTCGGCAGGAGACTAACACAGGAGGAGACCCCAGACGGGTTGACTCCGAAGTTAGTCCATAGGTCCATTCCTCTAATGCCGGTATCCACACAGTACCCCAAATAAATTGCTCCAAACAGAGCATTACTTACCCAGCCAACCTCTGCCTCTCTCAGAGAACATACCCACCGCTGGGGAGAAGCCTGGACGGACCCTTCTCCCTGGGGTCCTTTCAGCTGCTGGAGAGACGACAGGGTGACTGGGCTCAGTCCGTCCTGCTGTTGGGGATCTGGGCTGACTGCCCGGCATCCCTGGGGTATACAAGTGGAGACTGAAGTCCCATCCACTTGTGGTAGGTGAAAATCCCCCAGTGCTTGCAAAGCAAGGCTGACATCCTCCTGTCTCAGGGTCACACCATTTTCTGGGGTTGTGTCAGTGAAGACCGAAGTCCCATCCAGTACCACAGGAACTCCCTCTTCTGTTAGTTGAGAGCAGAGGCCCGCGGCACTCTGCTCTGTTGCCAGCTCTTCTGCTGGGGGGGAAAAAGAAAGATTGCCGCTCCAGGTGAGTGAATTTCACTGATCACTCGGTAGCCAAGAAACCAAGGGTGCTCTTCTGCTGGGTTGCTGTGAGTGGAGACTGCAGTCCCATCCACCGATATCAGCTCAAGTTGCAGTTGTGTGCAGAGGCCAGTAGCATTCTGCCCTGCTGCCAGTGATTCAGCTGGGGGTAAAAGCTTTACCACCTCAGCTTGTTGCTGGAGAGAGGGGCCAACTGCCCCGGCTCCCTGAAACTCCACAGTTGTTTCCGGTGCTGGGCAGAGGTTGGTAGCACTCTGCCCTGTTGCCAGCACTTCTGCTGGGGACTCCTCACCATCTGTTCTGGCTAACTGTTGGGGAGGGAAAAGGGCTGCTTCTCCTCCCTGCATCTCTGAAATCCCCTGGGAAAGAGGAACCATCACTTTCTCCCCTTGGGCCTCCAAAACTGCCATGGGTGTAGAGCAGGGGTCTGCAGTACTCTGTCCTGCTGCCAGTACTTGGGCAGGCGATGCATAATCTCTAACATCCTCTGAACAGTCCCTTAAGTCCATACCTTCTGTAATCTGTGGCTGGGGAGATGAGCCAACTGCCCTAGTTCCCTGGAACTCCATATCATCCACTTCGGCTTTAGGGATGGCAATCTTCAGATTTTCCACTGCCGATTCTTCAGTCAGGATTTCTGAGATGTCCACTGGTATTTCCTGATATTCCCAGGCAAAGGTAGCACCACCCTGCTGCTGAGCAGATTCTAGCAGCTGTCTGTAGGCGATCTCCGATTGCCGTAATTCCGCCATTCTCCGCTCATGTTGTCGCTCTAGTTCTCTCTTTTGTCGCTCTAGTTCTCTCTTTTGTCACGCATCCTGCAGCTGGATGCCTTTAATGGCATTCTGTATAGCGGTGTCTGATGGGTTAGCACCATATAATGCCAAGCGCTGTCTAACTCGTTGCTGAAACAAGTCTTCAACTGACCGGGGTCCTGCATCATCATCCCTCTGATCCATCTCGGCTAGCTCCTTGATCAAGGTGGCCTTGTTCTTTGTCCCACTGGTCCCTCCACGGCTCTCAAGTAGGTCTTTCAGCGTGGCTTTCCTGCAGGCTGCATAGCTGGTCATTCACTGTGGTGGTTTGGAGTGTCCCAGAAACTGGAGGGAAAATCCCACCGCCGCCAACCAATGTAACGGCACCCCAAATCTGAAAGGGGGTTAGCGCCGTTTAAGCGATTCCCTCTCCTGGACACACATTCGCTACCGATACTCCACAGTCAGGCGACCACTTCCCATAGGATTAATCCTTCCGGAAGAACGAGACAACACGCTCTGTATCTTCCCAAGATAGACTCTCTTTATTGAAAAAACATTGCAACTTTTATACACATAGAGGGGAGTTTCTTATTTTCTTCTCACCATACATCTTTGACCAGAGCTAATTTCCATGATCTACTTAACTACAGCTTGATGACTCAGACATATGACCTTTTAGGCTAGCTTTTGTATCCCAATCCACATTTCAGTTTAAATGATTATGCATGACCTTTTAGGCTAGCCGTACTGTCTCCCATTTCTCAAAAGACTTCACACAATAGATACATAACAAGCTCCCAATACACATCTCACAATGAAAGGATCTGTAGCATAATTGAGGTTCATTAACCTTACACAAGCAGACAGGTGACACATCAGCATCTCTTAATTTAACCTGTTGAGTTCAGGATCAACAAAATAGTTATTTACAGATCCTGGGAAATATTGGGGAATAATATTACAGACCCATTTTAAAACAATCCAATACATATTCTCAATGTCCATTATTTCCTGGCTCACCCTGTGCCCAAAATGACCCCTGTCACAACAACGTATATACAGCATTGAATCTGATTAGTACAGATCATAGTGGGGTTTTCATTCACCCTGTGCCCCTAATAGAGACACAGGGTGGTTTACACATAAGAGGCATTGGGGAAGCTGAAGCAAGTGTATCTCATACTTTCTAAGAGATTCTGGGTTCCCCGGGCCCTCCCGTTACATATATATATATATATATATATATATATATATATATATATATATATATATATATTATCATGTGTGTATAATCAATCAACTGCAAGACATCAAATCGAGCTCCACCCGTGTGTGACAGGACATATTCCAATTTACAAAATAAATATATTTCACACACGAGTGAAGCTCGTTTTGTTGTTTTGCAGTTGATTGATTATACACATGCTTTGTACTCAATGATATCATATATATACGATGTGTGGACTGCGACTCTATGTGGTATTGAGAAACCAGGAACTACCTGACTTTTCCTTCATCCTGCCTGATCAGTTGAGGTTGTTTTTATGGACTTTGTCCTATAATAAAGCCATTTTTTTTCAAGTATTGAGTGTGCAGCCATCCAATCATTCGTATACCTGAGAGGCTGCAGCAGTGACAAGGCGTGCACCTCAATTGCTGTGCAGTCTGAGCATCATGGCCGGCAAAAATGGCTGATCGCCACCATTACTAGTAAAAAAAAAAATTATTAATAAAAATGCCATAAAACTATCCCCTATTTTGTAGATGCTATAACTTTTGCGCAAACCAATCAATAAACGCTTATTGCGATTTTTTTACAAAAAATATGTAGAAGAATACTTATCAGCCTAAACTGAGGAAAAAAACGTTTTTTTATATATTTTTGGGGGATATTTATTATAGCAAAATGTAAAAAATATTGCATTTTCTTCAAAATTGTCGCTCTATTTTTGTTTATAGCGCAAAAAATAAAAACCGCAGAGGTGATCAAATACCACCAAAAGAAAGCTCTATTTGTGGGGAAAAAAGGACGCCAATTTTTTTTTGGGAGCCACGTCGCACGACCGCGCAATTGTCAGTTAAAGCGACGCAGTGCCGAATCGCAAAAGATGGCCTGGTCCTTTAGCTACAAAATGGTCCGGGGCTTAAGTGGTTAATGATGCTTAACTTCTTGGAGCCCGGGCCATTGTCAAATGACGGCCACAAGGTGGCTCTTCAGGTCCGGGAGGCCGTCTATTGACGGCCTCGGCTCCTCTGGCCACTGGGGGGCGCGCGCGGGTGCGCGCCGCGTCACTGAGGTGCCGATGCGCGTGCCTGGCGGCCGCGATGTCCGCCGGGTACCCGCGATCGCCCGTTACACAGCCAAGGACGTGGATCTCTGTGTGTAAACACAGAGATCCACATCCTGTCATGGAGAGGAGACCAATGCTGTGTCCCTTGTACATAGGGACACAGATCGGTCACCTCCCACAGTCAGTCCACCTCGCCCCACCGTAAGAATCACTACTGCCAGTCACATTTATACAGTAATCAGTGCATATTTATAGCACTGTTCGCTGTATAAATGTGAATGGTCCCAAAAATGCGTCAAAAGTGTCCGATGTGTCCGCCGTAATATTGCAGTCCTGACAAAAATCGCAGATAACTGCCATTACTAGTAAAAAAAAAATCATAATTCTATCCCCTATTTTGTAGGCGCTATAACTTTTGCGCAAACCAATCACTATACGCTTATTGCGATTTTTTTTTACCAAAACATATGTAGAAGAATACGTAAACTGAGAAAAAAAAATAGTTTTTTTAAAAAAAAATATATTATAAAATTATTATAGCAAAAAGTAAAAAAAATTGTGTTTTTTTTTTAAATTGTCGCTCTTTTTTTGTTTATAGCGCAAAAAATAAAAACCGCTCTATTTGTGGGGAAAAAAAGGACATCAATTTTGTTTGGGAGCCACGTCGCACGACCGTGCAATGTTTATTCAAAGCGTGACAGTGCCGAAAGCTGAAATTTCGCCTGGGCAGGAAGGGGGTATATGTGCCCAGTAAGCAAGTGGTTAAAGTGAGAAAAAAAAAGTGAAATATTCCTTTAAATATCGTACCAGGGGGGTGTCTATAGTAAGCCTGTAAAGTGGTGCGTGTTTCCCGTGTTTAGAACAGTCCCTGCACAAAATGGCATTTCTAAAGGAAGAAGGTCATTTAAAACTGCTTGCGGAATTAATGTAATGTCGGGTCCCGGCAATATGGATGAAAATCATTGAGAAAAACGGCATGGGTACCCCCCCCCCCCCAGCCCATTACCAGACCCTTTGGGTCTTGTATGGATATTAAGGGGAACCCCGCACACAAATTAAAAAAATAAAAGGCGTGGGGGCCCCCAGCCCCTATATACTCTGAACAGCAGTATACAGGCGCGGTCCAAACAAGACAGGGACTGTAGGTTTGTTCTTAAGTTGAATCTGTTTGTAATTTGGAACAGGTACATTTTGTAAGTGTAGCTCCAGCTAAGCTTTTTGGATAACATAGGGAAGGGTTATCACCCCTGTAACATTTGCTTTGCTGTCTGTGTCTGTTTCACCTCACTTTCTGTCCCAATGACAATTGGATTTTGAAAATTTTGGGTTATTAGGGAAACAAGGATTGGTAATAAAGCATCAGTGGAGACACCTTTTTCTCATATTTAGGCTCCATGTACACAGAAGCTGATAAACTGCAGTTTATTGGCGTTTTGGCGTTTTTTTAAAAAGCCCATTAACTGCACTCTATGTTAGCCTATGGCCCCATGAACACAGGGCGTTTTTGCAGCTGCTAACAGCAGCGTTAGACGTTTTTTTTTTACAGCTTCAAAACGCCCATCCATGTTATTCTATTGTGTCATGCACACATAGAGCTTTTATGAGCTCCAAGTGGCATAGGCGTTTTCCAGCTGCAAAAAAAACCCAATTCCAGTGCGTTCTGGAGCTCCAGGTTTGAGCTGCAAAAACGCCCAACGCGCATAAACGCGCAAAAACGCAGCGAAAACGCGCAAAAATGCCGCGATTTGCGTTTTTGAGCTCCAGGATTTTTTTTATTTTTTTTTAAAAAGGTCCAAAAATGTTTACAAAACATGGACAGGCGTTTTTAAGCTGTAAAAAACGCGGCTGTAAAAACGCCCTGTGTGCATGGGGCCTATGTGTTCATGTACACATAACGTTTTTTAGCTTTAATGAGCAGTGGAGTTAATGGGCTTATTTCTGAACGCAAGAAATTTGCGTTCAAAGTGCAGTTTTTCGGGAGAAAAAAAACGCAAAACGCCGAAAAACGCTCATAAACGCTCAAAAACGCTGGCCGCGAGCGTTTTTTTTAGCGTTTTTTGGTCCATTGAAAAAAATATTTTTCCTTCCTAGAGGTAGATTTCCTCTCACTTCCTGTTGTCTCCCTCCATTTGTAAGTAGGAGTCGTTTGTAAGTCGGATGTTTGAAAAAGTAGGGGACCGCCTGTATATACTATACGGCCTGCCCTATATACTCTGCAGAAATTTGGGCCTTAGGTGTTGGTGGTACCAGAACACTGTAAGCCCTCACAGTTACTCTTGGTGGTTGCTGGAACGGGCCCTGCTGTGAAATATTACAGTATATACTCGAGTATAAGCCGACCTGAGTATAAGCCGAGGCATCTAATTTTACCACAAAAAAATGGGAAAACATATTGACTCGAGTATAAGCCTAGGGTGGGAAAATGCAGCAGCTACTGGGTAAACAATGCCCATCTGCAGCCTCACTGTGCCCATTTGCAGTCTAATTGTGCCCACTTGCAGTCTAAGAGCTGTGGTGGATACAAAGATATGTCCACCAAAAGCTGAATCCTGCTGACCAAGTGTCATCAGTAAAAAATATAATGCCTGACAGTCTTGTTCAGGTCCTGTTGTTTTATCCTGGTGCGGCTTCACAGTGACTGGGGACTCTCTACGCCCTCTGTGGGCCAAACCGCTCATCGAGACCAGACCATCTGGACTGAAGGACCACCGCTGTCGCCTGCCAGTCTGACCTTCCAGGGAATAACTTCATCAAATCAGAACCACAGTGCTTTTTGTACCTCTTACTATTTTTTATCTTTTATTTTTTGCTACTACCAAGTAACATGTACGCACCCAATACATAGGATATCATTCATCACTAAAAGGTGCAGCACCCTACCCCTGAAGAAGAGGCTATACAATCAAAAGGCCTTGAAATGTTGGGTATCTGTCCCACCCTTGAGACAGAGCCGGGTCCTGTACTACATTCTTTTTTCCCTTTTTTGTGTAATTTATGATATCTGTTCCCATGCGTTGTGATTGTTCCTTTTTTACCATGTACACATTGGTCACTTGGATGTGTGTTGTGCGTAGGAAGTAGCAGCCCTTCATATTATATTTTTGTATTCAATTTTTCCAATAAATAAGTCTTTATGACAATTACTATCGTACTTCGTTACTTACAATAGAGGTTTTCAGCAGTCACCCCTAAAAGTCCCACTGAGGAACCGCCCTCTTCGGATTGCACTCTTTTTCAGTGGATATATATATGTAGGAGACAATATATATATATATATATATATATGTTATGCACTGCAGATCACTGAATCACCTGCCTGGCCTGCCTGCCTGAAAGTGTATTTTAATACGGACACAAGGAATGGCCTGCAGTCAGGTATAGGCTTGGCTACAGTACAATGCAGTGGATATATATGTAGGAGACAGTATATATGTTATACACTGCGTATCACTGAATCACCTGCCTGCCTGAAAGTGTATTTTAATACGAACACAAGGAATGGCCTGCAGTCAGGTATAGACTTGGCTATAGTACAATGCAGTGGATATATATGTAGGAGACAGTATATATTTTACGCACTGCGGATCACTAAATCACCTGCCTGGCCTTCCTGAAAGTGTATTTTAATACGTACACCAGGAATGGCCTGCAGTGAGATCTAGCTACACAGGATACAGTGTATATATTGTAAGATTGGGGGTTGTTAGCTCTTGTGGTAGATGCGTTTTTCCAGTGATTCCAGCCAGTCAGGAACTATTTTTAAGGGCATGGTAGCCCACTTTTATTTAAAAGCACAAAAAGTTCACAAATACATCAGTAGCCGTCACAGGGGGTTCCACCATTACTGTATCTTGCATACTCAACAGTTTAGCCTCCTGGCTTTCATTCTAGCGATCCGGCTGTCTCAGGCCTTTAGCCTAGGCCTAAAGTCTGCTCCTCAGAACAAACAGAGTTTCCTAGAGATAAGCTCACTCCTCGCTTACTCCTGGTCAGCACCTTCTTGCTTACTTCAGCAATGACGTCTGCCTCCTGCAGACATGCATACTCTGGCTGTACCCATGCAGCATAGATAGCCTCTAACTCCTATCAGAGGGATGGGAGTCCACCTGACTCCCAGGCACACAGACTTCCTGTCTGTTGGGTGGGGCCCTGATCCATAGATCAGAGCTAAATAGCCCAAGACACAGCTGTTCAATCAGCATGTCTTTCTCTACAAAATCTGGCATAAACCAACACTCTTTAAGGTTGCACAGGGTCCCAACGTCACATATCCCCCCCCCTGTTTCAAACCGGAGGGAGGAAAACATAAACCCGTCATCATAAATGGGACACCTCTGTGCCAGCCACTGGCTGCGTAGGCCCATTTCTTTTTCCGGGTATGTTTCCACCAGCACTTCACCTTGGCGCCTCTGTGTCCACTATCAGAAGCAGGAGTCCTAATCTGCCCAGCCTTTTCTCTAAAGGGGCACTCCACCCACATCTTCTTCCGGGTGTGCTTCCACCAGCACTTCTTCCTGAACCGTGGGCTCCCACTAATCTCTCTATCCCTTCTACCTTCTGGCCTCAGGATCCTTCTTTTTTCTCCGACAGACCTACTCTCCCAGGACTGTTGGGGACCCCCTTTCATGAACTCTGTCAGGGACTGGCCATTCTCACTACCTGACGCAACATTAATCAACAACATTTGTTTCTCAGGTTCATTAACCCCTGTGTGGTTACCGTTGGCAACCAAACCATCTGTGATCAACACCATATACTTCTGTTCAACCTCAATAACAATGTTCCACAAAGGGTTATTCAACTCAATATTGTCATTGGGACCTCTTGTCCCCTTGTTTGCTAGGACAGTGTCTATGGAGGGACCACCTACAGGCAAGCAGTTACTCCCTATGGGACAGTCCCGCAGTTTCACATTGCCCCCTGTTGTCCAACACTCCAATAGCAATTGTCCTACCAACGCACATTTTTCACCACATTTTTCCACATCAATCTCTTTAACCATTTCTGTGTCCATTGGTACCTCAACCAATAGCTCAGAGTTGTCTGACAGTGCTCTACAGTGCCTCTCATACACTTTTTTGTTACAGTTACCATCACTGTTATTTCCTGTCAAAGTGTCTCCGGGTACCTCAAACTGCACCTCTCTGCGCGTGATGGACTGAATTCCCACTTCTGCCACGTCTGTTCCAAAAAAGGCCCACACCAAAGAACTTTTGGAAAAACGAGTCAGCAGCGCCCTGCTAATGCGGAGCTCTGCGGTGTGATGCAGTCGGTTGGCTGCCTCTAGGCTGGCCCCTGGAGGGCATCCTGCTTCGTTGGAGATGTGCCACTGCCTCCTCCTCCTCCTACTCTCTCCTATCAGGCACCTACGTAGAGTCAGTGACCTCATCATCCCCTCCCTCCTCGTCAATGGAGCAAACCTGGCAGTATGCTACAGCTGGGGAAACATGACTGCCAGTTTGATGTCCTTCTTGGGCACCCCTTTTCTCTGGGATCACGTTACTGCCTTCCTCAAGCTGCGTACCATCATCTGAGCCTTCAAAACGCTGCGCATCCTCCTGCAGCATGTATCCAACACTGTGGTCGAACAGTTCGAGGAACTCCTCCGTGCATGATGGTGGGGCTAGGGAAGGAGTAACTGATGACATTGAGCCGATCAAATAGGCCGCTTTGGCAGCTGCATTGGCAGCCAAAGTACTCTGATCTTGGGTGACGGAGGATGAGGACGGCTTTGTCATCCACTCTACCAAGTCTTCTGCATGTTGTGGCTCAACACGGCCAGCTGTAGAAAAAAAAGGACAAGCGTGCCCCACGGCCACGTGCTCTTGTCCCCTTGTTTGCTAGGACAGTGTCTATGGAGGGACCACCTACAGGAAAGCAGTTACTCCCTATGGGACAGTCCCACAGTTTCACATCGCCCCCTGTTGTCCAACACTCCAATTGCAATCGTCCTACCAACGCACATTTTTCACCACATTTTTCCACATCAATCTCTTTAACCATTTCTGTGTCCATTGGTACCTCAACCAATAGCTCAGAGTTGTCTGACAGTGCTTTACAGTGCCTCTCATACACTTTTTCATTACAGTTACCATCACTGTTATTTCCTGTCAAAGTGTCTCCGGGTACCTCAAACTGCACCTCTCTGCGCGTGATGGACTGAATTCCCACTACTGCCACGTCTGTTCCGGACCCTTCCTTTACATGAGGTGTAGCGAGTGAGACAGTACGCGCGCCACGCACCAACCACTGCTCAGTCGCACTTCGGATCTCACCAGCAGGAACGCACCCCATCACACCAGCGTACGGAGAGACTTCCCCTATGTCCATTATCTCTAATTCCTCCAGCAATTCCCCCGAGCGCCTTCTGCACAAAACTGCCGCTGGAAGCACTCTCGAAGAGAACTGTGAGACAACTTTCCACAAAAGCAACCATCAGTGCTGCAACCAATTTTCATCAACATTGCTTAACAACGCATGTATTACCTGTGTCCACCGATTGGTACTATGCAGTACCATGTCGCCCTTCTGCGGTGGATACACGCAGGTGTACATTGGAAAGATTTTCACCAATTCACACAACATCTCAGTTATTTCTAGACATGCCGCATCTAAACACAGAACTCTAGGAACTTTTCCTTTACCAACGATGTGGAGGGACTCATTTGCTAAGGCGTGAGAGGCCAAGACACTTAAAGAGACCTCTACCTCAGAGGCAACTGACAAAATTTGTGGCTCCCCCTGAGCACTGCAAATCGCATGTGTCACACTCATCCTTTCACTTTCAGCAACACTGAGCCCTTCCAAGTCGCTATCCATTACCTCATCAACCTGACGCTCAACATTACTCATCTCTTTTACTGTGGACAAAACCTCTGCCATGTATGCTCCCTTTTCAGATCCTTCCAACTGGAGAGGGTTAATTTCTGCAAAAGCCAATGCTCCGGTATCTACCGGCCCTGCAGCCTCTCCATTTAGCATAGCAGAAACTGTGTCCACTCCACTGTTACCCACTGAGCCTTCCTTGTTTAAATGCACTTGTGGCAAAACATTTTTAAACACAACAGGCTGCAATAACATAACTTCACCACTTTGCTCAGGTGGTGCTTCATTAAACCCATTATCACTACAAGTAATTTCAAACATTTGAGTTTTAACATTTTTCTCATCACCAAGGTCAAGTACCCTCTTATCTGTCAGAGCGGCACCACAGTTGTCCCAGGCAACCTCTGGCTCCAGCACACATAGCTCCCTGGAGGTCTCCAAGGACACCTCTGCAGCCTTATATACCGTTGCTAAGGGGAATCGCATATCCTGCTTAGCGATCACCCCTACCTCATAAAGCATCACATTACCATAAGTACATGTATCATCCGCAATATCTTCGTCATCAATATTCACAAACATAGCAGTTTTACAAGCCCCATCAAATTGTCCTTTGTCACAACGCATGGCACCCTGCGTGCCACTCAGCACACCACCCTTCCTCTCCAAAGGAATTATTTTGCCCACTAGGGCATCTTCACAGTTGTCCTGGGAAACCACTTGCCTCACCACTGCAGGCTCCTTGGTGGTTTCCCTTGGCAACTGTGCAGCACCTGTCACTGTCACTAGGGAACATGGCATACCAACTGCTTTGGTCACCCCTAGCACATCTCTCCCAGCACTCTGCTGGATTACCTAAGGTGTACCCAGAGTCCATATGTCCTTTTCAATTTTTGATCTCGCTGCATGCAAGCAGGGTTTTAACCTGTGTCTCCCCACTGATCTGGGTAGCACACTGCAGCAAGTTCATTTTTACACCTTCAGTGGATCTCCCCTCTGGGGTCACTTCCACTTCAGTGTGAGCAACCACACAGTCAGTCTTTCCCATGATTTTAACAGGAACAGTCTTACCATTCTCTTTAGCAGGGGTGAAGGCTTCAATTGAGGGCGTTGTCCCTTCTTTGCTGTGCTCTCACAAGCAGACGCCCCCTCCTGGACACAGGGTAACATTACATCCCTCTTGGATTTTCCAACATCGCCTGCAGGCAAAACAAATTTCCTGTTGCCAGGGGTAACAGCAGACCCACACACTTGGTCATACCCCTTGCAGGATGCTGGAAACGATACCCTCTTTTCTGGGCTTGCAGGCAAAGCATTAAGCCCAACAACACGATCAGCAGCTGTATTCCACAAGCTTGGACAAGAAAAGATCCCATGGCCCAGCTGACCACATTCCAGGCATGGTACTTGGTGACTTTCTCCTGTTGCCAAGGGAGACGGCACTCTCCCAACACGCAGACTTTCACTGGTATCTCTATGGGGACGGTGGTATACCTCTTCCTTGTAGCTCCTCCTTTCTGAAAACATACTTTCTCCGGTTGCTATGGGAGACCACATTCTCCCCGCTGATCTTCACCAGCACTTTCTAGACTGGATTGCTCCTAGAAAATTGTCGTAGTCATCTCGGTTACTATACATCCCACGGTACACCTCCTAGTACTCCTCCATCAGAAAAGGTTGCACCAACTCAACCCAGCGACTTTTGGGCCATCTTCTGTAGGAAGCAATCATCGCAAACTCATCCAAAAAGTCCTCAACACATTCAGGCAACATAGGCCGTATGAAGTCAGCTGTACGGATTTCTGCCGTCACCGGCAACCGCACCCATCTGCTCACTCTTTACACTCAGAGCAGGCTTCTCATACCTTTGCTTTACTGGAGCCTGGGACAAAGGGCACTTGGAAACTTTATGCCCCCACTCACTGCACCGCAAACAGCGCACTGGGTTCTTAGCACTTTGCACATTCATAGCTGACCATCTTGCACCAGCGTTGCCAGGAGCAACAGCATGCACTTCCCCCTTAACTTGGTTCAGTGCAGCCAAGTGTCGCCTGCACCAATCCACTGCAGACTCAGACTCTGGTGAACTCTCCATACTTGCAGTCACCTGTGCACTCCTTGCACCATTGTTGCTAGGAACAACACCCGCTCTGTCTCTCATCTCAGCAAACATTGCTTCCTTTTTGCGTTTTGACCGCGCCATCTCTGCAGTCAGGCCAACAACGGTTTAACACAGTTCCTTTTAACACAGGAAAATTTGAGGTACTGTCTCCAAGACTTGCAAACAGCATACTTTCACATGCAGACTTCACTCTTTGCGATTCCGCTTGAACCATCCACTCACTGGATCTTCTTAAGTGGATACATCTTCTCAGGCCACGCTGAGCTCACTTCCACAGGTACACCACCTGTATTCAACACAGTCCATCAATTGAACTCCTCTGCAATGCAGTCCGGGACCTCCACCCGCTGTGTCTCCGCACACAGCATCTGCAACGATCGGGTCCCCGATCCAACTGATGTCCGCAACAAACAAAGTCAGATGTCACCCAGGATATGCAGTGGGGTGGAAGGCTCTTCGGAAGTTGCGCAAGGCCCCAGGCTTCAGGCCCTGCACTCCAGCAGATCCGCACAGGAAGACCAGTCAGCAGCCGCGCGGTGTCCAAAAGAGACCGAGCTATTCACGCCTCCTCCTTTTATCTCCCTCCCACAAGTCTCTGCGGTGGTAACATTGCACCCTGGGTGCAAAACGGGGTTCTGGGTAACGTAGTCCCGGGAGTCTTAAAGGAGAAACCGCTACACACTCCCCCCACTTGAACTCTTTGGTCCCCAAAGATAATTTTAACATACACTACGTACAATTCTAGACAATGCTGTGTACGATGTCGGCAAAGGGAACTCCCACCAAAACTGAGCGGTTGAATTCCCTTGCCCACAGGTCACACTATCATGAGTGGCCTGCCTAACTGTGCCAGAGGACGAGTTGGGGTTGCCCTCCACCAAATGAACAGTGGAGGGAACTGGATGCTCTGTACTCCTCCTTGCAGTGACCACTGTTTCTTCTGAGCTCTTCCCCATTTGTGAGTAAGTTAACTTCTTAAGAGGCCTTATAGCTCTTCTAGCTCTTTGCTCTCTTGGGACTTCTGGCTGGGACACTGCAGGCTCCTCTTCTGGAACAGACTTGAGAGATTCTGCTGGCTCTGAAACACTTAGTTCAGAATCCTGGAGGTACATAGAGTCCCTTGGGTCCTCCTCTGAGTATGTCACAGGCATCTTCCCAGTAATCTGACAAAGGACTGGATGGAACGAATTCAGTAGCTTCCGCATTCAGTGTTCTGTCTATAGTGTCTCTAGTAGGCGGGAGAACTATAGCAGAAGTTCCTGGAGTTGGGGAAGGCCATAACCAATCAAGTTCCTGTCTCTCATCTTCACTTTGTTCAGAGGTCTCTACATCTTTATGTTGAGAGGACTGAGACCGAGTGTTTGGCCTAGAGGTATCCAGAATGGAGTCTGGGCTTGGGGAGTCCCTCGCAGGAGGTATCCGAACTGCTTCAGCAAGTGGGAGTAAGTGGTTCCTGTGCTAGGTCTTCAGTGGGCCCACCTTCCCTTCTGGCTTCAACTTATAAACAGGTAGGCCTGGCAACTTCTTACAAATTACATAGGGTTCAGGTCTCCATCTGTCTGCAAGCTTGTGTTTTCCAGGGACTCCCAGGTTTCGTAGCAGAACTCGGTCTCCAGGCTGCAGGTCCTGGATCCGAACCTTCAGGTCAAAGTTCCTCTTGTTGCGGGCCCCCCTTTGGTCTGAAGCCGCCTGGGCCTGTTCATAAGCCAACTTCAAGCTGTGTCTGAGTCTGTCCACATATCCCTTGTGAGAGGTGGCTGAGGAATGATCTATGGAGGTGCCAAAGGCCAGGTCCACAGGTAACCTTGCTTCTCTTCCGAACATGAGACGGTAGGGGGAGTAGCCTGTAGCATCACTGGTGGTACTATTGTAAGCATGTACTATAGCCGCTATGTGCTTGCTCCAATGCTGTTTCTTCTCGCTATTCAGGGTCCGCAACATATTGAGCAGAGTTCGGTTGAACCTCTCCGGTTGAGCATCCCCTTGTGGGTGGTAAGGAGAGGTTCGGGTCTTCTAGATCCCTAAGGAATCTAGGAGCTTCCGGATCAGCCGACTCTCAAAGTCCCTCCCTTGGTCTGAGTGAAGTCGCTGTGGTAGCCTATAATGGACAAAATACTTCTCCACAGGTACCTTGGCCACCGTGGAGGCCTTCTGATCTTTGGTTGGGAAAGCCTGGGCATACCGGGTGAAATGATCGGTTATCACCAGAACATTTCCTAGTCCACTCAGGACGGGTTCGAGGCAGAGAAAATCAATGCATACCAAATCCAGCGGGCCTTGACTTTGTAGATGGCCCATTGGGGCAGCTTGATGAGGTAAAGTCTTCCGCTGGATGCAGCGTGCACATAAATGGTAGTATTCCTCCACTTCAGCCCTCATGCAGGGCCAATAAAACCGACTCCTAACAAGTTGGAAGGTTCTTTCTGCCCCTAGGTGTCCATGATCTCTCTGTGTTTCTAGGGAAGAAACAGTTGCCATTTGTCTTCCAGGTCATCAGAGGGGCCCCTTCGGTAGACCACTCCCTGATGCACCTGCAACCTGTCTGTCCCACTCTTTCCTCAACAGGCGGGCTTCCTTTGAAGGATGGCGCAGGAGTCTATTTGGATCCTGATTCTCCAGGGCCTCCAGAACCAATCTCCCCATGGGGTCTTCCAATTGGTCACATCTCAACTCCTTCTTTGACAGTTTTGGCAGATTATCTTCTTCCAACTGGGTTACCCCACAGTATTGCTTGGGAACTCCTACCATGGTAACTCCTATCTCTTCTGCCCTTGAGCCTCCTCTGGCTTGAAGTTCAGCCCCTTGGCAAAGGGCCCGCACCCCGACAGGTGCCACTTGGGTCCAGTCTTCTGTATCACCGGTGGGGGCGTGAGATCTTCTAGATAGGGCGTCTGCGTCCCGATTCCCAGCCCCAGGCCTGTATTTCAGGCTGAAATTGAACCCAGACAGTGCAGCCAGCCATCTATGTCCTGTGGCATCCAGCTTTGCTGTGGTAAAGAGATAAGTAAGGGGGTTGTTGTCGGTTTTCACAGTGAATTCTGCCCCATACAGGTAGTCTTTAAGTTTGTCAACTACCGCCCACTTGAGGGCCAGGAAGTCCAATTTATGAGTGGGGTAGTTCTTTTCAGAGGGGGTCAGACTTCTGCTCACATAGGCAACGGGTCGCAGTTGTCCTTCATGCTCCTGATAGAGCACTCCTCCCAGACCGTCATGACTGGCATCTACGTGGAGTTCATAAGGTCTCTTTGGGTCTGCATAGGCCAAGACAGGGGCGGTGGTTAGGCTTTTTTTTAACATCTGAAAGGCCTCTTCACTCTTTTGGTTCCACTGGTCTTGGACTGACTCTCCCGGCTTCCTGGGACCCGAGTCATCCTCTTCCCCTTCCGTCTTGAGTAGCTCATTCAGGGGTCTGGCAATTCGGGCAAACCCCACCACGAACCTTCTATAATAGGAACAGAACCCCAGGAAGGATCTGAGTTCTGTTACCGTGGTAGGCCGTGGCCAGGAAGTAACTGCCTCCAACTTCTCTGGGTCTGTGGCCACTCCTTCTTCAGACACTATGTGCCCCAGATAGTTAACAGAAGATTGGTAGAACCTACACTTCTCTGGCGAAAGCTTGAGTCCCTCCTCACTGAGTCTCCTCAAAACCTTCTCCAGTCTCTCTTCGTGTTCTTCCAAGGTCCTCCCGAAGACAATGACATTGTCTAAGTACACAAGGACCTCGATAAGGTTCATGTCTCCTACAGTCTTTTCCATGAGACGTTGGAAGGTGGCTGGGGCTCCTGACAGTCCCTGGGGCATTCGGTCGAATTCAAAGAACCCCACTGGGGTTATGAAGGCTGTCTTCTCCTTGTCTTCCGGATGCATAGGGATAGGGATCTGATAGTATCCACTCTTGAGATCCATCATGCTAAACCACTTGGCTCCAGACAAGCTCTGTAGGGCATCCTCTATCCTTGGGGTGGTGTACTGGTCAGGAATGGTTCTCCTGTTGAGGGTCCTGTAGTCTATACACAACCTCAACGATCCATTCTTCTTTCTGACTACTACTATCGGAGAGGCATAGGGACTTCTAGGCTCCCAGATCACACCGGTCCTCTTGAGTTCTCCGAGTTGTTCCCTCAGATCTTCCAGGTCTGCTAGTGGGACTCGCCTGACTCTCTCCCTGAAGGGTTTGTCTTCCTGGAGGCAGATTCGATGGGTGGCACTCCTCGCACACCCCACATCAAACTCATCTTGAGAGAAGATCTTCTTCCACCTGGTCAACTGGGCCTTGGCTCTCTCTTTCCAAGCCCTGGGCAGGTTTGGGTTCTCCATGGAGAGTTTCTCCCAAACATTCCCTCCTTCACCCGTCTTCTCCACATCCGACAGAGCAACTTGGGTAGCCGGGCTCACCTGGCCCAGCAACATCCTGGCTGGGATCTCCATGGGGCCATCAGTGGAATTCCTGACACTCACAGGTACCTTACAGTGGGCCTTCTTCAGAGCCCTTAGGGGGACCACTTCTGGGATTACTTCTAAACCCAAGTGTTCTTCCCTTGGATCGGGTTCCAACATGACAAAAGGTCCCGGTTGCTCCCAAGTAAGCTTCACAGTGGCTCTGAGACAGGTTACTTCGCCGGGCTGCAACACCACTCCCTTCTTTCCAAGTCTCCAGACCTTCCCCACTCCCTCTTCCGGGGCCTGTTGCTCCAAGACCAACCGCTGGTAGGCTGTCTTCAACATGGGGTGGATCTTGGTGGCCGTGGGGGCTTTCCTGCATGCAAGAGGGGTCAGAAGCCTCCGGACCAGGTCCGTGTTTGTCCCTATTATTAAGGAACTCTTGTTGGCTCCAGGCGGCCGAGGGCACACAACTGCCAGAGTGTCAAACACTTCAGCCTTCCCGGCCACAGATGGGCCGAAGGTCAGTTTTATGGGCAGATAGCCGTCATAGGGGAAGCTCTGGGTCCCGATACCCCATATTTCTAGTTCCTCTACCTTCTTGATGGGCAGGTGGCCTAAGTGTTTGTCATAAAAGTCCCGGTACAACAGGGTCACCTCCACTTAGACAGGTACTATTGGGGAGGGACCCACCAGCTTCTCTGGATATCGCTTCGAAGGGGTCTCCTTCCTTGGATCTTTGCCTTTCCCTTTTGGACTTTCTTCCTTCCATTTCTCTTTGGACTTAAGTCTCTCTTGGGCCTGGTATGCATTGATTTCCCTCCTTTTAATGGGTGTACAGACCCGCTGAGGGACACTATGCTTTTTTCTGGGGTGTATTCCCGCTGTGGAATACTGTGCTTCTTCCGAGGAGTTCTGTCCTCTCTTTTCTTGGGCTTCTCAGTCAGTTTGGAGCTCACTGAAGATGATGGGCACCCGGTTGACTCCTTCACCGGGGCCCTCTGGAGTTTCCCACCGGCTTACGGTTATCTGCTTTCTTTTTCTTGGGACTGGAACATACAGCTGCAATATGGCCAATCCCTACACAGTTAAAACAGATCACATCCCCCCAATCTTGTAGGGGAATGGGCACTGAAGCGTCTGAGAACAACTCCTTCTTTGGTCCTTCTCTCTCAGGAACCTTTGAATCTTTTGCAATCAGAGAGGTCAGCATCTCTAACACCTGAGACATCTGTGATTTTAAAGCGTCTACCTCTGAGTCTCTCTCCAGGGTCATGGCTGTCCTGACCATCACTGGAGGAGGATTAGCTGGCTCAATTGGTTGATCCCTCTTCTTTTCCTCCAGCATAGCTTCTTCCTCTCTGACCACTCGGATTAAGTCAGGGTATTCCAGGCTCTTCCCATCCTGTCGCGTGCGTAGTGCTAATGCGATGGGGTCCAGGGGCTGAAATCCTCTCATCACCTGCTGAACACGGGCCTCATCCACCTTCCGTGGGTCGATCCCCTTCTTCAGTATCATCTTATGCAGGATCTTATCCAGGCGCCTCATGAATTCTGACAGTTTCTCTCCTGTCTTTTGATAGCAGTGCTCCAGCTGGTAATTGAGCTCAGTGATTTTCTCTGTTCCACCGAACACATTCTGCAGAATATCCAGATAATCATGTGCATTACAGTCTGTTTTGCTCATCTTGAGGTTGTGTATGGCCTCTAGAGCAGGCCCCTTCAAGCTTTAAGCCATTCTCTGTTTCTTTCTGTGTTCTGGGACTTCCCATTCTTCTAAGGCCTGGGTGGCGCCGTCTAACCACTCCTCAAACCCCTCTTCACCCGAAGGTACAGGCTTCCTTCCAGAAAATATTCTAAGTTTTCTGTATCCCGACATTTGGTAGTCTGTAGGACCCTTCTTACACTAGGCTACAATTTCCCCCAGGACTGCACATAATTCTGCGCTGAGAGTGGCAGGTGGTGATCCGGGACTCTCTTTCTTCTCACGTTTTTCTGCTTTTGGGGACAGTGGTGGAGATAGTTTCGGTGTCTGAAACCAACCTCCTGACTTGAGTGGCAGCGCATGTATTAGGCTGTAAGTCTGATCATCTATTGCTTCTATACTTGGATTCTTGAAATGCTCTGGGATTCCATTCTTCCACTCTATTAGTGCGTGGGTCAGTGAAGAATTCGACCTGACATCCACCACCCATACCTTCTGGTGCGGGGACAGTGACATCACTAGTTGCTACACCGCTTCTTCTTGCCAGATCCCTGGGAGTTCTATGACCACTACCCCGGCTGGATCTGTGCCGACCGCCTTGCACCACTGTCCAACTTCTAGTGGGTCCATGCCGGTACTTTTGGCGCGTTACTTGCTGTATCAGGATCCCGGACTCGAGAGCCCCCACGTGTAGCGCTACCCCTAGTTAAGAGAGCCGCTGGTTTGATTTCGGGCCCTGAGTACAGCTCCACCAACCCCCGGCAATCTTGTCTAGTCTCCTATGGCACAGTTAGTCTAGGGATGTTATCTATTACAATCTATACCTGATTATACACATACCCCAACTTCTCTTGTAACATATAAGCACTATGTGCAATAATAACACAGTGATAGCAAGTGGCAAAGTATAACGGTTTTACTTTAGTTTAAAAGGCACAGATTAAAACAGAACAGGTAACTTGCCTACAGAGCCCTGCAGCAATAGATATAGCATACACTAATAGCACAGCGCGGTAATCCACCACGCGCAGCTATTAGTATCTACGCGCCCTGTGGCGCACTAAATAATATTCTATCTCCCCTCCCTGGTCAGGCCTGACACATAATTAAACTCAGTCTTTTCAATTAGGATTTCTTCGCATGCAAACTTGAAATGGTGGTGCACGTTCAGGAACAATATTGTAATCCACAAAGTAGGTAACCACAAGGAACACTATGCTGGAGACCCTTTAACTCTGTCCTGCCACCGGTCTCCAGCGGAACAGCAAACAAATGATCGGTGGGCCAAGGCAGTCTATAGGCCTAAACACAGTACAGCCTATTGAATTGAGCAAGTGCTCGCTCACCACTCCGGACGCGATCCCAGTCCGGGACCTCCACCCGCTGTGTCTCCGCACACAGCGTCTGCAACGATCGGGTCCCCGATCCAACTGATGTCCGCAGCAAACAAAGTCAGATGTCACCCAGGATATGCAGTGGGGTGGAAGGCTCTTCGGAAGTTGCGCAAGGCCCCAGGCTTCAGGCCCTGCACTCCAGCAGATCCGCACAGGAAGACCAGTCAGCAGCCGCGCGGTGTCCAAAAGAGACCGAGCTGTTCACGCCTCCTCCTTTTATCTCCCTCCCACAAGTCTCTGCGGTGGTAGCATTGCAGCCTGGGTGCCAAACGGGGTTCTGGGTAACGTAGTCCCGGGAGTCTTAAAGGAGACCCCGCTACATATGTATACTGAATACACTGCAGCTGTCACGTACCTGGTTGAGATCAAGCTGGAGAGGCGGCTATTCTTGCACCTCCTGTCCGACACCCCTGGTAGTGATGACAGGGAGTGAGGGACACAGAGTGGCACGAGGGCCGATGTAGCAGATGGCACTGGCTGGGCCTTGGCAGGAACCAGGTGGCTAAAGAGCGCTGAGATGACTCTGGAAACTGGAGCTCTGTTTCGCTGGATCAGCGAATGGAGGCGTAGCCGGGACATAAGCCAGGAGGTCATCGACAGCCGGACGGAACAGGTACCAAGACGATGGGCAGAGGCGGAGATGGGACACAGGCCAGGTTCGGTACACAGTCGGGCAGCAAGGTACAGGAACATCAGGCAGAAGCGGAGTCAGGTATTAGCCGGGATCAGGTAAGGAGGCAGAGACCAAGGAGAAGGTTCAGGTGAAGCCGGGTCGGGACACAGAAACTGGAACAGGTTTAGATAACAGGCACTAGCTGAAAGACCACTCAGCAAGAGGCAGATGTCAGTGCTCTGTTTAAATGGCACTAACTGGCGCCAATACGCGTGCGCGCCCGTGTGCGCGCACACATGCGCCATCGCAAGTCATTCCCTGTAGATACAGAGGTATGACCGCACATGCGTGCCAATGCGCCTCTGTAGCCTGGATTTCTCTTACGGCAGCTAACTGAATAAACAGCCTGCCTGAAGTATTTTAGAAACAGTACACCAGGAACGGTCTGCAGTGAGATCTAGCTGCACAGGATACAGTTGTAGCGGGGTATTGCCCTTTAATCTCTCAGAGACTACATTACCCAGTACACTTTAAGGCACCCAGGGTGCATTGCCCCGCGCAAGGACTGCTGGGGTGAACTTTATAAGGGAGAGGCAGAGCCCAGTCTTTGTCTTTGGACACCACCCGCCCAGCAGGTTGAACTACTGCTTGAGCTCCTGTGACTTTAGGCCCAAAGCCTGGGCCTTTCTCCAAAAAGCCTACGGCTCGCACCGAGGAACCTGAGGGACGTCTCTCCTTTGTTACTGCACCATTGCCAGGAGGACCGAAGACCCGGATGTCGAGGGATCTGTGTACTTAGACACAGCAGCGGAAGAAACGGACGTGGACTGGTCCGGTTGGGTGAGAGAGCACTTGCTCATAGACAGACACAGTATCCCTGTTACATTGGTGGATTACAAATTCTATTCTTCAAGTGTACCACCGTTGCTAGCGAAGATTTTCCCTACAGAACTTCCACTTAGTTCAGTCAGGCCTGACTGTGTAGCGTAGACTTTCCTGTCGCCATTTTGTCCACGAGGGGAAATAGCTGCAAAGGGGACTGTTAGAGTTGTGTAGCATTATATACCGTATTTTTCGGACTATAAGACGCACTTTTTCCCCCCAGAAACATGGGGGAAAATGTCCCTGCGTCTTATAGTGCGTATATACGACAGGCCCCGCCCCCCGCTGGAACCGCCCCTCGCCACCGTTCGCATTGCCTCCTGCCGCCACCACCAGAAGAGGCAGGAGACAGACTTCCAAACGCTCCGTGGGTGCCCTTCACTGGGGGGTGTCAGGCCGGCGTCCCCCCCCTCCTCCCCCGTAAGTGAAGCGGTTGCAGGCAATGGTCAGGCGGGCAGAGGGCATGCGATGGCTGTGACAGGATGTGCGGGGTGCCCGGGCCGGGTGCGGACTGTACCGCTACCCAGGTGACACGCCGCCAGAATAACACTAGAAAACACTGTCTCTCTCTCCTGTACAGCAGGGGAGTGAGAGAGAGAGAGACAGTGGGCCAGCGCCACAGCGCTGCACTGAATAGAAGATGGGAAATGCTGGAGTCAACTAGCAGGTGATTGGTTGCTAGGTGGTCCTAGCAACCAATCATTAGCATTGTTAATACGAAAAGCTAACTCCAGCAGTTCCCGCCCTCTGTTCAGCATTGGTGTGTCTCTCTCTGTGCTGCTGTGCGTGAGTAAGGTAGAAAGGGGCAGAGAGGGGAGGGGGTGGCTGTGTAACATGCAGGGGGGGGGGCTGTGTATGGCATTGGACATCTGCATGTCTATGGCAATGGTAACTCTGCATGTCTATGGCAATGGTAACTCTGCATGTCTATGGCAATGGTAACTCTGCATGTCTATGGCAATGGTAACTCTGCATGTCTATGGCAATGGTAACTCTGCATTTCTATGGCAATGGTAACTCTGCATTTCTATGGCAATGGTAACTCTGCATTTCTATGGCAATGGTAACTCTGCATTTCATGGGCACTGGAAAATATTTTAGTACACTATTTGGTTCAGATTTTTTTTTTTCTTGTTTTTCCTCCTCTAAAACCTAGGTGCGTCTTATAGTCCGAAAAATACGGTACTTGTCTGCTCATTTAAACACTGTTTATTGCAGGGCTCTGCACAATTGCACATGACATGTACGTTCCTGTTTTATTGCTTACCCACTAGTCTAAGTAAATATACAAGGGTTAAGTATATTGGTGTTTGTGTCCTTTACTTTATAGAAGAGACAGTTAAAGGAAGTTTTAATATATTGCTGTCTGTTCTTGTCATAGGACTGTGCCGCTGTGAGTTACAGGCCTCACAGTCCTATCAACCCCTACTAACTTTGCCAAGGGAGGTTAGAGCCGATTGCCAGGGGTTGACAGCGGTGCACTACAGGGCCCAAAATCATACAGGCAGCCCTCTTAACTGGGGGTATCGCTACACGTGGGGACTCGAGTCCGGGATGTGTTTGCGGCCACAAAAGTGAGAAACCCCCCCCCCAGAAGCTGAACTTTTATTCCCCAGTGAAGTTCCGTGGAGGTCGGCCATGTTTAGAACTGAACCACGAGGAGAACCCTGACTGCGTAGATTGTGGGCGTGCCTACTCAGAAAGCCCGCGAGCGATGCAGGAGATGGGGGGAGTCTGACCATTTATGGAGTTACACGTGGGGACTTCGGCGCGAAAAGGTCAGTGCGCGATGGAGCAGCAGATGGTCAGCATGGCGTCTCATGCCTCATGGGTTCCAGATACTACAACCATGAAAATGACTTAATTCGCGGCTTCGCTAAGGGATACAGGGATTCGACTCAAGCCCCGGGGAAGATTTGCCCTCTACGTGATTAAAGACGTGGAGGCCCTCGGTGTGATTTGTCCCGGCTGCTCGGGACTGGTGGTTCATCTAAAGCCATTCGGGCAATGCATAAGCTGTAAGGAGTTCTTGTTTGAGGTCGAGCAACCTACAGAGAGGCCTCGGGCCTTCCACCTCAATTGCCTTACGGGCGCCACCACTCTGGAAGGAGGAATCGAAGCTTGCACAGCCACCCCTGCGCGCACTGACGAGACTTCAGAGGAAGTCACAGAGGAGATCGCTTCAGCGAGTGAGAAACCGGAGGATGCTGCTTCAGTTACAACAGAGTCTTTTCTCCCACTGCCCAAGAGGAAGATCGGTCTTGTGAAAGCTTCCCGCGGCAGTGGTGGAGCAACGCCCCAGTGCTTACCCGAAACGGATGCATCCGAAGGGAAAAGTCCCGGACGTCCGAGTTCTTCTGCAAGCCGAGGTAAGCCGGGGGGGGAGAGACTTTATTAAAGGCCCCTAGCCCTGGGGAGTCACATGCTAGTGAGTTAGCCAGAGGGGGTGAATCATCCTTCACCAGGAACTACTTCCCTGCGGAGGAGTACGATACCTCCGACCTAGAGTCCATCTCTGATGCGGGTGATGACGCCACAGTTGATGAACTGTTCGAGAGGAAGGGATGGGACAAGATGCCCCTGTCCTTGTTCCGTAAGCCTAGGGACCCACCCATGTCTACGGGGGAAAGTACACCCCGGGTGGTGGCTTCTGAGCCTGAGGAGGGATCTGTCCCTTTGCCTGCCCTTCCACCGTCGGAGGCACCTGTTTCCACTACTGCTACGAGACGGGTGTCACTGCGGGCCCCTGCAACTGGCCCGGAGGCAGTTAAAGTGCCTCGGCACCCAGATGCCATTGTCTTGCCTGGCGCAGGAGACCGCGCTACCATGCCACCGCTGTCCCGCTTACAAAGACTGTTTAACCAAAGGGTTGCCAGCGAGTATGAGTGGGAATACCCGTACCTGCCGAAGGAAATGTTGTTTGAGGTTGAGGCCTGCGGACATCGGTGGTACGAGGAGTTTGTATGGACACACATCAAAGTACCCCAGGCCAGAAGGTACTTTTCTTGTTCACCCGCAGCCACTCAGCGGTTCAAGGACTGCAAGGCTGCTTGGATGTTGGGTCGGCACATCTATGCGGACAAGGTACTTATTTGTAGAAAAGACAAGGACAATGTGGAGTACCATATAGACACATTCGACAAAAATTGGAAGCCGCTGGTGTTGCCTGACCCACATTACTACTTGTAAGAGACCAGACTCTTGTGGTTTTTTTTCTTGATATTTGTTTGAACGTTTTTTCTTCAAGCCCAGGAACTTTGCCCTAGTTTAAAGGGTACTCTACTCTTGGAGGAGCGGGAGCTGTTGCTGTTGTTGTTCTCCCTTCTCTTCCCACCGCAAAGATAACAAGGACTTTGGGGTAGTAGACAATTTAGGGCCACAGATCTAGAAGAAGAGGAAGTTTTGCCCCGCAGGAAAGAAGAAAAAAAAGTTTCGGTTGGGATGGGTGCTCTGACGTTGGCACTACCACTGGGTGGCAGTGTTGCGTAACATTTGCAAGAACAATAAGACATTATGCGGTTACTTGTTGGAAGGAAGGGATTCTTCTCTAGGGGAGAGCCTCTTCATTCCAACTACTGTTATTTCAGGTGTGTTTTCTCTCCCCTGCAGGTGAACAGCAAGCAAGACTGCTGAGTATGGGGCGGGTCTTAGCTAGTGCTGCGGGAGGGAAATTTTAATTTTATTGTAAAGTTTGTATGACTTCAAATGTTTTATACACTTATGTATCCCTTTTCCCATCTGTTTCCCTTTCCTTTCCCATTTTAGGTTCAGGCACAAACCAGCAATTTTTAAATTGTCATTACATTTTTTTTTGTTAGTTTGTCTCTGGATCGGGCTTATGCTGACTCTGGTTGAGAGGCATAGGTTGGTTCCAGACACTGGGGACCAGTGTCCATCAAGTGAGGGGGATGTGTAGCGGGGTGTCATATTTAGGGGGAGCATCTGAGTGGTAACTAGGCTCAGATGCACTGATTGTTAGGTTTCATGGACCATTTCTGTCCCTGGGAGATAGTACTGATGTGCAGTTCCCTGGGGCCTATAGGTGGCGCTGTTGCCATAGGCCTGGGTTGAACCGTGGTACAGGGTTGTGCCTTTTCTTGTCCCCTCTCGGCAGCAGTACGGCGGGGCGGGGAACCTGCTGTGCCTGTCGGGAAGGATATAAAAGGGGGCAGCCATCTTCCAGAGGGGTCATCGTCGGTTCCGCGCCCAGGCACCTTAGGCCTGGGTGTGTGTGTCACCTCCGGGTGCCCTAGGCCCGGAGGCCTTGGCGAGCGTGTTGTCTCGGGGTGCCCTAGGCCCGGAGACGGAGCTGCTGTTTCCATCCCAGACACCTTCAGTCTGGGGTGAGGTACTTTGGCGAGGGCCTGGAACCCAGCAACCTTCGGCTGGGGTCCGCTAAGGATCGAGGCTCCCAGGGATCTGCCTTGCGAGGGGACCTATATCCAGGATTGAGGAGGCCAGGGAGGTGACCCTTTCTGAAATCCCAGCGCAGAGTCGTGGTGACAGAGGGGGCCTCTGGTAACTCTCCGGAGGGATGTTCTTATCCTAAAAAGGGGTCAAGTTACTCAAAGAAGGAAGTGCGGGTTCTTTATGTCACAGTGGAAGTGACTCTACGCACATCAGGTCAGTAGGTCAGTGGCAGTGACTTGCAACTATTCACCAGGTCAGTGGCAGTGACCAACCTCACGGTCCGTGTCAGGGACCATGCGCCAAGCCTGTTCGTGCAAACCAGAACAGGAGAAACCCTAAATTAAGTTTGTGCCTGGACCTCCTCCCACCTTATCTGACCCGTGTTTGTCTCAACCTGTCTGCTCTCAAAGAGACTATTTATTGCCCTTAATAATAAATAAGAAGTTGGACTTTTCAGTTGGTGTGGACAGTTGCTTACTGGGGAGAACTAAGGACTTGTTTCTGGCTACCCCAGAAACAAGGTCAGCTCTGGAGGTTTTCAAACACTGGCTGCAGGCAGGCCCGAGAAACTAACACCGCTCAACCTCCCCATCCAGGAGGGTACGGGCTTGTGGTGCGGTGTGCCTCAGTCTTTGCCTGCGAAGGAGCCAAATAGAAGAAAAGCAGGTAAAGGCTGGGGTGGGTGCGCTACACGGTGTATATATATATATATATATATATACAAAGCTGGGATGTATATATACTGAATACACTGCAGCTAACTGAATCAACTGCCTGCCTGAAGTATTTTAGAAACAGTACACCAGGAACGGTCTGCAGTGAGATCTAGCTAAACTGGATACAGTGTATATATATTGTGAGGGGGTTAACTCGGTAGCGGGTGTGTGTGACCCCCTGGTTGGGCTCCCCACACAAAAACAGGGCCAGCAGACGGAGGTTGTGGTTTTCAAAATCAAAAGGTGCGGTTTATTTCTCTATGTACAGTGACAAAAACACAGCAAAGCCAAAAAGAAACATAAACAAAATAAATCCTGGTCAGTTTGACCTCTGACTAAACATGCAGGTTTCCTAAACTAACAACTGGGATCAGCCTGGTGCTGTCCTAGTCCCTAAGTCCCTGGTTTAGTAAAAGTCCAAACAAATAGCCACACAGGCTTTGCCTCACCGCACAGGGGTTCACTCTCCCTAGACAGTCCACACAGGTCTTGTTCCAGGCATGAGCTAACATCTAATGAAGCTGGGAGTTCTTATAGAGGCCTAAATGAGCTGACAAGGTTCAGCTGGTCTCCTCATCTTTGTCTGCACGACGCCCCACACTCTCCCTAGAGGTATGAGTCATCCATGAGCCTACTAGCCTCAGCTGGGCTTATACAACTCTCCACCCTAGTTGTATAAGTCAGCATAAAGCCTGAATCTGGGAGAAATATATCTACCCCCCTGGATGCAACCAGGTGACTTTACCTTCCTGCTGTCACATACCCCCCCCTCTTGTTTTAACCTTGGGGTTGGAACACCAGCAATCAGACATTCATGTACTCGAGACAAAGCATCCACATTCCCCATTTGAACGCCAGGGCGATGCTTTACTGTGAAGTTGAATTCCTGTAGGGCCAGGAACCACCTATTCACTCTTCTATTTGTCTCCTTGTTTTGAGCCATCCACTTTAACGGAGCGTGATCCGTAACCATGTCAAAGTGCCTACCTAGCAGATAGTACCGAAGGGAATCTAGAGCCCACTTCACCGCTAAACACTCCTTTTCAACCGTGGCGTAATTTACCTCATGGGACTTCAACTTCCTGCTGAGGTAAATGACTGGGTGCTCTTCCCCGTTCCAGACCTGGGACAATACTGCTCCTAACCCCACATCTGACGCATCACTTTGTACGACAAAGTCTTTAGAGAAGTCGGGTGAGTACAACACTGGCTGGCTACATAAGGCTTGTTTCAAGAATTGGAATGCTGCCTCAGCCTCGGGGGTCCATTTAATCATGACCGACCCTTTCCCCTTCGTTAGGTTGGTTAGGGGCACAGCCTTAGAAGCAAAGTGGGGAATGAATCGCCGATAATACCCAGCGATTCCCAGAAAGGCTCGTACCTGCTTCTTGCTGTTGGGACGTGGCCAACTCTGGATGGCCTCGACTTTGTTGAGTTGGGGTTTTATCACTCCCCTGCCAATGGTGTACCCAAGATATTTGGCCTCCTCCTGCCCAATGGTACACTTCTTGGGGTTAGCCGTAAACCCCGCTTCCCGGATAGAGTCTAGGACTGCTTGCACTTTTGGCAGATGTGAGGCCCAATCTGTGCTATGGACAATTACGTCATCCAGGTAAGCCGCAGCATACTTCCGATGGGGCCTCAGTATCTGGTCCATTTTCCGCTGGAATGTGGCCGGCGCATTCTGTAACCCGAACGGCATTCTCTTATATTGGAACGCCCGTCTGGGGTTACAAATGCGGTTTTCTCTTTGGCCGACTTGGCCAGGGGAATTTGCCAATACCCTTTTGTGAGGTCAAGAGTCGTCATGTATCGGGCTGTTCCCAGCCGGTCGATCAACTCATCTATACGTGGCATGGGGTAGGTGTCAAATTTTGTAACTTTGTTCAACTGACGAAAATCGTTACAAAATCGCCAGCTCCCATCCGGTTTAGGCACCAACACAATGGGACTAGACCAATCACTTTGGGACTCCTCTATCACCCCTAAGTTCAGCATTTTCTGTACTTCCTCCCGTATTGCCTCCCGTCGGGCCTCTGGGATCCGATAGGGTTTTAACTTCACCCTTTCACCGGGCGGGGTAATAATATCATGCTCTACCCCAGATGTTTGTCCCGGCAGCTCAGAGAACACCTCCTTGTTGCGAAGCACAAACTCCTTAACCTCCTGTTGTTGGGGTTGTGACAAGGTGGCTGCTATTCCAACCTCCGGAATCACGCAACCAGTTTGAGCTGGTGACCAAGTTTCTGCGACTAGGGACTCTCTATCCCTCCAGGCTTTCAACAGATTAACGTGATATATCTGTTCGGGCTTTCGCCTTCCTGGTTGTCTGACCTTGTAATTCACTTCGCTCACTTTTTCCATTATCTCGTAGGGGCCTTGCCATTTGGCAAGGAATTTACTTTCAACCGTAGGGACAAGTACCAATATCCTATCCCCCGGGGAAAAGGTACGGGTCTTTGCTCCACGGTTGTACACTCTCTGCTGTGCCAACTGCGCTTGGGCCAAATGTTCCTTCACGATGGGCATTACCTGTGCAATTCGATCTTGCATCAGGGCGACATGCTCAATCACACTCCTGTGGGGAGAACTCTCACTTTCCCAAGTTTCCTTGGCAATATCCAACAGCCCTCTTGGGTGTCTCCCATACAGTAACTCAAAGGGGGAGAATCCCGTAGAGGATTGGGGCACCTCCCTAATAGCAAACATCAAATAAGGAAGTAGACAGTCCCAATCCTTTCCATCTCTATCCACCACTTTCTTCAACATTTGTTTTAGGGTTTTGTTGAATCTTTCAACCAGCCCATCGGTTTGGGGGTGATACACAGATGTACGCAATTGCGTCACTTTGAACAATTTACACAGCTCTTTCATAACCCGGGACATAAAGGGTGTACCTTGGTCCGTAAGCAGTTCTTTACAAATACCCACCCGGCTAAAAACAAGAGATAGCTCTTTGGCTATGGTTTTGGCCGAGGTATTTCTGAGAGGGATCGCTTCTGGATAACGGGTGGCATAGTCCATTATAACCAATATGTACTGGTGCCCCCTAGCGGACTTGATTATAGGACCTACCAAATCCATTGCGATTCTCTCAAACGGGACCTCAATGATGGGTAGAGGGACCAGCGGGCTACGGAAATGTGGCATCGGGGCCGACCTCTGACACACAGGGCAGGAGGAACAATAATTTTCTATGTCCTTCATCACCCCAGGCCAATAGAATCTCTGTAATACCCTCTCTCGGGTTTTCTCTGTCCCCAGATGACCTCCAAGAATGTGCCCATGGGCCAACTCCAACACCAACTTCCTGTAAGGTTTGGGCACCACAAGCTGCTCAACGGTTTCTTCTGCCCTTTTTGCCACCCGATACAGTACGTCCTTCTCTACGCTGAAGTATGGGTAAGTGCAGGTATTATCTGGGTTCACTAACTCGCCATCTATTTCCACTACGTTTTCCCGTGCCTTTATTAGGGCGGGGTCTTTTAACTGTTCTGTGGCAAAATTTTCCCTGTGAACCTCCAGATCAGAAAACTCCACAGACGGTAGGTTTTCGTCTGAGGAGGTGGGCTCCTCTCCAGTTTCTTGAGTCTCCCCTGCCAATACTGACAAGGGAAATTCTGGAGAGTCCTCACCACTCTCAGAGGAGTTCTGGCTATCACATTCCTGGTACATAGGGGCACCAGTGGGGGGCTCAGGATCATCCCACAGTTCCCAGAACTTCGGAAAATCTCTTCCCACAATGGCATCATGCGGTAATTGAGATACTAACCCCACTGGATGAGAGAGGGTACCTTTGGGGGTCTCGAAACACACTGTAGTCACTGGATACTCTCGGGTGTCCCCATGCACACAAATAACAGCTACCTTGCTATTCCCAGAGACCTCTGTTTTAACTAATTCAGCCTTTATCAGGGTCACAAGGCTACCTGAATCCAGTAATACCACAACATTTCTACCATTAATACACATTTTGCATAAATGTTTCTCAATTCCTCGAATGGCAGTGCATGCGACTGTCGCACACAGCGACTGACGTCTGTCCGTCAGAAAGTCACATTGCATGGGTTCCTCCACAACCGGGCAATTTGCTGCAATATGTCCCGCTTGCCGGCAGCGGTAGCAAACAATCCTTTTGGCTGCCTCTTGAGCCCCTGACTTCCCAGGCTGTTCTCGCCAAACTTTGGGTAGAGCTCCCACCCTCTCACTCTCTCCACCCTCACCCCTTGGAATCCTCTTATCCGCCCCTGGGGATGGTCTGGTCTTAGGGTGGAAAGTCCGAGAGTCTCTGGAAGAGGCCGTCAGGTTCTCTGTAGCCAAGTATTTCTCGACACGATCCACATGACCACTGGCCGTCTCTGGGTCTCCATGGCTTACCCACTTTTGGATGGCAGTAGGAAGAGCTCTCAAAAACCGATCCATTACAACACGTTCCACAATCTCTGGTGCGGACAAAGTCTCTGGCTGTAGCCACTTCCTGCTCAGGTGAATGAGATCATACATTTGAGACCTGGGGGGTTTTCCAAGCTGGAAAGTCCAGTTATGCACACGCTGAGCCCGGACAGCCAGGGTGACACCCAGCCTTGCCAATATTTCAGCTTTTAGCATCACATAGTCTTTTGCTTGGTCAGGCTCTAGGTCATAGTAAGCCTTCTGCGATTCACCAGTTAACAGAGGAGCCACCAGTCCAGCCCACTGCTCCTCAGGCCACTTTTCTCTTTCAGCAGTCCTTTCAAATGTGGTCAAAAATACCTCTGGATCATCCTCTCCAGTCATTTTTGTCAATAAACGACTCACCCCAAAGGACGCGGTATTAGTGGGACGGCTTTCCTCACTGGTCTGCGGACGTTGCTGCATTACTGCTTCCATTTGTTGTAGTCTCTGCTCTTGCTTCTGTAACAGGTCTATGAAGCGGGCCTCAGATTGCTGCTGGGCTTGTTGATGAGCTTGCTGCTGGGCTGCAAGGCTCCTTTGCAAACCTGCATTTGTCTGCTGTTGATTGGCATTTGCTAGAGCCAGCTGTTTCAGTATCTCCTCCATGCTGGCTTAAAAAAAACTGCCCGCATTCTCCATTAACTGTGAGGGGGTTAACTCGGTAGCGGGTGTGTGTGACCCCCTGGTTGGGCTCCCCACACAAAAACAGGGCCAGCAGACGGAGGTTGTGGTTTTCAAAATCAAAAGGTGCGGTTTATTTCTCTATGTACAGTGACAAAAACACAGCAAAGCCAAAAAGAAACATAAACAAAATAAATCCTGGTCAGTTTGACCTCTGACTAAACATGCAGGTTTCCTAAACTAACAACTGGGATCAGCCTGGTGCTGTCCTAGTCCCTAAGTCCCTGGTTTAGTAAAAGTCCAAACAAATAGCCACACAGGCTTTGCCTCACCGCACAGGGGTTCACTCTCCCTAGACAGTCCACACAGGTCTTGTTCCAGGCATGAGCTAACATCTAATGAAGCTGGGAGTTCTTATAGAGGCCTAAATGAGCTGACAAGGTTCAGCTGGTCTCCTCATCTTTGTCTGCACGACGCCCCACACTCTCCCTAGAGGTATGAGTCATCCATGAGCCTACTAGCCTCAGCTGGGCTTATACAACTCTCCACCCTAGTTGTATAAGTCAGCATAAAGCCTGAATCTGGGAGAAATATATCTACCCCCCTGGATGCAACCAGGTGACTTTACCTTCCTGCTGTCACAACATATATATATATATATATATATATATATATATATATATATACACAAAACCGGGATGCGTATATATATATATATATACTAAATATACTAAATACACTGAAATACACTGCAGCTAACTTAATCGCCTGCCTGCTCAAAGTAAATGAAATTACACTCTCTCTCTTCCTCTATCTCTATCTCTCTATCTCCGCCGGAACACACTACAGGTGGCCTTATATAGTGTGGGGCGTGTACTTAACCCCCTGAGCCATAATTGGCCAAAGGCACCCTGCCTGGTTAAGCAAATGCATACTGCACTGCTACTGGGAGCAAAAATATCGATACCCTGCACACAACTAAGGTTCAGTATCAAAAAGCAGATATCAGACCGGTTAGTGGTAAATTAATTCAATATATTTTCACAGGATGCAGTAAATAGCAGTATGCACATAAATGAGTAAGTAAAGGTTTAGGTCAATCACAGTTCACTTGACAATATGTTCACTAGGCTATAGCAGCTTTGAATGGAGCTCTATGCATCTAAATTCGAGTAAACCTGGTAATCCACAAAATCAGCAATTAGTAATGGCATCAAAAAACAGTAACACAATGATAATCAAAACTGCAATATCTATTTTGTAAAGAGTAGGCTATATCCACTTTAGAGTGCACTTTAAGGGAATGGCAGCAATGAAATTTAGAGTTCCCTAAAGAGCTACCTCTTACTCTGGACAATAGACAATGGTCTTGTGAAGCAAGTGAGGCCCACTCTTTATGGTGGTGCGCATAAGTACAGTCCAAGTAAAGTCAGCAAGCTGTAAATAATGCTGCTAGTTAGATAAACAGCCCCTATGGGCTCTATCTCTTCAAGCAGCAAAGGGTAATGGCAGCAGTGTCCTTTCACCACCCCAGCAATACAGCGACAGTGTTCCCACTATTCAGATGTCTTCACACTTCTGGATCTGCCTTAAGTAACTTCGGTCCTCAGCACATGGCTGCAGGCTTGTAGCATTTGCACACAGGAGCAACAATGTGCACACCTTGTTCTCCTCAAAAAAAAAATCCCTCGGTATTCAGCCTGTGAAAATACATCTTTCTCTCTCTCTCTCTTTCTCTTTCTCTCTCTCTCTCTCTCTCTCTCTCTCTCTCTCTCTCTCTCTTTATACTCTTCCCGCATTGGGAATTGTAGTCCAATATTCCATTTACTCCCATGGCAAAGTTTATTTTCCTGAACTTCATCTCCCATGATTCAGTCGCTACACATGCACTTGGCATAAGTAATAATCATGCCGATTGTAAAAAGGATCAAATAAAAAAAATAAGAGATGGGTAAAAATGGAAAATACATTGTATACGACACTATTAGGGAAAGGTATTTGGATTCCAACGAAATATAGAGTGCACAGTTCGGATACACATGATTTAACAAAAATTGTATTTAAAGTATGGGATAAAATATATTGACAGGAAAAATGGGAATATAATTCCCCATTAATCCAGTTGGCAGGAACAAGTTTTTTTACTCCAGGTAAAGGGGACACGAATGGGAAGGCATATAGGGGAAGCATAATTAAAAGACATACTGACACAAGGAAAAATAAGGACAAGAGCAGAATTAATCACAACGTACGGGTGGCAGTCGGTAAGTGAATGGGAATATACACAACTTAAACACTTCGTAAGCACAATTCCCCAACCAGTTAGAGAGGAGAAGACACTGAACCCAATTGAAATGCTTTGCAATATCAAAACACCTATGAAACATGGAATTTCTCAAATGTATGATATATTAACAGATTTAGAAGGAAGTGGGGCCCTACCCTTCAGGCCTTCACAGGAAAATGGGAACAAGACCTTGTATTAAAGCTAGATGAAAAACAAATGATAGGAGCAGTATATGATTATGCAACAGATATTACTACGATAGAAGCTAATCATAAGTGTTTGGTAAGGTGGCACCTGACCCCGGAGAAAATTAATCAATTTCAGCCAAATAGATCTCCCCAGTGTTGGAGGGAGTGTGGACAAAGGGGAACAACAATACACATTTGGTGGGAGTGCCAAAAAATAAGAGTATTGGTGTCAGGGTCACCTGTGGCCAGGTGACAGATGCACACCGTAGGGGGACAGGAGTGCACCGCGAGGTAGTGAACCCTATGGCTGGCTTCTGTGGATAGGAAACTGGGTGGTTGTGGAAAGCGGGACCAGAGGAGCACAACCGGGATCCCAACGGAAGCGAGAGCCAAGATTCCCCAGGGCGCGGAGTCTAAGACCCAGCTGGTCTTCTCCAGGGCCTCTAGTGGTGAGGATGTTACGCTGCAGGCTGGGACCAGGTCGCGGCCCCTGGAGTTTCCTAGCTCACGCCCCGTAGGATAAGGGGAAGCAGCAGCACACGATAGAGAGAACCGAATAACAAGCCGAAGGTCAGGGGCCACAAGCAGACAAGGATAACGAAGAACGAGCCGAAGGTCAAGGGTCACGAGCAGACAGGGATGGTCGGGGACAAGCCAATAACGTAACAGAGAGACAGACGTAGCACACGGCAGGCAGGAACCCAAACACACAATGCCTAACAAACACGTTGATCAGCCAAGCAGGCTTGCAGTGCACAGGTTAATATAGTGTTCAGTGATAGGGCCTGGGGTGGAGTCAGGCTGGGAGGAGATTATAAAGGAAGCCAGGTGAAGGAGGTCTGGTCTCTAGATGAACACATGAGGAGGAAGGTAAGATGGCAGACAAACACTACTGCATATCCATGACAGTACCCTCCCTCTTATGGGCCCTCCCCCGCCTGGACCCAGGCTTAAAGGGAAATCTCTGATGAAACCTTCTCAACAGATGAGGTGCAGCGACATCAGATGCAGCGATCCAAGATGCCTCCTCAGGACCAAAACCTCTCCAATGCACAAGGTACTGAAGAATGCCTCTGCAGAGCCGAGAATCCAGAACTTGTCTAACCTCGTACTTAAGATTATCCTCAGAGACTGAAAACGAGGTAGGGAGATGACAAGAAGATCTATTGAGGACCAAAGGCTCTCTAGGAATAAGCAAGGGCATGAGACGATCAACAGGAATCTGAGGAGGGTCCCCTAGACCCTTAAAGGGGAACTGGTCATCTTGCACAGGACCATCAGACTGGGCAGATGTCAGTGGAACCCTGAAGTCAGGTTGGTTAGAAGGTGACATGTCGCCGGAGTCAAGCTGAATAGCTGAAGGACAAGCAGAATGTCCCGAACAAGAAAAAGTGAGAGGCTCACTGGGCATGGGCTGGACTGGCATAACTAGTACAGAGGCAGAGTGAATAGCTGAGTCAGGTGTAGCGACTACCTGAATCGCATCGCAAGACGTAGCGACTGCAGGACTTGTAGACAAGCTAGCCTGGCTGTGCGTCCAAGGGTGGTTAGGGACAGAGAAATGTAAATGGTTCATCCGCGGGTAGCGGGATGTCAGCCGGGTTCATGGCTGATCAAACTGTCAGGGTCACCTGTGGCCAGGTGACAGATGCACACCGTAGGGGGACAGGAGTGCACCGCGAGGTAGTGAACCCTATGGCTGGCTTCTGTGGATAGGAAACTGGGTGGTTGTGGAAAGCGGGACCAGAGGAGCACAACCGGGATCCCAACGGAAGCGAGAGCCAAGATTCCCCAGGGCGCGGAGTCTAAGACCCAGCTGGTCTTCTCCAGGGCCTCTAGTGGTGAGGATGTTACGCTGCAGGCTGGGACCAGGTCGCGGCCCCTGGAGTTTCCTAGCTCACGCCCCGTAGGATAAGGGGAAGCAGCAGCACACGATAGAGAGAACCGAATAACAAGCCGAAGGTCAGGGGCCACAAGCAGACAAGGATAACGAAGAACGAGCCGAAGGTCAAGGGTCACGAGCAGACAGGGATGGTCGGGGACAAGCCAATAACGTAACAGAGAGACAGACGTAGCACACGGCAGGCAGGAACCCAAACACACAATGCCTAACAAACACGTTGATCAGCCAAGCAGGCTTGCAGTGCACAGGTTAATATAGTGTTCAGTGATAGGGCCTGGGGTGGAGTCAGGCTGGGAGGAGATTATAAAGGAAGCCAGGTGAAGGAGGTCTGGTCTCTAGATGAACACATGAGGAGGAAGGTAAGATGGCAGACAAACACTACTGCATATCCATGACAATTGGCATAACATTCTAGACTACATCGAGGAAATAACCGGGGAAAGGATCCCTCAAAACGCTTGGAACGTGTTGTTCCACGGGACAAATAAAACCAGTAGAGAAGCCATCTATAAAAGAATGGATACAGAGAGTAGATTATGTGTATGAGGTGGAGTACTTGTGCAGCAGGGAGCAGGGAATGGAGAAAAGACATAGAACAACTTGGAAGAAATGGAGCAAGTTTAAGCGAACAGAGAAATACGCAGTAGCTATGATAGAAACGGATGGACCCAAGATAGGTTAAGATGGCGAAAATAACAGATCGGGGGGGGGGGATGGGTTAGGTAAATTAAATACAGGAGGTATGTAATATTTTAAAATGTATAAGTATTTTGTATTGTATGCTGAAATATTTCCTAAATAAAATAAAGTCTAAATTAAAAAAAATTAAATAAAACAATAGACAACAATATCTTCCAATAATTATATCACACAATTTACATACAGTCAGGTCCATAAATATTGGGACATCGACACAATTCTAATCTTTTTAGCTCTATACACCACCACAATGGATTTGAAATGAAACGAACAAGATGTGCTTTAACTGCAGACTTTCAGCTTTAATTTGAGGGTATTTACATCCAAATGTGCCTCCCACTTTTTAAGGGACCAAAAGTAATGAGACAGATTAACAATCATAAATCAAACTTTCACTTTTTAATACTTGGTTGCAAATCCTTTGCAGTCAATTACAGCCTGAAGTGTGGAACGCATAGACATCACCAGACGCTGGGTTTCATCCCTGGTGATGCTCTGCCAGGCCTCTACTGCAACTGTCTTCAGTTCCTGTTTGTTCTTGGGGCATTTTCCCTTCAGTTTTGTCTTTAGCAAGTGAAATGCATGCTCAATCGGATTCAGGTCAGGTGATTGACTTGGCCATTGCATAACATTCCACTTCTTTCCCTTAAAAAACTCTTTGGTTGCTTTCGCAGTATGCTTTGGGTCATTGTCCATCTGCACTGTGAAGTGCCGTCTAATGAGTTCTGAAATATTTGGCTTAATATGAGCAGATAATATTGCCCGAAACACTGCAGAATTCATCCTGCTGCTTTTGTCAGCAGTCAAATCATCAATAAATACAAGAGAACCAGTTCCATTGGCAGCCATACATGCCCACGCCATGACACTACCACCACCATGCTTCACTTATGAGGTGGTATGCTTTGGATCATGAGCAGTTCCTTTCCTTCTCCATACTCTTCTCTTCCCATCACTCTGGTACTAGTTGATCTTGATCTTATCTGTCCATAGGATGTTGTTCCAGAACTGTGAAGGTTTTTTTAGATGTTTGGCAAACTCTAATCTAGCCTTCCTGTTTTTGAGGCTCATCAATGGTTTACATATTGTGGTGAACCCTCTTGTTCACTCTGGTGAAGTCTTCTCTTGATTGTTGACTTTGACACACATACACCTACCTCCTGGAGAGTGTTCTTGATCTGGCCAACTGTTGTGAAGGGTGTTTTCTTCACCAGGGAAAGAATTCTTTGGTCATCCACCGCTTTTTTTTTTTCCGTGGTCTTCCGGGTCTTTTGGTGTTGCTGAGCTCACTGGTGCATTCTTTCTTTTTAAGGATGTTCCAAACAGTTGATTTGGCCACACCTAATGTTTTTTCTATCTCTCTGATGGTTTTGTTTTGTTTTTTCAACCTAATGATGGCTTGCTTCACTGATAGTGACAGCTCTTTGGATCTCATATTGAGAGTTGACAGCAACAGATTCCAAATGCAAATAGCACACTTGAAATTAACTCTGGACCTTTTATCTGCTCCTTGTAAATGGGATAATGAGGGAATAACACACACCTGGCCATGGAACAGCTGAGCAGCCAATTGTCCCATTACATTTGGTCCCTTAAAAAGTGGGAGGCACATATACAAACTGTTGTAATTCCTACACCGTTCACCTGATTTGGATGTAAATACCCTCAAACTAAAGCTGAAAGTCTGCAGTTAAAGCACATCTTGTCTGTTTCATTTCAAATCCATTGTGGTGGTGTATAGAGCCAAAAATATTAGAATTGTGTCGATGTCCCAATATTTATGGACCGACTGTAGATTATCGTATGAAGATAAAATAATTTTTCAATTGACGACAATCAAGCTCAGTATTAAAATGACCACAAAGAGAGGAAAAACACTCAAACCTTTCCTCAGGACACCTCAACATTTAACTCTTCTATCATGAGCATAGAGGGATACAAATGTGCCTTGAGTAAACAACTTGGACACCCCAACAATTTATCTCTCTCTTACACATTAATGTCCACATTCCTTAATATTGCAGTAAATGCCACACACATTCTCCTTCAGGATCAAAATTTGTTCCCAGACTTTTTAAGTCATACCTGATAAAGTTTACTTCTTCCCCAACTACATCAACAGTGTTGTTGAGCAACAATTTTAGGCTGCAGTTAAAACACCTTTCAAAGTGGACCAGGGCCAGATTAAGAACATCATGGGCCTGGTGCTGAGGATTTTGGTGGGGCCTTTTATAAATAATAAATAAATAAATAACAATGCAAACAATTTTTAGTTATAACAAATTAAATTAAAGAGAGAGAGAGGGAGGATGAGAGAGAGAGAGAGAAAGGGGAAGAGAGAGGGGTAAGGGAGGGAGGATGAGAGAGAAAGTGGGGATGAGAGAGAGAGGAGGTGCATGAGCATGCATGGGAATGACATCAACGCAGTCCGGCCAAGGCAAGTGACCAAAGGCACAGAACCCAGAAGGAAGACCGGGTAAAGATGGAAGCGCCCGGGCCCCGCTGGATTGATCACAGCGCAGCACTGGAGGGCTCAGTCTGACAATTTAAGTGTACCCTAATGTGCTAATATGCTGTGCATTCTTGTACATTGTGGCATAACCTACCTCAGGGCCTCTAAAAAGTAGTAATGTTAGCAAAGTTTACTACCGCTTTAATATCACAGGATCCCAGGAGCCTCTCATGGGGCACCCTACTGACCCGGTGGCCCTTGGGCAGTGCCTAAGTGCATAGTTGCCAACATATCAAAAATATTTTCAAGGACACTTTTTTTTACAAGTGCTATATTTAGAGTAGCTGAGATCCCCTATGTTCCTCTATACATCAAAGTAGTAATCACAAAATTAAATGAGTACTAATAATGGGGCAGAACAAATATGAGGACTGAGATTTCCTTTAGTTGAACTAACAAAAGTGTGTCCATTCTGGAGCTGGTAACATTGAGGATATTCAGTATAATTTTTAAGAACCGTTTTTGTGGGTAAGAGGCATAGGGGAGGAGTATGGACGGTATAAAAGTGGTAAGTATGTGCAGGTGAGGGAGAGGAATGTGGAGGGTCTAACAGTGGGCACTATGTACATGAGAGGAGTGCAGAGGGTATTGCAGAATGCACTATGTACAGGAGAGGAGTGTGAAGGGTATTACAGTGAGCAGTATGCACAGCAGAGGAGTGTGGAGGGTATGCCAGTGGGCACTATGTACAGGAGAGGAGTGTGGGGGGTATGACAGAGGGTAGTATGTACCGGAGAGGAGTGTGGAGGGTATGACAGTGGGCAGTATGTACAGGAGAGGAGTGCGGAGGGTATGAAAGTGGGCAGTATGTACAGGAGAGGAGTGTGGAGGGTATGAGGGGGGCAGTATGTACAGGAGAGGAATGTGGAGAGAAAGATAGTTGGTAGTATGTACAGGAGAGGAGTGTGGAGGGTAAGGTTGGGTTACAGTATGTACAGGAGAGGAGTGTGGAGGGTAAGGTTGGATTACAGTATGTACAGGAGAGGAGTGTGGAGGGTATGACAGTGGGCAGTATGTACAGGAGAGGAGTGTGGAGGGTATCACAGTGGGCGGTATGTACAGGAGAGGAGTGTGGATGGTATGATAGTGGGCAGTATGCACAGGAGAGGACTGTGGTGGGTATGATAGTGAGCAGTATGTACAGGAGAGGAGTGTAGAGGGTATGACGGGTGGCACTATGTAGAGGAGAGGAGTGTGTAGGGTTTGACAGCGGGCACTATGTATAGGAGAGAAGTGTGGAGGGTTTGACAGTGAGCCGTATGTACAGGAGAGAAGTGTGGAGAGTATGACAGTGGTCACTATGTACAGGTGAGGAAGATGAAGGAATCTGGGAAGGAAAAATGTAAAGGTTTGTGGAAGGATGTTTAGGGACTGCATAGTGGTTAAGCAGGCCTTACATGGATTGAAATTAAGCCAATTAAGCAGAGACCAGGCATAGTCGATCTATGTATGGGCTAGCTGGTTTTACACACGTCAATCTATTAACCGACTTGAGTACAACCAGCCTGTCAGGTTTTTCCCAAAACAGCCAGTGCTGCCATCTATAGTTAGCAACACTAATCATTGTATTCACTGGCAGAACACAATAACACTGCAGGAGTGATTCCCCCATCCACAGGTCAGCAGGTGAGAGGGTGTGTGGGGACAGGCTGGGGAGAGATACTAGTCAGTCCCTGGGAAGGCACTGGCTAGTATCAGAGCCAGATACACACAGGTTACATACGCCACGATCCTTAGAGCGAGAGCAATAATTCTACCGCTAGACCTCCTCTGAAACTCTAAACATGTAACCTGTAAAAAAGTTTAAAGCATCGCTTAGTATACAAAAAAAATCGTGCTAACTTTAGTGTTTTTTTTTTATGAATAAAACAGTTTCTTTCCAAAAAAAACACGTTTGAAAAATTGCTGCGCAAATACCGTGTAACATAAAAAGTTGCAAAGACCACCATTTTATTCCATAGGGTGTCTGCTAAAACAATATATATATATATATATATATATATATATATATATATATATATACATATATAATGTTTGAGGGTTCTGATTAATTTTCTAGCAAAACAAATGATGATTTTTACATGTAGGAGAGAAGTGTCAGAATTGGCCTGGGTGGCAAGGGGTTCATAAGGATCATAAGTAATATACAAATAATTATTATAAGCACTGTGAGCTCATCCTCTCAGTCTGCTGCAGAATGTGTCAGCTTGTATTTAAACTGGCCGCTCTGTATGTAGCTTATGACCGGCTGCGCAAGCAGCCCTGTATCTCTGGAACCATAAAGGATAGCAGCCCCACATTTTAACCAGTGGCGGGGTAGGTCTTCAGCTACCTGCCCTGGTCATCCTACCCCATGACCCTTGGTCGCCGAGCTACAACCCTTGAAGTCAATCTTTTTTTTTTTATATATTTTTTTTAATTTTTTGTGCAAATGGGCCTATCTTGAGAAAGGGGCCTGGAGCTGCAGCTCCAATAGCCCCTATGTTAATCCGGCCCTGAAGTGGACTCCTTTTCTCATTGTGTCTTCTAAAAGATACATGAAAGATCTTGTGCACTCAGAAGTCAGTTTGCATGCCCCCAGATTTAACCTGCTCTGTATGCTTCATGGGGAAAGTCTTATATAGTTAAAGCCATGCCTGTATTTTGTGCCACCTCCACTCCTTTGTCTCTTACTACTTTTCAATTCATTGGCACATCTGCCAAGAGATGTTACTAGCATGCAAACATTTCCTTTTGCCTTCTTTGACATCTCTGCCAGCTTCAGAGAACATACCTGTCTATATAAAGAAAAAACTTAGAGTGGATAACTAAATAAAGGGAAGCCTGGTCCAGGAGGGGAGCATAGAGCTTTTAATTCACCACTGACGCAGCAGCGAACCAAGTTTTCCAGAAATCCAACCAGCATTACAGCGGACCTATAGCCAGATACTCAGTTGGATGTGCTGTGGGAGCCAAAACGTCACTTCTGTCTATGTTATCGACACATGTTAATATTTACTTCCATTATGAAAATAAAATTTTTGTTCACTTCAATTACCCAATCCTGTGCAGATGAAAAAATTAAACAGAAATGTGCTTTTAATTTGATTTGATTGAAGTAAATATTTGCACCATTTATTGTATGAAGATTCGCAACTCTTTAGTAAATCTTGTGGACAGGGTGGCCAACCCCTCACACTTTTTTTGTACTGAAAAAAGATGGAGCATTTACTGACAGAGCACATTATTAACTGATAACCAGAAAATACAAAAAACTCCCATTAGAATTAATGCAATCACATTTTAAACAGTATAAACACGATGTAAAGTAACTTCCCATTTAAAAAGGTCAAACAATGAGTATGACAAAAAGTGAGCAAGATTAAATGGCTAATTGGGTGTTTTACCCATGATAATAAGATGTCTAGTTTACTATCTTTATCTTCTCATTCACACACTGGGTATTTACAGTAATGTTCATGAAACATAAATAGTTTCATGAGAGACTAATGTGCATTTGTAATTGCAATATTGTGAAAGGTCTGATGCTCCACCTTGTAACTGTTATTGTGTGGTTAGAAGTGAAATGCAGTGTACACTCAGAAATTAGGGAAACATAATATTACAATTATTTGTTATCATAATTCATGTCTTTGAGTTCTAAAAATGGGCAACAGATAGGTGCAGGTGGGGGAGGGGGACGGTGGGGTAAGGAAAGAGAGGGAGAGAAAGTGTAATTATTTGATTGCTTTGTAATGCTAAGATGTATTTGCTCCCACTAAAAAAACGTATTTGAAATTGTATTTAATTCGGTACTCCGGTGGGCTTTTGTCCCCGTAGCTCCCGCTTCTCCCTCTCCTCAATAACCCCGTTTACCCCCGGCTTAGAACAACCTAATATTTTTGCCTGGTGGCCAGCCCATGGATTCTCCCAGGTCCGACATTTTCTCGGAACCTGCACCTTCCCCTCATGGGCTTCAATCCGAGAGGTTTATGAAGCTCCCTCAGTGGAATTGTTTCGCTATCTTCAACTTCGCCACTGGATCTCCTCTCTCAGATGCAATGATACCTTCCCCTACAAGAAAACGGCCTTTGAGCAAACATGCCTACATTCTCCAGGGTCTACTCTCCAGGCATTATATCTTTGATTTACTCCTCTCTTAACTCAAGCGGGACTCCAACCTCTTTATCTTATGTTCCTAAATGGGAGCGGGACTTATCCCACATCGACCTAGCGGATTGGAGCAAAGCCTGTTCTAATACTGCGAAATGTTCCTTTAACACAGCTACACTAGAGGCAGCCTATAAGGTACTCCTCCGTTGGTATTGGGTCCCTTCCCATATCGCTAAATCAAACCCATCCTACAGTGATAGATGTTTCAGGGGTTGTGGTCAGCGTGGAGACGAACTTCATATCTGGTGGTCCTGCCCCCGTCTGGTGGGATTCTGGTCGAGGGTATTTGGTCTTCTGTCTTCTCTCTTCCATATACTCCCCCGCAAGGACACTAAATTGGCCTTGCTTCACTGCCCGGTCCCGGACCTTTTTTCTCATCAGCAGAAGTTGGCCACTTATCGCTGAGAAGCGCACTATAGCAAGGGCCTGGAAGAAGCCGGCTGTCTCGTTTGCGGAGGTGAAGAGCATCTTAACGACTCTCATGATTAACGAGAAGATGTCTAGTATTCTTCATGACTCCCACGCCAAGTTCCTCAAGGTTTGGGGCCCGTGGTGGTCCTACGCTCTTCCCACTCTGCATCCGACCAGCCTAGGCCTCGTTAATTGACCCCCTTTATCTTCCCGACCTGGGGGTACCTCTCTCTCTCTCTTTCTCTCCCTCTCTCTCTCTCCCTTTCCCCCTCTCACTCTCCCTCTCTCTTTTTTTCACTCTTTTATTTTTCTTATTTGTTTTTTTTTTTTTAGTTTTTTTTTTCAATTTTATTTTGTTTATGTGTTTCTGATTTTAGTTTTGTTTTCCACATTTTAGTGGATTACTCCACGCCTTACCCTCTGCGCAATAATGCTCAGTTACTTTATGTTGACCCCCCAGCCTCGGCCGGAGGGCTGTTGTTGCCTGGTAACTCCCACTATCGAATATGTCTTTAATGTGCACTATTCAGCTGTGCCATGTTATGTTTTTTTTGTTTATATCCCCTGCGTGGGATTATTGCAGTTGTTCTCACTTCTCAAAAATGTTAATAAAAAAGATTGTACCAGGAAATTGTATTTGAGTGAGGGGAGTAGGGAGATAGTGAAGGAGAAAGGGATTGGGTGAGAGAACGAGAGACAGAGAGAGAGGAAGCAGGAGGCATAGAAAGAGAATAGGGGGGAGAGAGAGGGAAAGTTAGAAAAATAGAGAAAGAGGGATGGTGAGTTAGAAAGAGAGAGAAATTGTGTCACAGTCAGTGGTCAAGCTCAGAGGTCAGTAGCTATAGCAGTAGAGAGGCTCCCACTGACCAGCTGGATATGTGCAATAGCACCCTGACACGGGCTCCTCAGAGGTGCTGAGTCTAAGCACTAACGTGTTCACCAGAGCTCCTAAGGTGGAGATGGGTTTTACTGCGTGTTAGTACCAGGTCACAGCCCTTAGGAGGTGAGCAACAGTAGGGGTCAAGCGTAGTCAGTAAAGAAGCCAAAGGTCAGTTGCAAGTGGTTGCACGTTGGAATTAAGCAGAAGAGTAGTCAAGGAACAAACCAAAGGTCGGCAACAAGTGGTAGTGGAGATGCGGATGGCAGCAGGAGTGACACGAACAAGATATTGGCTGGAGAGAGCACCAAATTCTGGCAAACAGGAAGTGCAAAGGTATGGCTTACATAGGAAGTTCATGGGAAGAGCAAGGAGTTCAAGGTTTAGCAGAAACAAGGCACAAGGCATGACTGTCCAATGAATCAGAGAGGGTGCTGTCCAGCATTTCAAGTGGCTTAGCAAGAAGAGACATTGCTAGACACAGCAGAGGTTGCAGGTTCAGACCTGGGTACTGACATTCCCTAGACATCCAGGTTTGTGAGGGAACCTCTGGTGGAATATAGGGGCATGAACGTTCTCCTCAGGTTCCCAAGAATTTCCATGTGGCCTATATTCTTCACATTGAACCAGATACTGTAATTTGTTTCTAAAGTTCCTGAGATCAAGAATGTTGCTAATCACAAATTCTTCTTCCCCTTGCACCTTAACAGGTGGAGGGGGTGGGAGAATTCTCTTAGAGAAGGGGTTTTCATGAAATGACATGAGTAAGAGTACATGAAACACTTGGTAAACTTCATACTGTCAGGGAGATTTAAAGTGGATGTAAACCCGAAATTTTTATTTATTTATTTTTTGCTGTCACAATGAAGAGTATAAGATTTCCTATCATTTGTGCCAGGTCTTGCCACAAAGAGTTAATCCAGCTCTGAGCAATCCTCTCTTATTGTTCAGTGAGATAAAACGGACAAACAGAGAAAAACCTTTGTCCGTTCCGCCCCCTTGCTTTGAGTGACAGGTTATTTACATATCTCGTGCACTAGCTTTAGACAGGCATTATTTTTTAATTCCCACCCTCACTCCTTTTATGAAGTCATGTGGTTACTTTTCTGGATTTTGACTGGATGTTAGTGATCATAGCAGAAGGAATACACAGGAGAAAATGCATGTTGACAAGGGGAGGGTAGAGGTGGGCAGAATCTGCAGTTTTTCAGTTCTTATAACAGACAGAGGGGAGACATTTGACAGATAAGGATACATGCAGGAGGCATGTATATCCTTATAGATCAGCACTATGGCAGTAGTTTAGAAAGGATGAGAGTGGGTTTACATCCACTTTAAGCAAAAAGTAACTGGGTAAATTTGAGCTGAAATTTGATCCCACAAACTGTTGACCCAACAGATGGAATGTGTACCTTCAAATGTTTAGTTGATAATCAAACTTTGTCACTATCATGAAAGGTAGGATGTGATCTGCAATGTCTTTCAGCAGCCTTTTTGTAACATTTCTGAGCCTCCCTCAAAGTCTCTATTAGTTTCTTCAGATTCTCCTGCAATGTAGGTAATCGATTTATGACAGTGATAATTGAAGTTGAGATAGGGATATCAAGAATAAAAACTCAATGAAACCCAGTTTTTAGGAAAAAAGGGGAGTTGGGAGATAAACCTATGTTTAGAATTGTTAGAAGCAAACATTAGATTTTGGATGAAAAACAAAAAACAGATTCACTGTTACACCTAAAGCTGTGCAAAAGCTTTTCCAAAATTTTGAAGTAAACTACACTATATTGTCAAAAGTATTGTGACACCTGCTTTTACACGCACATGAACTTTAATGGCATCCCTGTCTTAGTCTGTAGGGTTCAATATTGATTTGCCACCCTATGCAGCCAAACAGCTTCAACTCTTCCAGAAGTGCAATTGTGAGGTCAGGCACTGATGTTGGATGAGAAGGCCTGGCTCGCAGTCTCTGCTCTAATTCATCCTAAAGGTGTTCTATCGGGTTGAGATCAGGGCTCTGTGCAGGCCAGTCAAGTTCCTCCACCCCAAACTCGCTCATCCATGTCTTTATGGACCTTGATTTGTGCACTTGTGCGCAGTCATGTTGGAACAGGATGGGGCCATCCCCAAACTGTTGGGAGCATGAAATTGTCCAAAATGTCTTGGTATGCTGACGCCTTAAGAGTTCCCTTCACTGGAACTAAGGGGCCAAGCCCCCCCTAAAAAGCAACCGCACATCATAATTCCCCCTCCACCAAATGATTTGGACCAGTGCACAAAGCAAGGTCCATAAAGACATGGATGAGCAAGTTTGGAGTGGAGGAACTTGACTTGACTGCACAGAGTCCTGACCTAAACCCGATAGAACACCTTTGGGATGAAATATAGCGGAGACTATGAGCCAGGCCTTCTCGTCCAACATTAGTGCCCGACCTCACAAATGCGCTTCTGGAAGAATGGTCAAACATTCCCATAGACACACTCCTAAACTTTGTGAACAGCCTTCCCCTGAGAGTTGAAGCTGTTATAGCTGTAAAGGATGGGCCAACTCAATATTGAACCCTATGGACTAAGACTGGGATGGCATTAAAGTTCATGTGCATGTAAAGGCAGGTAGGGCCGGGACAAGGGGTGGGCAGGAAGGGCGGCTGCCCCTGGCGCAATGGTTTATTGCAGGGATGGGGGGCACCCTGACCCTAACCCTAAGGGAAAGGGGGGGGTGCCGTTTGGCATTTCTGCCCTGGGCGCTGGATGACCTTGTCCCAGCACTGAAGGCAGGTATCCCAATACTTTTGACATAATAGTGTATATTCCTCTGTCAGACACCATATCATCAGGAATTCCATGTGGTCTAAAAACTTCTTGAGCTATTACTTCCACAGTTTGTTCCACAGAAGGTACCCCCTTAACAGGTATAGAGTGCACCATCTTAGTGAGACAGTCGACAACTACCAATATAGTGGTTGTTTCTTTTGAAGGAGGTAAAACGACCACAAAATCCATTGAAGAAATTTACCCCCACAGGCTTGATAGAACTGGTGGCTGGAGCAACCCTAAAGGAGAAGCTCTGGGTGTCTTTTTGCAGGCACAGATCAGGAACAAAGCTGAGGGCCTCATCCCGAGCAGATTCAGGTACATAGAGATGATGTATTTGAGTCCAAAATTCATTCTTGTACTCAAGGTTAATGTCCATAGGAGGATGCTTGAGGAGTTGTACATTCTCATACCCCTCTTTGAGGAGACTCAAGAATGTCTTGGAACTTGTGACTCCTAGAAAGTTCTTGAGATAAGATTTTACATTCAATGTTGCTCTTCTAGAGAGGCTCAGATAATATCCTTGATAAGGCATCAGCCTAAAATTGAACCTGGAAAAGAAGAGATCTCCTGGCAGAACGAATGAATTCCAAATTTTTATGACCAGTGAGAACAATTACAGGTTGATTAGCCCCCTTCCAGCAGATGCCTCCATTTGGAAAAGGCTTCCATATTTGCCAGCAAATCCTTATACCCAATGTCTTAAAGGAATTGTAATGTCTCGAGTATGCTTTTAGGTGAAAAACCTTCTGTGCTGCAGCTGCCCCCCAGAGTCCCCCTTTTTCTTACCTGAACCCGATCGTTCCAGTGACGAGCATGAACCCAGCAGCTCCAACCGCTTTTTCGGATCCTCATTGGATAGATTGATAGCAGCAGGAGCCATTGGCTCCCGCTGCTGTCATACAAACCCAGTGACACGGGAGCCAGGGGTGGGGCCGAGCCCTGCTGTCTGTGTCAATGGACACAGCAGCGGGACTCAGAAACGTGCCCGCATGGGTGCCCTCATGGAAATTGGCTCTCCATGGGGCACCCGATGAAGAGGAGGGGCCAGGAGCTCCGCCGGGAGACCCCAGAAAAGGAGGATTGGGGCTGCTCTGTGCAAAACTCTTGCACAGAGCAGGTAAGTATAGAAATGTTTGTTATTTTTTTAAAACTAACCTTTACAATCACTTTAATTCCTTTCAGCTGAAGACATTAACCACTTAACCACTTAACGACCGCTCACTGTATATGTACGTCGGCAGAATGGCACCGACAGGCACAATCACGTACAGTGTACGTGATTGCCTTTGTACAGTTGGGGGGTCCGATCGGACCCCCCTCCTATACAGTGAGCGGTCGGTATTCGTTGGGGAGCGATCCGACATGAGGGGGCGGCCATTCGATTCCGGCCACCCCCCGCGATCGCTCCCGGCGAATGGAAATGCTCCCTCTGCTGTGTAATGTTTACACAGGCAGAGGAAGCAGGAGGAAGTGATGTCATCTTTCATGCGGCGCTCACATATACCGAGCGCCGTACAAGAGAAGACACACAGGTCAGTACACTAACACTACACTGACACCAGGACACATAGGCACACAAATCGTCCCCCCAGGCCCCCCCAGATCACCCCCAGATCACCCCCCAGTCACAGTGTCACTGATTGCAGTGACCATTTATTTACTGATCACTGCAATCAGTGACATTTGTGACTGTAAAAGTGTCACTACATTTAGTTTTAGGTCCAGTGTAGCCCCCTAACCCCCCCTAATAAAGGTTTAACCCCCTGATCACCCCCCAGATAACCCTTTCACCCCCTAGCACCGCCATCGCTAAGCGATCATTTTTCTGATCGCTGTCTTAGCGTCGGTGATGCAGATCGGTAGCCAGTAATTTTTTTTAGGTTCGCCGCAGGTTTTTATAGCGTCGGGTACCCCCATAAATTATCGAATAAAGGTTTAATCCCCTGGATCGCCCCCCAGGTAACCCTTTCACCCCCTATCACCACTGTCGCTAAGCGATAATTTTTCTGATCGCTGTCTTAGCGTCGGTGATGCAGATCGGTAGCCAGTAATTTTTTTTAGGTTCGCCGCAGGTTTTTATAGCGTCAGGTACCCCCATAAATTATCGAATAAAGGTTTAACCCCTTGATCGCCCCCCAGGTAACCCTTTCACCCCCTATCACCACTGTCGCTAAGCGATCATTTTTCTGATCGCTGTCTTAGTGTCGGTGATGCAGATCGGTAGCCAGTAATTTTTTTTAGGTTCGCCGCAGGTTTTTATAGCGTCAGGTACCCCCATAAATTATCTAATAAAGGTTTAACCACCTTGATCGCCCCCCAGGTAACCCTTTCACCCCCTATCACCACTGTCGCTAAGCGATCGTTTTTCTGATCGCTGTCTTAGTGACGGTGATGCAGATCGGTAGCCAGTATTTTTTTTTAGGTTCGCCGCAGGTTTTTATAGCGTCAGGTACCCCCATATATTATCTAATAAAGGTTTTAACCCCCTAATTGCCCCTAGTTAACCCTTTCAGCAGTGATCACCATATAAGTGTTACGGGTGACGCTGGTTAGTTATTTTGCTTTTTATAGTGTCAGGGCACCCGCCGTATATATAACCCAATAAAGGTTTAACCCCCTGATCGCCCGGCGGGTGATATCAATTAGGTTTTAGCCTCAGAGAGGGTCTGCGTCACACCCCAGGCAGCGTCAGGTTAGTGCCAGTAACGCTAACACCCACGCGTGAAGCATACACCCCCCTTAGTGGTATAGTATCTGATCAGATCAATATCCGATCTGATCAGATCTATACTAGCGTCCCCAGCAGTTTGGGGTTCCCAAAAATGCAGTGTTAGCGGGATCAGCCCAGATACCTGCTAGCACCTGCGTTTTGCCCCTCCGTCCAGCCCAGGCCACCCAAGTGCAGTATCGATCGATCACTGTCACTTACAAAACACAACACACATAACTGCAGCGTTTGCAGAGACAGGCCTGATCCCTGCGACTCCAGTGCTGTAGGAGGTGATTTCACCACCACAGTTAAAAAAAAAAAAGCATATATGCCGAAGCATTGGGGCAGCAGGGGCGGAGGAGCAATTTTGCTCCTAATGCCGCGTACATACGGTCGAAATTCCGACGGAGGCTTGCCCGTGGAAAAGTCCGACCATGTGTGTGCGGCATAACTTTTTTGCGGGAGGATGCCCCCATGCTTCGGCATATATAAATGGTGCATGTATGCCCAACATTAGAAGTGGGGGGATGAAGGGCGGTATTCTAATGGTGGGCATACCCACCGATCAATCTCTTTTTTCGTTCAGCCAACTGGCTGCATGAAAAAAAAAGATTACAATACATGTCCAACAAGGACCAGCAACGTACTGGTATGTTGCTGGACTTTGAATGTTTATACCAGAATGATGCCTGCGGGTTTAGGTATCATCTTGGTATCATTCTTTTCAGCCTGCGGCCGGCTTTCATGTAAAAGCAATCCTAGTGGCTAATTAGCCTTTGGACTGCTTTTACAAGCAGTGGGAGGGAATGTCCCCCCCCCCCGGATATAAAAAGCGCCATTGGGAAAGCATTTTATCACACCGATCTTGGTGTGGTCAGATGCTTTGAGGGCAGAGGAAAGATCTAGGGCAGGGGTCTCAAACTCAAATTGCCTGAGGGCCACATGACAAGTTTTCATATCCCATGGGGGCCGCATGCAAACTTTTAAAACAATAAACTATACCAGCAATAATATACTATACTATACCCAGCACTGATGTCAGCAAACGCATTATTAACCCCCATCACTGGTGTCAGCAAACGCATTATTAACCCCCATCACTGGTGTCAGCAAACGCATTATTAACCCCCATCACTGGTGTCAGCAAACGCATTATTAACCCCCATCACAGGTGTCAGCAAACGCATTATTAACCCCCATCACTGGTGTCAGCAAACGCATTATTAACCCCCATCACTGGTGTCAGCAAACACATTATTAACCCCCATCACTGGTGTCAGCAAACACATTATTAACCCCCATCACTGGTGTCAGCAAACACATTATTAACCCCCATCACTGGTGTCAGCAAACGTATTATTAACCCCCATCACTGGTGTCAGCAAACCCCCACACTACACAATTACCCCCACACTCCATAAAATACCCCCCACACTGCACAAATCCCCCCCCACACTGCACAAATCCCCCCCACACTCCATAAAATACCCCCCACACTCCATAAAATACCCCCACACTGCACAAATAGCCCCACACTGCACAAATAGCCCCACACTCCAAAAAATACCCCCCACACTCCATAAAATACCCCCCACATGGCACAAATAGCCCCACACGGCACAAGTACCCCACACTGCACAAATCCTCCCACACTCCAAAAATACCCCCCACTTTCCATAAAATACCCCCACACTCCATAAAATACCCCCCACACTCCATAAAATACTCCCACACTGCACAAATCCCCCCACACTCCATAAAATACCCCCACACTCCATAAAATACCCCCCACACTCCATAAAATACCCCCCACACTGCACAAATCTCCCCACACTCCATAAAATACCCCCCACACTGCACAAATCCCCCCACACTCCATAAAATACCCCCCACACTGCACAAATAGCCCCACACTACACAATTACCCCCCCCACACTCCATAAAATACCCCATTCACCCCACTAAGGACTTTGCCTCACTCACCTCTCCTGGCAGTCAGGATCGTCTGGCTCCCGAGTCCTCTCCTCCTGGCTTCCACAGAGGCCTAGTGACAGGGCACCCAGAGAACACAATCTCCCGCTCTGAGCAGCAGGACCCTGGATCGGGGCTCTGATCGTCAGTGCTTAGGTGGGCGGGGCGATGGGCGGATCCTTCCTCCGCTCTGTTCTCTCTCTGGGCTGCGGCAGTGTGCAGCAGAGAGGACAGAGGTGATAGAGAGGTAAAGCTCTTCGGCGCCTCCCCCTCTGCGGTGCCTGTGCAAAAAGACGTCCTGGATCGGCGCTGCGGGCCATTTTTAACCAGTCCGCGGGCCGCAAATGGCCCGCGGGCCGGTACTTTGAGACCCCTGATCTAGGGTCTGGAAGACCCCATTTTTTTCAAAAAAGAGTACCTGTCACTACCTATTGCTATCATAGGGGATATTTACATTCCCTGAGATAACAATAAAAATGATAAAAAAAAAAAAATATGGAAGGAACAATTTAAAAATAAAATAAAAAAGCAAAATTAATAATAAAAAAATAAAAAAAGCACCCCTGTCCTGCCCTGCTCTTGCCCAATGGCGAACGCAAGCGTTGGTCTGGCGTCATATGTAAACAGCAATTGCACCATGCATGTGAGGTATCACCGCGAAGGTCAGATCGAGGGCAGTAATTTTAGCAGTAGACCTCCTCTGTAAATCTAACGGGGTAACCTGTAAAGGCTTTTAAAGGCTTTTAAAAATGCATGTAGTTTGTCGCCAATGCGCGTTTGTGCGAAATTTTAAAGCATGTCGTGTTTGGTATCTATGTACTCGGCCTAAGATCATCTTTTTTATTTCATCAAACATTTGGGCAATATAGTGTGTTTTAGTGCATTAAAATTAAAAAAAGTGTATTTTTTCCCCAAAAAATGCGTTTGAAAAATCGCTGCGCAAATACTGTGTAGAAAAAAAAATGCAACATCCACCATTTTAATCTGTAGGGCCTTTGCGTTAAAAATATATATAATGTTTGGGGGTTCAACATAATTTTCTTGCAAAAAAAAAATATGTTTTCATGTAAACAAAAAGTGTCAAAAAGGGCTTTGTCTTCAAGTGGTTAGAAGAGTGGATGTAAGCTTCCTAATGTTGTGTATAAAATGCCAGAACAGTTCAAAACCCCCCCAAATGACCCCATTTTGGAAAGTAGACACCCCAAGCTATATACTGAGAGGCATGTCGAGTCCATGGAATATTTTATATGTTGACACAAGTTGCGGAAAAAAGACAATTAATTTTTCTTTTTTTTTCTTTTGCACAAAGTTGTCACTAAATGATATATTGCTCAAACATGCCATGGGCATATGTGGAATTACACCCCAAAATACATTCTGCTGCTTCTCCTGAGTACGGGGATACCACATGTGTGAGACTTTTTGGGAGCCTAGCCGCGTACGGGACCCCAAAAACCAAGCACCGCCTTCAGGCTTTCTAAGGGTGTAAATTTTTGATTTCACTTCTCACTGCCTATCACAGTTTCGGAGGCCATGGAATGCCCAGATGGCACAAAACCCCCCCAAATGACCCATTTTGGAAAGTAGACACCCCAAGCTATTTGCTGAGAGGTATGGTGAGTATTTTGCAGATCTCGCTTTTTGTCACAAAGTTTTGAAAATTAAAAAAATATATATATATATTTTCTTTCTTCATTTTCAAAAACAAATGAGAGCTGTAAAATACTCACCATGCCTCTCAGCAAATAGCTTGGGGTGTCTACTCTCCAAAATGGGGTCATTTGGGGGGGTATTGTGCTATTTTGGCATTTTATGGCCTTCGAAACTGTGATGGGTAGTGAGGAGTGAAATCAAAAATTTGTGCCTAGAAATCCTGAAGGCGGTGCTTGGTTTTCGGGGTCCCGTACCCGGCTAGGCTCCCAAAAAGTCCCACACATGTGGTATCCCCGTACTCAGGAGAAGCAGCAAAATGTATTTTGGGGTGCAATTCCACATATAACCATGGCATGTGTGAGCAATATATCATTTAGTGACAACTTTTTGTAATTATTTTTTTTTTTTTTTTTTGTCATTATTCAATCACTTGAGACAAAAAAAAAAATACTCAATGGGCTCAACATGCCTCTCAGCAATTTCCTTGGGATGTCTACTTTCCAAAATGGGGTCATTTGGGGGGGTTTTGTACTTCCCTGCCATTTTAGCACCTCAAGAAATGAGATAGGCAGTCATAAACTAAAAGCTGTGTAAATTCCAGAAAATGTACCCTAGTTTGTAGACGCTATAACTTTTGCGCAAACCAATAAATATACGCTTATTGACATTTTTTTTACTAAAGACATGTGGCTGAATACATTTTGGCCTAAATGTATGACTAAAATTGAGTTTATTCGATTTTTCTTATAACAAAAAGTAGAAAATATAATTTTTTTTAAAGAAATTCGGTCTATTTCCGTTTATATCGCAAAAAATAAAAATTGCAGAGGCAATCAAATACCATTAAAAGAAAGCTCTATTTGTGGGAAGAAAAGGACGCAAATTTCGTTTGGGTACAACATTGCATGTCCGCACAATTTACAGTTAAAGCAGCGCAGTGCAAAATTCTGAAATCACCTCTGGTCCTCTAGCTACCAAATGGTCCGGGGCTTAAGTGGTTAAGGACCAAGCCTATTTCTGACACTAGTTGCTTACAAGTAAAAAAAAAAATTTTTTGCTAGAAAATTACTTAGAACCCCCAAACATTATATATATTTTTTTAGCAAAGACTCTGGAGAATAAAATGGAGGTCATTTAAATATTTTATGTCACACGGTATTTGCGCAGCGGTCTTTCAAACACAATTTTTTAATAAAAAATGGATTTCACTGAATTAAAAAAAAAAAATAGTAAAGTTAGCCCAATTTTTGGTATATTGTGAAAGATGATGTTACGCTGAGTAAATAGATACCCAACATGTTACAGTTTAACCAGTTGTCAACCGGCCGCCGTCAGGAAGACACTGTTATTCTGGGCGGACGTCATATGACATTGCGCCTTTAAAATCCACTAGGGGGCGGCGCGCGCGCGCGCCGCGTCACTGGGCACCCGATGCGCGTGCCCGGCAGCCGGGATGGCCGCCGGCACCTGCGATTGCCCAGTAACCGAGCAGGACCATGGTTCTGTGTGTGTAAACACACAGATCCACGTCCTGTCAGGGAGAGGAGACCGATGGTGTGTCCCTTGTACATAGGGACACAGATCGATCTCCTCCCCCAGTCAGTCCCCTCCCCCCACAGTAAGAATCACTAATAGGGAACACATTTAACCCCTTCCTCGCCCCCTAGTGTTAACCCCTTCCCTGCCAGTCATATTTATACAGTAATCAATGCATTTCTATAGCACAGATCGCTGTATAAATGTGAATGGTTCCAAAAATGTGTCAAAAGTGTCCAATGTGTCTGCCGCAACATCGCAGTCACGACAAAAATCGCTGATCTTCGCCATTACTAGTAAAGAAATATAAATATATCCCCTATTTTGTAGACGCTATAACTTTTGCGCAAACCAATCAATATACGCTTATTGCGATTTTTTTTACCAAAAATATGTAGAAGGATACGTATCGGCCTAAACTGAGCAAAATTAAAAAAAAAAAAAAAATGGATATTTATTATAGCAAAAAGTAAAAATATTGTGTTTTTTTTCAAACTTGTCGCTCTTCTTTTGTTTATAGCGCAAAAAATTTAAACCGCAGAGGTGATCAAATACCACCAAAAGAAAGCTCTATTTGTGGAAAAAAAAGGATGCAAATTTTGTTTGGGTACAGTGTCGCACGACCGCGCAATTGTCATTCAAAGTGTGACAGCGCTGAAAGCTGAAAAATGGCTTGGGCAGGAAGGGGGTTTAAGTGCCCAGTAGAGAAGTGGTTAAAATTGCGTACACTCGTGGAATGGCGACAAACTACGGTACTTAAAGATCTCCATAGGCAATGCTTTAAAAAAAATTAACGGCTACTTGTTTAGAGTTACAGAGGTCTTTTGCTAGAATTATTGCTCCCGCTCTGACGATTGCGGCAATACCTCACGTGTGATTTAAACACCGTGTGACCTATGTATGCGTTTTCTTTGGTGCGCGAGCACGCGGGGACAGGGGCGCTTTAAAAAAAAAATGTTTTCTTATTTATTTTATATTTTTTAATTTTTTACACTGTCCCTTTAAAAAAAATCTGATCACTTGTATTGCTGTCACAAGGAATGTAAACATCCCTTGTGACAGCAATAGGCAGTGACAGGTACTCTATATGGAAGTATTTGAGGTCTAAAAGACCCCCAATCCCTCCTTTGCACTTAAAAGTATTCAAAACGCCAAAATCTGCATTTTGGAATACTGAATTTTTTTTTAAACCGGGGCCATTGGCAGCTGAGTAAATGCTGTGACGTCGGTTTAAGGTTTTTACTTTGTAAACCCAATCAAAGCTGATTCCGGTTTTGTTTGGGTCTCCAGCCGCCTGGTGGATGTGCTGGCTGGTTGCTTAGGTCTCCCAGTGGGACGGGGGACAGAGGGCCGGGCAGAGCTGTGAAAGGCGGTGGGAGGGGGGACATTCCCTCCGGCTCCTGGTGATAACAGCCGAATGGCTGCTGAGCCACATTGGTTGTTATCATCACTAGAAAGACAATCGCCAGCTCTAACAAATGGTACCAGGGTGAAGCCTGCATCTGCAGGCTTCACCCCGGTACAACCACTTCCTCAAAGCGACGTACAGGTATGTCGTTTCACATGAGGTGGTTAAATAAGATACATACACACAACAGTTGCATCATTTTTCCCTTTCACTGAGAAAGAATAGTTTCCATGGCAGAGTCTAAAGCATCTACTTACACAACAAAAGGACGTTCAGGATTTGGCTGTTCAATAATGGTGCCAAAGTAAAAAGATTCTTTAGCTTACTAAAAGCAGTTTATCCTTCAAGTGGTCACACAAAGGGCATCCCTTTCTTTAACTGCGAAATTGGTGTTATCATCTTAGAGAAGTTTCTTATAAATTTTCTGTAAAAGTTGTCAAATCCAACAAATCATTGTACTATTTAAGGTTTCTAGGGGCAGACCAATCCACCACTGTTTTGATCTTTACGGGATCCATGCTCACACCTTCTGGAGAAATAATATATCCCAAGAACTGGATCTGGGTTCATTCAAACTCACATTTCTCCAGTTTGATGTAGAATCGATTCTTTCTTAATCTTTCAAAGACAGTGCAAAGACATACTTAAGATGCACTGTTAGAAATCATGGGGCCCTGTACAGCCTACCTAACGGGGCCCCCCGACCCCGCCTACCTTGAAAAAATGCAGCCCTGTCCTCAAATGATATTTGTGTAGCGGGGTATCGTTTTACCCGCAGGACTACATTTCCCGGCATGCTTTGCGGCACCCAGAGTGCCATTCCCCGCGCAAGGACTGCTCGGGTGGACTTTAAAAGGGAGAGGTGGGGCTCGGCTCGCTCTCTCTGATCGCCGCTCTCCTTGCAAGAGGATCTCCTGCACTCACCTGCTGCTGCGCGCTAGGCCTGAAGCCTGGGTCTCGCGTTCCTGTTCCAGAGAGTTTCTGTTCCGCTGGGGAGTCTGCAGAGCATCCGATCCACCTGAGGTGCCATCATCTTCTGAAGGACCAAGGACTCGGTGCATCGTGGACCGATGTGACGCCACTCACAGTAGCGGAGGAACCGGAACAGGAGTCGGTCCGGTTTGGGTGAGAGAGCGCCAGCTCGGAACCTTAAATCACTAACTTCGCCTAGGCCTTCTATTGAATAGTTATACTTTGGGGAGACTGTTGTCCTGAACTGAGCTTGCCAGTCTCTCCAGTTGCCAAGTTAGCGGTTATCTACAACCCCATTTTGGATTACAATTTGTTTCTCTATGTGCACCACCGACAGTTGCTAGCGAAGATTCCTCACCAAACTATACCCACACTTATAGTCAGGCCTGACTGGGTAGTTAGGACATTGCTGGGCGCCATTTCTTTGCTCACGAGGGAGGATAGCTGCAGCGGGGTAAATACCATTTTATTGCCTAACTGATTGTCATTTGCATGTAATGTGTACACCGTTATTGCAGGGATCTGCGTGAGATATTGTACTCAAGTTACTCTTTTATATCGTTGCTTACAGTAAACCGTTATAGTTAAGTAATTTGGTTGTGAGTGTCAATTATTGCGCTGGTATCAAAAGGGGGTTGTACTGTGTAATATATATATGTATAGAGATAGTACAGTTATATCACTACTTTCTCCCTTTTCTAACTGTGTCACGAGAGAATTCAGAGCCGATTGCCAGGGGTTGGTGGCGGTGCATTACAGGGGCCCAAACAAACAAGCAGCCCTCTTAAGCTGAGGGTATCGCTACACGTGGGGGCTCGTTTCCGGGACCCGTGTATATTGCACGCTGTGATCAAGGCGGCCTGAAGTACCAGCATGGACTCGCAGGCAGTAATAGAATGGTGCGCAGAGGAGGGCGTGGATCTACTCCGGGCGGTAGCTAGAAAGATAAAGCAATTAATAATGTTAATACCTCCAAAATGGAAAGCATGGCCGGTAGATGTGAAGACAAATGCCTCGGGGACATATGCGCTAATAGAGTGGACAAGAGGAGTCCCAGAGGAGTTCAAAGGGCAAAGTATAAAAGACATAAATGACAGAACGTATCGCTTAGTGCATACTGGGGCTGTGAAGAAAGAGTCCCCAGGGACCTCCCCACAGTTATCTCCGTTACTCTTCTCCAAAATGGGAGGCAGTAGCGAAACGAAAGCACCAAAGTCACCCCTGACCGCCATAGGTCCTGAACTGTTGACTGCTTTGGGGGACTTTGTCGTTAAATGCCAAAAGAACAACACAGTGCATGTGGAAGCTGGGTACCGGAAACTCTGGGTGTTTTCAGGAACACAACCTGTGCCACCCGGGGAGGAAGATTTTGATACTTGGATCGAGCAGGCAATGCAGGCAGAAGAAGGCTGGGAAGTCCCAGAAGCACAGAAGAAGCAGCGCATCAGTGAGAGCTTGAAAGGCCCTGCTGCTCAGGTGGTGAAAAATCTTAGGTGCAGCAATTCTGTGTGTACTGCAATGGATTATTTGTCTATGTTGCAGGAAGAGTTTGGCCAGCTGGAGAAGGTGTCAGACTTGATGTATAAATTTGAACATACCTTCCAACAGCCAAAGGAGAAGTTGTCCGAGTATGTCCGGAGACTGAATAGAATGCTGTGCCAGATTGTACTGAGAAAAGGAATGCAGCCACAGGTTATAGATGCTACCAGGATGAAACAGATCCTAAGGGGGAGCCTTGCGGTCGGACCCAGTCTGGCTCCACCTGAAGACCTCTGACGGAGTCATGGCCCTGAACTACACAGACCTTGTGCAGATCATAAGGGATGAAGAGGCTTTGATGAAGGATCAAGAGGGGTTTGAGAAGACCATCCCACCTGTTTCAGTAGGAGTCAGAATGACAGTAGTCACAGAACGTGACCCAGAAGTAGAAACTTTGAAGTCTCAAATGGCCCAAGTACTGGACTTATTGACCTCTTTATTGGCCAAGAAACCAGAAAGAAGAGATCCGGAAGGAACCGGACTGGAATGTCCCTATTCCAGCATCCCCAAAGATCCGGAAGGAGATCATTTGCTTCAATTGTGGAGGAGTTGGCCACCCTGAGAGAGTGTGTACCAGCTCAAGGAAGAACCGAGGCACTCAATACCAGCCGGCGGAAAACTTCAGAGGGCCCCGGTGAAGGAGTCAGCCGGGCGCCCGCTACCTACAGAAAGCTCCAAGAAGGTTCAGAGACAAGCAGAGAAAAAAAAAAAGGGCAACAATGCCTCTCCTTTAAACTCCCATACTGTCTGTCCGGAATTGCAATTTGACAACCAGAAAAAGATCAATGCATACCAGGTTCAAAAGGGGTTGAGATCCAGGGAGAAATGGAAAAAGAAAAAAAAAAACATTGGAAAAGTCAAAAAATTCCAAGGAGAAAATACCTCCAAAGAAGTTCCCGGATAAATTAGTTGGACCCTTCCCTCTAGTCTCCGTTCAAGTGGAGGGAGTCTACGCAAAGGCACTCTTAGACACAGGAGCCCAAGTGACTCTCTTATACCGAGACTTTTATCAGAAGCATTTAAGTCACGTACCTTTGCAGAAGCTGGAAGACTGGAAGATAGGGGGGATTGGCACTCGCAGTTTCCCCTATGATGGCTATGTTTCGATCAGGTTGGCCTTTGACCCCTCGGTGACCGGGAAGGCTGAAGCCTTTGATACTTTGGCGGTGGTTTGCCCTCGCCCAACAGGAGCCAACACGATGTCCATGTTGATAGGGACCAACACTGACTTGGTCCGGAGACTGCTGGCCCCGGTAGTGCAAGAACGGGGTTCTCCCAGACAGAAGATTCACCCCATGCTGCAACAGGTCTACCAGAAGATGATCCTGGAGCAATAGGCCCCGGAAGAGGGGGTGGGAAGAGTCTGGAGACTGTCTAGAAGAGAGAAAATACTACAGCCTGGTGAGGTGATCTGTCTTCAGGCCACAGTAAAACTCTCCTGGGAGCAGCCGGGTCCCTTTGTGGTCGTGGAACCAGATCCCGTCAACACCCACCAAGGATTGGAAGTACTCCCTGAAATGGTCCCATTGAGGGCACTGAAGAAAACAAAGGGGCAGATTCCAGTGAGTGTTAGGAATGTCACAAGTTCTCCCGTGAAGATCCCAGCCCGGGTGCTACTGGGCAAGGTGAACCCTGCTTTCCCAGTGACCCTGTCTGAATTGAAGTCAAAAGATGGAGAAGCCACCTTGGAAGAGCTCTGCCTTGAAGACACAGCTTTGCCACAGAAATGGAAGGAAAGAGCCAAGGCTCAGCCGACTCGGTGGAGGAGAATATTCTCTGAGGATGAGTTTGATGTGGGGTGTGCGAAGAGTGCTACCTATAGAATCCGTCTTCAAGAAGACAAGCCCTTCCGGGAGAGGGTTCGAAGAGTTCCACTGGCTGACCTGGAAGATTTGTGGGAGCAGTTGGCAGACCTGAAGAGGACAGGAGTCATTAAAGAGTCCCCCATTGTGGTGGTAAGGAAGAAAAACGGGTCGCTGAGACTGCATAGACTATAGGACTCTTAACCGGAGGACCATTCCTGACCAGTATACTACCCCCAGGATAGAAGATGCTTTGCAGAGTCTGTCTGGGGCCAAGTGGTTCAGCGTCATGGACCTGAAGAGTGGGTATTATCAAATCCCCATGCACCCTGAAGATAAGGAGAAGACGGCCTTCATCACCCCAGTGGGATTCTATGAATTCAACAGAATGCCCCAAGGCTTGTCAGGAGCCCCTGCTACCTTCCAGAGGTTGATGGAGAAGACCGTTGGGGATATGAACCTAATTGAAGTCCTGGTGTACCTAGACGACATCATTGTCTTCGGGAAGACTCTGGAGGAGCATGAAGCAAGATTGGAGAAAGTCCTGAAACGACTCAGCGAGGAAGGACTTAAACTCTCCAGAGAGAAATGCCAGTTCTATCAATCTTCGGTCCACTACCTGGGACACATAGTATCCGAAGAAGGAGTGTCTACAGATCCTGATAAACTGGAAGCAGTCACCTCTTGGCCCAGACCAACCACTGTGACCGAGCTCAGATCCTTCCTAGGCTTCTGTTCCTACTACCGCAAGTTTGTAATGAAGGAAAGGTGTACCGCTCGAAGGTTCCAGGTTCCTTCAATTAGCTCCCGCCCTGCTCCACTTCCAGGTGCTGGCTATGCTCTAATGCTTGAGGAGAAGAAGTTATCTGGACTGCCGCACTCTGGTTAAACGCTTTATTAATGAAGAAAATTAAAATGCCAAAAAAATCCAAAAAGAAATAAATAAACAATCCATCCAAAGGCAATCAAGGGTGAAGGGACATGCAGGGTGACAGCTAACGCGTTTCACATCAGGGTGTGATGCTTACTCATAGCTAAAGTGTAAGTGACCAGAACTGTGTATATAAGGTGATCTGAAAAACCTCTCAACCAATGAGAGCTATTGAACACAGTGGTAGAATATTAGGCACTAATTTAGGTCTATTACACTCCGTGTTTGTGAAGCACCTGTTAAATGCCAAAACCATTAATGAGAATTGGCACGTAAGATCTTACACATATGTGTAAAGTGCATAAAGGTATGTGAAAACTGAGTGAAAAGGAGTAAAAACTCCCGATCGAAAAAGATATTAAATATATATGTGACTGCTTAGCGCAGGACAAGTGCTTTGAACAATTGTTTTATCTATACCGTGAACAACTATATATGACACGTGTATGGTGCATCCAAAATAGGGATGCTATAATGGAATAAAGAGCAAAAACAAAACAAAACACAACAAAGCCCCCAAAGTGCATGAGTAGTGTAAGTTGAGAAAAGTGGAAACTGGTCGGAACCAAAAAAGAGGTGAGCTGTACATAAATCTTAATATTGGCATTGAATTCATAATAAATAAAATAGATATGAATATGGATATAAATATCTAAAATCATAAATAATGAAAAAGATGAAAACAATAATAATAATCATGATTCTTTTTGTGTACAAAACCCTAGATGTTCCAAAAACTAGAATTAATACAACTAGATACTAAACATAAAACCACAATGAGTTAATGTTGTTGAGATGTATGTTAAAAATATGTGTGTAATTGTTGTTAAACTATAGATAAAACTTATTCATCCTGTGTAACTATTCTGTATGTCTATTTGAGGAGGGGCAAGATTATTAAAGTGTATGTGTTGATCAATATATGTGTCTAGTATTGATACTATAAAACATAAATTATGCTAACCTCCAGAAAGGCATGCAGATATAGTGGATGAATATGGAGGTGAACCCTACTAGCAATATATATACATGTAGATGATCGAATCGAAACACACCCATATATTTTATATATGTGCAAGTTATCGTTTACTTGTTTTATTTAATTAAATTCAAATTTGATTAGATTATTTAATTCTCATTTGATTTTATTTTTATTTTTATATTTTATTTTTATTTTTTATTTATTATTTTGGTTTTGAACACACACATGAATATTGTATATGAACTTTGTCAGTTTATGACATGCCCGTCCAGTGGCAAAATGTGTCAAAAATATATATACAATATTGTGTGTGTTAAATGGCTGGGATCAGCTGTAACCAAAGCCATATTGAAAAAACAAGAAAAAAGAGAGAGGATTCCACTGTATATGAAGATTAAGCAAAAAATGGGAAACAACAGAAGGAGAAACTAAGCGATGGTAATGTCCTGTATTAGTAAATCAAATAATTAGTGCCAATTTTTTAATTCTTAATTTTAATTTTAATTTTAATTTTAATGTGGTTCAATTTTATACTTGATTGAATAAGAGATTTTAAGCAGGGCATGGATTCAAGTGTGGAGCCCAGGTGTGGAAAGAAATCCACACATGGGCCTCATCACTCCAATCGGATGATGCAATGAGCTCCAAGACAACAAAATAACAGGATAGAAATGCCATAACCATAGTCCATATGACTGTCATATGCATAATGTCATAAGTGTATGAAACTGGTGTGGCATTTAAATACTGTAAAACTGTAGAATGCGCAATAAGCCTTGTATACAAGAATGAACACCTTAGATGATTTACAAAAAGGTGGCTACAGCGGACAGCGAGTGCGGTAGAAAACAAAAAAGGGGAAAATGACCAAAACATGATGAATTGATAAGTTAATAAAAGTGGGAAATGTCCCACTCAAAATTCAACCCAGAAGGTCGTCTAGTATTTAGAATAAAAATCCACCGCACTTCTTGTCTGCACAGGAGGTTAAACTTGTCGCCTCCTCTCAAAGGTCTTGCAATTTTCTCTAGGCCTTGTATAACTAAACTGGAAGTGTCCTTGTTATGAGCGACATTCCAGTGTCGCGCTACATTTGTTGTGTGGTTTTTGTCGATATCGTAGAGATGATCGTATAGACGATCTTTTAGTCTCCTGGTAGTCCTGCCTACATATTGGATTGAACATAAGTTGCATGTAATAACATAAACAACATATCGTGTGTTGCAATTAATGAAAGAATGCAGCTTATGGACTTTTCCTGTAGACTTGGAGGTGACAGTGTCACCCCTCTGTATAAATGGGCAATAAACACAATTATGACCGCCACATTTAAAAGTGCCTTTGAACGAAAGCCAATTCGCAGGGGTGTTTTTGGTGAAAAAAAGGCTGGGTGACAAAAGACTGCCTAGAGAAGGTGCCCTCCTGGATACTGTACGGATCCCTTTTTTTTAGAATTTCGCCATATATTGGATCATGTGACAGAATCGGGAGGTATTTTGTAACTATATGTTTTACTTTATGATATTCCATGCTGTATGGGGTAGAGAAGGTAGGAACAAAGTTCTCTACCCTGTTGTTTCTGTTGTTATATTGATTTACACTCATATTTTTAACCTTGCCACGTTTATGTACATGGGTGGATTTTTTTGAGAGCAAAATGTCTCGCGTGGTACCTTTTGCTATCTGCAAGCCTCTCTTGATGGCCGATTTAGGGTAACCCCTACTCTCGAATCTAGCTGTCATAGCTTGTGCTTCAATTTCAAAGTCAGAGTCTCTACTGCAGAGCCTTCTGAGTCTGAGAAATTGTCCGACTGGGATGTTTTGCACTGTGTGTCCTGGGTGGCTCGAATCTGCCCTTAAGAGTGTTGCCTGCACTAGGCTTCCTATATAGATTGGAAATGATCATGTTGTTTTCACTGGTGAGCCTTATGTCCAAAAAATCTATGGTTTTTGTATCTGAAGTACCCGTGAAATGTAAATTGAGTGAGTTGTCATTCATGTATGCTAACCATGATTGGAGGTCTTCACAAGAGTTATTAACGATGAACAGGAGGTCGTCTATATACCTGCAGAAAAATATGGTATCCTTCCGACGGGGACTACCAGGTCCAAAAATGCGGAGCCTCTCCCACCATCCCATGTAGAGATTTGCTAGAGACGGCGAGAATTTGGCGCCCATGGAGGCCCCGCATTTTTGGAGGTAGTACTCCCCATCAAACATAAAAAAATTGTGAGTTAAAAGATATTCCAAACACATAATAATGAATTCCTGCAATGTAGGAGAAAAACGTCCTGATAGCTGTAAAAAGAAAGATACGGCTTGTAATCCCAGAATATGTGGTATAGAAGAATATAAATTGGAGACGTCACAAGAAATCCACTGCTAATTGTCTTGCCATGTTATATCTTTTAAATTAGTAAGTAAGTGATTAGTGTCACGGATGTGACCCGGCAGATCCAAAACCAGTGGTTGTAGCTGTTCGTCCACCCATTGTCCCAAACGTTCATTCAAAGAGTCTATTCTTGCGACAATGGGTCTGCCCATTAACGGTGAAAGGCCCTTGTGTAGTTTGGGGAGGTGATGAAAAATGGGCATAACAGGAAACATAGGTATTAGAGTCTCTTTGTCCTTGTCCGTGAAAATGCCTATGGCAACCGCTCTGTCTAACAGGGAAGAAAGTTCTTTCCTGAAGGGATCAGTGGGGTCGCTTTTGAGTTTAAAGTAAGTCTTAGAATCTGACAACTGTCTCAAAGCTTCTTGTTTGTATGTGCTGGCATCCATGACCACCACAACTCCACCTTTATCTGCATTCTTTATCACTATAGAAAGGTCTTTATGTAGTTTTTCAAGTGAGATTTTTTCTTCTACAGACAAGTTTTCCCTGCTTTTATTTAACGAACATTTGGCCAGGAGTGACAAGTCTCTTTCAACTAATTTCTGATATAAATCCATATCCTTGCCCCTGGAATTAATGGGGTAAAAATCTGATCTAGTTTTGAAGGAGACAGGGCGACAGCCGGTATTGTCACTTGACAAGGTTGCACAATTAACATCTGATTCTATAGCAAGGTCTGTCAAATGTATTAATGCACATACATCGGGAAAAGCACTCACCCATTGACGTATTGTCTGTGGAGGAAGATGATGCATTTTCCTGCTCGGTGGTGAAGTAATGTTTCTGTAGCGTGAGAGTCCGGGCAAGTTTGTTCACATCCAAAATGGTGTTAAACAAATTAAAATGATTCGAAGGGCAAAAATTCAGGCCTCTGGATAGTAAAGAAATGTCTGCATCAGTGAGAGGATATGCTGATAAGTTCATGACATTGGATCCGTTGGTTATTTTCGACCCCGTAGCGGGTAGCGGTTTCCATTTTGTTTGTCTGTGTTTCTTTCCTCCTCTCCTCGTTTTGTTCTCTTTTTCTTTCCCTTCCTTGTGCGACCTTGACCGCCCTGGTTTAAAGGTGCCGTATTTTCTTTGCGTGTAGACCCATTTCTGGAGCTGTTGTCCGGAGAAGAATCAGATGTGGAGGCTGCAAGTGTGTCATTGCAGATCTCTCCTTCTGTATCTGAAAAACGGACTCGTTTTTTGCTTGGAGTCCTGCGCGTGCGATTGGTATGAAAGGTAGGTTTTTTCCACATATAGACTTTATTGGAATCATAGTCTAATTGATCTCTATTCCTTTTTTCTTTCTTTGTCAATATCACGCTCTTCTCTAATTTGTCCAGTCTTTTATTTAATTGTAAATCCAATTCATTGTAGCCAGGTAGTGCTTGTTGTTCTTTGAGATCTCCTTGAACCACTGCCATTTCGCTTTGGACTCTGTCCAGTTCCTTTTGTTTGAAATCAATAATAATTTTCATCAGTTTAAAGGAACATGCAGAAAGAGTGTTGGTCCACTGTAGTTTGCTATCCTCATTTGGAAAGTCAAAAGTAGGGAACTTTTTGATGCGTAATCCCCGTGGAATCTGTTCAATCGACATGTATTCTGTTAAAGTGTTGACATCCCAAAAAGCTCTAATTTCTTTTGCTATAAGACTTTCAAGCTTACGGAAGGTACGTCTTAGGGTAAGACCATTTGTGTCCGAGGCTTGAGACAAATGCTGTTGGCTAGAGCGAAGGGGGTTGTCAGCTGGAGCTGTAAGGGTTCGGCTAAAACCTGTGTCCACTTCTGAGATTGCTGTGATGGATGTAGGTTCAATGGACGTTGTGGAAGCAGGGTAATCCATGGTGTGAAAAATTCACAATGAAGAAATCCCAGTGCGGAACGTGGTAACGCTGAGCTGGTACTGGTGAATGCAATGTCCAGAAAATGGTAATGAAGGAAAGGTGTACCGCTCGAAGGTTCCAGGTTCCTTCAATTAGCTCCCGCCCTGCTCCACTTCCAGGTGCTGGCTATGCTCTAATGCTTGAGGAGAAGAAGTTATCTGGACTGCCGCACTCTGGTTAAACGCTTTATTAATGAAGAAAATTAAAATGCCAAAAAAATCCAAAAAGAAATAAATAAACAATCCATCCAAAGGCAATCAAGGGTGAAGAGACATGCAGGGTGACAGCTAACGCGTTTCACATCAGGGTGTGATGCTTACTCATAGCTAAAGTGTAAGTGACCAGAACTGTGTATATAAGGTGATCTGAAAAACCTCTCAACCAATGAGAGCTATTGAACACAGTGGTAGAATATTAGGCACTAATTTAGGTCTATTACACTCCATGTTTGTGAAGCACCTGTTAAATGCCAAACCATTAATGAGAATTGGCACGTAAGATCTTACACATATGTGTAAAGTGCATAAAGGTATGTGAAAACTGAGTGAAAAGGAGTAAAAACCCCCGATCGAAAAAGATATTAAATATATATGTGACTGCTTAGCGCAGGACAAGTGCTTTGAACAATTGTTTTATCTATACCGTGAACAACTATATATGACACGTGTATGGTGCATCCAAAATAGGGATGCTATAATGGAATAAAGAGCAAAAACAAAACAAAACACAACAAAGCCCCCAAAGTGCATGAGTAGTGTAAGTTGAGAAAAGTGGAAACTGGTTGGAACCAAAAAAGAGGTGAGCTGTACATAAATCTTAATATTGGCATTGAATTCATAATAAATAAAATAGATATGAATATGGATATAAATATCTAAAATCATAAATAATGAAAAAGATGAAAACAATAATAATAATCATGATTCTTTTTGTGTACAAAACCCTAGATGTTCCAAAAACTAGAATTAATACAACTAGATACTAAACATAAAACCACAATGAGTTAATGTTGTTGAGATGTATGTTAAAAATATGTGTGTAATTGTTGTTAAACTATAGATAAAACTTATTCATCCTGTGTAACTATTCTGTATGTCTATTTGAGGAGGGGCAAGATTATTAAAGTGTATGTGTTGATCAATATATGTGTCTAGTATTGATACTATAAAACATAAATTATGCTAACCTCCAGAAAGGCATGCAGATATAGTGGATGAATATGGAGGCGAACCCTACTAGCAATATATATACATGTAGATGATCGAATCGAAACACACCCATATATTTTATATATGTGCAAGTTATCGTTTACTTGTTTTATTTAATTAAATTCAAATTTGATTAGATTATTTAATTCTCATTTGATTTTATTTTTATTTTTATATTTTATTTTTATTTTTTATTTATTATTTTGGTTTTGAACACACACATGAATATTGTATATGAACTTTGTCAGTTTATGACATGCCCGTCCAGTGGCAAAATGTGTCAAAAATATATATACAATATTGTGTGTGTTAAATGGCTGGGATCAGCTGTAACCAAAGCCATATTGAAAAAACAAGAAAAAAGAGAGAGGATTCCACTGTATATGAAGATTAAGCAAAAAATGGGAAACAACAGAAGGAGAAACTAAGCGATGGTAATGTCCTGTATTAATAAATCAAATAATTAGTGCCAATTTTTTAATTCTTAATTTTAATTTTAATTTTAATGTGGTTCAATTTTATACTTGATTGAATAAGAGATTTTAAGCAGGGCATGGATTCAAGTGTGGAGCCCAGGTGTGGAAAGAAATCCACACATGGGCCTCATCACTCCAATCGGATGATGCAATGAGCTCCAAGACAACAAAATAACAGGATAGAAATACCATAACCAGAGTCCATATGACTGTCATATGCATAATGTCATAAGTGTATGAAACTGGTGTGCCATTTAAATACTGTAAAACTGTAGAATGCGCAATAAGCCTTGTATACAAGAATGAACACCTTAGATGATTTACAAAAAGGTGGCTACAGCGGACAGCGAGTGCGGTAGAAAACAAAAAAGGGGAAAATTACCAAAACATGATGAATTGATAAGTTAATAAAAGTGGGAAATGTCCCACTCAAAATTCAACCCAGGTCGTCTAGTATTTAGAATAAAAATCCACCGCACTTCTTGTCTCCTGGTAGTCCTGCCTACATATTGGATTGAACATAAGTTGCATGTAATAACATAAACAACATATCGTGTGTTGCAATTAATGAAAGAATGCAGCTTATGGACTTTTCCTGTAGAAAGTTTTCCCGTAAGTTTGTGGAAGGATTCGCAAAGATTGCCAGACACCTAAACGAGTTACTAAAAACGGAAGGAGAAGAGGATGATACTGGTCCCAGGAAGCCTGGAGAGTCGGTGGAAGACCAGTGGACAGGAAAGTGCGAAGAAGCCTTCCAGATGTTAAAGAAGAGTCTTACCACTGCACCAGTACTGGCCTATGCTGATCCAAAGAAATCCTATGAGCTACATGTGGATGCTAGCCATGAGGGTCTAGGAGGGGTGCTATACCAAGAATATGAGGGGCAGTTGCGCCCAGTTGCCTATGTTAGCAGAAGTTTGGCACCCCCTGAAAAGAACTACCCCACCCACAAGTTGGAGTTCCTGGCCCTAAAGTGGGCAGTCGTGGATAAACTCAGAGATTACCTGTATGGAGCTGACTTCACAGTAAAGACTGACAATAATTCACTCACCTATCTCTTCACCATGGCCAAGCTGGATGCCACCGGTCACCGTTGGTTGGCCGCCCTAGCCGGGTTCAACTTCAGCCTGAAGTATAGGCCGGGAGCAGGAAACCGTGACGCGGATGCACTGTCCCGAAGAGGCCATGCACCCACCCACCATCCAGAAGATTGGACCCAGGTAACCCCAGATGGGGTACGGGCCCTGTGCCAAGGGGTACAACTTCAAGCTAGTGGTGGGTCGAGGGCTGAAGAGATCTGTGTTTCTGCCGTGGGAGTGCCTAAGTGTTACTGCAATGTGACCCAAGTAGGAGAGGATGACTTACCCAAATTGTCCAAGAAGGACTTGAGGAAGGACCAGTTGGAAGACCCTTGGGGAAGATTAGCACTGGAGACCTTGGAAGATCAGGATCCAGAAAGACTTCTGAAGAACCCTTAAAAGATGGCCCGGTTGGTCCACAAGGAATGGGAAAAGCTGCAGGTTCATCAAGGGGTGGTTTACCGAAGGGGCCCCTCTGATGATCTGGTAGATAAGTGGCAGCTATTTCTGCCGGAAAAGTACAGAAGAACCGTCTTAGCTGCCTTACATGATGATCATGGCCACTTGGGGGCTGAACGAACATTCCAACTGGTAAGGGATAGGTTCTATTGGCCTTGTATGCGGGCTGAAGTGGAAGAATACTGCCACTCCTGTGCACGCTGTATCCAGAGAAAGACATTGCCACGTCAAGCTGCCCCAATGGGCCATCTACAGAGTCAAGGACCCTTGGACATGGTGTGCATTGACTTTCTCTGTCTCGAACCTGACTTAAGTGGACAAGGAAATGTTCTGGTGATAACCGACCATTTCACCCGTTATGCCCAAGCTTTTCCAGCCAAAGACCAGAAGGCTTCCACTGTAGCTAAAATCTTAGTAGAGAAGTACTTTGTGCACAATGGACTGCCCCAACGCTTGCACTCTGACCAAGGGAGAGACTTTGAGAGTCGGTTGATCAAGAAACTGTTGGACTCTTTGGGTATCAAGAAAACCCGCACCACCTCAGGGTGACGCTCAGCCGGAGAGGTTCAACAGGATTTTATTAAATATGTTGGGGACTCTGAGTAGTGTGCAGAAGCAGCATTGGAGCAAGCATATAGCGGCCATCGTATATGCCTACAACAGTACATACCACTAGCAATGCCACTGGGTACTCCCCTTATCGCCTTATGTTTGGCAGGGAAGCCAGACTGCCTGTGGATCTGGCATTCGGCATATCCACGGATCGCACTTCAGCCACCTCACACAAGGGCTACTGTCAGGGACGTGCTGGGCTTGAACCTGGGACCTCTTCTGTGTCTGGCATTGACTCTTCCAGCGGAGCTATCTGAGATGCTGGACAGTTCCCTGCCTGATCTGCTGGATAACCTATCTGATCCATTAGACTACTCTGCTTGGTGTCTGATTACTGTTGAACTCTGAACCCCTTGCTCCTCCCATGTACTTCCTATAAAAGACATTCCAGAGATGTTGCCCCTTGCGGTTTGATCTGCTTCTGTTCCCTGAGTTCCTGATTCTGTGCTTGTATCCTGTTCCTGTGTTTGACCCGGCTTCCTGACCACGCTTCTGTCTCCAGTCCTGACCTCGGCTCGTTTGACCCTGCTCAGTTATCTGCCAGTCTGCCTGTTGCCAAGATTCGGCCTGGACTTTGACTACTCTCTGCCTGCCACTTGTGATGTTTACCTTGATGTGTATGACCCGGCTTGTCTGACTCTGCAAACCTGCACCAGCTTACCTGCATCCTCTGCTCTGCAAGCTGCACACGCTGACCTGCATCCTTTGCAATGCAAACCTGCACCTGCTGACCTGCATCCCTGCTCTGCAAACCTGCACCTGCTGACCTGCATCCCTGCTCTGCAAACCTGCACCTGCTGACCTGCATCCCTGCTCTGCAAACCTGCACCTGCTGACCTGCATCCCTGCTCTGCAAACCTGCACCTGCTGACCTGCATCCCTGCTCTGCAAACCTGCACCAGCTGACCTGCATCCCTGCTCTGCAAACCTGCACCTGCTGACCTGCATCCCTGCCCTGCAAACCGGCACCTGCTGACCTGCATCCTCTGCTCTGCAAGCTGCACCTGCTGACCTGCTTCCGCTGCTTCCGGAACCAGCCGTTCCAGTCTCCACTCGGCTCCACCACTCCAAGCAGTGAGGATCAGACAGGCACCCTTACCTCACCGTGCTCTTACCACCACTGTCCCCACTCCAGTGGTTTCCGAGCCGGGGTTGTACGGGAGGTCCCTCTCCGCACGTCAGGCTCACACCCAAGGTACGTTACAGTATCAAACCGCCATGCCTGAGCCTGCAGGAGATACCTTGCCTATGGACAATGTCTATCGACACCTTACAGCTCTCACTCAGATCGTGAAGTCTCTGCAGGGCAGCCATGTCCGAATGGATAAGCAGACACAAACTCAAGCCACCTCTGCAGATTCACCTCCAACCCCAACTTCCTCTATTGGAATGTTACCATCTCCTGAGCCCAGGGTCCCTGTTCCTGAGAAGTTTTTCGGGGATCGGAGTAAATTCCGTGCGTTTCGCAACGCATGTGAACTTTACTTTTCGTTGCTACCTCTGACTTTTTCATCTGAAGCCACCAAGGTGGGCTTCGTTATCGCTTTGCTGCAGGGGGAACCTCAAGCTTGGGCCCATCACTTACTTGAAGTCCGCCATGTAGTTCTAGACTCTCTGCCCTCTTTTCTTGATGCCATGGCCCGACTTTATGACGATCCACAGCGGACTTCTACTGCCGAGGCTGCTCTCCATGCGCTCCAGCAAGGCCGCCGAGCGGTCGAGGACTATGTGACTGATTTCAGACGCTGGAGCGCGGATACCCAGTGGAATGAGGCGGCTCTGCGGCATCAGTTCCGTCTTGGTCTCTCTGAAAGCCTGAAGGATGAGTTAGCACGGGTCGGTGTTCCTGATGTTCTAGAGACTTTAATTAATTTGTCTATCCAGATAGACCGACGACTCCGGGAGCGCAGAGCAGAAAAATCTACCCAACAGCTCCGCCCAGCTTGGATGCTACCCCGGATACGAGCCCCTGTGTACCCTGCCAGTGCCAGTACGGTTCCAACTGAACCCTCTTCCCTCAACCAGACCGTCAAGCCAGGGCAGCTTGGACTAATGAAACATTCCCTATCGGCCAAGGAACGACTTCGTCGGCTGCAGAATTATCTATGCCTGTATTGCGGTGAACCCGGTCATTATGTCTCTTCTTGTCCTGCTAAGCTGCGCAAGGTCCTGGCTACCTCTTCTCCCAACTACTCACCTCCATCTACCAATGCTACTCACCTGGCTCTTCCTATCTCTTTCCAACTACCAGGGAGGACAATACCAGTAACTGCAATAATCGACTCAGGGGCATGTAGTTGTTTTGTCGATCTAGACTTTGCAGCAAAACAACACATCCCACTCCAACCTAAGACTCAGGGACTTTCCATTTTCCTGGCAGATGGGTCTCGCATCAAGTCCGGAGTAGTGACCCAGGAGACCCCTCCTTTGCCTGTGATCACCTCCATGGACCATAAGGAACTATTGACTTTGGATGCTATTGCATCTCCCATTGTCACGTACCTGACGGTGACGAGCCCGGATCTGCAGAGGGAGGCCTCTCTTACGGCTTCCACCGGCGGCCCCTGGTACTGAAGACAGGAGGCACGGAGGTAGAAGGGGTACGAGTGCCTGGCAGGATGGATCAAGGTAGAGTAGAGTCTGAAGACTGGGACGGATCCAGGCACCCAGGAAGTATGGCAGGCTGAACCGGAACCAGGAACACAGCAACTGGACTGGAACTGAAGAGACTGGCTGGACTGGAACCAGGATACAGCAACTGGACTGGAACCAGGAACAAGCAACTGGACTGGAACTAGGAACAAGCAGCTGGACTGGAACTGATGAGGCTGACTGGACTGGAACCAGGACACAGCAACTGGAGAGATTGGTCGGACAAGCCGGGTCGGTAGTATTGGCTGACGGCAAGGTACTGGAGGATCAGGCAGAAGATTGGTCAAACAAAGCCGGGGGTCAGAGGCAGGCAGGAAACTGGAAGGGTCAAGGCAAGCCGGGTCGGATACAGGTAAATACACGAATCAGGTCTCTTTGGGTACTACACGCTGTAGAGCAGACAGCAGGGACTGTCTGTCACAGGCATGTTTAAATAGCTCTTCTGGCGCGCTTTGTGGAGCGTGCGCGCGCCCCCGCTAAGCGCGTGCGCGCGCACGTGCCCGCGCGCGTGGACGTGCCCGAGATTCGGAATCAGGAAGTCCAGGAATCCTGTAGCTGACAGGATTTCTATGACATTGCCCCCCCCAAGGGGCAGCCTCCGGATGCCCAGCCGGGTGAACCTTCCAGGGTGAGTCCTTTTGAAAGCCTGTATCAAACTCCTGGCATGGATATTCTCCTCGGGTTCCCATGAGTTTTCCTCGGGTCCGTAGCCCTTCCATTTAATTAGGAATTGGTTCTGGTTATTTCTTCTCCTGAAGTCCATGATAGCTTCTACTTCGAATTCCTGCTCACCGTCAATAATGATCGGATCAGGGTGATCCGGCTTCCGATCTGGAAACGGATTAGAGACTGTGGGTTTTAGGAGAGAGACATGAAAAACTGGATGGATTCTAAGAGAGTCAGGAAGTTCCAATTCATAAGCTACTTCATTAATTTTCCTCTTAACAGGGAATGGACCTAAAAATTTGGGGCCCAGTTTTTTAGAAGGGCATGCCATTCTTAGGTTTGTGGTAGATAGCCATACTTGGTCGCCGGGTACCAACACTAATTCACCCCGTCTCTTCTTGTCATAAATTGTCTTGTTGCGTTCTTGAGTCTTGGTCATGGTCTCTTGTAAAAGCTGGTTATTGACCGAGAAAAAATTTAACTTTTCCTGGACTGCAGGTACAGGACACTCAGGAAGGGAGTTAGGCAGAAAAGTAGGATGAAAACCATAGTTTGCAAAGAAAGGAGTCTGGCAGGTAGCGGAGTGGATGGAATTGTTATACGCAAACTCGGCCAACGGAAGTAGGGAAACCCAGTTGTCCTGAGCAAAAGAGGAGAAGCATCGCAGGTATTGCTCGAGAGTCTGATTCGTTCTCTCCGTCTGTCCGTTGGTCTGTGGATGGTAAGCAGAGGAAAACGATAATTCGATTTTCAAGGTTTTGCAAAGGGATCTCCAGAATCGAGAGGTAAATTGAACCCCGCGATCGGAAACAATATTGGCTGGTACCCCGTGGAGTCTGACTATTTCTCTGATGAATACCTGTGCGGTTTCAGGAGCGGAGGGAGTCCCTTTCATAGGGATGAAGTGTGCCATCTTGGACAGACGGTCCACAATAAAGAAGATGGTGGAATGGTTCTCGGCCGGGGGTAACTCGACAATGAAGTCGATGGACAACATTCTCCAGGGCCTATCTGGAACGGGTAAGGGTTTTAGTAGTCCCCAGGCCTTGGATCTGGAACCCTTGTTTCGGGTACAAGTTGTACAAGAATCTACAAACCTCCTACAGTCTTCACGTACTCGAGGCCACCAGAAGGTGCGCTGTACCAGGTCAGTGGTCTTGGCAACGCCAAAATGCCCGGCCAGGGCGTGGTCGTGGCAGAGTTCTAATGCGGTTACTCTTAGTTTCTCAGGTACGTAGATTCTGTCTTGGTACCACAATAGTCCATCCTTAACCTGCAATTCCGGCTCGGAGAACTGTCTCTGCCCGGTGGAAGCTTGTTTGATTTGAGTGAACAGGTTCTCCTGTAGAAGAAGGAAATTTCCGGGGGCAAGGATGGTATCAGGCGGAGAAGTCTCCTTGGACTTATGGAACATCCGAGACAGGGCGTCAGGCTTAATATTCTTGGCCCCAGGACGATAAGTAACATGAAAAGAGAACCGGGAGAAGAAGAGTGCCCATCTGGCTTGCCGTGGATTCAATCTTCTCGCGGCTTTCAGGTACTCCAGGTTCTTGTGGTCAGTGAATATTAGGATCGGATGAGCCGCGCCCTCCAGCAGGTACCGCCATTCTTCTAGTGCAGACTTGATCGCTAGTAGCTCCCGATCCCCCACGTCGTAGTTCCTCTCTGCTGCAGAAAGCTTGCGGGAGAAGAAGGCTACTGGGTGGAGCAAGGCTTTGACTCCCTGTCTTTGGGACAGTATTGCTCCTACCGCTATTTCGGAGGCGTCTACCTCAAGTACGAATGGTAGTGAGGAGTCTGGGTGTTTCAAGATAGAGGCTGAGGTAAATAGGGCCTTCAGGCGTTCAAAAGCTTCTTGGGCTTCAGGAGACCAGTGAAAACGTGTTCCTTGCTTGGTGAGTTGAGTAATGGGTGCGATAATAGCTGAAAACCCCCTGATGAACTTGCGGTAGAAGTTGGCGAATCCAACGAAACGTTGGATTCCCTTCTTGTCCACCGGTTCTGGCCAGTCCAGGATTGCGGTAATCTTTTGAGGATCCATCTTGATGCCCTCGCTGGAAATGATTAACCCCAGAAATGATATACTCTCTTGCTCGAACTCGCATTTTTCGGCCTTCGCATACAGGCCATGCTGGCGGAGCCGACCCAACACATTTCTGACATGTCTGCGATGAGAATCAAGGGAGGAAGAAAAAATTAAGATATCATCAAGATAAACAATAACAAAGAGGTCTAGGAAGTCCCGTAGAACATCGTTGATAAAATACTGGAAAGTGGCAGGGGCGTTACACAACCCGAATGGCATTACCAAGTACTCAAAATGTCCATACCGGGTACGGAAGGCGGTCTTCCATTCGTCACCTTCTTTGATACGGATCAAGTTGTAGGCTCCGCGGAGGTCAAGTTTGGTAAAGATGGTGGCAGTACCTAGTCTCTGAAATAACTCTGGTACCAGGGGGAGAGGGTAGCGATTCTTTACTGTAATTTTATTCAATTCCCGGTAATCCACACAAGGTCGAAGGGTGTGGTCCTTTTTCTCTACAAAAAAGATGCCTGCGCCTGCTGGGGATGTGGAAGGGCGGATGAACCCTTTTTGCAAGTTCTCATCAACATAATTTTTTAAAGCCCCTTGTTCCACCTCCGTTAAAGGGAAGACTCTACCGAACGGAATCTTTGCTCCAGGAAGTAGGTCGATGGGGCAATCGTAGGCCCGATGGGGTGGTAGAGTCTCTGCCTTTTGTTTACTAAATACGTCAAGAAAGTCGTGGTAAACTTCTGGGATGGATTGACGGGTGCCATCTTCGGTGTCAATGCATAGTAACGAGGCCGGCCCAGGAGGTTTATATGAGCCACAGGACTGTTGGCAATAGGAAGAAGGAAAGGCAACTATTCCCGTAGTCCAGTTGATAGTGGGATTGTGGGCTTGTAACCAAGGCATACCAAGGATCAAGGGAAACAACGGGGAAGAGATGATGTCCAGACACAAGCATTCTTGGTGGGTTCCAGAGGTGGTAAAGATGGTAGCGGGTATAGGAGTGGTCTCCTGGGTCACAGGTCCGGACTTAATGACGGAACCATCAGCCAGATGGACACGAAGTCCGTGGGTCTTGGTACGAAGGGGAATTTGGTGTTTACTGGCAAAGGCTGAGTCCATAAAGCAGCTGCATGCTCCGGAATCAATAATGGCGGGTACTTGCAAAGTCCTTCCTGGGAGCTGTAATGAAACAGAGAGGGCAAGGTGAGATGTGGTTTTGGCTTGTAGGTTAGTCATGTTAGAAGAAACTGAAAGAAACTTACGAAGCTTCAGGGGACAGGTTCTAACGAAATGTCCGGGGTCCCCGCAGTACAGGCACAGATTATTTATTCGGCGGCGCTGGCGTTCCTCAGGAGCGAGGGATGGACAAAGGAGCCCGAGCTGCATTGGTTCAGGCGTGTCAGATGTGGGAGTTGGAGGTGTAGCAGGAGCCGAGTACAGGTGACTAGGAGCCCGAGGAAGCATCCAGGTTGGGCGGGAGAAGCCAGTGGTCCTCTCAGCCCTCCGTTCCCTCAGACGTCGGTCAATCTGGATGGTTAGATCAATCAACAGGTTGAGTGTCTGTGGTACACCAACTCTAGCTAGCTCGTCCTTCAAGGAATCGGAAAGTCCTAAGCGAAACTGATGGCGGAGGGCGGCATCATTCCAATTGGTATCCGCACTCCACCGCCTGAATTCTGCCACATAGTCCTCCGCTGGTCTGCGTCCTTGTTGAAGGGAACGCAAGGCGGCTTCTGCGGTTACTGAGAGTTGGGGATCTTCGTATAGCTGGGCCAGGGCATCGAAAAAAGCAGCGAGGTTGTTTAGTGATACATCCTTCTGTTCAAAGAGACGGTGGGCCCAGCTCTGAGGGTCTCCAGCGAGCAAAGAGACCACAAAGCCCACCTTGGTGGCCTCTAGAGAAAAGGTACGGGGCTGTAGGGCAAAATACAGTTCACACGAATTCCGGAAGGCCCTAAACTTGCTCCGATCCCCGGAAAATCTTTCGGGTGTAGGAACCTTAGGTTCAGGAGGAAGCATGACCACTGTGGGTGAGGAACTTGTTCCGGCTGTGGAAGCAGAGGCGTGGGGCCCCTCTTGGATGGCAGAGGGATTGGTGAGGACCCGCACTTGTTCTTCCAAGCGGGTGTATCCTTGTTGAAGACTCTTGACTGCTTCAGACAAACCTGCCAGGTGCCGACAGAGTTCCTCCATAGGTGAGGCTCCCTGCCCGGGCTCAGACATGGCTGTCTGCTGCTGTCACGTACCTGACGGTGACGAGCCCGGATCTGCAGAGGGAGGCCTCTCTTACGGCTTCCACCGGCGGCCCCTGGTACTGAAGACAGGAGGCACGGAGGTAGAAGGGGTACGAGTGCCTGGCAGGATGGATCAAGGTAGAGTAGAGTCTGAAGACTGGGACGGATCCAGGCACCCAGGAAGTATGGCAGGCTGAACCGGAACCAGGAACACAGCAACTGGACTGGAACTGAAGAGACTGGCTGGACTGGAACCAGGATACAGCAACTGGACTGGAACCAGGAACAAGCAACTGGACTGGAACTAGGAACAAGCAGCTGGACTGGAACTGATGAGGCTGACTGGACTGGAACCAGGACACAGCAACTGGAGAGATTGGTCGGACAAGCCGGGTCGGTAGTATTGGCTGACGGCAAGGTACTGGAGGATCAGGCAGAAGATTGGTCAAACAAAGCCGGGGGTCAGAGGCAGGCAGGAAACTGGAAGGGTCAAGGCAAGCCGGGTCGGATACAGGTAAATACACGAATCAGGTCTCTTTGGGTACTACACGCTGTAGAGCAGACAGCAGGGACTGTCTGTCACAGGCATGTTTAAATAGCTCTTCTGGCGCGCTTTGTGGAGCGTGCGCGCGCCCCCGCTAAGCGCGTGCGCGCGCACGTGCTCGCCATCGCGCGCGCCGCGTGCCCGCGCGCGTGGACGTGCCCGAGATTCGGAATCAGGAAGTCCAGGAATCCTGTAGCTGACAGGATTTCTATGACACCCATGTTTCCAGTTATCCTGGGTCTACCCTGGCTTCAGGCACACAATCCACAGATTGATTGGGGAACCGGAAGTATTAAGTTCAAGTCACCATACTGTCAACGCCACTGCATGCTTCCACGTCCCAGCACCTTGGGGCCTCTGTTATGCCTGGATTCAGATCCAGAGATACGAGCTTCTGTACCCAAACAATATCATGAGTTCCTGGACGTCTTCAGCAAACGAGGGGCCAAAGTCCTCCCGCCTCATCGTCCTTACGATTGTCCAATCGAGCTTCTTCCCGGTGCTGAGATTCCTTTCGGACGGATCTTCCCCCTATCTGAACGGGAGCTTGAGGTACTGAAAGAATACGTTGATGAGAACCTTAAGAGGGGTTTCATCCGTCCTTCCACTTCTCCAGCAGGGGCAGGAATCTTCTTTGTGGAGAAAAAAGACCATTCTCTTCGGCCCTGTGTAGATTACCGGGAATTAAATAAAATCACGGTCAAGAACCGGTACCCTCTGCCTCTGGTACCTGAACTTTTTCAAAGACTCAGGACTTCCTCTGTGTTTACCAAACTAGACCTGCGGGGGGCGTACAACCTGGTACGCATCCAAGCAGGGGATGAATGGAAGACTGCCTTTCGTACCAGGTTCGGCCATTACGAATACCTAGTAATGCCCTTCGGCCTATGTAACGCCCCTGCCACCTTTCAGCATCTAGTCAATGATGTTTTCAGAGACTGTCTGGACATTTATGTAGTTGTCTATCTTGATGATATTTTGATTTTTTCCTCCTCTCTTGAGCAGCACCGGAAACACGTCAAGAGTGTACTCTGTCGTCTCCGCCAGCATGGACTGTACGCAAAACCAGAAAAGTGTGAATTCGAGCGACAGAGTATCCAGTTCCTTGGCCTAGTGATCTCTACAGAGGGATTCAAGATGGACCCACAGAAGGTTTCAGCCATTCTGGATTGGCCTGCACCTTCAGATAAAAAGGGGGTGCAGCGCTTCGTTGGCTTTGCCAATTTTTATCGGAGGTTTATCAAGGGATTCTCTGCTATTATTTCCCCGATTACGCAGCTAACGAAGCAAAATTCTCGATTCCAGTGGACATCTGAAGCACAGGCTGCTTTCACAAACCTAAAAATACTTTTTACGTCTGCTCCTATTCTAAGTCATCCCGATCCTGCCCTACCGTATCTACTTGAGGTAGATGCCTCAGAGACAGCGGTTGGAGCTGTTATCTCCCAGCGCCAAGGTCTCAAGGACTTGATACACCCGGTAGCCTTCTTCTCCCGTAAGCTTACCCCATCCGAGAGGAATTATGATGTTGGAGACCGGGAGCTCCTGGCCATTAAATCTGCCCTTGAGGAGTGGAGGTACTTGTTGGAGGGAGCAGCGCATCCTATACTCATTTACACAGACCACAAGAACCTAGAGTATCTGAGAGCTGCCAAACGTCTGAGACCACGCCAGGCACGTTGGGCACTATTTTTCTCTAGGTTCTCGTTCCACATAACTTACCGGCCAGGCTCCAAGAACACCAAACCAGACGCTCTTTCCCGCATGTTTGATGATCCAAAAGAGGTGTCAGCTCCAGATACCATTCTATCGGAAGGCAACTTCTTACTTTTACAAACTAGCCTGATGTCTGTCTTGAAGCAAGCTTCTACAGGTGTGTCTTGTCCCTCTGGAATCACTCTGGTACCCAAGGACGGGTTACTTTGGAAGAATGACAAAATCTTTGTGCCAGAAGAAGTTCGAGTCACAGTGTTAAACTTGTGTCATGATCATCCCCTGGCAGGCCATTTCGGAATGCATAAAACCCTTGAACTGATTCAACGCACGTTTTGGTGGCCGGATCTTGAAAAAGACTGCAGGGAATATGTAGGTTCATGTGCCACCTGTATCCGTAGCAAGACCACTAGAAGCAAGGCCTGGGGTCTGCTCAGACCCTTACCAGTCCCTGACCATCCCTGGAAAATGATTGCCATGGACTTCATAGTGGAACTCCCCCCGTCTGAAGGTTGCACAGCCATCTTTGTAGTGGTTGACCGTCTATCCAAGATGGCCCACTTCGTGCCTCTCAAAGGCACGCCCTCTGCCATGGAAACTGCCCAGGTCTTCATTAGGGAAGTAGTAAGGCTACATGGGGTCCCTGCGGACATCGTTTCGGATAGAGGGGTGCAGTTCACCTCTCGCTTTTGGAAGGCTTTGTGCAAGGTCCTGAAGATTGAGTTGTCCATGTCCTCGGCCTATCACCCCTAAACTAACGGGCAAACCGAAAGAACGAATCAGACGCTCGAACAGTACCTCAGATGCTTCACCACCTTCGTTCAAGACGACTGGGTAGCTTTACTACCCTTGGCAGAGTTTGCCTTTAACAACGCCAGTCATTCGGCTACAGGTCAATCGCCATTTTTTGCCAACTACGGGTTTCACCCGACCTTCTTACCTGATCTCATCCCTGATTCAACAGTCCCAGCGGTCCAGAGTATTGTTGATTTCCTGACCCGTAACAGCAGGATATTGCAGGAAGCCATGACTAAGGCACAAGCAGCCAATAAAAGGATCTTTGACAGGAAAAGGAGAGGGGAATTATGCCTGCAACAGGGTGACCAAGTATGGTTATCGACCACCAACCTTAAGATGGCTTGCCCCGCAAGGAAACTGGCACCCAAGTTCATCGGTCCTTTCCCAGTAAAACGGAAATTAAACGAGGTCTCCTATGAACTTGCCTTACCGGAGTCGTTGAAGATTCACCCAGTCTTTCACGTTTCCTTGCTGAAACCCGCAGTGCCCGACCCGTTCCCAGACAGGGGATCGGGACCACCCAAGCCTGTAATCATTGACGGTGATGAGGAGTTCGAGGTGGAGGCCGTCTTGGACTGCCGAAGAAGAGGGAACCAGCTTCAATTCCTGATCAAGTGGAAGGGGTACGGTCTGGAGGAGAACTCCTGGGAACCCCAACAGAACATCCACGCCCGAGAGTTAATCCAGGCCTTTTTTCGCAGTCACCCCCAGAAAAGAGCTCTATTGGGCACCCGGAGGTTGCCCTTAAGGGGGGGGGCACTGTCAGGGACGTGCTGGGCTTGAACCTGGGACCTCTTCTGTGTCTGGCATTGACTCTTCCAGCGGAGCTATCTGAGATGCTGGACAGTTCCCTGCCTGATCTGCTGGATAACCTATCTGATCCATTAGACTACTCTGCTTGGTGTCTGATTACTGTTGAACTCTGAACCCCTTGCTCCTCCCATGTACTTCCTATAAAAGACATTCCAGAGATGTTGCCCCTTGCGGTTTGATCTGCTTCTGTTCCCTGAGTTCCTGATTCTGTGCTTGTATCCTGTTCCTGTGTTTGACCCGGCTTCCTGACCACGCTTCTGTCTCCAGTCCTGACCTCGGCTCGTTTGACCCTGCTCAGTTATCTGCCAGTCTGCCTGTTGCCAAGATTCGGCCTGGACTTTGACTACTCTCTACCTGCCACTTGTGATGTTTACCTTGATGTGTATGACCCGGCTTGTCTGACTCTGCAAACCTGCACCAGCTTACCTGCATCCTCTGCTCTGCAAGCTGCACACGCTGACCTGCATCCTTTGCAATGCAAACCTGCACCTGCTGACCTGCATCCCTGCTCAGCAAACCTGCACCTGCTGACCTGCATCCCTGCTCTGCAAACCTGCACCTGCTGACCTGCATCCCTGCTCTGCAAACCTGCACCTGCTGACCTGCATCCCTGCTCTGCAAACCTGCACCTGCTGACCTGCATCCCTGCTCTGCAAACCTGCACCTGCTGACCTGCATCCCTGCCCTGCAAACCGGCACCTGCTGACCTGCATCCTCTGCTCTGCAAGCTGCACCTGCTGACCTGCATCCGCTGCTTCCGGAACCAGCCGTTCCAGTCTCCACTCGGCTCCACCACTCCAAGCAGTGAGGATCAGACAGGCACCCTTACCTCACCGTGCTCTTACCACCACTGTCCCCACTCCAGTGGTCTCCGAGCCGGGGTTGTACGGGAGGTCCCTCTCCACACGTCAGGCTCACACCCAAGGTACGTTACAGCTACGTTGATAGGCTGAGGAGGAGTTTGAAGTTGGCTTTTGAACAGGCTCAAGAGGCCTCAGAACAAAGAGGAGCTCGGAACAAGAGGAATTTTGACCTCAAGGTTCGAATCCAGGACCTCCAGCCCGGGGACCGAGTGCTGCTGCGCAACCTAGGAGTTCCAGGGAAGCATAAGTTAGCAGACAGATGGAGACCTGAACCCTATGTGATCTGTAAGAAGTTACCAGATTTGCCGGTGTATCAGCTAAAGCCAGAAAGGAAGATAGGGCCACTGAAGACATGGCACAGGAACCATTTACTCCCACTTTCGGAAGCGGTCCGGATACCTTCTGTAGAAGATTCCCCTGAACCATCCTCAAGTTTGGAGACACCTAGGCCAAACACTAGGTCTCAGGCCTCTCAGTCTAGAGAAATGGATGCCTCGGATCAGAGATTAGAAGAAGAACTTGGATGGTTGTCTTCTCAGACCCCAGAACCCATGTCTATAGATCTTCCACCATCTGAAGGTACTGTGGACAGCACATTGAACGTGGAAGCCACTGAGTTTGTTCCGTCTAGTCCTTTGGCTGAAGAGTGGGAAGATGTGACAAGGTCACCTTCTGCTGATCATCAAGATTACTCCCCACATCTGCCGATCCCTGATTTGGATGTACCAGGAGTAGTGGAGCCCAGTTTGCCCACTTTAGAGGAAAATGAAACAAGGGATGTGACAGTCACCCCAAGAGAACAAAGGGCCAAAAGAGTTGTTCGTCCTCCTCGGAAATTTACCTACACCCAGATGGGGGAAAGTTCTGAGGATACAGTGACCACCGCTAGAAGGACTTTGCCAACACCCGATCCTTCTGCTGTGCATTTAGAGGAAGGCAACCCCAGCTCTCTCTCGGGCACAGTTAGACAGGTCAACCCCCTAGATGTAACCAGTGGGCAGGACAAGCTCCCTTCCCCATTCTGGTGGGAGTTTCCTCTGCCAACTTCTCTAGCTGCCCTTAATGAGTTTGTGTTTTCCTACTGTTGATGATGTCTTTGAGGGACCAAAGATTTCAAATGGGGAGAGTGTGTAGCGGGGTATCGTTTTACCCGCAGGACTACATTTCCCGGCATGCTTTGCGGCACCCAGGGTGCCATTCCCTGCGCAAGGACTGCTGGGGTGGACTTTAAAAGGGAGAGGCGGGGCTCGGCTCGCTCTCTCTGATCGCCGCTCTCCTTGCAAGAGGATCTCCTGCACTCACCTGCTGCGCGCGCTAGGCCTGAAGCCTGGGTCTCGCGTTCCTGTTCCAGAGAGTTTCTGTTCCGCTGGGAAGTCTGCAGAGCATCCGATCCTCCTGAGGTGCCATCATCTTCTGAAGGACCAAGGACTCGGTGCATCAGGGACCGCTGTGACGCCACTCACAGTAGCGGAGGAACCGGACAGGAGTCGGTCCGGTTTGGGTGAGAGAGCGCCAGCTCGGAACCTTAAATCACTAACTTCGCCTAGGCCTTCTATTGAATAGTTATACTTTGGGGAGACTGTTGTCCTGAACTGAGCTTACCAGTCTCTCCAGTTGCCAAGTTAGCGGTTATCTACAACCCCATTTTGGATTACAATTTGTTTCTCTATGTGCACCATCGACAGTTGCTAGCGAAGATTCCTCACCAAACTATACCCACAGTTATAGTCAGGCCTGACTGGGTAGTTAGGACATTGCTGGGCGCCATTTCTTTGCTCACGAGGGAGGATAGCTGCAGCGGGGTAAATACCATTTTATTGCCTAACTGAGTGTCATTTGCATGTAATGTGTTCACCGTTATTGCAGGGATCTGCGTGAGATATTGTACTCAAGTTACTCTTTTATATCGTTGCTTACAGTAAACCGTTATAGTTAAGTAATTTGGTTGTGAGTGTCAATTATTGCGCTGGTATCAAAAGGGGGTTGTACTGTGTAATATATATATGTATAGAGATAGTACAGTTATGTCACTACTTTCTCCCTTTTCTAACTGTGTCACGAGAGAAGTCAGAGCCGATTGCCAGGGGTTGGTGGTGGTGCATTACAGGGGCCCAAACAAACAAGCAGTCCTCGTAAGCTGAGGGTATCGCTACATTTGTTTTTCTCCTGCCTGTTATAAATGTGTCCACTTACATCAGGCTATGTTTGATCTGTCATGTTTAGGTCTGGAAAAATATAAAAGGATGCAGTCCTTTTCCCATTTTTTTTCTGGAACTAAGCAGACCAGTGGCGGGCGCTCCATACGGGGCGCAGGGCTGGTCTGTTTGCAGCCCCTGGAACAGACCCAGAATTAGGTAGATGTAAACAGACAGAGGTCCATTTATATCCAGAGTCCTGTAGACCTACATGAAGGTATGTACAAAAAATTGACCAATGGATCTAGGTGGAAAGCTTGGGCAATTAGTTCTTAAATTGGAGTGGTTGGGGGCCTTAAAAACACAGCTCAGCTATTTACTGCCCCCAAACACAAATGTAACCAAGCATCTCATGCTTATGATTATCATCATTACAGATGCTCTATGGCTCTGTCACAGTGTCACATTGCTTTTGAATGCTGACTGTTATGGCTGTACTGTGTTATAATCTGTAACACACAGTACAGCCATAAAGTTAACAAAATCAGCACCCAACAGCCATGTGACACTGTGACAGAGCCATAGAGCATCTGCTGTTCTCTGATCATCATCATAGGCAAGCACAGTGGGGAGTCAGGGAGTGTACCTTCCTCCCTTAGTAGTCAGTGTTGCTGTGTGCAGTGTGAGCTGCCACTTCTCTGAGGCTGTGCCCCACCATCGGATTAAGCCTTCTGCGCCCTCTCAGCTTCCACACTTTACATCAGTCTCCCCCTCAGTCCACGGAACTTAGGGAGAAGTTTACACAAGCAGTGTAAAGAAGAGTCAGTCCGCCAGGGAAACCATAGGCAGTGGGTGGCTGCTGCCGGATCTATAATATGGGCAGCGCATGGCCTTGTCTGCCTGCACCCGAAAAAGAAAAAAAAGTCCCTCCTCTGCTGTCACCTCCCCTATGTTGACCTGATGGGGCCCAGGAAAATGTAATTACCCTCTGATTAGCAAGTCAAGCAGGGTATGGTTTAGAATTTTTTAGTTTTTATTTTATTTATTTAGGCAAAAATAACTTTAAAGTTAACTGGGCCCCCTGCTGGGCTGGGCCCGGTACAACAGGGATGGTTGTACTGCCCTATCAGCGACCCTGCCCGTGCCCCCAAGTTGGTGGAAGGATTTTGGGTAGAAAACCAAGGAATACCCAGGATGACAGAAAACTTAGGTGATGTAATCAGCTGAAAGCTGATAGTGTCATAATGGTTAGCCTCAATTGGATTACCAGAGGAACCGTGTCATGGATAATAGTTCCTGATGATAGAGATGAACCATCAACCATCTCAATATTAATAGGGGCAGATTTATTTCTTCTTTGAATATTAATAGGAATGACAAAATGAGAAAGCAAAGAATTTGCTTTTCTTCATGGATCAGTGGGTAGATAGACTGGGTAATAAAGTTAATTTTTTCGGGCACTATAGCATCACTCCCAGCAATTGTCCTTTTGGCTTTGTTGGGACAATTTACTGTGTAATGCCCACAGTCCCCACAATAGAGACATACGTTCTCTGAATGCCTTCTCTCTTTCTTTTGAGGAGAAGTGGATCTCCTAATAGCATCAACCTGCATAGGTTCTGGAGTGTTATAATCTGGGGAAACTTTTGAAACCTTCTGAACAAATTGAGTAGCAGAAAAATGCATGGTACCATTACCTCCAAACATTCCTAGTGTCTCCTTCCTCCTCGCTGTACTGTAAGCTTCTGATCAATTTGGATACATAATTGGATAAACACCTTTCAGATCATTAGGAGTCTTTGGCAAGCTCATCATTTACCTGTTCAAAGAACCCTTGGCGGAACTGACTTTTTGCCCTGCTGGGTTTCAAGTGATATCTGAGATTCAACATCGTAATTCAGCCATGTACTCAGCAACAGAACATCCCGTTACCTCTGACCCTGCTGCAAACTATGCAACTTTGCTTTGGCAGTAGCGTAGCGTTTAGGATCATCAAAAACCTGATTCATAGCTGAGCCACAAAAATCTCAAAATTATTCAGAGTAATGATGTCTTGTTCTACATAAGAGGATGCCCAAGCTAGGGTTTCCTTAGTCAGAAGGAGTCAGAGAAATGGAGAGTGAAAAAGTGGGATGTACTACTCAATCCGGGAGTGCTAGACCGCAGCATGGCAGAGATAACGGGATGGGAGGCAGAACAACTATAACAGAAAATTCCCTCTTTCTGGGTGCTGGAGACTGGTGTCAGAATTTCACATGAGTCCTGGGTGATTATTTTACTGATGCTTGGTCTGGTCAACTGAGATTTACAGAGAGATATTACTATATTACTATAGGCTTTCGTTTACACACTGTCTGTAAAAAGAATTGGATGCTTGCCCTGCTTGTGAAGTAATTTTTCCATATACCTGGTAGGTGCAGCTTTAGGCCTCTAGGCATGACACAACTTTGTGCAGGTGACAGTGCAACATTCTCTTTTGAAGTTTCCCTCTTAGCATTTTCATACATTTACCTCCAAACTTTTTGAAATGATAAAGAAGGACATCTTTTAGAACACAGTAGGCAAGTTCCTATTCCTCAGTAGTAGGGATGAGCTTCGAGTTTGAGTCGAACATGAGTTCGACTCGAACATCCGTTGTTCGATCATTCGATGAAGATCTAACATTATGGGCCGTTCGCGCCAAATTTGAGCGGTGTGTCACGGCCCATAATGCACTGCGTCATCGCAGTGCATTGCTGGCTAATGATTGGCCAAGCATGCACTATGACCCGCATGCTTTGGTCAATCATTGCGCCGTCAGCACAGAGAGCCATAATTGGGCAAAGGCAGGGTGCCTTTGGCAAATCATGTCTCAGGGGATTAAGTACACGCGCCACACTATATAAGCCTGCCTGCACGTCGGCCTTCTGTAGTGTGTTGCTGTGTTGAGGGAGAGATAGAGAGAGAGTGTCATTTAATTTATTTAAGATAGATTGAGCAGGCAGGCGATTCAGTTAGCTAGATTGAGCAGGCAGTTGATTCAGTTAGCTCCAGTATATTTAGTATATATATGCATTCCAGGCTTTGTATATATATATATATATATATATATATATATATATATATATATATTATGTATACTGTTTAGCTAGATGTCACTGCAGATGTGTACTGTTCCTAATATACTACAGGCAGGCAGTTGATTCAGTTAGCTGCAGAATATAAAGTACTGTATCCTGTGCACAGTGTGCAGCTAGATCTCACTGCAGACCATTCCTGTTGTCCTCTTCCTAATATACTACAGGCAGGCAGTTGATTCAGTTAGCTGCAGTATATAAAGTACTGTATCCCGTGCACAGTGTGCAGCTAGATCTCACTGCAGACCATTCTTGTTGTTCTCCTCCTAATATACTACAGGCAGGCAGTTGATTCAGTTAGCTGCAGTATATAAAGTACTGTATCCCGTGCACAGTGTGCAGCTAGATCTCACTGCAGACCATTCCTGTTGTTCTCTTCCTAATATACTACAGGCAGGCAGTTGATTCAGTTAGCTGCAGTATATAAAGTACTGTATCCTGAGCACAGTGTGCAGCTAGATCTCACTGCAGACCATTCCTGTTGTTCTCTTCCTAATATACTACAGACAGGCAGTTGATTCAGTTAGCTATATCTCACTGCAGGCCATTCCTGGTGTACCTATTCAAATACATCAAATACAGTATGTCTGGAAGGCCAACAAGGAGAGGCAGGCACTCACAGGCCACTAAAAGAGGGCAAGCAGGCTCTGTGTCTAGAGCCAACAGTGCTGGTCGTGGATCCTCAGCACGTGTCCGTGGGGCACGCTTGTCCTTTTTTCGGGCAGTTGGCCATGTTGAGCCACAATATGCAGAAGAGTTGGTAGAGTGGATGACCAAGCCATCCTCATCCTCCTCATCCTCTGTCACCCAGGCTCAGAGTACCTTGGCTGCCAGTGCAGGTGCCAAAGCAGCCTATTCCATCGGCTCGAGGTCATCAGTTACTCCTTCCCTAGCCCCACCACCATGCACGGAGGAGTCCCCGGAACTGTTCGACCACAGTGTTGGGTACATGCTGCAGGAGGATGTGCAGCGTTTTGAACGCTCCGATGATGGTACCCAACTGGCAGTCATGTTCCCCCAGCTGCAGCATACTGCCAGGTTTGCTTCAGTGACTAGGAGGGAGGGGATGATGAGGTCACTGACTCTACGTGGGTGCCTGATAGGAGAGAGGAGGAGGAGGAGGGGGCACATCTTCGACGAGGCAGGATGCCCTCCAGGGGCCAGATTAAGGGCAGCCAACCGACTGCATCACACCGCAGAGCTCCACATGTGCAGGGCGCTGCTGGCTCTGCGCAGTTTTCCAAAAGTTCTTGGATGGTGGTGTGGGCCTTTTTTGACACGTGTGCAGCAGATCGCACCATTGCTGTTTGCAACATATGTCTAAAAGGTATCAAGCGTGGCCAAAACAGAAGCGGCTTGGGCACCACATGCTTGACCAGACATATGTCGACCTGCCATGCAGTCCATTGGCAAGCGTACTTAAAAGACCCACACCAAAGAACAAAGTGGACCTCTCCTTGCTCCTCATCAGCTGGGATCTCCAGCCCCACTATACCTTCAGTCCTCTCAGAAACCTGCACTGAGAGGAATGAAGGTGTAGAATTAGGTGTGCCACTGCCAAGTACTTGAGGGCAATCTGCTATCGCTACACCAACGTCCGATTGTAGCAGGCAAATTTCCCTACCCCAGTTGCTAAAACAGCGAAATAAATTCGGTCCCAGCTATCCACATGCCCAGCGACTGAATGGTAGCTTGGCTAAATTGCTAGCACTCCAACTGCTGCCTTTTCAGCTGGTAGACTCTGCCCCCCTTCATGAATTTGTGGAATGTGCGGTACCTCAGGGGCAGGTTCCCAAACGCCACTTTTTTTCACGGAAGGCGATTCCGGCTCTCTACCAGCATGTGGAAGGCAATGTCTTGGCCTCGCTGGACAGGGCGGTCAGCGGTAAGGTGCATATTACCGCTGACTCATGGTCCAGCAGGCATGGACAGGGACGTTACCTATCTTTCACGGCGCACTGGGGGACTCTGCTGGCAGCTGGGAAGGATGTAGGACAGTATTTTTGGAGCTTGTTCCGCCACCACGCCTCCAAAATGCTACTAGTGGTTATTCTGACACACCTCTCTCCTCCACCCCCTCCTTTTCTTCTTCCTCCATGGCCTCTTCCTCTATAGATTTGTCCTTGGAACCAGCGGTGCTCCGTAGGTGTTCAAGGGGCTACGCAAGCACTCAGGCAAAAAGATGCCATGCGGTGCTTGAGCTGGTGTCCTTAGGGGACAGGAGCCACGCTGGGGCAGAGATTCTGTCAGCTCTGCAGGGGCAGGCTCAGAGGTGGTTGACACTATGCCAGCTTCAGCCAGGAATGGTGGTTTGCGACAATGGCACCAACCTCCTCTCCGCCCTCCAACAGGGACACCTGACCCATGTGCCCTGTTTGGCTCACGTCCTTAATTTGGTTGTGCAGCGGTTCTTGTGCAGGTACCGGGGCTTACAGGATCTCCTGAGGCAGGCCAGGAAAGTCTGTGTGCATTTCCGCCGGTCATATAATGCCAGTGTTCGGCTGGCTGACCTCCAAAATAAATACAACCTGCCCAAGAACCGCCTAATCTGTGACATGCCCACCAGATGGAACTCAATGTTGGCCATGCTGCAGCGGCTGCACACGCAGCAGAGGGCCATCAATGAGTATCTGTGCAACTATGGCACCAGGATAGGGTCAGGGGAGCTTGGCTTTTTTTTGCCACGCCAGTGGCTCATGATCAAGAATGCATGCACTTGACACACAAGGCTGCTCTGCAAGCGTCACCTCTGCTGGTTGGGTCCCTGACTTGATCACCGCCTGAAGTTTCCCTATTCTCCACCTTGCCATTTGGTAAGAATATGATTCCAGTATTTGCTTCAGTTACTCACTGTGGTCCCTGGTAAAGGCAATTGGTCCCTTCGTGGCGACAGCTTCCCTTCTACCTCCGACCACTGACAGGTTCTCCGGTTGACAGAACCGTCACTTTTGGTTGGACTGCAAGTCACAGTCCCAACCCTGCACTGCACTCTTACTTCTGGATAGGCCCTCACACAGCCTGGCAGCCAGGTGCCCCCGGGATAGGCCCAATCTCCGGCCTAGGGGCCCGGGGCAGACGACACACGTCCACCCAGACAGCAGTCCGGGTGGCAAAGAACACAGATCACCTGGCCTCACCCGAATATATAAGTCCCCCCCAGCAGGCCAAGGGATTAAAGAAAACCCCTGCCCAGTGGCTGGGACACCCACATACCCATAACCTGACCTTGGGTTGCCCTTCTTGTATCTAGTACCATCAAGTACCCAGCCACCTTGTGGTAGAAGAAAAAAGTGCAACAGGGCCAAGCTTAGGAAAAATCCATAGATCCCTATCAATCGACCAAGATAACTACTCTTGGCAAGTAAATTTGTGAGGAGCTCCCTGACTAAACTCCAGGGTGCTACATATAGGTAAGCAATAGGAGATCCATAACATTATAAAGGCCGGGTTCACACCTGTGTGGTGCATTTAAGGTGTGTTGCATTTTAAATGTGTTTTAGGTGCATTATCATTAAACTGTATATAAGGGCATTTTGATGAAAGCCCATCGAAGATGCAGCAAGCAAGTGTAGCGGCCTCACCCCCCGTCCCCCTTGTAAATAAAACGGCTGGCTTGTCTAGGGGTATGCGGGAGGAGGATGAGGTTCACTACGGCCCATGTCCTCTAGTTTGTAGGGGTGAAAGCCAACACTTATGTTACCTTCGGGTCTGTGTTCCAGACGGAGCCTCTGGCCCTCCTGCAGAGGGGAAGCTTGACTGTCAGTAATGGAGCCCCACACCATAAAAAGTCCAACACTCCTTTATTCTTCTTTCACATGAACAGCATCAGTTTAACTTTTAAAACGAACAAACAGGGTGTGGATACAAGTAGGCCCAGGCACAGTGAACACTCCTATTCCTTTTTCTTGCGAATAGGCTTGGCGCACGGTCTCTGCCACCGACCGTGAGATTGGTCGCTGCCACCGACCGGGTGAACTGTTGAGGCCCCTGCCACAGGCCTAATAGCAGGTCTCTGCCACCAACCTGAGTTGACTAGATGAACCGCTGCCACCAGTCATAGAACATGAATCACCTTCCCTGATGAATTGGCCCTTGTTCGGGAAAGACATCAATCCGGACGGTCTCCAGAGGTTCACCCGGCACTGGCAATATGCTGCACCAGATCTTCGGTTGAATCCCTCCTCTGGTCCCTTACGCCTCTGGATTCGGGTGCCGAACACCTGGGGCACCCTAGGACAATCCCTCCCTTGCGGGACCCAGTGGAAGGTACTGGGCCCCAGGCCTGCGGTTGAGTACCTCACCCCAGACTGAAGGTGTCTGGGATGGAACACGAACTCCACGTGTACAGGCCAAGGGCACCTGGACACCGATCACGGACAGCAGCCCTCAGGCTGAAGGTGCCTGGGACTCTGACCTCGTGGTGAAGATGTCCGCCCCCTTTATACCCTCTCCCAGCAAGCACAGCGGGTTACCCGCCCCGCAGTACAGCCGCTGCGAGAGGCCAAAAAGGGTACGGCACTACAGCAGTGGTTCAACCCCAGCTCAGAATGACAACGCCACCTACCGAGCTGCAGGGAACTCAACACCACTGATGTCCTCACACGAATAAACATAGCCCTGCTCTACCAATAGTGCATCTGGGTCATACTACCACCAAGATGCTGCCCCTAAATAGTACATACCCGCTACACTCTCCCCCCAGTGATTTGACACTGGTCCCCAGTGTCTGGAACAAGCCATTTCTACAACGGGAGGTAACATAGCTCGATCCAGAGACTAGCTGAAAATTCCAAAAATAAAAAGTTTTGAAAAAAAACTAGAGTTGTGCCTGGGTCTGACATGAAAGGTAAGGGAAACAAACAAACACACAACAGTAAACATTTCAAAGTCACATCATTGACATTTTTTCCCCGCCCACATCACTGACTAAAACCCACCCCATTCTCAGCGGTTTTGATGGGATGTTCTCCTGCAGAGGGGAAAAGAAATGTTAAGCACACAAATCCCTGACACATATGTTCGTGTGGGAACTAAAAAACTCCTCCTAAGAGAAATTCTTTCCTTCCAGAAGTGTGTGTGTGAAAAGTGAATGTCGTTGCGCAACACTGCCACCTGGTGACAGCGCTGCGGTCATAGCACTTGTCGAATCCTGAGACGAAACTTCTCTGTGCCCCGGCTCTAACTACCCCAAAGTCCATGATTACTTTGTTGGATGGAAGAAAGGAGAACAAACAACGGAAACAGTCTCCATTCCTCCGTAGAGCACAAACACCCCTTGTAACTAGGGCACAGTCACTGATTTTCCCGGAGAAAAGCAAACACAAACTCCAGAAAGTTCCATCAACTTGGGAAAAAGGACAAAGGAAAGGAGTCTTTTTCTCCTACAGATAGAATCTGGGATGCGGCAGGACAAGGGGCTTCAAATGTTGATCCATGGTTTCAATCTGATACTCGGCATCTTCCTTATCTTTCCGGCGTATCAGCATCCATTCTGCCTTGCAGTCCTTAAACCTTTGTGATGCCCGGGGAGAGCAGGCGAGGTACCTGCGTGCGCGTGGCACGTTAATATGTGTCCATACGAAATCGTTGTACCAACGTTCCCGATAGACTTCGATCTCATACAACAGGTCCTTTGGTAAGTATGGATATTCCCACCCATACTCATGAGCAACCTTCTGGCCAAACAAGCGTTGAAGCCTGGCCAAGGGAAGCATAGTAGCTTTGTTCCCCACACCCGGTAAGACAATACAATCCGGATGGCGAGAGGCCTTGATCACTTCCAAATTGGGCATAGGCGCCCGCAGCGACAGTCTCTGACCCCCGGTGTTAGATGCAGGTGGCACCGGGGATCGAAGGGCAGACTGGGGACGGGACCCCTCCTCAGGCGCTGGTGCCTCCACCTGGAGTGCACTATCCCCTGCGGACATAGGTGAGTCCCTTTTTGCACGGGACGAGGACAGAGGTACCTTGTCCCAGCCCTTCTGACAGAAAATCTTGTCGATCTCTGCAACGTCTCCAATGTTGGAGAGCGACTCCAGGTCGGAGGTGTCATACATTTCGGCAGGCAGGTAACCCCTTGTAGACTCGGAGTCACCCCCCTCAGCGGGCTCCACCAACTGCGGACTCCCGACACCTCCAACCACACCGACAGTCCCAACCCCTGGCTCACCTGGGCCTGTAGTAGTATCGCGATGTCCAGGGCTCTTCCCTCCGGATCCATCCAGGCCAGGCAAGCAGCGGGGCGAAGCTCCTCCACGGCCACAGGAAGCCTTGACCAGGCCGACCTTCCATTTTGACGGTGGGAGCAAGGGCCCTGTGGTGACCGAAGCAGCATCCTCAGATTTCTCTTCTTTGATGGAGACCTCCTCCAGGGTCCCGGCAGTGCGCGTGGGAATGGCTGTCCAAGCAGTGATTCCTCCTCCTTGAGTAGTGGCGCCTGTGCGGTCGAGGTAGATAGCTCTTGGCTTTTCAAAGGACGGTTCCACCTCGAATGAAAACTCTCCGCAGGCTTCGCAGCGCCCGAATGGCTTCAACTGCACCACTAGTCCCGAACAGCCGGGACAAATTATACCCAGGGCCTCAACGTCTCTGCAGGAATACAGGGCGAATCTTCCCCGGGGCTTGAGCCAGATCCCCGTATCCATAACCGGAGCATTAGTCAAAGCCATCCTCGTGGTGGTTGAAACTGGAAACTACCAGGCATTTTCAAACATGGTCACGGCTTGTTGCTCCATCGCGCACTGCGTAGTTCACGCCACAGTCCCCTTGTGATCCTCCTCACATGGCTGGACTCCTCCTCTTTGACGCTTCAGCTCGCAGGCTTTCTCCAAGTCATGCCTACGAACTGTGCAAGGAGGTTGTGCCTTGTGGCGATTTGGCCAATATGGCCGACCTACTCGGAACTCCACTGGGCAGACACGCTCAAACTCCGTTAGCTTCGGCTCCATAACACAATCCCGGCACCGAGACCCCACGTGTAGCGGCCTCACCCCCCGTCCCCCTTGTAAATAAAACGGCTGGCTTGTCTACGGGTATGCGGGAGGAGGATGAGGTTCACTACGGCCCATGTCCTCTAGTTTGTAGAGGTGAAAGCCAACACTTATGTTACCTTCGGGTCTCTGAGGTCTCCAGAGGTTCACCCGGCACTGGCAATATGCTGCACCAGATCTTCGGTTGAATCCCTCCTCTGGTCCCTTACGCCTCTGGATTCGGGTGCCCAACACCTGGGGCACCCTAGGACAATCCCTCCCTTGCGGGACCCAGCTGAAGGTACTGGGCCCCAGGCCTCCGGTTAAGTACCTCACCCCAGACTGAAGGTGTCTGGGATGGAACACGAACTCCACGTGTATAGGCCAAGGGTGCCTGGACACCGATCACGGACAGTAGCCCTCAGGCTGAAGGTGCCTGGGACTCCGACCTTGTGGTGAAGATGTCCGCCCCCTTTATACCCTCTCCCAGCAAGTACAGCGGGTTCCCCGCCCCGCAGTACAGCCGCTGTGAGAGGCCAAAAAGGGTACGGCACTACAGCAGTGGTTCAACCCCAGCTCAGAATGACAACGCCACCTACCGAGCCGCAGGGAACTCAACACCACTGATGTCCTCACACGAATAAACATAGCCCTGCTCTACCAATAGTGCATCTGGGTCATACTACCACCCAGATGCTGCCCCTAAATAGTACATACCCGCTAGATTTTTTTTTAGAACTTTTTTCAGGCACCATACTGCATAAAAATACATTTTCCTTTCCTTATAAATAAAATACTTTCCAGTTCTGACAAAAGCTTGCACTATAGACTGTTTCTGCGTGAGTGAGACATTCAAAGTAATGAAAAATATAGAGGCATGCATAGCACATAAATATTAGTAATATGGCATCTCGTATTCTATATCAAACCACAAAACCCACACTCTTTCAACAGTCACTTGCTTTGGTTTCAGTATATTAGCGTAAGGAAACAGCATGCTGATTGTTTTGCATTATTTCACGTGTGGGCTAGCTCCACCTCATGGCCAGAGGCCAAATAATTTCTCAAAACCCCACATACAGAAAGGTAATATTTTGCACCTCACCAGGGACACCTGTTCCGACACTGACCACAGAGACATTTTAAGGAGAATAGTGCAGAACACTGATAAGCTTCCACCAGTTCTTATACACATAGGGGTTGATTTACAAAAACTGTGGAGTGCAAAATCTGGTGCAGCTCTGCATATAAAATCAGCTTTCAGGATTTTTTGTCAAAGCTTAATTGAACAAGCTGAACTTAGAAACTGCACAGCTTTACCAGATTTTGAACTCGCCAGTTTTAGTAACTAAACATCATAGTGCACTTCACTTGTTTTAGCCCACAGGTATGGAGAGAAGCAACTGTATACTCCGTTAGGCCTCATACACTTGTCCCGGTCCGACACAGTCCTCAGGAAGCTGTTTCCCAGCCTGCCCTAAAATAGGGTTCCTACCGCTTAGAAGGCAGCGCCAGAGGCGGCTCTCTAATTAGGCAAATTAGGCGGTCGCCTAAGGCCTCGCACTCACAGGGGCCTAGCGGCCGCCTAATTTGCCTGTGATCAATACTAATGTCGGCGTCATTGGATCTCTCTATTACCCCTCTCTCTTTCTCACCTCCCCTCTCTCCCCCCTCTTGCATTGGCTGAATATGTCTGATGGGTGAGGAGGGTGCCCTGGAAGTGGTGCTGATCACCTGTGTGCTAGATCTGTGCATTTTCTGCAGCCATTTTTCTTGCTTGAATTATTTTTCCCATTATGGGCGTGAGTGGGGCCTCATGTCTAAGTTTTGCCTAAGGCCTCACAAAGCCTAGAGCCGCCTCTGCCGCAGCGCAAATAGGCATAAATCTACCCCTCCAACAGAACCTCTGTCACTGACCACCACCGCTCCCTCATCTGAACTGGTTGCTCTTCCTTCTCTTTTCTGCGGAAATTACTTTCATACCTATTTGATTAAAGTAGAACTATAGGCAAAAAAAAATTTTTTTTAAATTTTGCATACATTGCAGATTATAACCCCTGTCATATTTTGTTTTTCACCATCTGTTTCCCGTGTGGAGATTTAACTTCACTTACTGTCCCATAGCAAAACAGATAATGAGAGGAAATCCCTATTGGGGCCTCCAGGTCACCGGAACTAGTGTCTCCAGTGGAAGATTTCGCCTCTATTAGCTTTCTGGGGACAACCCAAAATTTGGGATTTTCTTTCACTTTCAATGAAAATGGTAAACAGGACAAATAGAGAGGGGGAATCTCCCTAATGGTGGCACAGGCATCAATAAAAACCTAATATGTGTTCTAATCCCTCTCCACTCTATTCAATCAAGACTAAAAACAACGTTTTGCCTTTAGTTAAACTTTAATAACATAGTATTACACTCGATATTCCTTCAGAGAGTGATCAGACCAGATTTTGTTAAAAAAAAAGCAAAACTTGTTTACTGGTTTACTGGAGGTAGCGTTGTTACACTTACGCTATATTACCAAAAGCAGTGGTAGTGCATCCATAAAGGGCGCAGGAGTGCCGCCCCCCTCTCCTGCTCGCTCCCCTCTCCTGTCACTAACCATAGATAATTAAAAAAAACAAGACAGGAACACCGCGCTAGAAAGTAAAAAACCTTGAAGTGTGCAAAATTATTAAAATGAAAAAAAAGCTGCCAGTACCAAAATTCAGATACAAAATTTTAAAAATGTGATAGGTTAATAAGTACAGCGCTGAAAAAAATGATCAAAAAATCCTGAGGATGGGATTTGGTAAATGAATATACCCAGTAAATAAGGGTCTATGAAGAAATTAATGTGAAACAAATATTAATAAATTGTGCACAATTACTAAGTGAGAAAAATAAGAGTAGTGTTGTAGTCTCCTTACCCAAAATGATTGACCACTATCACGGCGGTCACTGCAGACACAGGGGTTTAAGGTATATAGGGAGACCTTAAACCCCTGTGTCTGCAGTGACCGCCGAATAGTGGGTAAGGAGACTACAACACTACTTCTCGGGTGCCTTAACTGGTAGATGGAAGTCTCTCCTGTTCCTTGTTCAATATTTTTATTAGGATTTACATGAGAAAGACATAGTAATCTGTGAGCTCATAAATGGGAAATAATTAACAACAAAAGTGTCAAATATGAGAAAAATTTTCACAATATAATTACTTATAAACTTGTATGAAATCAGGTCTTATATTGTTTATGTCAATATAAATTAAAACAGACATCAAAAAACTAAAGTAATTGGAATTGGCGTTCCAAACGAGGCTTGCCTCCGGACCACCAATCCACCCCTAGTGGGTTCAAACTGTGGATGGGTGGGGGCAAAGCTTTTAAAGCTGAACACAAAACCACCAATTTTATATTTTCTATTATAAGAAACCTGAAGAGACTGAGATATTTAAGTCATAAATCAAAAATGTCTCCTATATTAGGTCAAGTAATCAAGCATAAAATGGTATCATAAGGAGTAAACAATAATATTTATCATACTAAAGTTTTGACCCCCAAATATACAGGCAAGTAAAAGTCTAAATTAAGTGTGAGTAATAACAGATTACAGAGTACAGAGAAAGCCTCGATATAATAGAAAGGGTAGAAAAGGAAGAAGAGATGAAAAAGGTAATATTGATAAGAATGAGTAAAAAGCGGGTCATATATGACAAAGTTGGGTATAAGATTGATAACACTCTGAGAAACCCGTCAATAATATTACCGTATATATATATATATATATATATATATATATATATATATATATATACAGTGGGGCAAAAAAGTATTTAGTCAGCCACCAATTGTGCAAGTTCTCCCACTTAAAAATATGAGAGAGGCCTGTGATTGTCATCATAGGTATACCTCAACTATGAGAGACAAAATGTGGAAACAAATCCGGACACTCACATTGTCTGATTTGGAAATAATTTTTTTTGAAAATTATGGTGGAAAATAAGTATTTGGTCAATATCAAAAGTTCATCTCAATACTTTGTTATATATCCTTTGTTGGCAATGACAGAGGACAAACGTTTTCTGTAAGTCTTCACAAAGTTGTCACACACTGTTGCTGGTATGTTGGCCCATTCCTCCATGAAGATCTCCTCTAGAGCAGTGATGTTTTGGGGCTGTCGCTGGGCAACACGGACTTTCAACTCCCTCCAAAGGTTTTCTATGGGGTTGAAATCTGGAGACTGGCTAGGCCACTCCAGGACCTTGAAATGCTTCTTACGAAGCCACTCCTTTGTTGCCCGGGCGGTGTGTTTGGGATCATTGTCATGCTGAAAGACCCAACCACGTTTCATCTTCAATGCCCTTGCTGATGGAAGGAGGTTTGCACTCAAAATCTCACGATACATGGCCCCATTCATTCTTTCATGTACACGGATCAGTCGTCCTGTTCCCTTTGCAGAGAAAAAGCCCCAAAACATGATGTTGCCACCCCCATGCTTCACAGTAGGTATGGTGTTCTTTGGTTGCAACTCAGCATTCTCTCTCCTCCAAACACGACGAGTTGTGTTTCTACCAAACAGTTCTACTTTGGTTTCATCTGACCATATGACATTCTCCCAATCCTCTTCCAAATGCTCTCTAGCAAACATCAGACGGGCCCGGACATGTACTGGCTTAAGCAGGGGGACACGTCTGGCACTGCAGGATCTGAGTCCCTGGCGGCATAGTGTGTTACTGATGGTAGCCTTTGTTACGTTGATCCCAGCTCTCTGCAGGTCATTCACTAGGTTCCCGTGTGGTTCTGGGATTTTTGCTCACCGTTCTTGTGATCATTTTGACCCCACAGGGTGAGATCTTGCGTGGAGCCCCAGATCGAGGGAGATTATCAGTGGTCTCGTATGTCTTCCATTTTCTAATTATTGCTCCCACAGTTGATTTCTTCACACCAAGCTGCTTGTCTATTGCAGATTCAGTCTTCCCAGCCTGGTGCAGGTCTACAATTTTGTTTCGGGTGTCCTTCGACAGCTCTTTGGTCTTCACCATAGTGGAGTTTGGAGTGTGACTGTTTGAGGTTGTGGACAGGTGTCTTTTATACCGATAACAAGTTCAAACAGGTGCCATTAATACAGGTAATGAGTGGAGGACAGAGGAGCCTCTTAAAGAAGAAGATACAGGTCTGTGAGAGACAGAAATCTTGCTTGTTTGTAGGTGACCAAAAACATATTTTCCACCATAATTTGCAAAAAAATATGTTTCCAAATCAGACAATGTGATTGTCTGGATTTGTTTCCACATTTTGTCTCTCATAGTTGAGGTATACCTATGATGACAATTACAGGCCTCTCTCATCTTTTTAAGTGGGAGAACTTGCACAATTGGTGGCTGACTAAATACTTTTTTGCCTCACTGTATATATATATATATATATTGTGAGGGGGTTAGCTCGGCAGCGGGTGTGGGTGACCCCCGGGATGGGCTCCCCACACAAAAACAGGCCCAGCAAACGGAGGTTGTGGTTTTCAAAATCAAAAAGGTGCGGTTTATTTTCTATTTACAGTGAAAAAACACAGCAAAGCAAAAGAAACATAAACAAAATAAATCCTGGTCAACTTGACCTCTAACTAAACATACAGGTTTCCTAACTAACAACTGGGATCAGCCTAGTGCTGTCCTAGTCCCTAAGTCCCTGGTTTTAAATGTCCAAGCAAATAGCCACACAGGCTTTGTCTCACCGCACAGGGGTTCACTCTCCCTAGACAGTCCACACAGGTCTGGTTCCAGGCATGAGCAAACACCTAATGAATCTGGGAGTTTTTATAGAGGCCTTAAACGAACTGACAGGCTTCAGCTGGTCTCATCAACTCCCTGCCTGCACGACACCCAGCCCTCTCCCTAGAGGTATGAGTCATCCATGAGCCCACTAGCCCCAGCTGGGCTTATACAACTCTCCGCCTAGTTGTATAAGTCGGCGTAAAGCCTGAATCTGGGCGAAATATATCTACCCCCCTGGATGCAACCAGGTGACTTTACCTTCCTGCTGTCACATACCCCCTCCCCCTCTTGTTTTAACCTCGGGGTTGGAACACCAGCAATCAGGCATTCATGTACTCGAGACAAAGCATCCACATTCCCCATTTGAACGCCAGGGCGATGCTTTACTGTGAAGTTGAATTCCTGGAGGGCCAGGAACCACCTATTCACTCTTCTATTTGTTTCCTTGTTTTGAGCCATCCACTTTAACGGAGCGTGATCCGTAACCAAGTCAAAGTGCCTACCTAGCAGGTAGTACCGAAGGGAATCTAGAGCCCACTTCACCGCTAAACACTCCTTTTCAACGGTGGCGTAATTTACCTCATGGGACTTCAACTTCCTGCTGAGGTAAATGACTGGGTGCTCTTCCCCGTTCCAGACCTGGGACAATACTGCTCCTAACCCCACATCTGACGCATCACTTTGTACGACAAAGTCTTTAGAGAAGTCGGGTGAGTACAACACTGGCTGGCTACATAAGGCTTGTTTCAAGAATTGGAATGCTGCCTCAGCCTCGGGGGTCCATTTAATCATGACCGACCCTTTCCCCTTCGTCAGGTTGGTTAGGGGCACAGCCTTAGAAGCAAAGTGGGGAATGACTCGCCGATAATACCCAGCGATTCCCAGAAAGGCTCGTACCTGCTTCTTGCTGTTGGGACGTGGCCAACTCTGGATGGCCTCGACTTTGTTGAGTTGGGGTTTTATTACTCCCCTCCCAATGGTGTACCCAAGATATTTGGCCTCTTCCTGCCCAATGGTACACTTCTTGGGGTTAGCCGTAAACCCCGCTTCCCGAACAGAGTCCAGGACTGCTTGCACTTTTGGCAGATGTGAGGCCCAATCTGTGCTATGGACAATTACGTCATCCAGGTAAGCCGCAGCATACTTCCGATGGGGCCTCAGCATCTGGTCCATTTTCCGCTGGAATGTGGCCGGCGCATTCTGTAACCCGAACGGCATTCTTTTATATTGGAACGCCCCGTCTGGGGTTACAAATGCGGTTTTCTCTTTGGCCGACTTGGCCAGGGGGATTTGCCAATACCCTTTTGTGAGGTCAAGAGTCGTCATGTATCGGGCTGTTCCCAGCCGGTCGATCAACTCATCTATACGTGGCATGGGGTAGGTGTCAAATTTTGTAACTTTGTTCAACTGACGAAAATCGTTACAAAATCGCCAGCTCCCATCCGGTTTAGGCACCAACACAATGGGACTAGACCAATCACTTTGGGACTCCTCTATCACCCCTAAGTTCAGCATTTTCTGTACTTCCTCCCGTATTGCCTCCCGTCGGGCCTCTGGGATCCGATAGGGTTTTAACTTCACCCTTTCACCGGGCGGGGTAATGATGTCATGCTCTACCCCAGATGTTTGTCCCGGCAGCTCAGAGAATACCTCCTTGTTGCGAAGCACAAACTCCTTAACCTCCTGTTGTTGGGGTTGTGACAAGGTGGCTGCTATTCCAACCTCAGGAATCACGCAACCAGTTTGAGCTGGTGACCAAGTGTCTGCGACTAGGGACTCTCTATCCCTCCAGGCTTTCAACAGATTAACGTGATAGATCTGTTCGGGCTTTCGCCTTCCTGGTTGTCTGACCTTGTAATTCACTTCGCTCACTTTTTCCATTATCTCGTAGGGGCCTTGCCATTTGGCAAGGAATTTACTTTCAACCGTAGGGACAAGTACCAGTATCCTATCCCCCGGGGAAAAGGTACGGGTCTTGGCTCCACGGTTGTACACTCTCTGCTGTGCTAACTGCGCTTGGGCCAAATGTTCCTTCACGATGGGCATTACCTGTGCAATTCGGTCTTGCATCAGGGCGACATGCTCAATCACACTCCTGTGGGGAGAACTCTCACTTTCCCAAGTTTCCTTGGCAATATCCAACAGCCCTCTTGGGTGTCTCCCATACAGTAACTCAAAGGGGGAGAATCCCGTAGAGGATTGGGGCACCTCCCTAATAGCAAACATCAGATAAGGAAGTAGACAGTCCCAATCCTTTCCATCTCTATCCACCACTTTCTTCAACATTTGTTTTAGGGTTTTGTTGAATCTTTCAACCAGCCCATCGGTTTGGGGGTGATACACAGATGTACGTAATTGCGTCACTTTGAACAATTTACACAGCTCCTTCATAACCCGGGACATAAAGGGTGTACCTTGGTCCGTAAGCAGTTCTTTACAAATACCCACCCGGCTAAACACAAGAGATAGCTCTTTGGCTATGGTTTTGGCCGAGGTATTTCGGAGAGGGATCGCTTCTGGATAACGGGTGGCATAGTCCATTATAACTAATATGTACTGGTGCCCCCTAGCGGACTTGATTATAGGACCTACCAAATCCATGGCGATCCTCTCAAACGGGACCTCAATGATGGGTAGAGGGACCAGCGGGCTACGGAAATGTGGCATCGGGGCCGACCTCTGACACACAGGGCAGGAGGAACAATAATTTTCTATGTCCTTCATCACCCCCGGCCAATAGAATCTCTGTAATACCCTCTCTCGGGTTTTCTCTGTCCCCAGATGACCTCCAAGAATGTGCCCATGAGCCAACTCCAACACCAACTTCCTGTAAGGTTTGGGCACCACAAGCTGCTCAACGGTTTCTTCTGCCCTTTTTGCCACCCGATACAGTAGGTCCTTCTCTACGCTGAAGTATGGGTAAGTGCAGGTATTATCTGGGTTCACTAACTCGCCATCTATTTTCACTACGTTTTCCCGTGCCTTTATTAGGGCGGGGTCTTTCAACTGTTCTGTGGCAAAGTTTTCCCTGTGAACCTCAAGATCAGAAAACTCCACAGACGGTAGGTTTTCATCTGAGGAGGTGGGCTCCTCTCCAGTTTCTTGAGTCTCCCCTGCCAATACTGATAAGGGAAATTCCGGAGAGTCCTCACCACTCTCAGGGGAGTTCTGGCTATCACATTCCTGGTACATAGGGGCACCAGTGGGGGGCTCAGGATCATCCCACAGTTCCCAGAACTTCGGAAAATCCCTTCCCACAATGGCGTCATGCGGTAACTGAGATACTAAGCCCACTGGATGAAAGAGGGTACCTTTGGGGGTCTCGAAACACACTGTAGTCACTGGATACTCTCGGGTGTCCCCATGCACACAAATAACAGCTACCTTGCTATTCCCAGAGACCTCTGTTTTAACTAACTCAGCCTTTATCAGGGTCACAAGGCTACCTGAATCCAGCAATACCACAACATTTCTACCATTAACACACATTTTGCATAAATGTTTCTCAGTTCCTCGAATGGCAGTGCATGCGACTGTCGCACACAGTGACTGACGTCTGCCCGTCAGAAAGTCACACTGCATGGGTTCCTCCACAACCGGGCAATTGGCTGCAATATGTCCCGCTTGCCGGCAGCGGTAGCAAACGATCCTTCTTGCCGCCTCTTGAGCCGCTGATTTCCCAGGCTGTTCTCGCCAAACTTGGGGTAGAGCTCCCACCCTCTCACTCTCTCCACCCTCACCCCTTGGAATCCTCTTATCCGCCCCTGGGGATGGTCTGGTCTTAGGGTGGAAAGTCCGAGTGTCTCTGGAAGAGGCCGTCAGGTTCTCTGTAGCCAAGTATTTCTCCACACGATCCACAAGACCATCGGCCGTCTCTGGGTCTCCATGGCTTACCCACTTTTGGATGGCAGTAGGAAGAGCTCTCAAAAACCGATCCATTACAACACGTTCCACAATCTTTGGTGCGGACAAAGTCTCTGGCTGTAGCCACTTTCTGCTCAGGTGAATGAGATCATACATTTGAGACCTGGGGGGTTTTCCAAGCTGGAAAGTCCAGTTATGCACACGCTGAGCCCGGACAGCCAGGGTGACACCCAGCCTTGCCAATATTTCAGCTTTTAGCATCACATAGTCTTTTGCTTGGTTAGGCTCTAGGTCATAGTAAGCTTTCTGCGATTCACCAGTTAACAGAGGAGCCACCAGTCCAGCCCACTGCTCCTCAGGCCACTTTTCTCTTTCAGCGGTCCTTTCAAATGTGGTCAAAAATACCTCTGGATCATCCTCTCCAGTCATTTTTGTCAATAAACGACTGACCCCAAAGGACGCGGTATTAGTGGGACGGCTTTCCTCACTGGTCTGCGGACGTTGCTGCATTACTGCTTCCATCTGTTGTTGTAGTCTCTGCTCTTGCTTCTGCAACAGGTCTATGAAGCGGGCCTCAGATTGCTGCTGGGCTTGTTGCTGAGCCTCCAGACTCTGTTGCAAAGTTGCGTTTGTCTGCTGCTGGGCTGCAAGGCTCTGTTGATGAGCTTGCTGCTGGGCTGCAAGGCTCTGTTGATGAGCTTGCTGCTGGGCTGCAAGGCTCTGTTGATGAGCTGCAAGGCTCTGTTGATGAGCTGCAAGGCTCTTTTGCAAACCTGCATTTGTCTGCTGTTGATTGGCATTTGCTAGAGCCAGCTGTTTCAGTATCTCCTCCATGCTGGCTTAAAAAAAAACTGCCCGCATTCTCCACCAACTGTGAGGGGGTTAGCTCGGCAGCGGGTGTGGGTGACCCCCGGGATGGGCTCCCCACACAAAAACAGGCCCAGCAAACGGAGGTTGTGGTTTTCAAAATCAAAAAGGTGCGGTTTATTTTCTATTTACAGTGAAAAAACACAGCAAAGCAAAAGAAACATAAACAAAATAAATCCTGGTCAACTTGACCTCTAACTAAACATACAGGTTTCCTAACTAACAACTGGGATCAGCCTAGTGCTGTCCTAATCCCTAAGTCCCTGGTTTTAAATGTCCAAGCAAATAGCCACACAGGCTTTGTCTCACCGCACAGGGGTTCACTCTCCCTAGACAGTCCACACAGGTCTGGTTCCAGGCATGAGCAAACACCTAATGAATCTGGGAGTTTTTATAGAGGCCTTAAACGAACTGACAGGCTTCAGTTGGTCTCATCAACTCCCTGCCTGCACGACGCCCAGCCCTCTCCCTAGAGGTATGAGTCATCCATGAGCCCACTAGCCCCAGCTGGGCTTATACAACTCTCCGCCTAGTTGTATAAGTCGGCGTAAAGCCTGAATCTGGGCGAAATATATCTACCCCCCTGGATGCAACCAGGTGACTTTACCTTCCTGCTGTCACAATATATATATATATAAATGTAATTTAAAAAAGGAGAATAAAGAGAAAAATAGTGAAAGAAAGAAAAGGGAAAAGAGAAAGAAAAAAGGAGAAGAAAGAAGAGGTGTCTCCCCTGATGATGGTGCGGCCCACCCCCAAAGAGGCTCACGATCGGCAGTAACAATAAAAGGTCAAAGCGGCAACAACAATGAATAATCAAAATCTCAGTGAAGATGGTGTTTAACCCAAGGTTTCCAAATTCTATTGAATTTATCAATATTATCCTCTTCTATGGCTGTCATTTTGACAAATAAGAGAGCTTTTAACATCCTATGTTTGGCTTCAGCCACTGTTAAGGTAGGGGTTTTCCAAGCCTTGGCGATGTATTGTTTGGCTGCGGTTGTAAGGTTAACAAGAATTCGAAATTGAGTTTGATTGAGCGTAGCTGGTTTAAGGTTAAGAAGAGCCACTGAAGGTTCCAGAGGTATAGTGATTTCCAAGGCTTTAGAAGCCAAGGAAAAAATCTTTACTCAAAACTCCTGGGCCACTGGGCATTGCCACCATATGTGAAGATGCGTACCTGATGAGGAGCATCCACGAAAACAATTTTCAGAATGTGTTGAGTCAAATTTCGCTAACCTGACAGGTACTAAGTACCAGTGTGCCATAACTTTGAAGTTAGTTTCTAATGTATAAAAGTTTGGAGAAGAGGTTTTGGTTGCTAACCACATTTTGGACCAGTCATCTTCATTAAACACTTGATTTAAGTCCTGAGACCATTTAGCCACATATGAGGGCACTAAATTATTAGAAATAGCGGTAAGAAGTTGATATAGTAGTGAAATAAGTCCCCTGATATGTGGATCACTCTTGCAGATGTGCTCAAACTGTGTCATTTGGTTGAGCAATGAACCTGAAATAATGAGAGGTGCATAAAAGTTTTTAATTTGCAAATAACGAAAAACTTCAGTCCTGGGAAGCCCAAACGATTCACAGAGCACTGGAAATGTATGAAGTTCAGAGGAAGAAGTTAAATCATGTAGCCGGATTAAATTTATCTTTGACCAAGCAGCAAAGGATTTGGGGAATTTCCAAGCAGGATAGAAAGCTAGATTTTGTAGAAAGGAGAGGAGAGGGTTATGTATGGATTGGAGCTTATGAGAAGTTTTAAATTTGTCCCATACGGTCAAGGAGTGTTTAGTGATGGGGTTATTAAGATGTGCTCTATCTTTGGGGTGAAGCCACAGTAGATTGGCCACTGAAATTGGGTCACTATCGACTGCTGCGATTACTACCCACAAAGGGATTTCCTTAGTAGTATGATATTTAGGAAGCTGAGATAATTGAGCCGCATAATAGTATTGAGAAAAGTTAGGTACACCCAACCCCCCTTTGTTTTTAGGAAGATAGAGTGTTGCTAAGGGTATACAAGGTTTGGTAGGACCCCATATAAATGACATAACTCTTCTTTGTAATATTCTTAAAAAATAGAATGGTAATGGGACCGGAAGAACTCTGAATAGATATAGGAATTTCGGAAGTATTGTCATCTTGATTGCATTATTCTCCCTAACCACGACAAGGGGAGAGAAGACCATTGTTTCAGTAGACCAGTAATTTGTTTCAATAACGGAAGGTAGTTAGCTGTAAAGAGATCTGACAAGGAAGTTGTGATTTGAACTCCTAGATATAAAAGTTGGTGGGGTACCCAGTTGAAAGGTAGTGAGGATTTAGCTTGTATTAGTTCAACGTGTCAAGGAAATATTAAGTGCGTTAGATTTTGCAGGATTGACAAATAAACCGGAGATGTGAGCAAATTTATCTACTAAGTTTAAGAGAATCGGGGCAGATATATGTGGGTGAGTCAAGAAGATTCGAATATCGTCTGCGAAAAGACAAATTTTATGCTGCAGACCTCCCAATTCAATTCCTTTAATATCAGGGTTGGTTCTAATTAGAAATGCCAGGGGCTCTATAAGGAGGGCAAGGAGTATTGGGGAAAGGGGACAGCCCTGCCTCGTACCTCTTCTAATATCAAACATTGCGGATTTGTAGCCCGCGTATTTAACATATGCTCGTGGGTTATTATATAAAGAGGAGATCCAGGTTAAAATATGGTTTCCAAAACCCCATTTACTCAAGATGTTCTCCATGTAGGGCCAAGTGACCGAATCGAAAGCCTTCCTGACATCTAAAGAAAGTAGGCAAGTCAGGATACGCCTGTGTTTGGCGGCATGATTGAGTAGGAGAGCTCTTCTGATATTATCTCCCGCCTGACGTGTGGGCAAAAATCCTGTTTGATCTCGATGAATTAAGCTTCCTATAATGGGATTAAGTCTATTTGCTATAATTTTGGCTAAAAGTTTAATGTCCAAATTTAATAGAGATATGGGGCGGAAATTGGACCAAGAGGTAGGATCCAATTTGGGTTTAGGGAGCATGGTTATTATAGAAGTCAGTGATTCTGTTCGAAACATATGTCCTTGAAGAATAGCATTGAAGGCCCTAGTTAATATTGGTGACAGTGTGGAAGCGAACTGTTTATAATAAGAAGCAGAGAACCCATCTGGACCTGGTCTTTTGTGGGGCTTTAGAGCTTTTATAGCATGTTTTACTTCTGTTTCTGTAATGGGACTTTCCAGAAGGGCATGTTGTTCATCATCTATAGTAGGTAAATTGATATTATTAAGCAAGGTATCTGCTCTTGATTTATCAAAGTCTAAGGTGGGGGAGTAAAATTTAGCTAAATTAGAGCGGAAGACCTCTAATATTGTGTCTGGATTACTAGAATATGCATCCGTGATGTTTTAATCTAATTGACGTTTGAGAGTGCTTTATGGTTTTTAAATTTTGTGACAAAAGTGTATCAGGCTTATTGGCTTTAATATAATAGGTATGTTGACGCTTATGCAAAAGTCTTTCCGCTGAGTCAGTAAGAAAAAGGTCCAGATCAAGACGGGCTTTGTTCAGTCTCGCAATATTAGTGGAAGTTGGGGAAGTTTGGAAATCCGAGTGGCATATGTTGAAATTAGCTTCCAATTTAGCAAATAGGGCCTTACGTGTTTTCTTTATAGCACTAGCCTGTTGTATTAATTTGCCTCTGATCACAGCCTTGTGGGCTTCCCACAAAGTAAGGTCAGAAACATCAGTTGTGTCATTATCTGAGAAATATTCTGTAAGGGCTTGTTCAATTTCCAAACAGTGGGCGGGATGGGTCAAAGTAGTGTCATTGATATACCAAGTTGTGTCCTGTGATCTAGGTAATAAGGAGGCTATGGTGGTATAGACTGCGCAGTGATCCGTCCATGGGGAAGGAATGATTTTAGAGGAAAGTATCTCCGGGGCCATGCTAGATAGAACAAAAATGTGGTCTATGCGAGAAAAGGAATTATGGGGATGCGAGTAGTGCGTGAAACGCTTACTAGTTGGGTTAGATTCGCGCCATGTGTCTACTAACTTGTGTGCATTAAGTAGCTGTTGGAATGTAAGCTTGTTAAGGTTGGAGAGTGGGATTGAAGGAGCTTTATCAAGAAATGGGAAAATAGTCGCATTTGAATCTCTGCATAGGATCACAGTTCCAAATTTATGAGCTTCCACTACCTGAAGAAGATGCGATAAAAAGGCCAACGGGCATTTATTAGGGGCGTAATAAGACACAATAGTGATTGCCAAATCCATTATGTATCCTGTAAGCAGAAGATATCTGCCCTCTGGATCTTTCAACTGAGAAATAAGATTAAATGGGACAGTACGGTGAAAGCCAATTAGTGTACCTCTTTGCTTAACAGTGGCTGAAGCTGTATAAAACTGGGGATAGGAGGCGGATAAAAATTTAGGGGAAGAGTTATCGTTGAAATGGGTTTCCTGTAGACAAATAATCTGTGCTTTTTTAGCTTCAAAAAAATGCATCGCTTTAGTATGTTTATGTGGGATGTTGAAGCCTTGCACGTTCAGAGATACAATGTTTAAAGGAGCCATAATATGGTTAGAACATGTATCTTAGAGATCAAAGCCAACTTCGGGTCGCGGGGCCACGGCCGCCACCAGGGGTTAGAGAAAGGAGATAGAAAAGGATAGTAAAGAAGAAACTAAGCAAAGTAGAGAAACCCTGAAATTATGAATAAAAATACATAAACAATATCCGAACAATAGGGCTAGAGAACATCTCAGGGTATCATCAAATGAACCCCAAGAGGTTCTGAGGCCACCGTCAGTGACCCGCATAACAATATCGGGAGACCGAGGGTGGTAAAGGGGGGGGGCAAGTCGTTCCCAGAGGTTGGGCAGCACTGGAGAACCACAGACCTTGTGGGAAGGTGTCTTACCGTATATACTACTTCATAAATGAAGCCATCTAATAAAGCATTATAAAAAAACTACATTAATGACCACCTTAGTGGGATAGTATGAGCTTAAATAAGCTCATGGATATAAATGTAACATATCAAGGACGACAAATTTTTACTTAAAACAAATAGTATTCATATATTAAAAAAAAAAAAAAGGGGGGGCGGAATAAGGGTATAATAGTCAAGCATATCTAACAATTATCTACAAAGGCACGTTGATTGCCAATAATGCTGGAGCCATACATAAGGAAAACACATATGGAATGACAATATTCAAGTAAGATTAAATTGATAGTTGTCATTACAATTACACAACTTATGAAATTTAAACAAACACACATGACAAACACGTAACACTTAAAAAAAAAAAGGGGGGGTGGTCCTGGATAAGTTCTTGGAGGGGGGGCAAAAAATTTTAAATAAAAATTTATTAGGCCAAGTTAGAGAAAGTTCAAAAGTCAATTTGAATGGCATTGCCAAAAAAAATATATGATGGCATATGTCGATTGAAGCAAATTGCTGGAGGGTGAGAATGAGAGAAAAAAAATATTATAGCAGCCAAGGAAATATCAATCCATCGTATCCACATTGGGTGGGGGTGAATTATCGTAGTGTCCGCATTTATGGAGATTTTGTCGTGTAGCAGAGGAAAAACCTGAACTGGTTGTCTTGTGTTGTGAGGATGATTGTGAGGAAGAACATGTGCGGACTTGATCTTTAGTTGAAACTCGGTCTGCAAGGCCCATTTCAATCAATGCTGACTGTAAATCATTGGGGGTTCGGCAGACATATTTGGTCTCAAGGTGGGTGAAACGAAGAGAAAATGGAAAACCCCAGTGGTAAACAATGTGATTGTTTTGAAGAATGAGCAGCTGGGTTTTGAGAGCACGTCTCTTGGCAATTGTGAGAGGGGACAGGTCTGTGAAAAGTTGAAAAGTGTGGCCCTGAAAAATAAGAGAATCCTTCTCCCTTGCTGCAGCCAATAATTGCTCCTTACTACGGTAATAGTGTAGTTTGACAACTATGCCCCTAGGGGGACCGTTAGGCTTCCGTGGAGCTAAGGCTCTGTGGGCTCTATCAAATTCCAACCTTTCAACAGGTACTCCAGGCAGCAGTTCCTGAAAGAGGACATATACAGTGCCCTGGACATCCTCAACAGTCTCAGGGATTCCTCTGATCCTCAAATTTGACCTTCTGTCACTATTTTCTTGGTCCTCAATGCGGGACTGTAAAGTAAAATTCTCCTCCTTAAGATGTTCAATTTTAGAGACATAATGCTGTGAATGGTTTTCTATGCTATCCACTCTCACTTCCAGGTCAGCTGTTCTCTGTCCCAATTCCCTAATTTCTCTTGTTAACTGGTTAGTGATATGGTCAGAAGTTTGTTTCAATGCCCTATTTAGCATACGTTCAAATTGTTTAAACATCTGAGAATGAATTACTGTTTGTGAATCCTCAATTTCTGAGTCAGACTCACCGGAATATTCCTGCAGCTTTGAGCTGTGTGACAGGGTTTTCAGGGAGCGCTATGTGTTCACCTGTGAGGTAACTGCCGCTGCCTCCATTTTAGAAGACGGCTTAGCTGGCACCACCCTGGATGTTCCTGCTTTAAATTTTGCCTTAGAAGTCTTTAAAGTCATTATGGTGACACCAGCAGCTTCCGTAGGCAGAGAGGCAGTGTCCATTAAACTTTCAATAGCTAATTACATTCACAGCTCTCCGGTCTGCCCAGTCCAGGAGCGGAGCTCTAAGGAAGCATGTCCTCTCCCTCAGGTTTCGCGCATGCCCCTCGGAAGTCTCTCCTGTTTCATGTCTTCCTTACCTACAAAGACTTTTTTGCTTCAGGTTTAACCCTTTCATAGCATCTAGGATTTGCCCGTCAGCACGCAACAAACCTTTTCTACACTGTTTTGGGAATTTAATCCTCACATTAACTTTTTCCTTCTTCACAGTGGAAATTGTTTTACTGGTTTAATTCATTTATTGTTTATAATGTGCTAGTCGTATTAGTCACATGTGATATTGTTAATTCCATTTAGGCACTGTTTTTCAGACTTTATTTGTCTCACTTAGTAATTGTGCACAATTTATTAATATTTGTTTCACATTAATCTCTACATAGACCCTTATTTACTGGGTATATTAATTTACCGAAACCCATCCTCAGGATTTTTTGATAATTTTTTTTTAGCACTGTACTCAACATAGATAGATTCATGCATTGCATTAATCTATGTAGAAAATGCAGCGCTAGAAAGTGAACATGGGCCTGGGGAAATAAATCCAGTCCAGATGTGGCTTAAGCAGGATGATCTAACCACCACAATCAATATCCCCAATGCAAGTGAATATAAAAAACAAAATTCAATAAAGAAAGATACAACCACACCAAAAAATATTACTAATGAATAAATTTGGTGAATGTGAAATGACACTAATATAAAACATTGAACAACATATAAAGTACAAAAGTGCACCAACAAAAATATATGTGAATATACTGATAAATGAAAGTCCAGAGGATAAACCATAAAGCAATTCCAAAGATGGTGATAAAGGAAAAAAGCTTCTTCCCAATGAGAACTGTGCCAGATTGCAAAAAGTGACACCCAAGTGACTGGTGGTCCTGCTTACCAGATGGTAGTGACTGTAACCACAGTCTCACCCAGCTCAGGGAATAAGGCCTCCCCACAGCCTAGCAGTATCCTGATTAGTGCCTCATCAGCCGATGTAAACTCAGAATGAGAAAAGAGAAAAAACCTCCATGGTGTAGTATATAAAATGAGATTTACTAAAAAGTAAGGATTGCACTTACAAGATCCAATAGATCAATCAGCGGGGAACAGCTTAAAGACATAAGTGGCAATGCAGCGGTAAAACGAACGGCGTCTGTTCGAATCTTCCCGGGTTCCTGTGTTCCGTGAGTCTTCCTCGTATGTGTATGGAAGCGTAATGACGTCACCGGCCCCCTACACGTTTCGTCACCAATGGACTTCAACTGGGGATTGGCCGAGGCGAACTTCACCACGCTAGAGATATAAATACCCGCCGGCGCCATTTTGGAAGATGGCAAACATACGGCAAGTAATAGAGAGAGTAAGGGCAACCCGGAAATGCATTGAGTTTGGGTTAGCCACACACAGGAAGACGGAAGAGACCTTAACATAAAAAACACAAGAACCATCTTGTGGTATAAGGAGGGAAGTACCCACCAGAGCACATATGAACAGGGGAAGATTGAAAGCACCGCAAAAGATGTTATATATACATAACATTTCAAATATAAATATAACACTGGACAGCCAAAACAATAATATAAGAAATGTATGCTTAAAAATAAAAAATTGGGATCAATAATCAAGACATCAAAAACAATAAATTGAAAAATCAAGAATTGTTAATAAAACTGTTAATGTCCCAATCTACATTTAAACCAAAAGGTTTAAAAGATTTTAAAAGAAAAATCCATCTGGTTTCAGATCTGGAGATAGCTCTGACCATATTGTTAACTCTCCTTTCTACTTTGCGAGTAGAAATCCACTGCCTCAAAACCTTGTTGGTGAGGAATGATAGTATAAAGGGAGGCGACATCGGCCGTCGCTAAAACATACCCTTCTTTCCACTGGAAATCATTAAGTAAATTGAGCACCTGTGTGGTATCTCTTAAGTAGGCTGGAGTGTTGACCACTAATGGTTGAAGAAAATGGTCCACATATTTACTGATTCTAGATGTAACCGAATCAATACCGCTGATGATGGGGCGGCCCGGGGGTTGTGTAGAGTTCTTGTGTAATTTGGGCAAATAATATATAACAGGTTGCATTAATCTGTCTATTGTCCCCGCTCCTTGTCGGGCGCCGGGCATATGAATTACAGCGGCGGCTTTTGTATGGAAGCGCCTGATTAGAGCCGACGGCTCTAATAGGCTTCCTGATTAGAGCCGTGGGCTCTAACAGGCTTCCAAAAGGGTAAGCAGCGGGCGCA